>OX276338.1:64484692-65106359 GCA_946251815.1 Dasysyrphus albostriatus
TTTTTGAAGAAAATAACTGTAGTAAAAACGCGACAGTTGTAGTAGGGAGGCAACACTGTTGACCGCACATGAGCAACTCCACAAGCAATCGCAATGAACCTAACTAACATTTCGAAAATGGTTATTCAGATTTTCTAACTCTTACATACAAAGAATAAAAGTACCACCTTTATCCTATTCTTTTGCCTTGCAAATAAGAGAAGAGATACATTTGTTCTCTTTTGTGTTTTCATCCGATTAATTGATAGCTTTATATTTGCCCTTGTCCCTTCATGAATGTCAAAAAGCTTTTCTTTCAGGTTTTCCACGTATTCGTCTATTTTTGGGGATCATTACATCCAAATTTTATTTCACTTGGCAGTCGTATTGTGTTCCCAGTAGTATTTCTGATGGTGTATGTTCTGTTGAGCTATGTACTGCACTTCGATTGGCCATCAAGAAGAATGAAATATGCTGATCCCAGTCTCGTTGGTTGTCGCTTACAACTTTGGAAAGGTGTTCTTTAAGGGTTCTGTTGAATCGTTCAACCAATTCTTAACAGTGTCCACTTTCTCAGGATCAGTCATCACTCCTTGGGACGAGATGATATGTTCCAAGTATTTTACCTCAGACTTGAAGAATGAACACTTGTCTTGATTTTGTTTTAAGTTTGCTTCTCGAAGCATCTGGAACACGGCCTTAAGGTTTACACAATGCTCATCAAATGTTTTACCATAAACGATGACATCGTCCAGATCGACCAAGTAAGTCCTGGTAAAACGCACTCCATCAAACGCTCAAATGTTGCCGGAGCGTTGCATAGTCCAAAAGGCATTACTTTGAATTGCCACAGACCATTTCCTGTGAAGAAAGCCGTCTTTTCTCGATCTTCAGGATGGATTTCTACCTGCCAGTACCAACTCTTCAAGTCCAATCATTTAGCTCCTTCCATCGCATCTAAAGTATAGCCGATTCTTGGCAAAGGGTAGCTGTCTTTCTTTGTCACATCGTTCAGCCTCCGATAGTCCACACAGAATCGAGTACTTCCATCCTTCTTTTTGACAAGGACGACTGGGGATGCCCAAAGGCTTTTAGAATTTTCGATTAGCCCATCTTTCTTCATCGTCAATATCATCTCTTCAACTTCGGCTTGTTTGGCTAATTGAAGACTTGAAGAATTGCAGGATGGTTGCCTTGACAGCTAACACATTTCGCTTTCTGTTCTCTGGCCATGGGACAGTTTTTAGTTGCATGCTTGCCTTCGCATTTAACACAAGCAAACTCACGATTGCAGTATTTTTGTGTATGCCCAAAGGCCTGACAGCGTTTACATTGTGGAAGAATTTTTGACTTTCGTAGTGGTTCAATTTTGACAACTATGCCCATAATTGATTTTATACTGTAGATCTTATCGAGACTTTCTTTATTTTCAAAGGTGAGCATAAACAAAGGTAGAGATCTCCTTGTTGTCGTTGATACCCCAGTGGAGTCTTTGATTATCTCATTTTTAATAAGATTATTTGCATCGAGAGCTTGGAAACCTTTTTGAATAAGGTCTTCGACAATATCTTTGGCAACACATGAAGGGTGGAGGCCTCTTGCTACTACCTTTATCGACCTTGTAGCTTTATTTTCGTACGAGCGCCACTGAATTCTTTTTTTGTTCAATTCTTCAGTGATAGATCTATACGCATTGGCGTCTTCAACAATGACTTTTCAATTGTCTTTATTGTATGATGTATATTTACATGCCTTATTAGTGCATTTTTCTACTATGTTCTTGAGCTCACCAAACATTGTCAATTCGGAAATCATGATTGGAGGTGGTGCAGTTTGCTTAGTACCTTTAGCCAAAGACTTCTTTTTGGATACATCTTTTATTTCATTGTTTGATGTTTTCACTGTTGCAGGAATATCCGCTTTTGAAGCTACTTGCTTAATTTTTTGAACAGTCTCTGGGCTACCCTCTGCTTTCTGTTTCTTGGACTTACGCATATTTCTGTTACCATCTGTTTCAAAAAGAAGCTCTTCCTCATCAGTATGAAACTCAATGGTTTTTGGTGGGCTTTTCACTACAAGTATTTTTGGACTAGTCTTGTCTAAGACAAATGGTTTACGAAAAGTTGTACTTTTTTTTGTTTATTTTCGTTAATATTACAAGTTATTGGAGAAAAAGCAGAATAGCCAGAATTTTATTTTTAAAAATGTCATATGACGGAATTTTGAAAAACAGAATTTTGAAAAGCAGAATTTTGACAGGCAGAACTGGTAAAACAAAAAAACAAATGAATTTCGAAAAGCAGAATTTTGAAACCAGAATTCCGACCCGCTCCCGTTTTTTATTAAAAATATTTTTTAATGCAGTGGTACTTAAAAAATATAATATTAGGTGTGTTTTATTGGGGAATCCATAGCTAGCGCAGTAAAATTTCTAGGTAGGTATTTCTTAAAGAGAAGGTTTATTCGAATTTTTTAATTGGTACTCTTTGTTGACTTATGTTTCTTTAGTTAGTTCAACTAACAAGCTTATTTTACGTGCTTTGTATAATTTCATTCAAATAATAAATTTATTGATTCCCGGACAAGGAAAAGGAATGTAAAATAAAAATTGCAGCTTATTTTTTTTCAAATCTTGGAAAGCATTTTATATTTTAGTTTGAGTAAAAAATGGTTTCAGAGTAAAAAGTGGTCGTCGATTATTTAAAATGTCTCCATTTTGAATTAAAAAAAATATAACTTTCCACAATGTTCTTTTAAAATACGAAATATTTCCATTTTGTGAAAATGTAGTGATTTGTTAATATTTTACGAATGTACGTAGTGACTTTTTGAAGAAAATAACTGTAGTAAAAACGCGACAGTTGTAGTAGGGAGGCAACACTGTTGACCGCACATGAGCAACTCCACAAGCAATCGCAATGAACCTAACTAACATTTCGAAAATGGTTATTCAGATTTTCTAACTCTTACATACAAAGAATAAAAGTACCACCTTTATCCTATTCTTTTGCCTTGCAAATAAGAGAAGAGATACATTTGTTCTCTTTTGTGTTTTCATCCGATTAATTGATAGCTTTATATTTGCCCTTGTCCCTTCATGAATGTCAAAAAGCTTTTCTTTCAGGTTTTCCACGTATTCGTCTATTTTTGGGGATCATTACATCCAAATTTTATTTCACTTGGCAGTCGTATTGTGTTCCCAGTAGTATTTCTGATGGTGTATGTTCTGTTGAGCTATGTACTGCACTTCGATTGGCCATCAAGAAGAATGAAATATGCTGATCCCAGTCTCGTTGGTTGTCGCTTACAACTTTGGAAAGGTGTTCTTTAAGGGTTCTGTTGAATCGTTCAACCAATTCTTAACAGTGTCCACTTTCTCAGGATCAGTCATCACGACGACACGGACGAGATGATATGTTCCAAGTATTTTACCTCAGACTTGAAGAATGAACACTTGTCTTGATTTTGTTTTAAGTTTGCTTCTCGAAGCATCTGGAACACGGCCTTAAGGTTTACACAATGCTCATCAAATGTTTTACCATAAACGATGACATCGTCCAGATCGACCAAGTAAGTCCTGGTAAAACGCACTCCATCAAACGCTCAAATGTTGCCGGAGCGTTGCATAGTCCAAAAGGCATTACTTTGAATTGCCACAGACCATTTCCTGTGAAGAAAGCCGTCTTTTCTCGATCTTCAGGATGGATTTCTACCTGCCAGTACCAACTCTTCAAGTCCAATCATTTAGCTCCTTCCATCGCATCTAAAGTATAGCCGATTCTTGGCAAAGGGTAGCTGTCTTTCTTTGTCACATCGTTCAGCCTCCGATAGTCCACACAGAATCGAGTACTTCCATCCTTCTTTTTGACAAGGACGACTGGGGATGCCCAAAGGCTTTTAGAATTTTCGATTAGCCCATCTTTCTTCATCGTCAATATCATCTCTTCAACTTCGGCTTGTTTGGCTAATTGAAGACGTCTTGCTGGTTGTCGAATCGGTCTGGCGTCTCCCGTGTCGATTGGATGCTGCACCAGTTGTGTTCGACCATCCTGCCCACTGGGTGAAGAGAGTATATCAGCGTAGTCGTGAAGGAGGCTTCCAGCGACACTTAGCTGTCGTACACTTATATTAGATGACTTCAAAATTTTTGCCTTCATAGAGTGCAATTTCCTTGGGTCCATAGATTGCTGAGTGTCCAATTCTGTGATCTTAATTATTGCAGACACTGATTCACACTTTCCCACAACTGCTCCTTTTCTCAGCTTGACTTCGTATGGTTTGATGCTAAGTATCCGTACGGCCACCATGTTGTTGTTAGGTGCCACAAGAGTCTTCCCTAGGATTATGTTTTGGGAAGACTCCTCAGAGTCTGGCTCCACCATAAGGTAGCGATGGCTACATAAACAAACCTTTACTTTTATCCAAACGAACACTTCTGAAGAAGGTGGCAGGCATATATCTTCCTTTATGACAGTCCTCAGAGTTGACGTGCTTTCGTTGCCATAAACCATAGGATTCTCCACATTTCAATACTTAAGAACTTGCTTTCCGATATCAAGGATTACTCCGTGCTCTGTCATAAAGTCGATTCCAACGATGCACTCGTCACAAAAATCTACTACCAAAAACAGATGTGAAAACTCCAGATGTGCCAAACGAATCGTAAGACGAACCTCCCCGTACACTTTGGCTGCCTCTCCTGTTGCAGTTTTCAGACGGTAGGTGTTCGTGTTATGCAACCATGTCATCTTCACCAAGTCTCTTCGAACAATGGAGGCAGTGGCACCGGTGCCGATCGTAGCCACTTTTTTCTTGCCATTTAATATTGCCTCCACAGTTAGACTTTTATAATTTCGTTTAGTCTGCGAGGCCTGAATATTGGATCTGGCCATCGATACCAGAAACCAGCGTTTGCCGGTTGGGAAACAGGTAGAGTTGGAGTATTGACGTTATTGTTTCCATTTCTGCTTCCACAATGTTGACATGCACGTCTACTAGGTGGTAATCTGCACTGACGTTGGAGATGTCCGGTCTTGTTACAGTTCCAGCATCGAGCAGGTCCATCTCGATGGTTTCTTTGCAACGCTTTTCTCTGGCAAGAACACACCTCAGTTTCTATTTCTCTTACTCGACGGACTCCTAGAGAAGCCTGTTCTAGTGCTTCCATAGTCACGGCGAATGCTTATTCCTCAGAAAGTGTGTGTTTTCCAGCAGTTCGAACTGCTCGCTGAAGGTTGATATCAGATACAGCAGGGAAAAAGGCTTCTGCTGCGAATAGGTTGATGATTTCATCCCCTGCAGCCGGATATGCCAGATGTGCCAACCGTTTGATGTCTGCTTGGAGCTGTGGCAGAGTTTCTCCTCTTTCCTGGACTCTAGTATTGAGTTGAACGCGGAAGACTTCTTCCATATGGTCATTTTCAAAGCGTTTGTCAATGGCCTGAACAAGAGCACTGAAGTTGCCATTCTTATCTGCCGGTATGGTTTGTACCAGTTCAGCAGCAGTTCCTCTAATGACAAGCGTCAGAGCTATATATTTGTCTTCCTCGTCCCAGTTATTTGTTGCCACAGCTGCCTCAAGCTGCTTCTTATAGATTGACCAAGAAGTTTGCCCATCGAAGGTTGGTGGATGCATCTCCTTTCTTTTTTGGCAGTCGCCAGAACTTTCTCGCACCTTCATTTTCTTTACTTTATCCAATTCCTTTGTAGTGCATTCCATTTTATCTTCGACCTTTTCGAACTTTGCTTCAACTGTCAACAATTGCTTATCGACAGTCAAAAATTGTTTATAGACATGTTCGTCAAGGGCAATAATTCTGTTATCAAAGGCTTCTAACTTACCTTCGAGCAGATTTGTCTGTTCTTGGAATTGTTGAAGAAGTTTTTTCACTTGATTGTCGAGCAGACTCTTTTGTTCACTGCGTTGTTGTTCTGGAAGATTCTTTTGTTCTTGGCTATGTTGTTCGAATCGTTCAAGAAGATTCTTTTGCTCATTGCGTCGTTCTTGGCTTTGTTGTTCTAGAAGATTCTTTTGTTCTTGGCTTTGTTGTTCTAAAAGATTCTTTTATTCTTGGCGTTGTTGTTCTAGAAGATTCTTTTGTTCTTGGCTTTGTTGATTAAATCGTTCAAGAAGATTTTTTTGTTCATTTGGTTGTTTTTGGCTTGGTTCCAGAAGATTCAGCTGGCTGGCGAGCAGCTGAGACATCAAAGTTCTTATGTCTGGCGTACTTACTTATTTTTGCTCTTCCTTTGTTTCAATGTCAAATATAAACGTGTCTGGGTTTTCTCCACGTTTTCTTAAACCAGACGAATTATAAGATCATTCTTTGTTCCAGCAGTAGGAAGACCTCACTTGTTCAAATCTGCCTTAAGTTTAACTAAATTTAAATCATTTAGAGTTTTACCCATTGTCTTTTCTTATTTTCACGTTAATTTTTTGTAATTATTGCCTGTTAAAGCACAATAAATTATCTAAACACAAATAAATTAAGTTTTATCCCACTTCTGATATCAATGTAATATTTTCTCAGGTTCGTTAATAAAACTTTTTCACTTTATTTAAATTCTCCACTTATTTACTTTACAAAATAAAACACTTTACTTTTACAACCACAAAACAATTTATTGTTCACCACTTTAATTTCAGTCTACTTTTATTACAACCAACTTTACGCATTCACGATTAAAAATAAACTGCGTTCTCTGCCGGTCAGACATGTGCTTTTATACTTTTCACAAGGTTCCCGAAAAAGCTGGAAGGTTCTGGTATTTGCTTCCAGAGCTTTCCATAGGGGAAATTTCCCTTTCCAAAGCTTTCAATTTGACGTTTAGTATTGGCAGTTCGAAAGCTCACCAAAGCTCTCCGTAGGTTGGTTTGCGTCCCGTCTATCTGAAATTCGGTTTTTCTTTTATTCGAGAGTGGTTATAGTACAAATGTGACAGCCGTTACAATAGTCAAAAATAATCGGTAACTCTACTGCCATAAATTCCTCTTTATTTTTGTTTGATTTAGTACGCGAAATTTGGAGGGGACAAATGTATTCAGTAGTCAGAATTGAACTTTTGAATCATTGACATTTTGTTTTTTTGGTTTGACTTTCTAAAAAAAAAAATAGTGGGAAAATGGCTGAATGCGTTCATTGTATTCGCCGCTCCTGGAAGTGAAACCAGCGATCGGTGAATTCTACAATGACGGTGCATAAAGCCTGGGATATATGCGAGTAAGTAGGACCGCTGGATTTCGTCAACGGTAGCGCTCTTCAGCAACTAAGCTGAGAGTAGCTTACAAATGACGTAATAGAAGGCCGCGGTTTCCGATTAGCTGAAAACACGGGGGCTTAGTGCAAGATGTAGATCGAACAGGCATTAAAAAGTCTGGACGGGCACTTCTTGACCGAAGAGCTTAGCGAAAAGTTGATTTTGTTTTTGGAAGAGAGAATTGAAGGCGAAGAGGCAAAGTGGAAAAGATCCAAAAGTTTAATTTTGAAGTGGAGATTGGAAAACGCAAAGTTAAATCTTTGGAGGAATTGAAAAAAAAATTGAAGTGAGAGTGCCAAAAAAAAGAATAAAAATAAGGAGAAATTTGTGAGGCAGTGGAAAAAAAGGTTGCAGAAAATCGTAGGAGAATAGCAGCAGAGGGAAGTGTTGGCAGTTACAAGAAAAAGATAAGTAGATTGTATTATTATAATTGTAGTTCATTTGTCATTTTTTCGTAAATTTCAAATTGGGTAGTTAAATTCATTTATGGCTTTTGTTCCGTATACTTTTCTCGAAATTGCAAGGCGCACGACCCGTTAAAAATTGTCCGTTTAATTCTTTCAGGACAAGGTGATAACGGTCCATTTTGTTTTTTGATCTTGGGTTTTGATCCTGCTTGTAAGGTTTCCCAAGCAATTAAGAACTATTAAAATTCCCTATTTTAAATATAAAATATTTTCTTTTTCTTCATATAAAATTTGCTTTCACCGTCGTTTCCGCTTCAAAGGTTTGCAATTTCCTTTTCTCAAAAAAAAAAAAAAAATTGATGGCGCCCCTTTTTCTTCTTCAGATACTACGCCCCTGTGGCAATAAAATAAAAACATTAATTTGTTTGAAAACGATATCATTAATCACTATTTGATAATCGAATCAATTAGTGAACCCACCCCCTTAATTGAGCTAGTTGTGGTGGTAGCATCCCAAGTGCTACCTCTTGTTGCACTTTATTAATGAACTTTTTCCTATATTCTTTTGATCGACATTCGTCTAACCAAAAGTCGTGGTCATTTTGTTTGTGACGGTTGTCGTGTTTTTTCGGTTCGGTTCGTCGTAGGAAAAGTGCAACACGGTTGGGTTGAATGATGGTTGATCATCCTACCTGAGGAAGCTTACTTTGAGTACCAGTCCAGAATTAATGTATTGTTTTGTCGATGGAGCTTTGCGTCTAAATATGGTAGATTCTTATTAATTTCTGTTTCAATTGTAAATTGCAGTTTGTTGTGATAGTTTATACCAAAAAAACATTACCCAAACCAGTTTATATAAATTTATTAATTAAAAGACTGACCCACGGTTTCAATCTCTTTCGCTTTTTGTTTTTTTTTTTTATAATTAATTTTTGCTGGTCCCACAAATGTTACCGTATTTTTTTAAATTGAATCGGGGTCGAAGTTTTGGCAAGTTTAAAATTCGTTTTGCAAATTTTGAAATTTTGTTTCTCAAAATTCAGATTTTCCAACTTCCGATTGCATAATTTTGAAAATAAAAAAGAGAAGTTTGGAAAATGTTAAACGGCTGTCCTTTATCTTCTTTTTCAATTACCTTTTTTATTATCTTTAAATAAAATATGAAATACAGTAGACGCTCGATATAGTGATGTAATAAAAAGCAAACTCTTTCGAGTTTGTGTTATTTTTCAAGCAGAAGTTATAGAAGGCTTTCTAAAGATGAATATTATCAAAAATCTTTTTACATTTGTTCTAGCGCTAAACAAAGCTTTGAATCAGGTTTAAAAAGAAAAATTCCAATTGTTCTCAAGCAATGTTAAATGCTCGCGAGACATTTTTGTAAGAAAAAAATTTTAATATAAAATTTTGTGTGTCCACTATTGTGGGTAGCTAATTTTTTTTATTCACTAAATCTACTGTATTATTTTTTGTTGACAAAGTTAAGAAAATAAATATATTATTTTCTGTGTAAGGTCCAAATTTTGTACAGCTGAATTTTGGTAACAGAATTTTGATCCACTTCCGAATTTGAATATGATATTGAGGCCGTGCCTCTTGTGCACCTCATTTTGTATGGTTTTGCACGCTAAGAAATATGTAGGCTTTGGAGATAGTAATCTTAAAATTAAACGTAGGTATCTAATACGTTGGTATGTTTCAAAATAATAGATTAAAGCCAAGTTTACAGTTCCCGTGCGCAAAAGTGTATGCATGTGTGTATTTAGGTGAAATGCAAAATTAATTTTTCGCATGATTGGTTCAAAGTTTCATGCAAAAAAAAATCATTGCTGTCATGAAATGTCATGCTCTATGCTTTTGCATGCATTTTTATGGAAGTGTAGACCAACCAACCAACACTTCCAAAAATATATATGTTCACTTCAAAATATTATTTGAATGCAAATAGTTTTTGCGTCCAAGAATATTTATTTTATAATTATAGGCACATAGTTTATTAAAAAATGACTCAATGGGTGGCTTATACTACATTTTCATAAGGCTAACCTTGAGGCCACACGAGTCAGTACTGGCTAGCCAGTCGCAATACACTCACACTTTTTTACCGACACATACAAGTATGAGCAACTGGCTCGTCTACTGGCCTGCTTTTTTCCGTAGCCAGTTGGGAAGCCAGTAGAGCAGCCAGTTACAGGGTTCGGCAGTACTTTTTCGGAGCAGATTTGGAAAAATAGGTCTTAAAACTAAAATTGACTCGCATTTTATTTCACGAAATATTAATAAAATAAGAATCGGAGAGTCAAAGTCTTATAAATTTACTAATGCCCATTTTATTCACTCGTTTAATGCAATTGGGTTTAAATTGCATTCCGAATGTAAGTTTAAGTTATTAAATCCAGATTAATACTGAATTTTATATTATTCACTTTTGACTTCATGTGGTCGTCAAAACGTAGTTCCCAGTATCATGGTCATTAAGCTCGTCTCGCTATGTTCTCGCCATGCCCATCTACACGGGAATCTATGTCATGGTTTTTTCGCTATGGTCTCGCCATCACATTTACACGCTGTCCTTTGCATTGAGCATGTTTTGCCATCATTTCGCTTGGGTCTCGCCATAGTTTCCTCAAAGTTTTTTTAAATTGAATTTTTAAAAGTGGTTAAAATAAGCTATAGGTCTCGTGTGCTGTGTTTTTGGGTCCTCTTACCATTCGAGAAGAGAACCAAAAAATTGGTGAATAAATTGATTGAGCGGTGAGAAGGTTTTCCCAAACCAAAGTGAATAAATTTTCTAGTGCATTCCCATCGCGTCAGTGTAGTTGCTCTTATTTAACGCCATGTAAGGAAATTCTGAGAAGTAAAATTTTAGTTTTCTTTCTGATGGTTTCGCGTTGGTTTGGGAGAGCTTTTACAGAAACAAGTAAAGGCTCTCCAGAACCAACGCAAAACATTCGCAACGTTCTGTTCTTTTGCTAGTTTTGTCGCATAGCATTAGTGTGTTTTTAGTTCATTTAATTTTGAAAGAATGGAATATCATAGTACTTCTATTTTTTTCACTGAATTCGGAGTAGATTTATTCCATTTGGATTAACATCCGAACCCTTGCCAGTATAGAAGCCAGTACAGCATGCCACCTACGTCACAGCAAATATACGAATAGGAATTTGACAGTCAATGTATGTAGCCAATTGGCTAGCCAGTACTGGCTCGTGTGGCCGCAGGATAAATGAGGTAATTTCATGAAAAGTTTCCAAGTTCGATACGAAATCATTTCATTTCATATACAAATTCCCATTTCGAAATGAGATAATTTCAACAAAATTTGCACGAAATTAGGTTGGAAATTAAGTCAAAACCTATTGAACACATCCAATTGGCCACAATTTGAAGAGCTCTCTGAACAGTCAGTTGACTTTCAATTTTTGTTTCTTTTTTTTTTTACTATCCGATGGAAATCTTCCAAAGGCACTCGGTAAAAATCGGTACCGAGTAGTGTGGGATTCTTACCGCACTAAGACCACCGGTAAATCAGGACCAATCTATGAAAGATCGACAAATGATTTTCTTTCTAGATTTATAAATCGCATTGTGGGAAGTTTAAGTTATAACACTTTCCTATAGCTTTTAGACCATAAGCTCATGAGGCTTGGTTCTTCTTAATCTCCGAACATTGTCTCGTACATTTAAGACGGTCTCCATTTCGGAGTTGGTATGACTTTGCAGTCGCTGATTGTGTGATACAGCGTGTTTTTTAACCACTTCTGTAACCATTTCAATTTGAAGGTCACGATGTAGATCGCTATTTCTTATATACCAAGGGGCATTTATTATTTCGCGAGGGACCTTGCTTTGAAATTTTCGGATGGGTTCAGCATTTGTTTTCTTTGTACAGCCCCATAGTTGGATGCTATATGTCCAAACCAGTTTCATAACTTGCTTTTATAACATTAGTTTGTTCTGGACAGATAGGTCAGAGTTCTTTCCTAGTAACCAGTACATTTTTCTGTACTTCAAGTTTAGTTCGTCTTTTTTCTTTTTGATGTGCTCTTTCCATTTAAGCTTTGCATCCAAAGTCATTCCAAGGTATTTGGCAGTATTGGAGTAAGGTACTGTTGTACTATTTTTAAGATTTGGAACATTGTTTATTTTTTTCTTTGTAAAGTTTATATGCGTCGATTTTGTTTCATTTAGTTTGATTCACCATTTTTGCGTCCAATCACTAACTTTATCTACTGCATTTTGCAGTTTTTGTGTAGCATTCATAACGGATTTGTCTGGTACCAATATTGCAGTATCATCAGCAAAGGTGGCCATGATGGCATTGATGTCCACTGGAATATCCCTTGTGTATAAAAGATGCAGGGTTGGTCCTAGGACACTTCCTTGTGGTACACCGGCTTCAATTTTCTTAAGTTCCGAGTAATTTTGGTCGTGCCGTACTCTAAAGAGTCGGTTCGTAACGTAAGATTTCAGTATTTCGTAGTACTGCCTGGGAAGATCCGTATGCAGTTTGTACTCAAGTTCCAAGTACCGAACCTTGTCAAAGGCTTGAGCAACATCTAAGGATATAGCCGAGCATACTTGTTATTCTTCAAGTGCCTTTTCCACAACATCCGTATGGAAATCGTGTAATGTTTATTTCTAAATCCAAACTGATGGCTCTGAATAAGTCTTCTTTCTTCAATTATTTTGCTTAGTCTTTTCAGAAGCAATTTTTCGACAACCTTTGCCATGATTGGTATAAGCGATATAGGTCTGTAAGATGTTACTCCTGTTGGTGGCTTACCTTGTTTAGGTATTACAATTACTTGTGCAATTTTCCAATGATGTGGACCATATCTTTGTTTAAGGCATGCATTTATAATAAATTTGAGTTTTTTGAAGTCTGTTGAAGGCATTTCTTTCAAAACCTGAGCAGTTATCAGATCGTATCCATTCGTCGTTTCTATCAACAAACCGTAAGGAATCTGCAGCTGTGCCTACTGGAAAAGCCTTAAGATCATTCGCGAGATGTTCAACGAAGAGATAAGCCTTTTTTTTGAGATTTTATTGGCGGGCTTTGTGCCTGTGGTCTTTTTAGGCGCTTAGCTGCTTTCCATAAGGAGAATTCCGTAGAAGCATCCGCCGTCAGACTATTCAGGAATCTACTAAGTGAATCACTTTAAAATTCGCAAATTCTTCTCTTTAGTTCATTGTTAAGACGGTTGAAAACTGCCTTATCACCTGGAAATCTCGTAGCTTGCTATTTTCTTCGAACTATTCTTTTCTCCAAGATCAGCCCTTTTTCTTTTTCTCTATTTCTTTTTCTCTTGAGTTCGAAATTGTTAGAGTACTTTCTTCTGCGGCCTGTTGCCCATCAGCAATAAATTGTTCTACTTCATGATCAATCTGTTCAATTGTTTGCATAGGGATCTTAGGTTTATATCTTGTATTCACGAGCTTAGGATTACTTTTTTCTATTATTTCTGCTTCGCTCAGTGATAATATTACTGGAGTATGATCTGATGATAAATCGTAAATGCTTTCGACACTTATATGGTTTCGTTTAATACCTTTAACTACGAAAAAGTCTATAAGGTCTGGAATTTTTTTAAAATCAGATGGCCAACATCTTGGCGAGCCAGAAAAATAAAACTCGCAGTTGTATGTGTGGCCTGCTCGATAAAGCCGTTTACCTTTCGTTGTTATGAGCCTAGATCCCCATTGGGTGTGTGTCCTAAAAAATTTAAGAGTTCCGCACAGTCTTCTTCAGTTGGAGAGCGCCTCGGAGGGCAGCATACAGCTGCTATCTCAAACTCTCTCCTTTTTATACCAATACTAATTGTTGTTACTTGCATGTTTTCATTAGTAGACTTAGGCTCTTCATAGTGTGCGAAGTACGTTTTTATTAGTATTGCTGATCCTCTCCTAGCTTTGTCAGCTGGGTGCGGAGCGTGATAACACGTATAGTTCGGCAATTTATTATCAAGATTTTGTTGTACAGCGAGGTGAGTTTCGGACACCAAACAAATGTCTATATGCTCTATGTCTAAAAAGATGTTTAGTTCTGATACATGTTGTAAAAGACCGTTTGCATTCCATATTGCGATTTTGAGTGTTCTGTCTATCATTGTTTTTTAAGAGCGACTTCTTCGCTTAGCTGTTTTATGTTTAAATCTTGTTTGACAATCCTTTTCTTTAATAGATGTTTCTTCGTTCTTCCGCACATTTTTAACAATCTGGGAATATGATTTAATTTCATCACTTTTGCTTAGTGCAATTGCTTTTGGCGGTTGATTTGTAGTTTTGTTGTCAACGGCTCCTTTTTTGCTTTCAACTATTGCTTTTATATTTGTTGGGTTTCTTAGCTTGTTCCCAGTTTTGTTTTTCCTGTTTGTGTCTTGGAATTTTTTGGCAACTCTGTAACTTGCAGGATGGTTGCCTTTATAGTTAACACATTTCGCTTTCTGTTCTATGTCCATGGGATAGTTTTTAGTTGCATGCTTGCCTTCGCATTTAACACAAGCAAACTCACGATTACAGTATTTTTGTGTATGCCCAAAGGCTTGACAGTCGACAACAAATTAGACAAACTTTTGACAGGTATTCAAAACCTTGGAACGAATTTAAGAAAAGAAATCAAAGATCAGACTGAAACCTTAGAACAAAAGCTTTACGCAAAAGTAGAAAAAAATAAAATTATTGAAGAGAAACAGGAACACAAAATAAAATATTTAGAGAAAGCAATGAAGAGGAAAAATATTGTTATCTATAACATTAAGGAAACAGAAAAAAGCAACGAGTTAGTAAAAATTGTCTTACACTTCATAAACACAATTCTGAAGGTTAAAACCGAGAAACTTCAAATTGGCTTTACGAGAAGAATTGAAAAAAAGGAGACAGAGTAGGACCTATTTTACTTGGATTGACTAAACAAAAAAAAAAAAAAATACAATATAATGAAAAGCAAACCAATACTTAGACACTATGAAGAAGAAGTCATTTACATCAAAGGTGACTACATAAAAGAAGACTTTAACACAACAATCCAAGAAAACAAACCAAAAACAAAACTAGGAAAACTTCAAAAACCACGAACATTGCAAAATAATTAAGAGAAGGAAAAACATCAAGTATCAAAGAGACATCGACAATCTGACCACGATCTGAACATAAATGACAACGAAGCCACACCTTCCGACAGTAAAAAAAAAAAACAAAAATAAAAGACGGGATAAGAACTGATATGATTAATAAAAATAATAGCAAACACAGATTTCTTACACCAAACCAAAACGAATCACCTACATTGAACCAAAATGAAAAGGAAAACAGAAACTAGCAACAAAAGAATCAAAGCCTGACTAAAAATATAAGACAAATTATAATACATAAAGACTCTACCCCAAGCCGATTTGCCATTGTGGGGAATGAAGGCCAACACCCTCCACACAGCCCTTATCAAGAAAACTTTAAAGAACATGATTATTAACATTCGATTTTTTATGTACATATGTCTTAGAATACAGAACACAAAAATGACAGTAATTCAAGTATATGCCCCAACAACAAAATAAAGCGATGAGGAAATTTCTAATTTTTACAATCTACTGGACAAAAATTATAATGAGACGAAAAATAGAAATCATGTATATAATCGGTGATTTTAATGCAAAGTTATGAAAACAAATAGACGAAGACGACGAGGTAATGGGACCATTTGGATACGGACAAAGAAATAACAGAGGAGAAATACTTATAAAATGGCTTGAAGAAACAAATCTGAGATTTGGAAATTCCTTCTTCAAAAAGAGAGACAAAAGAAAATGGACATGGAATTTAACGGATGGAAACACAAAAAATGAAATAGATTTAATTCTGAGGAATAAACTTAAAACTATAACTGTCATATCTGTTTTGAATAATGTATGATTTGATAGTGATCATAGACTAGTAAGAGCGAAAATTAATGTCAACCACCAAACAGTGAAAAGGAACAAACAAATACTAAGTATCCCTAAAATAATACCAACAGAAAATATTAGCAAATATCTATAACAACGTACTTGAAAGAGAAATAAGATTTAACATAACTATGGATATTACAAATGAAAATCTTCAAACTGCATACGATGCACTTGAAAGTATAATAAAAGAATCATCCACAATAATGACAACAACATCTTCAAGACCAGATAAATTAACCAATGACACTAAAGCGCTCATAACAAGACGAGAAAACCTGCAAAAAAAAGACAGATTAACACACCAAGAACAAAATGAACTAAAATACCATTAAAAAAGAAACAAAAATGATATTCAAACATATAATGAAGCAATGTTAAAGATATTCTTTGTAACACAAAATCAATTAAAAAGACAAAGGCATTTTTTGACGATTGGAAGGAGTGTATTTCAACATTCAAAAGAAAAAATAAGAATTTAATCAATCGAACATATATAAACGAAACTGCGACAACTTTTTTCGAAGACCTGTTTAAATCAACTAGACAAATAAGTGCTGATATATTGACGGTGGAACAAAACTCAAGCTTAGACACTGTTACACTTTTTACGAAAAAAGATATTGAACAAGCAATTGACGATCTAAAGAATGACAAATGCACAGGAAATGACGGAATTCTTGCAGAAATGCTTAAATATGGAAAACAATCTGTTTCAACAATCCTGACTACGATATTTAATGATATTCTAACGATACAACAAATACCAAAACAGTGGAGACAAACAACAATAACACTTATCCATAAAAAAGGGAACAAAGATGACATAAATAACTACAGCCCCAAATGTAACATTTCCTTGATATACAAATTGTTCTCCAAAATATTGTATACAAATGCTAAGGAAACGCTGAATAGAGGCCAACCAAGAGAACAAGCTGGATTTCGGTAAGGTTTTTCAACAGCAGATCACCTACCAACTATGAACGAATTGATCGAAAAATTTAACGATTTTGAAAAACCTTTGTATTTATTATATATAGACTTCAGTAAAGCATTTGACTCAGTAGAACATGACGAAATATGGGCAGCATTGACTAACCAGGAGGTGCACCCTATTTTTATTAAAACTCTCAAAACATATATATAGACAGCTCAGCTAAAATAAAAACTGACAAATTAGGAAGAGAATTTAAAATTAAAAGAGGAGTTAGACAAGAAGATCCAATATCACCACCTTTATTCTCAGCAGTGTTAGAAGAAGTATTCAAAAAGCTGAACCGGGACGACAGATATGGACTAAATATTTGGGGACGGTACCTGAGTCATCTTAGATTTGCCGATGACATACATAGTTCTTATTTCATCGAATTCCTGACAAATAAAAATAATGCTCACAAAATTAACAAATATATGTAAGAATCTTGGACTCTATATTAACCGGTCAAAAACGAAGATAATGACAAACCATATTCAAACCACAATAACGTTAGATAACAAAAAAATTGACTACGTAGAGGATTATACTTATCTCGGTTAGATCAGATCTTTTATTGATCAAGAGAAAAAAGAAATAAACAGACGCATCACCAACAGCTGGAAACAATTTTGGAGTTTGAAAGAAATATTACAATCCAACCTAAGAGACGATACACGAAAATATATACTAGACTCTGCAATTTTACCTTTATGACTAATGGATTCTAAACTATTTGAAAAACTAAGAATATGCCAAACAAAGATGGAAAGAAAATTGCTCAATTTAAGAATCAGCCAGAGAGTGTCAATCAATCAATTTGGATACATCTTTTATTTCATCGTTTAATGTTTTCACCATAGATAAACTAATAAAGATGGCAATCCTCAGCTGTCAGTTTGATTTGCCTACAAGCTGAAGCGAACAGCTGTAATGATTATATTTGGCAAGTATTAGTGAAAAGCAGTGCAAGCCGCACACATAGCATCAACTAGTCACTCACCACTAGTGAAAGCCGCACACATAGAAGCAACTAGTCACTGACCACAGTCTGTATAGGAATGGTGAATTAATTTGTCGGTTATTTTTGAAAATCGTGGACATGTTCAAAAAGTATTAAAACCTGAAGAACGAAATTTAAAGTGCTTACTTAACCTTATATATCATCCAAATTAAAATTATGTGGAAGATTTGGAGCAACTTTAAATGAAAAAAGGTGTAGGTTACTGATATAATACCCGTGACAAATAAGTGGTACGGATATTATAGTGTGTCATGTTCATGTTATAAACTACGAGAGCAAAATGATAAAAATATGGTTTCAAAACTTGAGTTTTTCTTGTTTACACGAGCATTGATTTTTTCCTTGGTGACGAATTCGAGGATTTAATTTTAGTAAAAAAAATTGTCAATATAACACTTAACAGGATGTGTGTCAGCAAGTTTTTCAGTGAGAAACACTATCCCAAAATGAGTTGGAAAATTTTCACTTTTATACTTTTTCACTTTCTTGGCTTATAGGGCTTATAAAACGGTAACCACATAAGCCAAAAAAGTGACAACTTTGAAACTCATTTTGGGAAAGTGTTTCTCACTCCGAAACTTATGAAAATGATGCAGGAAGCTTGAATTTTGATTTAAGAAAAAATTTGTGTATTCTTTTTAACAAAACAACAGCTCTAGCGGGAAATTTTTTTTACTTTTGTAATATTGCAAAAATAAAAAATAAAATAAAAAATAAAAAATAAAAAAAAAAAAAAACTCCTAAACCAATACGAATGTGTGCGACGATGATTTTTTGTTGTTTTTTAGCATTGTGTATGTGTCATATTTTGAACTATTGTGAATGATTCAAATTGTCATTGGTTTGGGAGAGCCTTTAAAGGTTGTGTGCTTGCCATATTTTGTATCTTCACGAATGATTCGCTATGATGTCATGTTATTAGTTAAATCCACACCTATGTAAATCCGTTTTTCTTTTATTTAATTCCAGCTTTATGAGTGCAATTGAATTAAAAGCTCCTTCAAACCAACACCAAATCATAGCAAATTATTCGCAATGATACAAAATATAACAGACAATGCTTAGCAAAAATAAAAAACTTTCGTCAACTCTCTTCCATTTTGGAAATTAAAATTTATTTCATATTCGATTAATATACCTACTACCTACTCTTGTGCACTATTGAAGTAATAATTGAAAAGCCTACTACGCAAAATTGTAGCTACGAGTAGGGAATGTGAAAATAGATTTAAATTTTCGTCACTTTGTTGTAAACCCCACCCAAACCAACGCGAATGTGGAGCGATTCGCAGCGAATCATTCACAATAGTACAAAATATGACAATCACATAACGCTAAACAATAAGAAAAATTCGTCGTCGCTCCGCATTCGCGTTGGTTTGGGAGAGCCTTTACACTCCTACACACTAATTTACGCCAAATACGTAGCAATGTGAACCGGGCCCTAGTTTGGTTGCTATTTGTTGAACACGCTCCGTGGTCAGAATTATTCACTTTGGTCTGTCAATTAGATGTCAAAACAAAACCAAATACGGGGTGTCCCCTATTTCATGCAGGATAATTTATGAAATATTTTTAGAAAAACAAATTGTTTAAGAGCGGCGAATTATTCCTCCCCTTTTAAATAAGATATAAAAAAAAATAAAGATCAATCAAAATTAAATTAAATTTTTTTTGAATGAATGAAAATAACTTAAAAATACGACAACAGCTACGAGATCATGCTATAATTTCTTAAAATCCATTCTCGAATCAATTTTTCAAATTAAGTTGTTTCGTAATGATTTTTTAAAAAATAATTTTCAAACTTTAAAGTAAAAAAAAAGTTAATGTTTTTGTTAAAACTATTTAATTTTTTTACATTATGAATTATAATTTCAGTAAAAACTATTCAATAATCCTATATTCAACACTCGAAACCAAATACTTAGATGTCGTGAAGTTTAAAGAAATCAAAAATAGCTATTGTTGTTTTATTATATTCGATAGAGATGCGCATCTGGATTACCTTTTAACACGTGCAAAAAAACTGAAGAAACTGAAAATTCCTCAGTTATCTTTTTTGTACTTAGTCAATCCAGATCAATACCGGAATCCCGACAGAAGATAATAAAACCCACCTAATATCTACTTTAATACTTCTTAAGTGGAAATTGAGAGTTTAGTGGAATTTAAACAACAAATTGAAGTTCCTGGTGTCAAATTGCAGAAAAACTATTTTTTTATTTCGTATTTTCTTAACAATTTTTTTCCTTAGAATATATCCAACAATAATTTTAAAATTATTCTGGATGAAGAAAGGGCCACCCTGTATTATATGCAAGATGCATTGAAGATGAACGGAAATCTGAGTGATTGAAAACAATTTATAGATTAATTTTTTGTATTTTTTTTATAATTGTGGATGAATATTAACTATTAATTACAATTGTTTGTATACATTAAACAATTTAACAACGATATTTTTGTTTTAAGCCGAAGAATTCTCAAAACTATTTTCTAATTTCCAAAAGAAAAAAAACTGAGCTGTCAAAACAAATAAATCTCACCGCGTTACATTGTTGTTGCAATTCACATCTATTCATCGTCACGAAGTGAAATTACAAATACAACAATGTAAACAAATGGGTTTTGGAGGGTGAAACGTACGAAAGATTGGCTTCTTGGTAATTGATATTCTCTGGTTTTCACTGTTGCAGCAGTATCCGCTTTTGAAGCTACCTGCTTAATTTTTTGAACAGTCTTTGGGCTACCCTCTGCTTTCTGATTCTTGGATTTATGTTTATTTCTGTTACCATCTGTTTCAAAAAGAAGCTCTTCCTCATCAGTATGAAACTCAATGGTTTTTGGTGGGCTTTTCACTACAAGTATTTTTGGACTAGTCTTGCTGTCATTTTTTGAGGTTTTCTTGTCTAGCAAGCTGACTTTTTCTTCAAGTCTCTTAACTGGTTGCTGAAGACTTTCAACGAGGACTTCATGTTTTTTTCTGGCTATTATTTCTTTTTGCCATTCCTCGAAATAATTTTCGGATTCAACTTGGTGGATGTCGTTGCTTTTTTTGGAACACTGCGGATCTTTTATTTCAATCTTTTCATAGATTTTGGTTCCTTTTTCGTTAATGACTTCTTTGTCATTGGATTTTTCGGTAAGGGTTTTCGATGGAGTAACCCTTGGGAATGTTTTTGGCGGAGTCCTCAGTGTTTTGGAACTCCGTCTATTTCCTGCTAGCAATAAGTTACAAATGAAAACACTTTTTCTGTGATTTGCTTAATTACTTCATTTCGGCTTGAAAACGTAGTATTAGGCCAAGGCAAACATTGTTTGCCTTAATGCATACCAAAAATGGTCTTCGAAATTATGTGCAAATTTAAAATTGATTTAATGGTGGAGATTTTCAACAAATTTTTTCATGAAATAAATAAAAGTATTAAGGGTATTTATGCAACAGCATAAAGTCGTCGTAAACGTAGTAAATTTGTAAACTGCGTAAATCTGTCAAATTTTCCATACAAATTGTGAAAAAAACTAGGAAAGTAATAACTTTACATACATATGTAAAGAAATAATGTATGAAATTTCTAAATTGTGAAATGTGCGGTCACAGACTTTTTTGAAAACATTACCAAATAAATACATATGTATGTATATCTACATGTCTAATTTATATTTTTTCTTTTTCAGTACTAGCCACCGGACAGTGATATATAAAAACAGAACCCCTTAAAGCACATACCGGTCAACTAAAATGGAAACAGCAACAACAGCACCAGCAGCGGCAGTGGCAAAACGTCTACAAATCGAAAAAGCACAAAACTTTATGCGTCAGTACCGAGACCCGGAATCACGTGAGTTGAAGAAGCTCTCTGCAAACCAATTTATGGATGTATGGAGTCACTATGATAAAGACGGTGAGTCAAGTGCTTTCTTTTACAATTTCAAAGCCGTTGACATATTGAGTTAATTTTATTGGTATTAGCTAATTGAATAAACCAGATTGCCAGATTGTTTGACAAGTTTCAATTTATTTGGGTTTGAAGTTTATAAAACTTGACACGTTTGACGTTTGCATTGATATTACAGGCTAGATAAGATAGATAGTATTTTTCTAAATAAAAGATATTAATTTATATAACTGAAAACACTTATTTTATTTATTTGTTTACTTATATGCATTTCGGAACCTATGCTTCCATATTCAGTAAGCTTACTGAATATGCATTTCAGAAGTTATTCAGTTAGCTTCCTGAATATTATTTATATATATATAGCTTACTGAGGATGGAAGCATAGCTTCCGAAATGCATATAAGTAAACAAATAAATAAAATATTATCTATATGAAGTTTAATGAAGATGGAAGCATAACTTCCGAAATGCATATAAGTAAATAAATAAATAAAATAAGTGTTTCCAGTTATTTAAATTAATATCTTTTATTTATTATATGAAAAATACAAATATATGAAAACACAATTTATTTTTTTATAAACAATTGAATAATAAATAATTAAATGAAGTATTAATATCCTCTGCCAGAGTGAATAGTGAATATATACCTATATTTGCATACTTTGTTATGTAGCCTGTCACACTTCACTCTCCCCTTCACAATAGTTTCCACAGAATACAAAAGAATGATCGATATTATTAGGAATTATTTCCCCAACAAACAACTACTAAATACACCTTGTCATAACAATTCCAAAAATACTCCATACACGACTGTTCTGATATTCGGTCGAATTGAATACGTACGAATTGAAATCGGAAAACAAAAAGAAATCACAGTTGAAAAGGTCATTTCATTTGTTTTTTTTTCGGAACGTTTATGAATCATAGATGTTCGGCAAAAGGAATGGATTCACAATCAGCCATTTTTGACATTTTGAATTCCGGAGGGCCTAAACCTTAAGTTAAATAATTTGATGACAAATTGTGTCAGACGCTTTAATAAAATCAGTGGTGATAACGTCAACTTCATTTCCTCTCTAATGCATTAAGAGTCTTAAGCTACGAGCAGACGATTTGCGATAGTCGCAAATCTTTGCGAGCACTGACGTCATGAAAAAGCTCGCAGATACACCGCAAATGCCTTACGTTTGACAGTACTCGCAAACCTAAAAATTCACGTGTTCAGACGATTTGCGAAGGTTGTCCCAAAGTTTTCAAATACATTTGTGATCAAGATGGTCGCAAATGACATGCTCGCAAATAAGTTCGCAAATTTTGCAGCATATTTGCGAAGTGTTCACACGATTGGCGGCTGCATATGTATATATCATATTTTTACTCATTTGCAGATTTGCGAGCCTGACATTTATATATTGAGAAATTTGTTTATTTACTGAGTTTTGTCATAGCTATAGTCTCAAAATATTATGTAGGTAAACATATGTACATACAAACACACATGGGTATGTATCTTATATGTATATTTTGGTGCTGTTTTATGGGCTGTAGGTCAGTTTAGTTTTTTTTTAATTGCGTTAAACTTATTTTCATAAAAAAAACGAAAAAAAAACAAATTTAAATTATAACAAATAATAAAAAAAAATAATGAAGGTATCTACATACTAAAAACCACAGCCAATTACTTCAAGTACATACAACAACAAAATTCATCGCAAATGTCCGTATTTGCAGCGTTCCATTTTCGTGTTTTCGCAAATGGTTTTGACGGTCGCAAATACTCGCAAATTGTCACAAATTATTTTTGTGAGTGTTCACACGATTTGCCAAAATGTCAATGCCAATGCCAATGATTTGCGAGCATTTGCAGGCTGTCCCAAAGTTGTGTTCAGACGATTTGCGATCAAAGACCGCAAACTGTGACGTAAAAATGACGTCATACTCGCAAATATTTGCGACTTTTGCAAATCGTCTGCTCGTAGCTTTAGAAACGAATTACGTAAGGTTTGGTGTGGTAGATCTGCCTTTTAAAAAACCATGTTGCCATGGAGAAAAGATAGATTTGCAATGAAAGTAAAGACAGTCGGAAACAATGCTTTCGAAGAGCTTAGGGATAGAAGAAAGTTTGGCTATGGGACCGTAGTTTGCAATATAGTTCTTCGCACCTTTTTTATGAACGGCACATATAAATGAGTCCTTCCATGATTTTGGAAAAAAAGCTTGAAAGAGCGAAAGATAGAATAATGCTCCGAGTGGCTGACAGAATGTACGAGACAGTTAAAGTTATGTTAGGTTAAGGTGGCTGTCAGGAAAACTGCTGACACACTTAGGCCAGATACCACATAAAGAATGCGAGGTAATCCTCGTTAATTAAACCAGTTGGAGCTTTTAATAAAGCGATGGAGACTGTGAATGTCGATTTTATTTAAGTCACTGGGATCATTGAAGAAAAAATTTCCTAAGTGTGTTTTGCGTCTTTGAGAAAGAGCAAGACATGAGCAAAGAAGGTGTGGGATAGTTTCTTCCTCCTCCTCGTCCATGCAGCTTCTGCAGAAATCATTTGAAAAGACACCAAGTCTATTGGCGTGTTTACCTATGAGGCAGTGTCCAGTAATGGCACCAATTGTGGAGCTAATATCCAATCTACTCAGAGATAACAAACATTTCGATCGCTTCGGATCCAGTGTTGGCCAGATCTGTTTTGTCGCCAGACAAGTAGTAATACCTGTCCATCTGCTGTTTGTCATCATCATAGAATCTTGCTTAAGCATAAGTTTACATGTAGCGATCGGTATTCCAATGTTCATCTTGCAAGGTGATATTGGTGTACTAGTTCCTATCCTGGCGAGTTCATCGGCTTTACAGTTTCCTGGAATATCTCTGTGTCCCGGCACCCAGAAAAGGTGAATGTTGAACTGTTTTGCCATCTCCATTAGAGACGATCGACAGTTTCGGGCAGTTACGGAGTTTGTAGAAACAGATCCTAATGATTTAAGGGCAGCTTGACTATCTGAGAAGATACAGATATTCAAAGTAGATATTACGTTTTCTTTGAGCCAAGATAAAACTTCTTTTATCGCCAGGATTTCCGCTTGGAACACGCTACAATGATCAGGGAGATGAAAGGAGAGACTAATGTTTAGTCGTTCTGAGTACACGCCACCACCTACCCCCTCTTCGGTTTTTGAGCCGTCCGTGTAGAAGTGAATTGCTTCATCTCTCAGGAATTCATTATCTTCCCAAGTGGACCTTGTTGGAATTGTTATTTGAAAATTTTTGCCAAAAACCGGCTGAGGGATGGTGTAGTCGGAGTGTTTAGGGATTGATTCGAATTTGTTCAGAATGGTAGTGTGTCCAATAGAGTTATTGGACCATTGAGAAATGGCTCTGAGACGAATAGCTGTGTTCGCCGCCACTTGTTTAGTGTATATATCGAGGGGTGTGATGTAAAGCAGTATGTCTAACGCAGCGGAAGGTGTCGAACGGAGAGCTCCGCTGATACACAAGCAAGCCGATCTCTGTACTTTGCTTAGCTTATCACGATAAGTTATTTTATCTAAGGCAGTCCACCATACTGCCACCCCATAAGTGAGTATCGGTCTGATGACTGCTGTGTATAGCCAGTGGGTGATATGTGGCGACAAGCCCCATTTGTTTCCAATAGCTTTTTTACAGGAGAAAAGTGCCACTGTGGCTTTTCTAATTCTTTCTTGTATGTTTGGTTTCCAGCTCAACTTTTTGTCTAAAATCAGACCCAGATATTTAGCTTGATCTGAGAAGTTAAGTGGAATACCATTTATTGATGGAGGGTCTATGTTCGGAATTTTATATTTCCTTGTAAAGAGGACAAGTTCAGTTTTGTGAGGGTTTACACCTAGTCCACATTTGTCTGTCCATTCAAGTAGTTTGTTGAGAGCGGTTTGCGTTAATTCTGTTATGATTTGAAGATGCTTTCCCGATATTGCAATGGCAACGTCATCAGCATATGCAATAACTTTGAAACCATCCGCTTCTAGATTGACTAGTAGGTCATTAATTACGATGTTCCATAAGATTGGCGATAGGACTCCACCTTGCGGTGTTCCTCTGCTAACAGATCTTCTAACAGAACATTCACCTAATGTTGAGTTAATTATTCTGCTTCTTAGCATTAGGCTGATTAACTCCCTAAGTGAGCTATCTACATTCAAGCTCTTAAGCGCGGTTGTTATTACCATATTGCTGACGTTGTTGAAAGCACCTTCGATATCTAAGAATGCAACCAGAGTGTACTCTCTATGATGAAGGGAATATTCAATAGTGCGTACCAAGTTATGCAAGGCCGTTTCTACTGATTTCCCTTTGCGGTAAGCGTGTTGTGCCTTGGAGAAAAGATTGGGTTCTATGGAACTGCCCAGATGGATATCAATCAGTCGTTCTAGAGTTTTGAGAAGGAATGATGATAGGCTGATAGGTCTTAGATCCTTCGGATTTACATGGGAGCTTTTACCCGCTTTGGGTATGAACACCACTTTAACTTCTCTCCATAAGGATGGTATGTGTGCAAGGTTCATACACCCTTCCAAAATTATCTCAAGGATAGGGATGATGATGTCTGAAGCCATTTGCAGTTCAGCTGGTATTATACCGTCAGGTCCAGCTGATTTATATGGATCGAAGCTGTCGATTGCCCATTTGACTTTTTCTCTAGTAATCAGACCTAGTTTATTTGTTGTTATTTTGTTAGACTCTATTGAGTCATCACTGCATATATTTTGGGAGCTACCTGGGAAGTGAGTATCTAGTAGTAAGTCAAGTGATTCCCCACAAGATTTAGTCCAAGAGCCGTTGATAGTTTTCAGGGCGCTTGGCATAATGGGATTTGACGAGAGGATTTTTCTCAATCTTGAAGCTTTTGAAGAATCTTCTATTTTGTTACAGAAGTTTCTCCAGGAAGTCCTTTTATTTTTCCTCAATTGTTTTTTATACTTCTTAAGGGATTCTTTATATAAGTCCCAGTCAGAGATTTCTTTGGAATATTTAGCTCGGTTGAAAAGTTTTCTCCATTCCTTCCTGAGCGATTCTAGCTCTAAGTTCCACCAATGAGGTTTTTTCTTTCCTCTTATTTGGATAAGAGGACAGGATATGTCCATTGGTTTGTTGAGAGCTGAGGTGAGATCATTGACTTTATTGTCAAGATCGATTCTGTCTAAGGGGATACGTAATAGGTTAGGTTTAATTAATCTGCTAAGAGTATCTCTATATTTTACCCACTTAGTTTTCCGATGATTCCGGAAAGCTATCTGTTTCGTAGTTTCATCATTTAGATTGAATTGTATAAACCTGTGATCAGAGAAAGAGTGCTCTTCTGATACTATCCAATTCGTGATCTTTTGATGAATCGAGTCGGAGACAAGAGTAATGTCTAATACTTCTTGCCGGTTTCTGGTTATGAATGTTGGTTCATTACCAATATTGCTTACAATGAGGTTAGTACTGAGAATAAAATCAAAAAGTGACTCACCTCGATCGTTTATGTCAGAGCTTCCCCATACTGTATGGTGGGCGTTAGCATCACATCCAATGATGAGGCAGATTTTTTGCCGTTCGGCGTCAGCGATTAACCTCTTTAGCGTGTCGCCAGGGAGAGGGCCCAGGTGGTCGTGGCTGAGGTACGCAAACGCAAGCCAGTAGGTACCTTTCTCGGTCTGGAGTCTGACTTTATCGCTGTAATCAGGGAGTAAATATACATTAGTGGTACTTCTTACCAATATGCAGGATCTGGGATCACCTTTGTCCGTTGCATGCAGCAAGTAGTAATCAGAAGTCCTGAGTCCTTGAATTGTGGATTTGTAAATCCAGGGTTCTTGGATCAGGACGACATCTTCCCCATTTTTCTTAATGCGGAGAAGAAGGGAGGCTGAAGCCTGTTTTGAGTGTGCTGGAGGTTAATCTGAAGTAGTTGCAGCATCATCGCTACGTTTCTTCAGATCCGCCCCCACCACGGTTTCGTTGAGCTCCTCTTCAGATTCTGACTCAGAAGGTGACCGTAGGAGATCATCCTCACTGAGCAGAAATTCGGACATGCGGTTAGCCTCCATGTCAGAGAAGCTGTCAATATTGGTAGCCTCAGGAGGCGGGTTAGTAGGGCATATTCTCGTGTTGGAAGTACTCGGTGCATCTACTTCCATTGCTGGTTGGTCGATGCAACTAGTATTTTCCTCCACAGAGGATATGACCTGTGACAGTAGAGGTGAAGGTGTTTCCTCATCTTTTTTGTAGACTTTCAGGATAGCGGTAGTCCAACCAAACCTAATAACACCTTGAGTTGACACTAGGGGAGCCAGAGATTCCTTATTGAGTACCATGATGGCAGATCTATAAGGACCAACTGGATCTTCTAGCTTCGCAACCTTCCAGTCGTGAGTAGGGAGAGTTGGATTACCGTACCTGATCATCTTTAGGATTGTATCCTTGCAGGATAGATTTGCTGGGATTCTGATGCGAGCTCTAGGCCTGCAAGGAATGTCTTCCTTAGCCACGACTTCGAGCTTAGCACCAGGCCATAGCCCCTCTAACCTACTAACAGCAAGCTTATATAGATCATATCTGGTCATCAAAGGCGACGAGTTTGGCCCTACCCTGGTACCACCCTGCATCTTCAAAGACAACAGGCTCTCCTGGATTATCCATTATAAGAGTCCAGTACGATTCCTGGAGTTTATTTGAGACCGTCGTCCATTGATCAGAAGAGATCATACCATCTTCATTGCTTCTGTCGATAACAGCTACAATAGTCTTGTCCTTTAGCACGTCACTAAAGGACAAGTCTTTTTTGGCATAGGAGGTGTTATGCACCTTTGGTTTTTCGGGGTTCGGAGTGCCTCCCTCTACAGACCGTTGTCGCTTCGACGAGAAGTCTTTGTTGGTCGTAGGTTTAGCAAGAATGCTCCTAGCCCAAGCGAGTTTAGCGGATTGCTTTGAGTCTAGATCGGTCGGTGGCATACTTCCAATGACTTTTTCTATTCTCTCTGCGGCCCGCCTCTCGCTGCGTGATGCGTTTTTGTTTCCCTCGCTGGTGGAAGATGAGCTGTTTGTCACAGTTCTGCCATCAGGGAGGGAACCCTCCATCGTGTTCGAACGGGGTCTGCTCTCACCAGTGGTAATATCGCGCGTCGCAGATATTTTTCTTGTCAGAACAGCCCCCTTCGAACTCGTGAGAGGTCTAGGAGTGGGTTTAGAGCCAAGCTATATTCCCACGATTTTGTGTAAAGAGTGTTTTTGTTTCCGTACCCTTTGGGACTTGACCACCGTCAGCAGAGGAGAGGCTGACAGTCGCAGTCTCACCACTACTAACGCTGGGCAAACCCACCGAGTACGGCGGATTGGATATAGTACCAGCAGGAGGTACACCTCCTCCCTTACTAGTAATAGCGTCTAGACTGAGAGTCGTTTCATCATTCCTAGGAGTGCCTGGGATGATGGTCGGCTCAGCAGTCCCACCGCTTTTCACTTCTTTGTGGATGGACAATTTTGTATTTATCGCTGGCGACTTAACCTCACCTGAGGTCAAGCCCTCGCCGGCAGTCGCGACACCTGCCGACTTTTGAACGTATATCCCCGTTCGATTTTGTTTTCTTTTATTCTTACTTTTGTCCATATTTGTTCAAGTTTTCTAACATTGAGGTTTTTTGTTTGAGTTATGTTGGTTGTGTGACTCTGCAGCTGGATACATCGATTTAATTTTTATTGTTCAGGAGGGAACAAAACTCGATGTTTTTGATAAGATTATTAAGAGTAAGTAAAGTAAGTAAGTAAGTATTCATTTTATTGCTTATTTTTGTTAAATACATTGCTTTATATATAATGAATTTAAAAGCTATGGCTTTGCCGTCAGCTCGGTTGGCAAGTTTATTTAATTTCACATAGTTATATAATTTGTTTTAATTAAATTAAGATAAACGCCCATGTTCTGCAATTCGATCGAAAGTGAGTTAAAATCACTTTTCAATTTCACGTGAAATGAAATTGCATGTTCTACAATTCGATCGATTTCGAAAACTTCGAAATTGCTTCGAACTGTCAAAACTGAAGGTTCATCCATTTTTAACTTTTATTTCTAAAGTGAAATTATTGCTGCTTTGAACATGGATGCAATATTATTGGCAATTTTAAGGGAAAAAAGAAAGAAGTATTCTAAAGAAAAAATAAGAAGACAAATTTTGCGAGACAAATCAAATATATTAGATTTACCTGACATAATGTGAGTATGTGAATGTATGAATTGTTTTGATAAATAAAATAAATTCTTGATTTTTTTTAAAGATTTCATGGTAATTTTAGATTGAGCAAAGACGCGTTTTTATATATTTTACGGGAAATAGAACCTTTTACAAGGCAAACAAATTAATTTTTTCTTACATTTTGCACGAAGACGAAGAAAATACACAGCTAACTGCAACTGTATCAATTTCACAGACAATTCACAGAACATAAACAAAGTGATTTGAATGCGTTCAGAAAATGGAATAAACCGAAATGCGGAACATCCATTTTCATTTTCGAAATTCCAATTCACAATAACGAATTGTGGAACACCTTTATTCACTTTCGCCATGTAAATTCACAATAAGTGAAATGCAGAACATGGGCGAAAATGATTTTACTCAAATTCATTTATTAATAACAATCTATATTTATAAATGTCTTTCAAAAAAAGGTAGAGCATTTTCCAGTCAGAATCATTAAGCACTGCGATTGCTTCCTTCACCGTCATGGTTCTCTTGTTGAAGTATGTAAGTCGGTATTGAACGAGAATGGGACATATACTAATTACATGCAAATTACATAGCGTACAAAACCTGTTGAAACTTCCGTTGTATGGACAACCATTGAGGCCTAGGACTTCACATCTAGTTTTAAATATTAAAGATATTTCATTGTAACTCATTGAATCATTGAAGTAGTTTGCTTCCATTAAATTGTATTTGAGTTGGGACGTTACTACTCTCCGATTCACGTGCCTTGACTATGAACGAATTTTTGTGTTTTTGTATGATGCGGTAAGACTGCTCCTTTAAATTATTTAGGTTAAGAGGATCTAGTGACACCACTTCTCCATAGGTTTGTCATAAAACTTTCCAATTCGACATCCACCAATCTTCGTTCCTCATTTCATATAGGGCCATTTTCATCCTGAAGAGAAAGTATCTTAACGATGTACCCAGCTTGCGACTTAAGCGTGTTAGTGAAAAGCTTTGGGAGACCCGTTTCCAAGTACAAGGCATAGTTCGGAGTATTTAGTGGCAGGTTAAACAATTTCTTCAAGAAGTTCCCCATACTTGGGCTTAACAACAGCATTAGATATTGTATACTTCGCAGAAAATATAATTCGTTGATTTGAGAAGACTGTTCTCCATGAGAGATTTAGTAAACTTTGCGAGGACTTGGCTTTCTCAGCTAAGTGTTTGGAGAAGTCCATTGTCTTATTAATTTTAACTCCAAGGTACTCATACTCGTCAACGATCTCTAAGCAATTCCCATTGAAGGTCCAGGTGTGCGTGTTCTGAATTTTACTTGACCTCGAAAACAACATCACTTTTGATTTGTCCGTGTTAATGAGTAATCCCCACTTATTACAGTACTCAGCTAGGCGGTTTAACATAAGTTGCAGATTTTCAGGTGATTCTGAAAGTACCACCAGATCATCAGCATATAAAAGTACATTGACCGTCAGATCAACAATTGGAATACCACCTGGAATGTACGTTACTACATCGTTAATAAATAGTGAAAACAGAAGCGCACTTAAAAGACATCCTTGTTTAACACCAGTATCTGTTGGAAACCATCCTGAGTAATTGAAACCATCCCACACAGCTGCTCGCGATTCTGTATACATTCTTCTTAAAACGTGGATGAACTTTGTGGACACACCCAGTTGCGAAACCTTAAAGAATAGTGCGTTACGGTTCACAAGGTCAAATGCTGACTTGAAGTCGACGAAGAATGCATACATTTTTTTATTTCTAGTTTGAAATGCTTTGCAAATTGATTCCAGAGTAAAAATGTGGTCAACTGTTGAATAGCCTTTTCTGAAGCCAGCTTGAAATTCCGAAAGGGTGTTATTGCATTCTACCCACGTTTTCAATCTATCGCCAAGTACACCACAAAAAAGTTTAGCTCATACGTTCATGAATGAGATTCCTCTATAATTTTCTACATTATTAATGTCTCCTTTTTTGTGTATCGGGAATATGACAGATGTTTTAAATGAAGAAGGGACATCTTCGCTTTGGTAAACTTTATTGAAGAATGATGATAAACGTTGAGGGAGCATTTTTGAAAAACTCATACGGGATTCCATCTTCTCCAGGCGCCTTTCCGTTCTTCGATTTCAGGACCACAGCTTCCACTCCTTCCAAGGTTATTACGCTGTCTAAAATTTCATCAGAAAAAAAGATTCTGCATACGAGAAATTTAGATTTGATTTGCAAGAAAGGAGATTTTTGAAATGGATGGAGAGAACTTCCGTAGATACTCCTGTTCCTATCATAAAGTTTGACCCATTTATCTCTTTGGCTACCGTCCAAAACTCTTTAGTGTCTTAAGTTTGACCAAGTGTTTGGGCTTGCTTATTTTCACACTCAGATTTCTTTTTTAAGCATAATTTCTTATAATAGGTGTTTACTTCAATATACCAGTTTTTCAGGATTGGACAGTTCAAGTTGGAGTTCCTCATTGCATTGAATAGCGCAAAAGATTTCTTACGTGCATTCATACACTCTTATGTTTAAACTTCTTACAATGGCTTGAAACTGTGTTTTAAGAAGAGTTCCTTATGCATGTAATAAGTTGTCTGCATTAATCTTCAACTGATTCGGGATAAGCGGTTAATCTCAAAAGATTGATATTTAATTTGTTTTGATAACTCAATAAATCATCCTGATTCCATTTGAGTCGGCGTAAAACTTGAAGATTCCTTTGTTGCAAAGACGCTTCATTTGACCATTCAACGGTAATGGGCAAGTGATCGGAAAAGTTCTTCCATTGTACTTCGAATTTTGTTATTAGATCAATCCATTCATTATGTACAGTGCAATAGTCGACGACAGATTTACCTTGACCTCCAACAAAAGTGAAGTGACCTTCAGTGTCTCCGTTAGTACATCCGTTTAAAATTATACAATCGTACATCTGCAGCATTTCAATTAAATTTGTTCCATTTTGATTGCATAAACTGTCTTCGGAATTTCTATTTCCGTGGGGTATAAAAGAATTATTTGTTCTACGGTATGAAGTAATCTGTTGATTGCTGGTTCTTGCATTAAAGTCTCCGATTGTTAAAACGCTTGTGTTTGCTAAGTGTGACATAATTCTGTTAAGATGTTCATAGTCATCAGTCCACTTATTACAATTTATATAAAATGGAACAATGTACATATCATTTTTATTTAAAAGTATAATAACAGCTGAACTTTCTATTTCTTCAAAATCGTAGAATTTCAATAGCGATGATTTTATTTTGTACAGAGTTCCACCGCTAGCTCTTCCTTTAGAATGGGTTTTAACTGCTGCATTCGAGGCGAGTTTGTAACCATTAAAATATTTGGTAATTTGCTCAAATTTTCATAAATAACATGTGTTTCATAAAAACAAAATATATCGAAACTTTTAACAAAATTAAAAAAATCTACAAGTAACAGTTTATTATTAAGGCCTGACACGTTATAAGATAAAATATTACTAGAACATAAAGGTATTGAGCTGACGACATTGCATTTTCAATTATGTACTAACGTACTAGAACTTGGTAAGTTTTGATGAAGTGGCATCACTGGCAAAGCAGCATCAACTGGTCTCGACCAATTATTTTGTCAACATCAACAGCTTGATATCATTGAAATCAATTTCTCCAAACATATCTCGCAGGTGTTTTTCTCCATCCTCATTTTTATATCGAAGAATATTTGTATTATTTAAATAAAATAATTTATCAGATACCAATAAAGTATTATTTTTAAGTTGTATGCGTTCTGTTGGTTTTTTTGTTTTGATTATTTTTCGGTAGCTGAGCCAGGATTCGGCGTTTGTGTTGTCATTGTTTTGTCAGATCTCGTTGAATAAAAGCACCTGTGCCCTTAAGCTTTGAGGAATTTCGCAGCATTTTCATGGCGTTATCATTGGATCCAGTGTTGATTTTAATTTTAATTATGTTATCATTTTCACCCAATTTCATTGTCTCTGACATTTGATGGGGTTCATCAAGCAAGAGTTGTGTTATTGAATGGACCATAGCTTGCGTGTCAACATGATCGTTGGGAATAGTTAGGATAATGTATTTTCCTTTGATTTCCCTACCCTTACATCTGGCTTCGAATTGTTGAATTTACCTGGTTAAATCTTGATTTTGTATTCGCAACGAGTTTATATCAGCGTTCAATCTAGTTAGATCGTCTTTCGTAGCTAATTTGGCGGTTGCTTTTTCAAGCTCCGTATGCAGAGAAGCATCGATTATTGTTTTTATTTTATGAAGATCGTTTTCAGAGATTGACATAATTGGTGGGATTTTTTCACGTTTAGATGTTTTACTGATAATTTGTGTTTTGATATTAAGTTTGGCTTAGTTTTCTTTTGTCGGTCATGTGACAGGAAGGATAGTTTCAAAATGAGTTTTAAAGATAATATAACTAAGTTTACCTTTTCTTCTAAAATGGGCTGGCATTTCCGATTTGACGATTTCATATGGAATGACTCATAAGTCAAAAAATCGGTCAGTAAGCCAGGAGTTTCAGATGAATTAATAGGTATAAAAAATGTTTCGTTTTCTGATGGATCCCACTCCCACCGCAGTTGTGTAAGGTTGAAGACACCAACAATAGTAAAATCATTAAGGAGATCTGCGACTTCGAACAGGGAATCGATTGCATCAACAGCGAGTTGGTATGCTTGTCTGTGTTGTGAAGGGCGAATATAGCCGAATATATTTAGGATATTTCAATGCTCACAAATTCTTAAATTTCTTACAAATGCTCAAAAACTGTTGAAGTTAGAACGGCTGCAAAGGCTAAGAGATCATTAGAAACATCTGATGGAGTAAGATTAAAGTGTTCAAGGAAACGTACGATAATTTCTCTTAGCTCATCAGGGCTAGTTGGGAGGCTTTATTGTAAGATGGACACAATAACATTAGTTCTTGTTAATAACAAACATTTAAGATCCTTTTAAACATTTTTTAACCCACCTAACCATTTCTCATGGGGTTTCGTACAAATGTCCTACACGTAACAATTCAAAATATTTTAAAATAGCTTCACATTTCAGAAATAAAAGTGTTATTTATTTCTCTAGTGCTTCTGTTACCCCTCTGACTGGAGGTAAATACATAATTGAAGCATTGCTGATTCCTTTAAAATTTCTGGGACTTAATGTTTGAAATTTTCTGTATTTACATAACTAAACCTTGAACCATTGTTTAACCTTTTTTAATCCACCAAAATCGTTGATTTATAGCCCTTCATTCATCATGCCCTCATGCCCAATAACAAAATAGCTTCGAAAAATAAAAGTATTATTTGTTTCTATAGTACTCCTGTTACCCTCCTGACTCGAAGTTAATACATTTTTTGCAGCATTGCTGAGTCCTTAAATATCTTCTAAAAGTAAATTGCAAATAATGGCAATATGGAAATAAATAAAAATTGCCTCTCATCTATTTGGCAACATTGCCATTGACAAAGCATCTCCATTTGCAAATGGAGACGCTTTGTCATGACGCCATTGCCATTGACAAAGGGCCTCTATTTGCATTGTTCAGGGCAATAGTAATGACTGAGGCAATTTACTGCCTCAATTTTTGCCAATAAAGTCTTTGAGTTAACTGAAGCTATCTGCAAATGAAAATGCCCACCAAAAAAATGAATTGCCATTCCAATTTCTTTTGCTATCGCGTCAAATATTGCTATTGGAGCCAAAACGTTATCCCAGAGGCTTTATTGGCAATACTTGAGGTAATAGTTTGCAAATAGAGATTCCTTGTCAATGACAATAGATGAGAGGCAAATATTAATTCCTATCACAGGCAATAAATTGAAGCATAATTTAATTAATTGGACCAGCTTCTTTCTTAAAATTTGTATTCTATTTGTTATTTTATTAATTTTTTTATCAATTATATAACACTTTGTCTATTGTTTGAGTGGTTTCTGAGTTCTTATTTCAACCATCTATCTCTCTCTCTCTAATTAACAAATTCAACTTAAAGTGTTTTCTGTCTTAGTGAGTGCTTACTTGTATTTTTTTGGTATATGTTTCTGCCAAATTGAAGCAATTCATGGATACTGCACACATAAACCATAATTTTGTTTTTTTTTTCTTTTTCCAATTTTAACAACAATCAATCATAAGCTGAGATCCATTCACAATCCCTATCAACAGTAAGAAACTCAAGCCTCATCATGAATGCGATCACAATAACAGCATAGAAGCTCTTATTTCATACACAAACCAAAACGAAATCATTAAATGCAGAGGAAGATTGTGCACTAAAAGATCGCACCCATGCTGTTTTGGGCTGACCAGATTAGCTTTAAAACACATAAATGATTATTCAATTAATTTTCACTTTTTATGCGAAATTTGTCAGAACAAGAGTATTTTTGCTCTGAATCGAATTTACTGCTGGATGAGTTTCTATCATGGAAAGTCGAACTTGATGCTCAGCAAAAGCAAAAAGCAAACGAAGAAAAATTAAACCATCAATTACTCGTCCAATATATTGACGAACTGTCTAGTATAATTATTCGCCTTGAAAATAATAACAGATACAACTTGAAAAAATAACAAAATCCATCGAAAAACTTGACTCTGATTTTACTGGTAACATAAATACTTGCAATTTCAATGATGAATGATATGATTAAAAACAATAACGCGCTTCTAGTAATTTCTCCTGAACTTATCTCATTAAAAAAATTTGCTGACAGTAATTCACGTAAGCTAGACGCCTTAGTATCTAGCAGCACAGAGGCTAGTGAAATTATATCGACTACTTTAGCGAGCATACCTCAAAATGATATATACCAAGATAGCATAATTTGCATTACTGACGAAATGTGTGCAACTAAATCACTTCTTAAGGAAGCCATCGATGAGATAATATTAGCTAGCAGTAAAATTAAGAATGCTAACAACTTAAATTCAGTTATTGACTTCCCAAAATCTGCTACAGTATTCGAGGAGCTATCACAATTTGTCCACATGGAAACATATCCCAAATTTGGAGATGAAAATTGAAAATACTCCAACATTGAAAGTTGATTTCTCTCGCTTGAGAAGAAAAAACCTGTCATGTTACCATCACACTCACTTACACAACCTCCTTTTTTTACCACCACCCTGTTTGCCAACAAATTACACTACATCTCATTTTTGCAACACCAATAAAACCTCGACTGGTACAGAGAATAATAAACGAAAGCAGATCTATATACAAAATGCAGTATATGGAACAACCGAAACTGACATTGTGAATTTTATTTCCAACAACTTTTATTTTTCTGATGTTATCTGCAATCAAATTGTTCCTTGGAACTGAAGAAGATCTGAGCTACAATATCTCAACTTTAAGATCAGCGTCCCTGAAGAAATAGTTCCTGTACTTCTTAATTCAATAAATGGCCGAAAGAGTTTTGTGTTCGTGAACTTAAAGCAAAGAAACCCAACGATCGCAAATCAAATTTTCGAAAAATGAGACGCAGCTCCGGAAGGAACTACAAAATTTTTATCAAAATATGTCTGGAATGAGAGGAGACTTAATTGAACTTCATCGTGCTACACATTCATGTGAATACAATATTATTGTACTTGTAGAAATCTGGCTGAAAGATAATCATTTTGATGCTGAAATTTTTGACTCATCCTGGCAAGATCATAGATGTGATCGGAATGTGATCTTCTTCATAAGCAAAGTAAAGGAGGTGGTGTTCATACTTCTCTGCCTTGTTCCCGGTAACTATGCAGCCCTTATCAGATAATAATTTAAGCCAAAAAGTTTGGGCTAAGATTGCGGTCGAAGATAAAAATATTAATGAAGGCTGCTGCTACATCCACCCATGTCAAACCATAGAAATAGAAACTTACGTAGCTGCAACCAGAATTGTTTTTAACGTCTTGTCAACACTCAATGACTCCGATGACATTTTCTTCTTTGGTGATTTTAATCTCCCTGGGTTGAACTGGCTTCCCTGGATTAAAACGATTCTATTTAACGACCGAGCAGCAGTCTTAGCAGTCTTAACAATGTTCTTGATCTTGTATTTACAAATGTTTGTGATAACTTTGTTTTAGAAGAGACTTCATCTATTATTACTAACAAAACAAGTATTTTTCATAAAACTTTCAAGCTTTGCTTTTTTTATCGTGAAAAACTCAACCGAGGGCTAGTGAGAACAAATTAGTCTTTGATTTAAAAAATATCAATTACGACCAAATTAATTTGTTTTTAAATAGTTTTGATTGGTCAACTGACTTGTCATCGGTCGACTATAAGGCTCTCGAACTTTCTAGAGTCTAAAGTTTTGTTTTTGAAAATTTCATCCCGAAGAGAGTAGTGTCATCTAATAATGCACCTCCTTGGTACGACACAATATTAATTTACTTAAACAATCGCAAAAAAATAGCTCATTGCAAATTGGTAGCATCTGGTAATGTAAACGACTATGAAACTATTCTAAGCATCAGCGATGAATATAAAAGATAAGAATAACAAATAACCCTCGGCACTTCTATAAATTTATTAACTTTAAACGCAATGTTTGTAATATTCCTTCAACAATGCATTCGGATAAAGAGGTATGCTCGAAGTGAATGATATATGTGAACTGTTTGCATCGTTTTTTGAAACCGTCTACAATGATTCGATAACTTTTGACAGAAACGATTTCACTCATATAGTTGAAAAAAGTGTAAGCTTGAGTTCATTGTCAATAACAATGTCAGACCTTGTTCGCGAACTGAAATCCAGTAATGTTAATAAGAGCAGTAGTCCTGATGGTGTTCCCCCACTATTCCTGAGAAAAACAGCAGAAACTGCCAAATTATTGCTGGAACTTTTTAATCTTTCTCTTTCTAATGGTATTTTCACTGATGTATGGCGTAATTCTTTTTTAATACCAATTTTCAAAAATGGAGATAAGTCAAATGTTGAAAACTACCGGGAAATTGCAATTTTATCAGCTATTCCCAAATTATTTGAAAAAATGGTGTGTGATAAGTTGAGTATTGAACTGAAGTCGGCTATAAGTGAGCATCAACATGGTTTTTTTAGAGGAAGATCCACAACTACTAATCTTGCAGATTTCACTTTGTATATTTTTCAAAAAATGGATAAAGGGAACCAGGTTGATGCGATCTACACTGACTTTAGTAAGGCCTTCGACAAAGTTGACCAGGGTATACTTCTTTTTAAAATTGAAAAGTATGGCATTCGATCAAACTTACTAGAGTGGATAGATTCGTACTTCTCAAAACGTACTTAATGTGTTAAGTTCAATGACGTCATATCCCGTAAAATATATATCACTTCCCGAGTACCGCAAGGAAGCCATCTTGGTCCCCTCTTATTTTTACTTTTTATAAATGACTTGCCCCTATTTGTTTTCAGAGCGCAGATAGCTTTTGTACGCCGATGATATAAAATTATTTCAAAATGTAAAAGATTTAACAGACAGATATTCATTGCAACAGTGTTTGAACTCTCTCCCAAACTGGTGTAAGGTAAATGGAATGAAGCTCAATGTGGATAAATGCAATATAATTTCCTTCTTAAGAAAAAAAAGTGCTATTACTTTCGACTATACCATTGACGCCCAAAAATTAAGCAGACGGCATAAGCCATGTCAAAATGATTTTTGTATTTATACTGTTGTCATATTTATATTTCTATAGTTTGAATAAAAATCAATTCTTATTCTAATTCTTTTATGAAAGAATTTAAAAGAAGGCCGCTGTTTTTAGCTAGGCTGCAACTCACGATTAGATAAATTAGAAAAGAACTGACTGACAAAATCTAACTTAACTTTGCTTCAGATAAATAATTGTAAAATGCATTCGTCTGCACAATTTATATTGTTTTTAAAATATTCACATTTCGTATGGGTTCAACGAAATATGATGAAGCTTGTGTATGTGAAGGGGACAAGGGGTGTTTCCGTTTGTGATTGGTATCTGAAAGGTAAGCAGAAATGGCCTGGGCCAGTTATGATGTTTGTTTCATTTCATTTTCATATATTTCGAAGAAAGATTCAATTTACAATGACACATTAAGATTTATATCTTTTAGAGCATCAATAGTTTACAATTAACATAGTTTTTAAACATTCAAAAATATGAAACATAATTCTTAAGACTAGGATAATCAACTAAGTTCATAAATGTAATAGTATTATACTTAATACTATTTGCTAAAAAAAATAAAAGAAAAAATAAGATAATTTAAATTTAAGAAATAAGATCAGAGCAACATATGTATTAAAAAAAAAGAATACAAAATATAGAAAAAGAAAAAGACTACACTTTGTATATGTTTAATATAATTCTATATATAAGTTCCTGAATTCGATTTTTATAGTGCAAAAATAATTTCTTCCTGAATGCTGTAGGTGCAGTAGTAGTAGTAGTGAAACGCGGTAAAATTAGTTTCAAACCTCTTTGGGACTGGGCATAATTAAGTATTTCACTGAGATAACCAGGAAACCTATGGTGGATGATATTGTGGAGATTCAAAACTAGCCTTAACTGAAGATAATCATCAAGGTTCATTCCAAAGAGCGTGTGACACCGACAAGGGCGGATCCAGGATTGTGCCCAGTACCAGAGAATATCAATTACCAAGAAGCCAATCCTTGGCTGTCATCCGGCTTTGCCTACAAACTGAAACACGCACACATAGACAGTTGGGCTAAGTCCACCACTAGGTTTTTGCACACATTGACAGTTGGCATCGACCCACCACTGATTTATTCGCACACATAGACAGTTGGCATCGACCCACCAAGAATATGTCGGTTATTTTTGAAAATCTTCAGTTATTTTGAAATTCAATTGGGCTGCAATGGGCTTGTTCAAAAAGTATAAAAAAGGGAGAAATTATATATATAGTGCTGACCGGACCTTATGAAAATAAGTTGTGGTTTTTTTTTAAATGTAAATTGTAGTCGCTTTTTACTAATTCCCGCCTGTCTGGAAAATAAATATCTTTAGTTACTTTTTTTTCGATAAACAGTTTGTCTTTTCTGTTTTTTTTTTCTTTTCAACTCCCGAAATGTATAAGGAATTGTAGAAAATTTACTAAAATAACTTACAGTGAGTAAGAAGAAAGTTTTAAATAATTTTGCGAAATGAAAAAAGATATTCACAAACTAAAATTTTGGCATATATACTACGCTTATATGTGTTGTTAAACCTGCTTGAAGCTCGCGTCATTTTTTGTAAGCCTGGGTTGAGTCGAAATGAGCTTGATTTGACTAGATCTCGTTCGAGGAGCGGAGTCGAGTCGAAATTTGTGACGAAAAACCGGGATTAAAGAGATGGTCTTACAGATATTGCATTATGGTCTGTTTATTTGCTTGTTTGTGGGCAAATATAGTTTTGCTTTAATAATCGTCGAGCATCAGCTAACCAGTTTTAATTAATTAGTTAAAATTACTGAATATTGGATTAAATAACTCTTCAATGAGCCCTATAGTTTTTGATCAATTGGTTATTAATAATGATAATATTAATATAATGCATATTTAACCGTTTTCATAAGAGCCCAAATGAGGTAATTTTGCAAATTACAGAAAAAGTGTTTTCATCTGTAAATTGGTATTTCTTTTGACAGCTCATTTCATTTTTTGAGTTTCAACCCTGCCTGTAAATCACTTTTTGTTGTTAATTTTTTAATTCAGTTTTAACATTTTCGTTCAAAATCTTTTCAGAGCTATTCAAAATGTGCCCAATTCGGTGTGTTCGTTAGGTTTTGACTTAATTTCCTAGAAAATTGTGTGCAAGTTTGGTTGAAATTATCTCATTTCGAAATTTGAATTTGTGTGGAAAATGAGATGATTTCGTATCAAATTTGAAAATTTTCAACGAAATTTCCTCATTTGGTCTAACGAAAACGTAGTATTAAGGCTCTCCAAAACCAACACGAATACCGATTGATTTACAGTGAATTATTCACAAGAGTACAAAATATGACAAAAACATAGACAATACTTAACCACAACAAAAATTCATCATCACTCCTTGTTGGCGTTGGCTTGGGAGAGCTTTTAGTTTGTTTTACCTCATTTCTATTTTGATTGTATTAGTAAACATGATCATGCTAGGAGCTACTAGCCATTTTATAATTTTAATTCAGTTTGGCACCAGAGCATTTTTCTATTATTTCTCATTACTGAAAGCCAAAATGGTTTAGGTGTGTACTCGTATTTATTAATTAATCTATTATATCTATCTATTTATTTATTTAACGATATGTGTTCGTATTAATTGAACAGGGTTATTGTTTTGATCCATAGCTCCGCACTTTTAGCTCACTGATTTTGTGGTTGAACTGAGGGTGGTTCAAGCATGTAATTGACTTTTATAACTTACATGAAACCTAAATCATCATTAAAACCCAGTTAATCTACAGAAATTGATGGATTAAAAATTTTTTGAACCACGGAGCATTGTTTAGCCCCGACGTCGTTTTTTTCGTCCAAGCTCATTCAGACAAGGAAAAAACACACCTAATGTGAACCTGGCCCTAGTTGGGTTTCTATTTGTTGAACACGTCCCGTGGTCAAAATTATTCACCTCGGTCTGTCAATTAGATGTCAAAACAAAACAAAATACATGGTGTTCCCTATTTCATGCAGGATAATTTATGAAATGATATTAAAAAAAAATCGTATGGGAAAGGGGGATTTTAGATAAGAGTAGTAACTTTCTTAAAAAAAAAAAATTGAAAATCAACGGCACTACTAACTTGCAACTTGCAATGTTATGCTCTTTATTTTTGTTTAATTAACTTTTTTGAATTTTACGACCAAATATATTTAAAATGAAAATAACTAAAAAATAAGACAACAGCTAGAAGGTCATGCTAAAATTTCTTAAAACCATTCTCTAATCAATTTTTCTAATTAAGTTGTTTCGTAATCATTTAAAAAAAAAAATAATTATACAACTTAAAACTTAAAAAAAGTTAATGTATTTGTTAAAACTATTTCATTTCTTTTATAGTATGAAGTAAAATTTCAGTAATAAGTATTCAGTACTCCTATTAAACACTCAAAACCAAATGCTTAGATGTCATGAAGTTTAAAAAAATAAATTAAAAATAGCTATTGCTGTTTTATTATCTGCAAAAGAGGGCTGGATTTACTTTTAACACGTGCTACGAAAACGATTTTGAAAACTCCTAATTATTTCTTTTTTGTACTAAAGTTAAATCCAGATCATAACCCGAATCCCGAAAGAAGATAATAAAACCCACCTGACATCAACTTTAATACTTATAAATTGTAAATTGACAGTTTAGTGGAGTTAAAACAAAAAAACTAAAGTTCTGGTGTCAGGTTGCAGAAAAACTATTCTTTTATTTCTTATTTTTCTTAACTATTTTTTTGCTTAGAATATATCCAACAATAATTTTAAAATTATTCTGGATGAAGAAATGGCCACCCTGTATAATATGCGAGATGCATTGAAGATATTTGGAAATCTGTGTGATTGAAGACATTTTATGGATTCAGTTTTTGTATTTTATTATAATCGTGGATGAATATTAACTGACAATTACAATTGCTTGTGCACTTTAAATTAATTAAACAATTTCACATCGATGTTTTTGCTATCAGCCGAAGTAAAATTCTCAAATTATTTTTCCAATTTTCAAAGAAAAAAAACTGAGCTGTCAAAACAAATAAATCTCACCGCGTTACATTGTTGTTGCAATTCACATCTATTCATCGACACGAAGTGAAATTACAAATACAACAATATAAACAAATGGGTTTTGGAGGGTGAAACGTACGAAAGATTGGCTTCTTGGTAATTGATATTCTCTGCCCAGTACCTTTGTATATAAACTTCATAGTAATATCATGAACATCGCTGATTTTAGCGTCACGTAGCGGTCAAACAGCTTGCCTACTCTCAACACAAAATGTTGAGGGAAACATTTGGATGTTTTTTGTTTCATTTTTCTTCTTCTACTTTTGTGTGTTTTTATATTTTTATTGTCAGTCATAAGAATGCATTGTTTAGGGATGGGTCGCCGCTCAGCGCTCCAGAAATGAATACATTTTTTGTTGTTTATTGTAGGTATTTAGGTGGTATAGGCAGGCTGGTCGCCGTCCGTGGTTCGTTCTGTTAGATGGTTGGTGAGGTGGATTAGTGACCTTTTCGTTCTGATGATTTTTTTTACTTTTGCTCTATCCCTTTTTTGTGCATCTGCGTGTGTATGTGTATATTTTATTTTCATATGCCTCGATCTTGACAGGAATTTTATTTCGTATTTTCTTTTCAGATTTTTTGTGAGGCATACAAATATTTTAAAGAAAAGTTTGAGGATTTCTCTCGTTTGCGGCGGGAAAACATTATAATAGCCTTGTTGGCGGTTGTTTTTTTTTTTAATTTTTAGCTTTCCATTGTCCTTTTTTGTGCAGGTGCGTGTGCACACTTGCAGGTATAACTTTATTATTGTTCTTTTCGATCTTTAAATAATGGCAAGAGTTTTCATTTTTGTTAATATATAATTTAAGGAATTTCTGTTCGGTATGAGCCGATATGAATGTATGTACATAGGTAGGTACCAAACATATATTGAAAAGTTGTTATGTAAAATTTCTCCGTTTTGATTTTTAAGGGTGAGTAGTGCGTGTGTTTGATTTATTTGTTTACTTATTTGTTCATTTAGTAAAGAAAATTGCTAAATGAAATGATGGCATACGTTAATGTGAAAGTTTTTCAATTAAAAATAAGGCAATATTTTCACCTCATAAAAATCAATAAATGTAATTTTGTAGGATATTGATTTTTTAAATTCAATAAATTCCTACACCCAAAAAAAAATAATGAGTGCATTTATCTAAAAAGTTCGTTTATTTGACAAAACTTTCGTGGTGCAACACCACGAATATTTTTATTAATATGCACTAATTGACTTTCGTTAAATTACAAATAGCATTGTTTATTTCATTCGTGAATGCTGCGAAATTCTTGTATTTTTACAAATAAAATTTAGTTGAATTTAGGAAATATTTTTAAAAAATTTTGTAGAATATACTTACAAAATATTTATATTCAACAAATTTGTTGAAAATATTTTATTAATACACCTTACTTAATTTTTGTGCCAAGTTTAAAGATTTTCCATAAACTTTTACAATTTTGCTGATATTTTGAGTAAAAACTTTGAAACCCCCATGTTTTTTGTACGAAAGTCCCCGCTAGAACGGTGTTAACGTTAATCGGTTTCTATTAAATTTTACACAAATTTGTTTCAATAACCTTGATTACTTTTCTCAATGATGACAATAGATTAAAAATTCAAATAAAAATATATACCTAAGAATAAAAAAGAATTTTAAATCGTACGTGTCTTCTCCGTTACCATTAGCTATCTTCTCCGTTACCGTCTTTAAAATTAAAATTATTAAAAAAAACCAAAGATGGTTTTTAGTATATGTAACCTTAATGAAAGTGTCTAAGAAAATAAACTTCTTATTTCGATGGACTGCGCAAAATTTTTAACTTTAAAAGTGTGCCCAACTGAACAAAACCAGTCATTTGCTTACTGTTATTTGCATTTATAAGGTCGTTTTGTTCAATTTCATCATGTACTTTATTTTATAACACTTTTTATTTTTACTGATTGGTCACTTGTAGGGGTATTTATGCACTAAAAAATAATTTTGTAAAAGTAAATGATTCTACCTTCGAAATTTACATGACTTTTCTGTCAAAAATTTAAGAACTTAAAATATCAATATCAAATGATATAATTATAATTATATACTAAATGAAAATTGTTAATAAATTGAATTTATATCCACTAGAAAAAAAAACTTCAAAAAATACCGTTAGCTATTAAAAACTGACTGTCAAAGATGCATTTTACAATATTTACAAGCATTTTTATTTGTATTACTAAAATTTTTATATTTATTTATTTTTTTGATGCCCTAATGAAAATATCGAATTCTATGTTACTTAACAATTTTTTGCAAAAAATGCTATGGCGTTAGCTACTATCTATTTGCACTATTTGCATTTTCGCCATATTCACGTTTTCTTAAAGGCTTTTACCAAATAATAGATTGTTTTCCAGTGACGTCTTAGAAAACAAGTTTTTCTGTCCATAGACACCTTATTCGTTTTGATTGGACAACTACAAGCTCCGCAATTTTTTTTTTCTTAAAATCACCATTTGAGTCCGGAACACTTAAGAAAATGGCCGGAAATCTATAAATCGAACGTGTCTACTCCGTAACCATTTATTATTTTTGTACATAAGTAGTATAAACTTGCTACATTAAATTATTTTTTGGTGAAGCGTATGTGTCATCTACTTTGTGATGAATTCTTAAAAACCACTGAGTTTCGTGAACAAATATTACCTTCTTATTAAAAAAAAACATCAAAACAAGCGTCTGATTGTCTTCTCCTTTGCTTTGGAATGGCCGTAAAAGCACCTACTATGATTACATACCTATATCAATTAAATGGTGTTTTAAAAGAAATTTTTTTCGAAATTAAAATTATCTACATATGTATATACCCATCATATATCGTCCTAAAATCGGTTTCTCGCAACAACAAATAAATTAATCTAATCCAGGTACCTACCCATTTACGAAAAAAAAAATCAGGTAGAGACATTTACATACATAATTTTTTGGAAGCTTAAACAAATAAATACTTTTTTGAAATAATTTATTTGTATTCTTTACTTTGCCAAATTTTTAATTGAAATATTTTTTTTCAATCAAATCACCTCTGTCATATACCTAAAAGGTATACCTATTTATTGTTATTTTTTTATTTACCTACCGAAAGAATATGTATGAGCCTGTTTAGATTGGGAAAATGGAGTCCGGACTCGAGAGTCTCATCGTGTCTATATTCGATCATTTAAGATGCCTCAAAACACATAGAAACAACAACATGAGGTCGGTGTTTATGTTTTGTTCATGCCTCACGACATCCCTGACCCCCACTTCTTTTGCCCAGAAACTACCATGAGACCGATCTCAATCTTCCCAATCTAAACAGCGTTTAGGTGTGTTCCAAACCGAGTTTCAAACAGTTTCAGCCCGATTTAGTGCAAACCCGTTTCTTAAGTGAAATATTGTATGTACTGGCCGGCACTAAATCTGGTGGGCTGAAACTATTTGAAAAAACTAAGGAACAGAGGTATTAACAATAGTACAAAATATGACAAATACACAACGCTAAACAACAACAAAAAAATGTCATCGGCAAATGCTTCGCTTACGGGTAGGTGCAGTACATTGAGATCAAAAACTGTGTTTCTTGGTTCAAATTAGTATAAACCAAACAAAAGTTTGCGAAACTTGTTGAAAATTTCTCGTAACCAAAAAGGCATTTTGAGCATAGATAGTATACATTAGCTCTGTTTTTAGTGCATTTTTATCTTCACTTAGAAAAAAGTAGCATGTTAAATACAAAAAAAATACGGGATTATACCAGTTTGTTGTTGTAATTAAAATGCTTCTTTTTTCTTAGCGAAGATAAAATTTTTTTATTTATCCGATGGAAATCTTCAAAAGACACTCGGTAAGAATCGACACCGAGTAGTGTGGGACTCTTACTGCACTAAAACCACCGGTGAATTAGGACCAATCTATGAGAGATCGACAAATGATTTTTCTTTCTTAATTTATAAATCGCATTGTGGGAAGTTTAAGATAAAACACTTTCCCAAAGCTTTTAGACCATCAGCTCATGAGGCTTGGTTCTTCTTAATCTCCGAACATCATTTCGTATATTTCAAACGGTCTCCATTTCGGAGTTGGTATGACTTTGCAGTCGCATGTTTGCGTGATGCGTGTTTCATTAACCACTTCTGTAACCATTTCGATTTGAAGGTCACGATGTAGATCGCTATTTCTTATATACCAAGGGGCATTTATTATTCCGCGAAGGACCTTGCTTTGAAATTTTTGGATGGGTTCAGCATTTGTTTTCTTTGTACAGCCCCATAGTTGGATGCTATATGTCCAAACCAGTTTCAGTACTTGCTTTTATAACATTAGTTTGTTCTGGACAGATAGGTCAGAGTTCTTTCCTAGTAACCAGTACATTTTTCTGTACTTCAAGTTTAGTTCTTCTCTTTTCTTTTTGATGTGCTCTTTCCGTTTAAGCTTTGCATCCAAAGTCACTCCAAGGTGTTTGGCAGTATTGGAGTAGGGTACTGCTGTACTGTTTATAAGAATTGGAACATTGTTTATTTTTTTGTTTGTAAAGTTAATGTGCGTCGATTTTGTTTCATTTAGTTTGATTCGCCATTTTTACTTCCAATCACTAACTTTATCGACTACATTTTGCAGTTTTTGTGTAGCCTTCGTAACGGATTTATCTGACACCAATATTGCAGTATCATCAGCAAAGGTGGCCATGATGGCGTTGATGTCCACTGGAATATCCCTTGTGTATAACAGGGCACTTTTGTGGTACACCGGCTTCAATTTTCTTAAGTTCCGAGTAATTTTGGTCGTGCCGTACTCTAAAGAGTCGGTTCGTAACGTAAGATTTCAGTATTTCGTAGTACTGCCTGGGAAGATCTCAATGCAGTTTGTACTCAAGTTCCAAGTACCGGACCTTGTCAAATGTTTGAGCAACATCTAAGAATAAAGCCGAGCATACTTGTTTTTCTTCAAGTGCCTTTTCCACATCTTCCGTATGGAAATCGTGTAATGTTTATTTCTAAATCCAAACTGATGGCTCGGAATAAGTCTTCTTTCTTCTATTATTTTACTTAGTCTTTTCAGAAGCAGTTTTTCGAAAACTTTTGCCATGATTGGTATATGCGATATAGGTCTGTAAGATGTTACTTCTGTTGGTGGCTTACCTTATTTAGGTATAACAATGACTTGTGCAATTTTCCAATGATGTGGTACATATCTTATTTTAAGGCATGCATTTATAATAAATTGGAGTTTTTTGAAGGCTAGTGAAGGCATTTCTTTCAAAACCTGAGCAGTTATTAGATCGTACCCTGGTGATTTTTTGTTAGACAAGTTATATTGACACATACTTCTTTGAGCGTGACAAAAGGAATCTCACATTCGTCATTTCTATCAACAAACTGTAAGCGATCTGTAGCTGTGCTTGCTGGAAATGGCTTAAAAACATTCGCGAGATGTTCAGCGAAGAGATCAGCGTTTTTTTTTTTGAGATTTTACTGGTGGGTTTTGTACCTGTGGTCTTTTTAGGCGCTTAGCTGCTTTCCATAAGGAGTATTCTGTAGAAGCATCCGCCGTCAGACTATTCAGGAATCTACTAAGTGAATCACTTTTAAATTCACAGATTCTTTTTTTTAGTTCATTTTAAGAAGGTTGAAAATTGCATTATCACCTGGAAATCTCATAGTTTGCCATTTTCTTCGAGCTCTTCTTTTCTCCAAGATCAGCTTCTTTATTTCGACAGGATATTTTATTTCTTTTTCTCTTGAGTTCGAAATTGTTGGAGTACTTTCTTCTGCAGGCTGTTGCACATCAGCAATAAATTGTTCTACTTCATGATTGTTTGCATAGGGGATCTTAGGTTTATAAAACTTTCAAGTTTATCTCTGAACTCGTTCCAGTTTGTTCTTTTATTCACGAGCTTAGGATTACTTTTTTCTATTATTAATGCTTCGCTCAGTGATTAATGGAGTATGATCTGATGATAAATCGTAATTACTTTTGACACTTATATGGTTTCGTTTAATACCTTTTACTACGAAAAATTCTATAAGGTCTGGTATTTTGTTAGAATCAGATGGCCAATATGCTGGCGAGCCAGAAGAATAAAATTTGCAGTTGTATTTGCGGCCTGCTTGATAAAGCCGTTTACCTTTCGTTGTTATGAGCCTAGATCCCCATTGGGTGTGTGTAGTCGAACACTACATTTTCCCGAAAATCATTTGCCCGTGTAACGTTTGCCCGCGGATTATATATGTATATTTTGACTCCAATCCCGCAGCACGATATCCCGTGGCACAGTATCCTATGGAGGATTTTCTGGCGAGATTGGCGGCGGGATTAGATAGAAAAAGTATTTAATACTTTTGAAAAGTACTTTTTCGTATTGTTAACAAAAATATTTTATTTAAGTAACTTACATATTTTGAAGGATTTTAAGAGCGAAGAAATTTATATTATTCAAGTAACTATTTTGGTGGATTTTTGGCGCAAAAAAATGAATCTTATTCTAGTAATTATTTTGATGGATTTTAAGCGCGAAAAAAATTAAAATTCTCTAAAAACGATTCTAAGCTAAGAAAATATAATTCCTGTTCAAAACGCTTAAAAGCCATTTTAAGCTTAGCAAAAATTTAATTCTTCTAAAATAATTTTAAGCTAAAAATTCATCAAAATTTATTTCTATGGATTTTAAGCGCGAAAAAAATTAATTTTAAGAGCGAAAAAATAAATATTCTCTAAAAACGATTATAAGCTAAGAAAATATAATTCCTGTTCAAAACGCTTAAAAACCATTTTAAGTTTGAAAAAATTGAACTATAAAATAATGTTTTGTCTTCAAAACGCTTAAAACAATTTTTGCGCATGAGTAAATTTCGCTTAGGAATCACCTTAAACGCTAAAATTATCTTAAGCGTCCTCATCACTAAGCCATCCCAAACGGAAATTCTTTTTTTATCTCTTACAGATAATTGCCCTAACGAGTCCTAGTGAGGACTGAATTTTATTTTGCTTTTATACTTTTGTCTGTTAACTTCTTTGGATGTTCGTTCTTGTTGATTCTCACAGTTTCAAGATTCAGATTTATATGAAATGAATAAATATTATTGAAATTCCGGGCTAGGCAAGCCACGCAAGTACTGTCGACACTGGCGCCTGCCAGACGACTTTAAATACCCGAAGCGGAGCAACGGAGTTGCGTGAGCGGGACAGAGGACCCAAAAAATATGGGTTAAATCCTGAGAAGCCGCGAAGAGGGCAACCCAAGGTACTGTTGGCCAAGAAAACTGTTGACATTGGTGTCTGCCAGACGACTTTAAATACCCGAAGCGGAGTTGCGTGAGCGGGACAGAGGACCCAAAAAAGAGGGTTAAGATCCTGAGAACCCGCGAAGCGTGTCACCCAAGGTACAATTTCTCAAGAAAAATTAACATTGGTACTCAATTAATGCATCGAATTATACGAAAAATTGACTTTTATCTTTAAACGCTATTTGCGGCTAAACTAAGCGTCCTAGAGGCATCAAAGTTGACACTTTTAAACATGATTTGCCGCTAAACTAAGCGTCGTAGCGATGTATAGAATGCATATTCGTGATCAAGGAATGTGTCAGTTCTTAAAAATAAAAAAAAAGTTGGTGAAAAAAATTTTTTCGAAAACTTTGAAAAAAATATATTCATATTTGGGACTTAACTTCTAAAATTCAAAAATTCAAAGTGTCTTTAAATTCAGATTCTTTAAATGCAAAAGGAAACTTTGCATACCCAAAATCCTACAGTGAGCCCAAGCAGTGGGGTTGCAGGGAAGCAGCGTGGGCCCCCATGCATGCCTCACTGTTTATTCGTAATCCAAGGTACTGTTGCTCAAGAAAAATTAACATTGGAGCTCAATTAATGCATCGAATTATACGAAAAATTGACTTTTATATTTAACGCAATTTGCGACTAAACTAAGCGTCCTAGAGGCATAAAAGTTTACATTTTTAAGCATGATTTGCGGCTAAACTAAGCGTCTTAGCGATGAATAGAATGCATATTCGTGATCAAGGAATGTGTCAGATCTTAAAAATAAAAACAAAGTTGGTGAAAAAAGTTTTTTTGGAAACTTTCCAAAAAATATTTTCAGACTTGCGGCTAAACTTAGCGTCCCAACCACTTTAAAATACATACTTATAGGTTTAAGTGGCAAGGTACCGCAGTTGTCTATGAAAACATAAGATATTAGCACCTGACTGACTTTTATACTTTTGGGAAATAATAATTGCAATCTCTTTTTAAGATGTTTGTCGTCCTGAAAAGGACGGATTGGGAATCGTCCGTGTGTCAAGGCTTATCAAGCCTTTAAGCAATATTGCTGTTGTGGGCAATAATTTTAGAAATTGCACCTTTTCAGTTGCCGTCCTCCTTGCCAGAACAAGTTGAAGCCGCTCATTTGTTTTCATTGCCTTGGTGATAGTAGGCTGTTCACCCCGTTGAATTTTTTCGATTTCGAACTTGGCAAGGACTAGCTCTTTTCAAAGATCTTCAATGAGCTTGTACAGGCCGGAGTGCGTTTTGCCAACGACAACCTTCAGGCGACGGTGCCAGGCCTCAACACTGGTTTCAATTCGAGGCTCCTGTTGTCTAAAACGCTGGGTGGTACTGCGGTGTGGTCGTTCCGGTACCGACATAGTTTTTTTTTAACCATGTTGCCAGGGTCTTCATTTCGGAATATTGTGCCGAGGAGATTAAAGCATCGAAGTAGTCTATTACTTCCGCTGGCAGCACAAAAGCAAGTGCTTTCAGCATTCTCACCTCAAGTGAGAATACTTCATCATGGCCATATTTAATGAAAATAAACAGCCATGTGTTTGTGCCTCAGGAAAATACGTCGTTGCCGACGATATAATTGCCTGCTCGAAGTCGGATATAACTACTTCTGGCCTGAGCTGGATGTTGAACTCACCAGCGCATCGCAGCAACTGGGTCCAGAACTCATTATAGGCCTCCATCAGTCTGTTGCTCATAAGACAAAACACTAATGGCACTACAAGCTGTCCCATGATAGATGGAACCACCGCAAACGTGCCGTCTATGAGTCAGCATTTTGCTTGAGATAGTAATTGCACCGATGTTTTAGTTACCAAGAGTATATTCAAACCCGAAGCATGGACGGCTTCGGAGAGAACGAAGAGTCCGCCCTCGATATACCGCAGGTGAACGGTTATACATATTTCTTCAAGGCTCTCCGGTTCTTTAATGTGGCTGGCTCGGACACGATTAATCTTTATTTTCTGTGCTGCTTTTGTGGGTAAATATGGGCGGCATGCAGGCTCCAGTGCAATTATGATGTCTCATATAATCGTGGCTGGGGGGAGGGCTATCTCTGCATTTTTTTTTAACACAAAATTTGCATTTGCAATTTTTTTTCGAATGCCAGAGGAGCATGGCTGTGGTCATTCAACGTTTTTGTAATTATGTGAATTATGTGCCTCTCTTAATTTAACGTTGTCTGCATTCGTGCCTTGCAACGAAAGGCCTTCCTTTTGGCGCAGCACCAAAATATTTGTTTATCTACATTCTTTTCTAAATGGTAGAGATATCCATTTCGCTCCAGTTTTGCTTTCCACGTTTAGAAAATGTTACCTGCAAAAAAAAAAAGGTGATATTTAGAAAAAAAATAAGCTAAAAATAAAGGAACGTTTTGTTCAGGTTTCGCTAAGTAAAAAAATATAGTTTTACAGTTAGAGGTACAAAGTATGGTGAACAAAAATAAATAATTCGACAAAATACGAAATTAAGTCACTTTCACACATTTATTGAGAAATAAAAAAAAAGTAATAAAAATAGCCACGGTCACTGTCACACCCTTAAACCATAACTTTTCAACACTATTGAACTTTTATAAACGCGCCAAAATTTCAAGACTTTGCTGCAAAACAATACAATAACTATTATCCATACCAAAGTCACATCCATACCTACGAACTGTGACTTTTTCACACCGTCGAACTTTCGTACGTGGCAAAATATTTAGACTTTGTATTTGACGTTGCACTAAAAACCGTCCCATTTGAACTTTCACACATTTTCACTGTCGAACTATCACTTCACACACAGTTGGAGGAACATTTTTTGGCATTTGGATATTCTAAAGAGTCCAAAGTACATACCTAAGCGATTTCTTCTTCCATTTTTCGCTTATTTTTCGATGTTTTCACTGATAACTATAAAAAATTGAAATTTGAAAATTGAAATTTTTCACTTTAAACACTTTTTTGAAAGTAAGATTTCTGAGAATCTACAAGAATGAACCAACAAATTTCATCGATTTTTACGGTTTTTGGTCAGCAAAAATGATAAGAAAATAAAATTTAATTTAATTTTAACAGTACTAGAAATAAATAATATATTTTTTTTAATTGAGGTCTTTATTGAGCTAGAAAAATCAGAAAATATCCCAATCCCTAAATAATATTGTCTTAACCTGCAAGCTTAAGAAACGTACAGAAAAAATAAAAATCCAAGGAAAGGATACCATAGTTCTATTTACTAACCATCTTCGTCCTTCATGAGTAAATTGCGTCAGGAATATCAACCAATGAACGCCAAGTAAAAAATGTAAGTTTTTCTCTGAGAAATTATCTAAAAATGGTACCGTTGCTCAAAAAAACTTGAAATTGGCACTTACCTGGTGCCTTAACATACCTCTAACTGGAGTAACGGAGTTGCGTGAGCGAAAAAGGGGCCATAAAAGGAAATTAAAATCCAGAAAACCCGCGAAGCGTGCCATCCAAAGTACTATTGCTCAAGAAAGCTTGACCTTGACTTTTATTTTTCTTTCTTCCACTTAGAAGCCATTTCGCGCTTGAAAAATAAAAATTTATTTTAAGCTAAAATAAAAATCGAAAGCTTCCCGCCAAAACTTTTCAATAAAAATTAATGTACAGCTCAAGTAAAAATCGAAAAACCTTGCGCCATAACTTCTGCACGACACCGAAACATCGACGCCGTCCTGACCGTCAACGTCGCGTCGTGGCGTCACCCCATCCATTCCCCTCACAACAACCAATTGAACACAAGAACAAATCTCTTCAAATATCAATTAATATCCCGCCAAAACTTCTGAATAAAATTCTATTTCTAGCTAAAATAAAAGCCTCCCGCCAAAACTTCCGCACGACACCCAATGATCGACGTCGTCAGTTACCCATTGTCGCCTAAACCCAACAACCTAAAAGAAAATTCAATTTTATCTCTTAATGAGGTCTTGCCTCTACCGAGTTCTAAGTTCAACTGAAATAAATTTCGCATACACTACTATTTATATACTTTTTAAAAGGCAGAGTGGCTTCAGTACAGAGAAGTCTTCTTCATATTGTCAAAAATCAAAAATAGTACTCAAATTCAAATTCAGTGACTCTGATTGGCTGGTGCCACAAAACCTATAAGAATCTAATTAGATTACAGAGCAGTTGCTTTGTATCAAGAATAGTAGGAATCCGCGGGCAAACGTTACACGGGAAAACGATCGGCGGGATTTAGTTTTTCGGGAAAACGATCGACGGGAAATTTTTTTTCGGGCAAACGTGACGCGGGAAATCGTTTTTCGGCCAACCCGTGTTTAGCATTGAAGTCGCCACCAACAAGGAAGTTATGTCGTAACAAATTTAGGAGTTCTGCACAGTCTTCTTCAGTTGGAGAGCACCTCGGAGGGCAGTATATAGCTGTTATCTTAAACTCTTTCCTTTTTATACCAATACTAATTGTTGTTACTTGCATGTTTTCATTATTAAACTTAGGCTCTTCATAGTGTGTTAAGCACTTTTTTATTAGTATCGCTGATCCTCCCCTAGCTATGTCGGCTGGGTACGGAGCGTGATAACACGTATAGTAAGGTAATTTATTATCAAGATTTTGTTCTAGTTTCGGACACCAAACAAATGTCTATATGCTCTATGTCTAAAAAGATGTTTAGTTCTGATACATCTTGTAAAAGAACGTTTTATGTTAAAATCTTGTTTGTTAGGATAAGTTCCAGCATTTCCTTAATAGATGTTTCTTCGTTCTTCCGCACATTTTTAACAATCTGGGAATAGGATTTAGTTTCATCACTTTTGCTTGGTGCAATTGCTTTTGGCGGTTGATTTTTAGTTTTGTTTTCATCGACTCCTTTTTTGCTTTCTGTTGGGTTTCTTAGCTTGTTCCCAGTTTTGTTTTTTCTTTTTGTGCCTTTAAATTTTTTGGCAACTGGACATCCTCTGTAACTTGCAGGATGGTTGCCTTGACAGTTAACACATTTCGTTTCTTGTTCTCTGCCCATGGGACAGTTTTTAGTTGCATGCTTGACTTCGCATTTAACAGAAGCAAGTTCACAATTGCAGTATTTTTGTGTATGGCCAAAGGCTTGACAGCGTTTACATAGTGGAACAATTTTTAAGTTTCGCAGTGGTTCAATTTTGACAACTATGCCCATAATTGATTTTATACTCTAAATCTTATCGAGACTTTCATTATCTTAAAAGGTGAGCATAAACAAAGGTAGAGATCTCTTTTTTGTCGTTGATACCCCAGTGGAGTCTTTGACTACCTTATTTTTAACAAGATTATTCGCATCGAGGGCTTGGAAACCTTTTTGAATAAGGTCTTCGACAATATCTTTGGCAACACTGGCAACACATGAAGAGTGGAGGCCTCTTACTACTACCTTTATCAACCTTGTAGCTTGCCTAGTACCTTTAGCAAAAGACTTCTTTTGGGATACATCTTTAATTTCATTGTTTGATGTTTTCGCTGTTGCAGAAATATCCGCTTTTGAAGCTACCTGATTAATTTTTTGAACAGTCTCTGGGCTACCCTCTGCTTTCCGTTTCTTGGATTTACGTTTATTTCTGTTACCATCTGTTTCAAAATGAAGCTCTTCCTCATCAGTATGAAACTCAATGGTTTTTGGTGGGCTTTTCACTACAAATATTTTTGGGCTAGTCTTGCTGTCATTATTTGAAATTTTCTTGTCCAGCAAGCTGACTTTTTCTTCAAGTCTCTTAACTTGTTGCAGAAGACTTTCAACCAGGACTTCATGTTTTTTTCTTGCTATTATTTCTTTTTGCCATTCCTCGAAATAATTTTCGAATTCAACTTGGTGGATCTCGTTGCTCTCGTTGGAACACTGCGGATCTTTTCATAGATTTTGGTTCCTTTTTCGTTAATGACTTCTTTGTCATTTGATTTTTCGGTAAGGGTTTTCGATGGAGTAACCCTTGGGAATATTTTTGGGGGAATCTTCAGTTCTAAAACTCCGTCTATTTTCTGCTAGCAATAATTGGTTCTCCCCAGAATCCATAGGACCGATCTCCGAAAAGAGTGAATTTACCTGTTTATCTGGATTGCGACCTGGGGTAATGTATCTATTTGTTTTACTCATTGCCATTTTTGTAACTTTTGTTTGTTACCCACAAACTTTCTTCTTTTGAAGGTCTTAAGTACAGCCGCCCCTAGGGGATCAGACGCTGACCAATGAGCCGCACATTATGCGTCAGACGCTCTTGGGTTTCATGGAGAGCTGATTCTTCAGAGCGATGTCTTATCTTATGCTCCTAGTTCCTGAGAAAGTAACTCTGGTGTCTCAGCTCTTGGATCCAATAGATCCAACGCTCGTCGTAAGTTCACCTAATTGGCTATCCAGCGGGCACCACTTGGAGGTGACGATGCGATTTTGCTCCGCCGATGAAGATAAAAATGCACAAAACACAGGGCTATTATTAATCAAATCTGCGTAAATTCTCGTACAAACTTTGTTTGACAACCATAAATGTTTGATCATTCAAATGTGTGTTTGATATCCTAATCGAGTTTGATAATGTGAGCCACTCTTAAAAACCATCACTATGAACTCACTTGTAAGAGAGGCCATGCTCAGCCAATACCGGAGTCAAAATGGATCCAAAAAATGGACCAATTTTAGTCCAAAACTCCAAATTATCAAAGTTACAAAGAAAACCAAAATTGACAGGACTTTGGAATGAAATTGGTAGTTTTGGGAAGTAAACGAACTGTTCGTGTTCACGTACTTCCTAAATAACAACTTCTACGAATTCAGCACAAAGTTCACAAACTTGTACCTACATTAAGTCTGTTCGCGTACCTCCCAAAACTACGAATTTTTACGAATTTAGCTCAAAGTTCTGTCAAAGTTCACATAAAAAAAAAAATTCGTAGAAATTCGTAGTTTTGGAAAGTACACATCACATAATGATATGACAATATGATTTGAGATTTCGCGACCAAAATAAAAAAAATCTGTTTGTTTTCAATTCAATTATTTTTTTATTCGTGCTTACCCACAATTTTTAACTAGTGCTAGTACCTACATATGAATACATAATCTTCCTCAACAAGAAAAAAAAAATGTAATTTTGCTGCAATAAATAGCATAAAATATAAGCAATCACAAAATTATTTAATAAAGAAATCTTTGCGTAAATAAAAAAAAAAATAATGGTGTCAGTGTTCTACATATATTTTTGTTTTGCGATTCCTACCCTTTTAGTGTTTTAACCATTTTTTGATGGTTGAATTTTATCCTTTCACTGAAAAGCCCCAGGGTTTTCATGTACATTCTCAAATAAGAGAAATTATCGAAAACACCTACATCAATTATTGTAAACTGTTTGTGGAAACATTTCGCATTTTGAAGGTAAGTGGTTAAAAAAAAAATTCCCAAATATAAGAAAATATCAAAATTACCTACGTCAAAACTAAACCTTTTGTGGTCTAAATCTTATCTTTAAATGGTTCAATGCATCGATAGTGTTAAAGAAAAAAAATTGACTAGCGAATTGAATTGGGGGGGGGGGGGTTCATGTTCATTCTCAAATAAGAAAAATTACATACATCCATTAATTGTAAACTGTTTGTTTGATACATTAAACTTTTTGAAGGTAAGTGGTTAAAAAAAATTTTAAAGCCCAGGAGGGGGTCATTCCCATTCTCAAATAAATAAGAAAAAAATATCAAAATTACCTAAATCAATTGTAAACTGTTTGCGGACTAAATCTTACCTTCTAATGGTACTATGCATCGAACGTGATGAAAAAGCCAAGGGGAGGGGGGGTCATGACCCCCATGACTGTATCCGCCAATGGACGCAGATGTGCTACACTGTAATATCGAGGTACATTATAAATAAATGGAACGTTCAATCTGCACCAACACTCACAGGCCAAAATTGGATAAACGGAAGAATTAAAGGTGGAGTATGGCATTATTTATGATTTAATGAGGCGTATTTTCATATTGGGAAGCAATACATCGGAAGAAGATCTTAGAGATCGTAATCCAAAGTAAATTTTTCTAATGATATGTTAGATTTATTATTTATTCTATATCCTAAGTACTTTACATCCTTCACATCGATAATAACTTCATTATCAAGTACGACCGTAGGAAAGTCTAAAAAGTTGAGCTCATTTCTATAGCATATGATGGCAACAGATCTAGCAGGATTAAGCTTCATGCTGTTAACATTAGACCAAGAAAGGATATGGCTTAAGTCCTCATTTAACCTAGCTGTACAATCCTCCATCAAACGAATTTTACGTTAAATGTAAAGTACATACAACACCATCAGCATGCAAATGAACTGGCAGTTAGTAATGACATTGGGAAGGTCATTTATAAACAATGAAAATATCAGAGGACCCTAAACGGAGCCATGCGGTATACCCACATTTGTAATAAGAGGATTTGAAATGCCAACCCCTGTTTTTATTCGCTCTACCTTGTCAACCAGGTAATACCACAGTAGCTTAGGTGATGTACTTGAGAAGTTAAAGTTTCTCTTAAGATTAGAAAGAAGGATTGAGTTATCAATACAGTCGAATGTCTTAGAGAAATCTAAGAGCACAATAACATCAAATTTACCAAAATCAAGTGCAAAGCGGATATCCGAAGTAACTTTAATTGCTGCAGATTTACAACTGTGCTTATTGCGGAACCCAGATTGCCACTTTAAAAGCAATTTGTGTTCATTTAGGTAGCTTTGGACTTGATCATGCATTATCTTTTCAAATAACTTGCACGGATAGGAAAAGATGCTAATGGGCCTGTACTCAGAGGGGATAGAAGGGTTTGATTTTTTGGGAACTGGTACAATACTAGCACTTTTCCACGCATCAGAAAATTCACCGCTATATATGCAAAAGTTGAAAATATGAATTAAATAATTACTTACAATGGGAAGTATGAGTTTTAAAAACTTTGGCGATATTTCGTCAGGACCTGTCGCATTCAATTTTACCGATCTGACAGAGTAATACAGCTCATTAGCACTGATGCAGTAAAATTTAAAAGAGTTATCATTCTCAGGCATTATAAATTAATCTTGGGGAATACATGAACTTGACAAGGTTGGAATCAGTACATTAGACATCACTTCTGGACTAAACTGGCATTTACTTTTAGTTTTGTCTTGTTTTCCTCCAAATTGTTTCAGATTACTCCAAAGCTCTTTAGAGCTGAGAGACGGGTCAAATTTCTGTAGAAGACAAAGTTGTCATATAGGCGAGTTAGAAGGTTGTTAAATAATGAAACTTCAACATTTACATTCGACGAAGCGTAAACTTCATCCCACTCCAAGCTAGATAAATTCACCCTTAAATTGTCATAGCTGAAGTCTCGGTACGACCTGAAACTCAATCTTCGAGTGATATTTCCTATGTCAACATCAAACTGAAAAAAGCAAAAAATGAAATCATGAATGAAATCGGAAGTTGGTCTTATTTGATTATTTCTCAAAATTCTGTGCCTAGAGCTGGTCAAAAACATGTCAAATAAAGATGGGTTTTCTTCTATGTGAGTGCCTTTAGGTGAAGGGGCATGTGGGGAATAACGAGTATGTGGTCTGGGGCAACGTCTGAGACGAAACTGTACCCAGCTGTGTCTTTTACTTGCTAATTTTAATTTGGTTCCCCAATTCAATTAGCGTGATATTCTTCCCTTCAGTACACACGAGATTGGTACAAATTATCAGGCAATTGCAGAAGACAAATTAGTACCAAAATCCAACCTCTGCATGTTGACTTTTCGAACACAAGGCAGTGTAAACCGAGGAGATCAAAAATAATGACAACAACGTCACACGTGCTCAGTTCACCTTACCTCTATGACTTTATGCCTTATATGGGTGGTGGTAGTTAAAAGGTCTCGGGGTTCTGTGTGATGTATGATGTTAACAACCCAGGGATCGCAGGCATAATACCAATAAGTACCAATTTTCTCTTTATAAGAGGGTTCGGTAGGTTGGTGCGGTAACTGCCTGAACAGAATGAGAGATGGAGCTGCAATAGATATCAAAAATGCTGCAATGAGAGTTAAAATTTGTTCAACTCTTGCAGCTGCAGCATTTTTGACATCTATTCTGGCTTCGTCTCCCTTTCTGTTCAGGCAGTAAAGTGGTATGGATGAAATATTAAAAGCAACCCAGGGTTCGGCGCAATTGTTTGAATAGGAGTTTCGTGCGGTGTATATAATAACAATTTAAATACTGTTTAAATGGAATAGTTCCGTTCGATGTCTGAGGGGTTGTGGTGAATTATTGAAAAAGATTTAACGCTTCGTTACAGGAATGTGAAAACTAGCTTATTGATATAGTTAAACGCGCATATGCATATGCATTTATTTAATTAAAAATTTGGATCATCATACACAATACGTATTTTAAAATTTTCAAAAAAATGTGTGGTTTGGTACCACAGTATAAAAGCAGAGACATTGCTGCCATGTTGACAGGAAAAAGAAAGATGCTCAATGATCGCCGTGGTAAAATGGTTCTCAACTGTGTGTAAGATTGTTATTCTGCAAACTTCGGCGGCTATTGCTTTCAAACAAACCATATAACATTTAAATGTACTAAATACATGATACAATCCAAGTAGTTTGATAGTTTGGGATGTTCTATTCGACAATTTGGGGGTGTTATTTCATTTTAGAAAAAAAGACTTATCAAGTTGGGCTTTATTTTAATAAATTTTGCGATTTTTTTCATTTCGGTGAAACCTTATTTTTTGAGACAAGTTTCACTATATGGGGCCATATTTAAATTTTTCTTTTGGGGCCTTATTTCCTGGGGCCTAGTTTTACAGAACCACATTTAAGGACATCGGTTGCGTACTCTTTGAGAAAATGGTATCACACAATTTCAATATTTTTAAGGTCATTTATATGTAAAGTGGATCATAAAAACATTTCTGATGAGGAGATCATAAAGCAAAACAAATATTTAAAAATTGTTCCGAGCGAAGCTCCGTCACTCAAGTAGATATGAAAGCTGGTCTAGGAACCAATAACAATGAGACGTTTATCGTTGGAAAGCTATTTGCATGTGCTAAAAATTCACTATGGTAGCTTCTTTCAAATCACTGCATGAAAAAAGTTAGTCGCCAACCAAGATTTTGTGTTTTTGCACTTCAGTAGGGTACAATTTTATGAAAACTGTTTTAACAAATAACATTAAGACAGGTATCGTTGAGAAAGTAGTTTTATGAACTATAATATTAATTATAACATCTTACTTAAAACTTACTTAGAAAAAAATGTTTGTTTCTGTTTTTGACCACTGTGAGCTGGATAAAACAACTTGAAAGTGAGGAAGTTCGCGTTTTGTAATTGATTGCGGGAAAACCGTTATCCGCACAAAAAAAAGTTGAAGGCCAAGTTAGAAAAATTGAAAATTGTTGTTCGAATAAAATAAATCAGTCAGGGTTTGGCAAAGATAACGCCAATTAAAAACAAGGGCTACTAAAATCATAAAAACCGTTATAACTTCTAAACGAAGTGAAAACGAGAAATCGCCTCATAAGTTTTCGACTTAAAATTACCTTAGAACCTTAGAAACCCATGGTAACTATAGGACACCTTGTGTGTGTACTTTTCTCCTGTTTCGAAATTCTTGGGAATGCAGCAGTCTTACGTGATTTTTTCAAAACCTCTCAGTAGATTTTTGAAATAAAACATAAACAATACCCAAAATCAAAATGTAGCCTTCCTATTGTGAAGTAAAAGTGTCATTCTTTCATATGCAAATTTAGTTTTAGCAATACTAGTTCCGTGGCTGAGGTCCTTGGGAGTCCATATTGCCGATTTTTCTTATTTCTCAAAAATTTTTCCGGAAACCTCTTAACTAACTCGATATGAACTTTTTTTATTTTATAGGAAATGGTTACATCGAGGGAACTGAGTTGGATGGATTCTTACGGGAATTTGTGTCAAGTGCAAATGCAACGGATATTAGTCCAGAAGTGAGTAATTTAATTTATTTTTATCGAATGCTTAAACAAAGTTGAATATTTTTTTCCGTAGTTAGGTGCAAGAGCTGCCATAATCGTTGAATAAGCGTGTTTTAATAGTCGATTTCTATGTTTTCACACGAAAATTTTTCATCAATCAATTTATTTTCAGTACTAAGCTTTGAATATTTATCGAGTAACCAGTTCATATCTCTTAATTTACTTTTTAGTTCTGCGCATTTCTTTTTTACGTGCGGCTTCCATTTTAACTAGAGTCATTCCCAGATATTTAGCCTCATTTGCAAATAAAACACGAACAGTATAAAAAAAGAAAGGTAGTCTATTTTTTTTCTATACGTAAGGTCACGTGGACTGACTTTTGTTCATTGAGTGGTATTCGCCATGTTCTTGTCCACTCATTGACATTATTAAGAGCATTTTGTAATTTAATGTTATTCGGTGTTAATGGCTAGTGGAATTATGCAACGGAAATTGTGAATGCGATGATATAACACTTCCCATATAGCCCATGGCGTTCGGTTGGATGAGCAGAGAGGTTTTTTGAACTTCTTCCGCTATTTCATTGAGGTCGCTGCTTCTGCTGGTCGGCATAAGCTGGCGAAGAGCTGGGTCAACTAGTCCTATCTTGAAAGTTGTAATTACTGTGTTAGCAACTTCATTTTTAAGACCAACTGACTCATTTTCCCTATACCTAGCGTTAATTATCTCAATTGATGTAGCCTGAAGTGTCGCTAAACGCCTCCTAAATGCTTTCACGTCTTTTTCAAACAGTTGGTGGCATTGTTTTAACTCATTCAGCACGTTGTCTAGTGTTTTCGGCACTAAAAATTACTCTTTGAGTAGTTTTGGGAAGCCTGCACGGTCTTAACTTTGTTTGAACGTGTCAGTTCAAAAGCATCGCCCACTAACCGTGTTGAGATCAACGAAACAAGAATCTCTTCCTCCTCTAATTTAATCTTTTTCAATGCCAGATCACAGTCATTTACGAATTCATGAACTCTCGCGAAAGTTCATGATTTGTTTAGACGTGAAACTATTTTGCTTATATTTTCAAACGACATCATTACCAGACCTTTTTGTTTTGTTTGGTTTGTTTGAGTTGATATTGATCTGCTGGTGGATAGTACTACCACTACTGCTGTGGTTTGAACTCCTGTGTCTACAGAATTTCTTACCAGAGATGTTTTTGGTGTAGAAGTATGTTGAGGGATACAGAGCAATGGAAGTAAATTTTTTGAACTCCCCACTAAAGTTGATATTGAAGATTGAACCCTTTTTTCTCTAAGCTCCCTTTGAGCTGACAAACTTTTGTTCAACTCAACAGTTAGCTGGTCTATTTCTTGATCAGCTTCTTCTGATGCTTGCCAAAGTCGCTTTTCAGCTTCTTTTCGACAAAGTAAGCTTTTTCCGAGCTGTTTAGTAAACTCTTCTGTCTGTCTAATGTGTTTCTTTATTAAATCTTGAACTGAATTTACGTATTCTGTAAGAATAACGTCTCCTGCTTCCACACGCGTAAATTTACCCTACCGAGAGCTGAACTCAGAACTGACCAGTCCATAAACCTCAAGGTTCAAAATTTCCATTAACTCTGAAAGAAGAAAATTGTTCAACAACTTTAACTGCCGTTGGTTTTCTTTTTTCAAAAGCTCTGACTCCTCAATTAGATCATTTAGTTGGGCCTCTATTTGTCTTTTGCCATTAACTTAATGCCAACAAATAAAACTCAAATTTTCACAAATCAAAAACAAATACTAAATAAAATTGGATCTAACCACCTCGATAAAACTAAACAGACCAAAAGGCTAATAATTAAAAAAAAAAAAAAAAAATTGATTGAAAACACCAACCTGTTATAGTAATGTTGTCAGCGTAGCCAATGCAACCTATGCCTTGAGAAGAAAGACATTCCGATAATTCATCTACCACGAGATTCCACAGTTAGGGAACTTCCTTAAGGACAGCCTCTTGTTGTTATAACTTTCTGGAAACTTTGTCCTGCCCATGCTTCTTGCGCTCAGCATCCCACTTATCCATCTGATCATAGCGATGGATACAACCTTCCTGTTACAGCTTTATGTGAGGTATTGTCGAAGGTGCCCTCAATGCCATTAGGTTTTTTCTTTAGAGTTTAAAGTTATTTATACGGTGTTTGTGAGTTTATACATGGCGGTATCTGTAAATTTACCCGCTCTGTGAGCATGCTGGTTCAAAGGCATATTTTTTAATACTTCTGATCTGATAAAGTTATCAACTACCTATTCCAAAGTCTGCAGTAAAAAGGATGTTAAGGTAATTGGTCTATTTCTAACTTTCTTCAAAAATAAGAGAAGACTGACTACAGAAATGATCCTGTGAAGTATAGTTTTAACTCGTACCTCGTTAGTTAGTCGGTTAGTGCGTAGGACTGTCATGCCAAAGGTCTGGGTTCGATTCCCGGCCGCTGCCACCTAAAAACAGAAATGTTTTTTCCCGAGGTACTGCCTCTTGCGAGGGACTGACAAATCCTCCAAGAGTATACTTGTCATGAATAAGTGCTTCTCATCTAGCCATTCGGAGTCGGCATAAAATTGTAGGTCCCCTCCATTCCCGCCAACAACACGCACACAGGATTGGTTGAGAGTTGTAAGTCACTAGGCCCTGGTTCTCCATGAGCTGTTGCGCCACTAAATTTATTTATTTTTTTTTAAGCTAATTGGTCTGTAGGGCCTTAGATGTGTTGTATCTTTCTTCCCGATTTTGGGAGCTCTTCTCCATAGACTTGGTGTATACCCAAGTGCGATACTACCTCGAAGAATACTAATAAGATAATTAGATCCTCTTTTCTTTTTTGTAAAAGAGCTTGAAAAATTCCATCTAGAGTCGGTGATTTTAAAGGTTGAAAGGAGCTTATCGTACAATCTGTAGTGTTACCTGTACAGATAGCTTTGGCTATCTTCCAGTCCTCTCAGTTTGGTCTGGGAGGTATTCTCTTCATTGCGTTTGCTACCATTGGTACACTGTCCGGAAAGTGAGTATTTAGCAAAAGAGTTGACCTTTGCTCCTCATTTTCTGTATAGTAAGGTTTCTACGAGCTAACGATGTTAAAGTTTTCTCTTTCACTACCGCTCACTACCGTCAAAGAGGACAAAACAAAAAATTTAAAAAAAAAATAAGAAAAAGAAGAATTTTAAAAACAAAATCCAATCATTTAAATCAATCACTTGCAATTGCAACAACTTATTGGTAATAATATGTCGGTGTGCGCCTTATGTAAAAATATAACCGACTATCTGTTTGACTCAATTATGTGTCATGGCAACTGTCGAAGATTATTTCACATCTCTTGTATAGACGCTCCATTTAGCACCATAAAGCTATTCAAGGAAAGAAAATCATTTTATTATTTTTGTGACGAGTGTGACGAGTGTGACCCATTTTTATACACAAATATTACAAGAGATGTTCTAGTAAATACAAAAAACCTTGAAAATTTATACAAGCAATGTAATTATCTAACAACTATCTAAAAAGTTGAAAGAATAGCGCATGTTCCTACGTCACATCAAATGGAATCCCTAAATGAACAAAGCTATACAAAAAATAATCAACCACTAACCGATTCAGCATCTTTAAAACGAAAAATTGATGAACTTGATACCGATATTTTTCAAACTAATCCATCCACGAAGAAACCTGCCACTATCTCTGCATTACCATCACCACCACCTGTACTAACTTCTCCATCCCCTTCAATGGCAACATCTTCATCACCCAATGCATCGATGCAAACCGTAGTAGTAGCTAATCCTTCAGTCATATCAACATCGGAATCAACAACACAGTCGGCAATAACTTCAAAGGAATGCCCAACACCCTTCTAACTACAAATGCCCTCGATATAAAAAATTTTATCTTTAATAAAATTGGAACTTCGACAATTATAAAAGTTGAGAAAGTGATACACCGTAACTATTCGAAATATGCATTTTTTAAAATACGAGCATGCCTTTACGAGTAACCTTACATTAGTTCCAAAATACCACCATGATTTAACAAACAACTGAGAAACTTAAAAAATAAAAGAAACAAGGCTGGTTAAAACATTGTAAGTCAAGAGCTGATGAAGATTATAGGATATACTTCGAAGTAAAATGTATGTTTACAGACTACTCTAATTTCTTATATTCAGATTATATTGCAAAAATTGAAAATGATCTAAAACGTAACCAAAAAAACTTTTGGAATTTCGTGTCTACCAAAAGGAAATTTGACGACTACCCTAGCTTTTTGTCTTTTGAAAATGCTACTAGTCATGACTCAGAAGTGATCGCAAATATTTTTGCAAATTTTTTTCAAAGATGCATTTGTAGTATCTAGTTTCCATGAACCCCAGGATCCACTACTTTCTAATATTTGTTTTTCACATCTTAATTCAATTAACTTTACTATTTGCGAGGATTCAATTATCCGAAGTGTTCTTAAGCTCGACGACTGTTTTAGTCCTGGTCCTGATGGTGTACCGTCATGTGTATTAAGGAAGTGTGTGCCTCAGTTGTCTTAGCCCCTACATATTATTTTCAACGAATCTCTTAAATGCTTAGTTTTTCCTATCATGTGGAAAAGTGCATTTATAACACCGGTTCATAAAAAAGGGTCAAAAAATGACATCATAAACTACCGCCCTATAGCTAAACTTTCTGTTATTCCGAAACTGTTCGAGTCCATTATTTGTAATGTATTATCTTTTAATTGTTAATCTATTTTTAATGACAACCAACATGGTTTCGTCAAAAATAAGTCAACTGTAACAAACCTGTTTCATTTTACTACCTTTTATCTTGATTCCTTTGAAGATCGAAAACAAGTAGATTGTGTCTTTACCGATTTTTGTAAAGCTTTTGATAAATTGTGTCATAAAACTTTGATTAATAAACTGATGGCTTTGGGGTTTAATGAAAGTTTTTTAAAGTGGATTTCGTCCTACTTGATTAAAAGATGTTATAGTGTGAGTTTCCGAAATGAGCACTCTGATCATTTTATTGTTAACTCTGGTGCTCCTCAAGGTAGCCACTTAGGTCCATTATTATTTATTTTATATATAAATGACTTTAACTCAATTATTCAAAACTCCTTTATTCTTATATATACTGATGACATTAAAATTTTTAAAAGCATAACTTCTCTAAATGACAGTTCAAAACTCCAAGAAGATCTTTATAGGTTTAGGCAATGGTGCAACTCAAACCGTCTTCTGTTGAATATTGACAAATGTAAAACAATGTGTTTTACACGCAAAAAAAATATAATAACTTATAATTATATGCTAGATTTTTCTTCTCTATGTAGATTGTCTGTTATTTCTGATTTAGGTATTGTTCTTGACACAAAATTAACTTTTGTCGAGCACTTTAACTATGTCATTAAAAAAGCCAATACATTCTGGGATACATAAAACGGTTCTCACGGGATTTCCAGGATCCATATGTTCTAAAGCTTCTTTATGTATCAGAGAAGGCTTATGCGTTTTTGTCTTCGTTTTCTTCATTGGTCCCAAAGATCTACCTTACTTCCTTATGCTCAAAGACTCATGTAAATTAATCTTCCTTTACTCTCCAAACATAGAGAGTATATCCAGTTTTGCTTTATTTTAAAATTAATCAATGGGTCAATAGTATCTCCATCAGCTCTTAGTCGTTTAAATTCCAGCTACAGTCAGGCAAGCTTAAGAAGACAGTTGCCTTTGTGTCCGATTTTCAGCAGAACAAACTATGGTGTTAATAGTCCTCTAAACCAATTGGTTTCAGTCTTCAATAAATATTATTTTGTAATTTCATCTACAGACGACAATGTAAAAAGTTGTAAATTCAAACAAATATTTTTCCATTCATCATTGTAGTGGACTATATTAATGTGCAAATATTGTATCTGATGTAAACTAGTTTTGTAAGCTTTGCTATCGTTAGTTATTTAACGGATAAAGTAAATAGTATGTTACTTCTTATTTTTATGCATGCTCTGGGCGAGTCGTATCTCGTATCCCATATAACTTCAGAGTCCTAACTTGTTAGTCCCCTTATTTGGTATCCGTAAATCCAAGGTTCTCGAATCAGCGCTAGTCCCAGGTTGTCAACAGTGAATTTCCGCGCAATAACAGCTGATGCTGCCTAAGCATGCTAGCCTGGTGCTGATCCCACATCCAGTCATTTTGTTGCCTTTAGAAGATGGGGGCAAATGGCCCTTCATCTTTGAGTAGCATCTCTTTTTCCTCATTGGTCGGAAGCACTTCTACTGGATCAGATCGGCTGGAGAGAGGTCTATGCCCTCCATCTCTTCGCTTATCCGACTTAATGCATCGATGGATCGTGTTTGGAGTCTGGGCTGTGTCCAGAATTTTGAGGTGGGATATTGAGGGACTGGAGAGGTTGGTGTATTTGATGTTTATGGCTTTCCACTCTTTCACCGTCAGGGAATCATTTTGGGCCTCTATAAGCGACAAGGATTTCTTATCGTTTCACCCCGTGCTCCAAGGCAATTATAGCATGATTGTGTCCATTTTCGGGGTATCTTCTCCCAAGTATGCCATAAATTCACTGCCCTCTCAGGTTTGCCAGCCAGTTTTGAGGCTCCTCCTTCTCCTTTAGCCAATCCACTGTGTTCTGACTAAAAGCACCCCGGTTCTAAAATACATGATGTTGAATTTGAGCTTGTGCCTCCACCCAAGAGAGACCTCCTCAATTATGGCTCTTTCCAGTGCTGACAGTTCATCAACACTAAGAGTTATCTGAGGGTATTACCTTGGAAGAACCACAATTCTCACACTCATTGCTACACTTGCATAGGAGAACATTTGTTTCCCAGCTTCTAAATCAACGGTGCTTGTTCCCGCTGTCGTTGTCCTGAGTTCTTAGTATTCTTCTTGAGGTATGGAGTTATATGATGGCTCTTCCTCTTACCCTGAACATCGGTTAAGGAATCTGCCTTCCTATCATCTACCTTCTTCCTTGCTTCCTGCGGGGACATCCCGTCAGAGGGAAATCGAAGGTACTATCAATCCTCAATCCTTTTCTTAGTGGGTCATCCAAGCCACCTGGCTGCCCCAGTTCAGGATGTGTACCAGCAAAGCGGTAATGTCTTCTAGCTGGCAGACTATAGTTCAGAGGTCAACCGTGATGGTGTCTACCCATTACTGGTGCTTTCCACGGTCTTGATTTTATCATTTGCTGGCATGGGAGGTATTCTCCCCTTGTTTTCGGTCGATGTGGTAGGAGTATCATCTTCCATTTGCCTGGGAGATATTCTTTCCTGGCCAATGGTAAATGGTCCCCCTTGAAGTGCCCGCTGCTGTAACTCTGAGATTTTCTCTTTAGGAAAAAACTGCTCCCCGTCCCCTGCCTCACCTGATTGTCACCCGCGGATCGTTAAATTTGTTGTGGTTTTTGTTATTTTTTCTGATGATAAAACGTGTGTGTTACCGAAAAAATACATCTATTTACATATTAAAAGAAGTTATTCCTTTGTTCCGTATAGCCAAGTAGGCGGTGACAACAATAGTCAGTCATTGCTGAAATGGACATTATATAGTTACTACATCGACATATGTCAAGCCTCCAATATACCCCTACAACCTCTTCAGCGTAAATGGTTACAGCAACCGAAAGATAACGTCATCATAACACAATCTACAAACAAGATCATTCCTGCTCCAGAGATGAGATCACCACGATCAGGGTTAACCCTTGATCAGAAATCACGCATCGACACGTCACAAGTGTTCAACATAAAAGTAGACCATATACAATTGCCGCCAAGAATAAACAAATCCAATTGCTAAAACATAGGAGACAATATTATTGACACAAGTGTCCAACGAATAAACAAAGTCATAAAAACAGAAGCAATTAAAGAATAAACTAAAGTGCTGATATGCAGAATTTCCTACGGATAAACGTATCCAATTTTCAAGGCTATCTTGCCAAATAGCCAGATTGACGAATCAGCATATTGCAACCCTTGTCATGGTCATTGCTAAAACAATTTCACCATAGATTGAGTATAAACACTCCAGCTCCAGCAGTCAACATTCAGAGTATCCATAGTTTTGTCCACGACAACCAACCCTTCGAGATTCCCCGTTCTATCAGACCTCCCCCCACCAGTGGTGAGGAGTCAGCACCATAAAAAGTATTGTTAGTAAGAATTGTTGTTATAATTATGTAAAACTTTTAAATAAAGAAAAGTGTTCTTGTAAAAAGTGTTTAATTAGATGCCAAGTGGTTGAGCATTAAACCCTATTTTTTATTAAACGTTACGCTCGGCGCGTAACAATATATATCATTCGAAAGGTAATTTAATGCACTTTCAGAAAACATGGTGTGACAGGCCCTAGCTTACCGAAAGTATTTGTCATACCTGTTTGAATGAGGTGCCCTGTTTATAAAATTCATTGTGCCTGTGTATGTATGCTATTGATTTCGAAACCAGTAAACCGATTAAGCAGTTTTGTATTTACCTTTAACCGTTTATGAAAAGATTGGATAAAACCAGTTGCCTAAAAAATTTTACAGTAATAGATTTTCCAGAATTAAGAAAATAAGATAACCCCGAACTGATAGTACAATCAAACCCGCTTATTTTGAATTTATTAAATCATATTTTATTAATTTTATAACTATATATTTATAAATAAACTTCAATTATGAAAACAAATAAAATACAGGAGTGGGTCGCACAAACTTGCTCTTAAATGTCTTGCTGCTTGGAACTTGAGAGCTTTTAAAAATATGCAGGTAATTATAGAAAATTGTAGCAAAAATGATACTCATTCTCTAAGAAACCAGAACCAGAGCTCAAAAGTCAGAATGCTAACTGAAAAAACTTGAAAAATATAAATAAATGGAAAAAAAAATGGTAGGCAAGTTTTGAGTACTTACTTATTAGATGCGTTTTATTGATATTTATAGCTAGCGCAGCAATGCAAGTACCAATAAAACGCTTAACTGACTTTAATAATACCAAATATGAGCTAAACGAAACCTTATCTCAACTTTTATATTTTTTTTATTTTTTTTAATAAAAATCGTTGAAGTTGATTTATCATGATTTTTCTTAACAGTTTAATGGCAAGTACCGTTATTTTTGGAGCTAAACAAAAACAAAAATTTCTTATTTATTATGATTATAAGAAAATCTTCAAGTTCAAAATTTGAAGGAAATCGCTTCGGTGGCCCTGGCTGTAGATCGAGGTTCAGATATACAGACGGAGAGATTTCAGACATGAACTTTCTTTGTTCCCTATAAACGTAATATAGTGCATGTAAAATAGGACAAATAAAACCAAAAATTAGTACCATCATAAAACTTAGTGAAAACGTTTAAGGCACCATAAGAATGAAGAATCAAGAGTCTATACAAGTTTTTTTAAGGGGTGGGAAGGGAAGATGTGTGTTTTTATATATATATTTATATTTATATTTATATTTATATTTATATTTATATTTATATTTATATTTATATTTATATTTATATTTATATTTATATTTATATTTATATTTATATTTATATTTATATTTATATTTATATTTATATTTATATTTATATTTATATTTATATTTATATTTATATTTATATTTATATTTATATTTATATTTATATTTATATTTATATTTATATTTATATTTATATTTATATTTATATTTATATTTATATTTATATTTATATTTATATTTATATTTATATTTATATTTATATTTATATTTATATTTATATTTATATTTATATTTATATTCATATTTATATTTATATTTATATTTATATTTATATTTATATTTATATTTATATTTATATTTATATTTATATTTATATTTATATTTATATTTATATTTATATTTATATTTATATTTATATTTATATTTATATTTATATTTATATTTATATTTATATTTATATTTATATTTATATTTATATTTATATTTATATTTATATTTATATTTATATTTATATTTATATTTATATTTATATTTATATTTATATTTATATATATTAATATATTTTATATTTATTTATATTCTTTTGAAATAAATACTTAAGGCTTGAGTCTATTTGGATCTGAACTCACGACCCTACAGTTGCGGACGGGCATGCAACTATGTACTATGCTAATTTGCAATATAGATCGTTGGGGTCACTATAAACAATTAGATACATTCCATGTTGTGGTGCTTTATCTCATCAAGAAGTAATTTGCGACAAGAAAGTCGTAATTTACGGTTTTTTTGTTGGTGATTTGCAACTATTCTCATGGAACCGCAAATTCCAAAAAAAAATCGTAAATCAGTGACTGTGCAATGTAAATTACAAAATATTTATCGCAAATCAATATTATTAAATGCTGTTTGCGAAATTATTATTTAGAAGAGTAAATTACGCCAAAAAAGTTGTAATTTGCTTTGAAAAGTACAAGCTTCGATCATGATTATTAATTACAAATCACGAAAAAACTCATTTTGTAATTTGCTACGTTTTGAATGTTAAATTACCAGTTTTTGTTTTAATTTGGGATCAAAATGTCTTGATTTACGAATAAAACATGATTTATAAATTGCAACTGCAAACTTTTCAATAGGTGATTTTTGAATTCTTTCCGTGCATGATTTTACTTTACGGTAGTTTTTAATGCTGAATCGGTAGTTTTTAATGCTGAATCAAATAATACCAAAATCAAGTCAATACGCTCTCTGGTAGTACCGTTTTTTTGAAATTGATTTTGTGGTAATAATCCCACTACTAACCCACCCTCCCAAAAAAAACTTTTTTACCACAGATATTTGTTTAGATTCTTCTGATTATCGTTTTTTTATGACGAATGAATCATTGATGTAAGGTTTCGCCATTGGACTATTTCCAATTGGGGTTCAGTGATATTTAACATTTACACTGAAAATACAGTCATCATAACATAAAAATGCCAATAACTTTTTGGTTTTGGTTTTGGTATCATTTTATTCAGCATTAAAAGCTACCTTAAAAACATGTGTCATTTACCTAGGTTGTACCAAGGTAAATTTTTCCGTTTGATTTCGTTATCAATTTTTTTTTTTATTCGAAGGACTTTCTGTACTATTTCACCTGTACTTATATATTTGATTGCTCTAGATTTTCTTCTTGAATCCAAAACTTGGCCTAAAGTACCTACGTATTTTGCAAGTTAAAGATTTGGTGTGTGTAGGTCTAAATGTACATAGAAATTTCGAGGTCCGACTAACGTACTAGTTAAAAATAAAAAAAAAATGATTTAAAAAAATTGAAGTAACCGGGTTTGACTGTACTATCAGGTCAGGCTTTATGGCAGTTCTTAGACTGTAATAGTATATTTTTTAATCATGTTTCTATAAACAATATCTAATAAAATTAAAGAAAAAACAGTTATGAAATGTATGTTTTTACGGCCTCGAAGCTTTTTTGTACATTTATATTAACAGACACAGTTTTTGTTATTACATAATCGAAGTTTCTTATGTCACAATAAACAACAATAAAACTATAAAAAGAGTTTTAACGCGAAAACGCTGAATTTTTACTGTGTATCCGGCGTGAACCAAACCAAACTTATTAAAAACGGTAAAGGGTAAATGCAAAACATTCTGCAAAATTTTGAGCTCAATCGGTTTACTGGTTTCGAAATTAATAGCATACATATACACTGGCATAATGAATTTTATATAAAACAGATCACCTCATTCAAACAGTTATGACATATACTTTCGGTAGGCTGGGCCCTGCAGTGCATAAAATAACATTTCCATTTCCAATGATATACATATAAAATTGGACTTATGATTTTTGTTTTTTGATTTAAAAAAAAAACACTTTCTTCTAATGAAACGAGTAGTAGTTGGTACCTAAGTACTGAGTACTTGGTTCTTATACCCAAATATTTAAAAAAAAATACTGGTACTTGCATTTTTCAAGTACCAGTACCAAGGTACTGAAGTACAAGTACCAGTACCGGTACTGTAGGTAAAAAAGTCGCACTAGGAATTTTCATTTTGATAAATAGCAAAATCAATTAGAAAACGTTTAAATTGCAAAAACAAAATAAATAAATTTTGTAGATTTTTATTTTACTAAACAAGTGAACATTGTAAACTAAAATCTATTAAAATTAAAATTTCTAAAAATATTATTTGAATAGCTTAAGCTGAAAAAGGAATGTCATCTGATATAAAAATAAGTTTTGGAAAGAATACATTGGAAATGATTGGAGCGGTTTTTTAAGAAAATATTAAGGAAAAATTTAATTAAAAAAAAAAATTGCGGTAGAATCGAATTCTAAAAAAAATTGCATTAGTCAATAATGATAAACTTCAAAATTAAAAAAACCTTCTAGGGGAGGTATTTCTTCTCTACCTTCATACCGAAAAAGGGCACGTATTCATTTTAGCAGTTTTAAGATAAATATATGCACTTTAATTATTTAAATAATTTTAAAAAAAATTTAAGAAAGATTTCTTATTAAAAAAGTATGTTATTTAACCAAGCGCACGCATAAGTTATAGTATTTTTGGCATTACTTAGAAAAATTAACTTACGACTTTGAAACTTAGGTACATAAGCAACTTGCTTGAAACCTGTAATACAATTTAAATATGTGATTTTTAGCCGTTTATAGTTGGAAGTATGTGTTTTAAGTCTTACACAAAAAAAGTTTAATTAGATATTTAACCGTTTCGGTTATGGTACTAACACAATTTTTTAATTTGGCGCGTACACCCCTTTTTCTTAGGGCGACAGGCTGTTAATATAGTTCTTCCTTTGTGTTAGTAATTCCTTCCTTGAATTTAAGACCGTACTTATTCTGGGACACAAACAAAATTTAATAAGATCGTAGGAGTTGTTTATGAGAAAAATAAGATTTTCTTGAAGTGTTTTTTAACATCTGTTTGGAAGGTGGCGTTATTTTTGCATAAAAGTATTTTTTTTTAATGTACTAAAAATTATCGAAATATTCATTTTCCAAAAAATGCTTTGTTCAAACATGATGTATTTTTTAGGAGCTTATGTATAAAAATAATTTTCAAAACAGTCACGCCGATTCCAAGGAAATAAAAAAAATAAATTGATTTTTTTTTAGAAAAGTAATCTAAAAGTTTTCGAGATTTTTTTTTTTAAACTAAGAAAAAAACGTATGGCAGGTACCGTTATTTTTCGTTCTAAAATGAATGAAAAAAGAGTGGGGGAATGCCCATATATCACTATGTACCTATATTAAAAAAATCGGTCGAACGGCTTAGACTCTAGTCAAACAGACAGACAGATGGCAAGATAGAATTGTGAAACCCTCTTTTTTAATCTTCGCTTTAATCCTAACAACAAGTCTGAACAAAACCTCTAGTTCAATCTTGTTCACGCATGCATTACTTGAAAAATTGCAAATAAAAATTGGTTTATAATATTTAGTATGAAACAAGTGTGGGAATATTTTTTAAACACATACAAAATAGGACAGTTACTACGTTTATATGTAGATTCAAAAAATCGAATTGGATTTTAAAGGAAATAGCAAGATTTTGACTCAATTCTACTGAATGTGTGCGATCGACATAGACCAAGCCTAATTCAACTCGATAGGTATGTGTTTCTACCTTATAAAAATGGAAAATTGAGAAGTGTTTTTTCTCGTAAAAAATAAGAAATTAATCTTGTCCATGTTAGATTCTAGAGATGGCGTCAGAAAAGTCGCCTAATTTTTTAAAGAGGGTAAAAAGAGCCAGTTTTTAAAAAAGTCGCATGAGGCAAAATATGGGTCAAAATGCGACTAAAGTCGCACAGCGGTAACCGTGTCCTCAACCTCAACCACCAAAACTATAAGGTTTGCCTAAGATTCATAAAGAGAATTTGCCTTTGAGACCAATCGTTCTCCAAATAGATTCACCAACATAATTGTTAGCCAAATAATTAGTCTTGAAACTCGAACCCGTAGTTACTGAAACCAGCTTATCGTTTAAAAACTCGCAACATTTTATGTCCACGATCAAATACCTCCGAATTATGAAGATGAAATCATGGTTACCTCTGAGGTTATATAATTGTTCACAAATATTCCAACTAAGGAATGCCTAGACGTTATTAAATTAAAACCTTGAAACTCCCAGAACGACTCCAAATTATTGGAATTAATTTACATTATCTAACATCGGGACATTTTATATATAATGAAAATTACTATTTACATATTGATGTTGTTGCTATGGGATCTCCCGTAACTTCAATATGAAGTTAGCCGATATATGGATGCAACATTTTGAAAAAGAGACACGTAGATGATACATTTTGTATCCACAAAGAAAATACAGTTGATAGTTTTTTGAAACATTTGAACTCTGTACATGAAAAAGTTCAATTTACTATAGAAGTAGAAAAAGAGAATTCGTTAGCTTTCCTGGATGTCAAATTTATGAAAAAACTCATACGGATAAATATATCAATTCTGCGGCCAATTTCATCTCAGTTGTATCTGCACTTGTTGACCGAGCAAACACAATATTCGATTCAGACCACCTTCAGGACGAGTTGAATCATGTGGACAGAGCATTTAAGAAAATGGGTACAGCGTCAAACAAAGAACTCGCCCAAGTTACAATCATCCTCTCATAAGAATTTCCTTGAAGATAGTGAGACTTTATTCCGGGAGTTAATTTTACTCTAGGAGAGTTAGAAGAGTTAAAAGGCCTACTAACGGGAGTTGATTTTCCTCTAATAGAAACATTTTCATTGTTCCTATGGGATAACACACGGCTTTTTAATCTTGCAAGGAAAATGCGTCTCTTCTTATTGGAGTTGATGAAAGGAGAACGGAGTATACTGAGAGAACAAAACTATGACTTATTTAAAAAAAAACGTGTTTAACTATATGTTTAAATTAGTTCAAATAGAATTCGATTTAAATCTACCTCTTATATGTTCAGCTTCAAAAATACTATAATTTTTGGTTAAATCAATTTTGGTGTATTTTTAGTCACACTAATGTGAAATTGGTTACAGAGTTTCAATAATCTTGATAAGATCTAGAGACAATTGAAGTACTTTTCATACTTCTCAAAATTGGAAGAACGCAACTACCTCTTTTATCTGCATAGTGCCTCCAGCAGCGGGTTCTTTAGAACTTCGTGAAATGAAGTTATGCAGTTTTTGGCAGTAACAGGGTGTCTTAACAGCGTTTTTGAATTCTTTTAAGAACTTCGTAGCACCACCTAGAATTTCGGAAAGAATAATAGCACATCGGTATGTTCCTATTCCCACACATAACGTTCGAGTTCGAGCAAAAGTTTCAGCCATTGCTGGGATAAGATTCTGTGGTCAAAGACAAGTTAAAGGCTGTTATCTGAGTCAGAAATGCATTTGCAGAATATTCCCTGAAATGATCTTCTATTCAAAAAAGCAAATAAAAGTTTTACTGTGTTCGATAATGCAGTTAGCTAAAGTCACATGTTTGAAAATATCATCTACAGTGCAATTTCACCGCCCCGTAAGAAAATGGAGTTGACGGAACAAATAAGTATTCAGAAGCCAGAGAATGTGTGCCTTAACGTCAAATGTCTTTCCAAGCAAAATTGAGTGGCACCGTGTCGTTAACAATCAAACAGAGGCAACAAAAAAAAAAGGACCATAAAACTAAGTAAATGGACGAAAACCTGTAGTTTCTAAAATATTCGATGAAGTAAATTTTTTTTGAATTTGTGGATGAATAGTACGGAAGTTCCTAAAACTCATCCATGAAAGTGAAAAAAATCTTCACGAATACAGAAGGCACTCGATTTAGTGAATCTCAAAATAGTTAACTATCTACAATAGTAAAAACACGAAATTTTCTAAAAAAGATTGGATTTTTTTATAAAAATAGCTCGGAAGTATTTAGCATTACTTGAGAACACTGGGGAATTGTTTCGGTTTTCTTAACTTATATATATAAAAACCATTTACATCGAACAAAATTAGCATTTTGGATTAAATTCATCTTTAGAACGCCTTTAAAAACGTCCGCTTGAAAAAGTGTACAATCTCGAAAGAATGAACACCGAATAGGCCTGGTTTTTATTACTCCACTATTTCGAACGTCTACTGTATTACCATCAGAAAGGTATGTTATGGCTAAAAAAGATGTGTAACATAGTTGCATACTGTACCGCACTCGAAATACATAAGAGAGTTAAAAGATAGGGACAAGCTCTAGAGTGTTAAACTCGCAAGTGGACACATTCATGAAATTAGCTCACCAGAGGGGAAGACATCCGAAAGGTACTCTCGAGAGTTATAGTGAAAGTACTGTCAAATGGATACGCATCATTTTAGTATGAAATTATTATACCTATTTCTCAATAATTTTTATACAAAAAGAAGTTTGTCATTTTAAATGTTTCTATCTTAAATATCTTAATCTTGTTCTTCTGAGCATTTGAAGCAAAGTTAGCATTTTTAAAACTAATTAAATTGACCTTTTTTTGAAAATGTAGATAAGTGCCACTTCTGCCTTTCGCGTCACATTTAACTATAAAAAAAAAACACTTGCATATTTGTAGAGGAGGGTTGGGGCATTAACTTTTTGGAACATTGTTTTTCGAAACTGTTCCATTTTTTATTCACATTTGCATAGTGAAAAGTGAAATCAGACCAATGTGGGACTCAATCTGCTCTCTAGTATGAAATAATTTGACTATTCTCAAAAAATGATTGCATAGGAATGTAGCCTGACATTTATCTTTTAATTAAAGACCTTAAATTTGAAGATTGGACGTTATAAAACCGACGTTGTAAGTTTTAAAATCGCTCGATTTGAAGGCTATTTTTGCATATCGGTTTTTTTCTCCACTTCACATCTGGGAGAGGCGAGATAAATCCTTTGTTTATGTATCTTTAAATATTTCATGAAACGAAAAATCAGGAAACGTATATAGTGTTCTTTTCACTGCCAAGAAAAAATTTTATAAACGTAGAACGAAAAATCATTTTTGATGACATTTTAATGAAGATAATATTTTATGCTTGGTTCGTTCCTGCTCAGGGGGAGGGGGCAATTGCACCCATTAACCTACCCCTGTATCCACGCCTGCTCAACCTCAATGTGTCGCATATCGTTGAAAAGGTTAATACATGTAGTTCATTTTGTTATATAACCGTTAACCTGTTAACCATGAGATTCAACAGATATTTGGCGTCAAAAAAGGCTAAGAAAACAATAATGCAGTTTTGCATTGGGCGCTGGTCTGTCAACTCAACAGCAATGTATTGTAATTCATTGCAAAGTGTATTGCTTGTACTTCATTTTCTTTTATAGAAGTTAAGGTGTAGATAATGAGGTTCGTGAAATATTTGATAAGAACGGATTATAGAAAAATAATGCAATTCTGCATTGGAAGCTGGTCTACCAATTCAACGGTAATGTGTCGTTCATCGTTGGGTAGGTTATTGTATGAACTTCATTTTGTTCTATAGCCATCAAATTATAGACCAAAGGGTTCGAGAGATATTTGGTATACTAAAAGGCGATGAGAAAAATAATGCAATTCTGCGATGGAAGCTGGTTCTCTAACCCAACACGCATGTGTGATACATTTTTAAAAAGGGTATTGTGAGTACATCATTTCATAATACAACGATTAAGCTCAAACCATGGGGTTTGCGAGATATTCGGCTTCAAAGCACTGAAAAGAACAATAATGCATCTGCCCATTTGGACATTATCTTCCTGCTCAAAGGTAAGGTTATATAATGAACTTTATTTTTGTATACGACCGTTAAGCCTTAGACCATTGTGTTTCAGAGAAATTTGGTAAAAACACATTTAAGAACAATTATGCAATCCCGCATTGGGAGCTGGTCTACCAAGACAACAGCAATGTGTCGTACATCGTTGAAAAGGTTATTGCATGTACTTCATTTTGTTATATAACTATTGAATTCTAGACTATAGGTTTCGAGAGTTATTTGCCATCAAAAAAAGCAAATAGAAAAAATGCAATTCTGCATTGGGTGCTGGCCTACCTGCTCAACAAGAATGTGTTATATATCTTTGAAAAGGTTATTATGAGAACTTCATTTTATTATATGACCATTAAACTTAAACGATAGGGTTTTAGAGTTATTAAGCTTATAAACACCCAAAAGAACAATACTAAATATTTGTTATTTATTTTTTTAAATCAACTATCGAGTTCTGCTCAGAAGCTCTCCATAATTTGGAGGTAAATAAATAAATAATTAAAACATATGGCGTTACTTTTTATTAAACAAACCAGCTGCAACTTTTTGTTGTCTGATAAACGTGGTCAAAATAAAAGCGTTCAATACTTAAGCTAAAATTATAATTGGTGAAGGATCACTTAAGAGAAAACCAACATATGGAAGGATATCCCTCTCATATCCTTCCGGAATGAACTCTGCCATTTCAACAGCGTCACTAGCCATTAAGTCACTACACTGGTGTGGCTTAAGCCAATGCAAAATTGCATTATTATTCTTTTGGGTGTTTATAAGATGAATAACTCTCGAACCCCATGGCTTAGAGTTTAACAGTTATATAATAAAATAAAGTAATTATAATAACCTTTTCAACGATGTATAACACATTCGTGTTGAGTAAGTAGCCCAGCGTTTAGTGCAGAGTTGAACTCTGTTCCCTATTTGCCTTATTTTGATGCCAAATATCTCTTGAACCTATGGTCTACAGTTAAATGACTACATAACAAAATGAAAAACATGCAATAACCTTTTTAACGATGTACGACACATTACTATTTACTTGGTAGACCAACTCCCAATGCGGGATTTCATTATTGTTCTAAAATGGATTTTTGACAAATATCTCTCGAACTCCATGGTCTATAGCTTAACGGTTGTATACAAAAATGAAGTACATGCAATAACCCTTCCAATAATATACGACTCATTGATGTTAAGTAGGAGGAAAATTTCCAAATGCGGAGTTGCCTTATTGTTCTTTTCGGTGCTTTGCCGAATATATCGCGAGCCCCATAGCTTAGAGCTTAACGGCCATCTATTGAAATGATGTACTCACAATAACCTTTCCATTGATGTATGACACATTCATGTTGAGAAATGGAAAAGCTCCCAAATAGCCCAGTCGGATTAGACAAAAAATAAGCTGAAATGCAAAGGTTTTTTCATTTTAATCGGTAGAGGGGTTCATTATGAGTCTAAAAAAAAGTTTTCGACTTCCCAGCTCCATTCCGTTAGCCGCCATCTTGAATTTAATGAAAATCGTTTTTTTGTTAAATAACTCGCCTATTTTTTTTAACTTTTGAGCAAAAATGAACTTAACAAAATTTAATTATCTACAACTTTGGTTAAAACCTTTTTTTGGCTACGACTGATATTTTTCGACTAGTTGTGAGATCGGTTGTGATCTAGCCACTGATGAGGAACGACGCGAGAGCGAGAGAATAAGAATGTCTTGTAAAGGGTGTAGTAATAAAATTGGTAGAGAAGATTTGTGCAAAATAAGATACAGTGAGTGTAAAAAAGTTTTCCATGCTGACTGTGCAATGCTTAATTCTAACGAAATCGAATATTACACCAAAAACAAAAAAAGTTGGAATTGTGAACAGTGCACTAAGAAGCGTAACAACTTGAGAAATTTGTCGTTATCATCTCCATTAGCTAAGACAACATCTTGAGACGATCCCTCTAACATCACGCTCAAGGAAATCTATGATCAATTATTAGAGCTAAAGAATACTCTCACTTCAACAGTGACTACTCTCGATGCTATGAATATTCGCCTCACTACATTGGAGCAGTTAGCCAAAGTCTCAAATGAAATCAAAGAGGAGAACGATAAGCTTAAACTACAGCTGGACGCAAGCAATGAGCGGTTAAACAGTGCTGAATAGCTACTTCATGCAAATTATTTAGAGCTTCACAATGTTCCTGTTATTGACAACGAATGCCTGAATAACACCGTAACAAAAATATTCTCTGATGGCCTGGGTATTGATATATCCAATGATGATATTGATTTTTGCTATAGAAAAACAAGCGGGACAAGTAAGATGAGCTCTAAGTCTGGTGCTATTATGGTGAAGATGGTGCGAAGGTGCATGAAAGAGAAAATACTTTCAATACTTTCATGTATGACAAAAAAAAATCGGTCAAGGCAGAAGTTATTAATTCTTCTTCCACTGTCACTATTTTCATTAATGACTGGCTGTCTAGTGAGATGAAATCTGTTCTTAGGGAGGCTAAGTTGGCAAAAAAACATTACAACTACGAATATTTGTGGGTAAGGAGGGGCAAAATCTTGATGAGGCGTGAAGCTGGAGCTAAGGTAATTTTTATTCGGAGACTCGACGATCTGAAGGAGTTAAAGTTATTTCTCTATACATACTCGTATATCAAAAACAAAAAAGTATTATTAACTATGTTAGAAAATTTAAATGACCTTTTAGACGATAATGTTGTAAGTCAGTGCAATGATGTTTATGTTGGTTCTAAGTATTGTAATTTGTCAAAAGATTTAAAGGTTGTTCATCAAAATATAAGAAGCTTTAGAAAGAATTTTGATACAATGTGTGCCTATTTTGATAGTTGTTTTATATCATTACCTCAAATAATTATCTTAACTGAAACTTGGGTGTTTAATAATGAAATTTGTAACTATACTCTTCCGGGTTATAGTCGGTATGCAAAGTGTAATGAAAAGTATTCAGCCGGTGGGACAGTTGTATTTGTGAAGAAGGACCTAGATCTTGAGGTAGAAGTTTCTACTCCAGACTTTGAAAGTTCACATGTTGTTCTTCTTAAGATGAAAGTAGGTGAGAAATCTATGTACTTTGTGTGCGTTTATCGTCTACAATTTGTTCATTGCGATATTTATTTTAATGATCTTAAATGTCTATTGTGGTCATTAAATAATAATAATGCTTGTATAATTGGTGATATTAATATAGATATTATGAACATGACTAGGGCAAGCGAGGAGTATCTACTTCTATTGTCATCAATGGGATATCAGTCGTTAATTAATAGGCAAACAAGAGTATTTAACCAGTCGAAAACATGTATCGACCATGTCTTTTTTAAATCTAGAGATATGTTTAATGTGCATTCATATGTTCTTGAACTTAACATTACTGACCATTTTACTACTGACATTGCTTTTAAAAATATCCTTACTGCACTTAATGCTTTTAATGACAATGTTGAATCTTCTTTGAATGATCCGGTTGTTAAAATTGACTTTCTGAAGCTCAAAAAAGATTTGACAAAAGAGCCGTGGGCATCTGTATATAACAGTTATTGTCCTTCTATTGCTTTCTCTATTTTCATAGACATACTTAAAAATTATGTTGATGCATCCAAAATCATAAAACCTTAAATCAAAATTTAAAAAAATAAGCCATGGTTGACGAATGAAATTGGCATTGTAATAGCAGAAAAAAATAAATTTTATGACAGAAATAAGAAAAGGTTAAATCATCCGCTTGTTAAGCAAGAATACAGAAAAATGCAAGCTAGAGTACGGTATTTGGTAACCAATCAAAAAATTTCATATTACTCAAATTTATTCGCGGAGAATCGTTCTAACCCACGGGAACAATGGCGAATTGTGAATGATATTTTATCCAAAGATAAAAATAACCACAGCCTAAAGAAACTAATGATAGAAGAAAAAATTACTACCAGCAATGAAGACATATCGAATGAATTGAACACCTTCTTTCAAAATATTGCCTCAAAATCAAAGCCAGTTGTTAATGTTCTCCTAACTGAAGTAAATAGAAATCTTCTGTTTGATACCAATACTTCTTGTTCCTTTTTCTATGGCACAGTTAGCGACCTTGAACTTCTCTCTGTTATAAACAGCTTAAAGTCAAAAAACTTATGTGGAATCGACGGTGTAAGAAATTTTGCTGTTAAAAAAGTCAGGAACTTAATTCTGAAACCATTAAATTCTATTATAAACAAAAGTTTTCAAAGTGGAATTTTCCCTGATAAACTAAAAACATTGTCATTGTCCCAGTTCTTAAAAAAGGAGATTCTAGCAATCCTAATAATTATGGACCGATATCTTTGCTGTCAGTTTTTTCTATAATATTTAAAAGATTATAGTTAATAAAATGCTTGTGCTTTTTGAGAAAACTAAATTTTTTAATAAATCTCAATCATATGGTCCTGAGCTCTAAATCAAAGGCTATGTGTTTTTCGTTGTCTAATCCTAACTTTGTACTTGAAAATGTCTACTTTCATACAAATTGTAACCAGCTAAACTGCGCGAATAATTGTTTTGTTTTAGAGTTTGTTAATGAATTCAAATACCTAGAAGCCCTGATAGATAGTAAATTAAATTGGAAGTCTCATAAAAAAATACTTTACATCTCAATTAGTAAAATGTATCACCTACGAAAATTGGTTCCTAGTACCCTGCTTTTATCTATTTATTATGCACTAGTTCAATCCAGATTAGAGAACGGACTAGTTTGTTGTTGTTGGGGCTGTGCGTACATTAGTAATGTAACTCCCATTAGGTCTGTTTCTTTACTTTTGGGATAAGGCTTGGGAAAAAGTTTGGGAAAAAGTTTGGGCATGAGCTTTTTGATGTTGTTGTTGTAATGTTTAACCAGAAATGAAAAGTAAAGAAACGTATTTGGGATGTTTCAGGTTTGTTGCGGTGTAAATTACCCATTCGACTTTATTGCTTGTAGACTCAACGCATACAAAATTATGCAATTTCAGTTCTTAACATTTGCACTTATCATTTTGGGCTCTATTAAAAGATACCAGAAGAAATATTTTAATTTATATTTGACTCCATTGTATCATTTTCATTTAATTTATTTAAATCAAACCATTTTATATACGGTACTTGACAAATTTAATTTAAAATTTTTCGATCAGCTGATTTCTTGTTTGACAAGCAAGAAAGTGCCGGAACTAAAATGTTCGGGTAGATTCTTGCTGAAGGGGAAATGAAAAAAGTCAAAAGCTCTGGCATTTTCGTGTCAGAAAATAGTAAGGAAACACGTTTTGGGTAGATTTGGGTTACTTTGGGAACCCGCGGGCGAGTAAAGAAACAGAACTATTATTGTTGCGCAGAAAATGATTATCCGATTGATGTTACATAGAAGTAGATTCGAACCGTCACCTTCCTTATTTCAATCTCTAAAAATACTACCACTTCGGTATCTTTTTATCTACAAAGCTCTTAAAATATTCTTCATTAGAAGTGGAAACATAAATTATAGAAGAATCGATGCATATTCTCTTAGAAACAATCTTACTGTTGTTTTTTCAAGGGTTAATAAAGAGCACACTAGACGTTTTATCAATTGTATTGCACCTTGTATATTAAATAGGCTGCCGCTAGAACTATGTAGTTTGGTTACCCAAGGTCACATATTTTTAAGAAAACTTAAAGTTTGGTTAGAAAGTTTGGTTTGGTCTGAGGTGGTGAGGTGAGGTTTTGCGTTTTATTTTATTCATTTAAATTAATTTTCTTGTAATATTTCATGTATACTGATTAAAATCTTGATTTTTTTTTCGTTCTCTAACTTTTTTTCTTCTTTTGCGGCTCATTTCTAGTTTTTTAATTATTAATTGATGTAATAACACTTGTTACTGGTTTCTTATAACCACAAAGTGTTATCATATTGTTTTTCTTATATTCATATGTATATAATGTAATATAAAACACCTATAGTTATAACTAATATCAAAAACATAATAATTCATGTTGGAACTTAATTTTATTTTATGAATCCCTTTATAAAAACTCAAACTATTACCGAATTATTGAAATATGTATGCATATATTAACAATTATTAATCGTTAAACTTTATATTATAATATTATAAATATTGTCAATGAAATGAAATAATAAATTAAATCTAAATCTAAACTAAATCGAAAAAAACCTATTTTAAAGTTTTGTTCTCGTTTAAAACGCATAATAAACATTTTTTAAGTAAAACAAAAGTTATATATTTTTTTCGACTCATTAGAAGATGACATAAGGAGTTTGAAAACAAGTTTTCGACCCCCCACCCTCTTTAGGTTGGCCGAGATCTTGTTTTTAAAGAAAATCCATTTTGTGAAATAACTCGCCAAATTTTAAATTTTGAGTATATATAGTTATGTCCCAGACATTACCATATAACGTGATGGAAGGCTATAGTTGCCGTCATAAATAATCATTCAACATTCAATGTAATAAACATTCACTTCCGTTGATGTACCATTGACAATCCTGTGGGAACGTAAACAATTCATCCCACACTAACCAAATCACAAGCATCGATATCATCAATAGCAACTTACCGGCTCCCGATCCATGGAGGGTCTCTGCCTGAGATATTGCGGTCTTCCATCGGTTGCGGTCCCTCGCACGCTCCCTCCAGTCGTCGAGACCAAGCGCTCTTGCGTCAGAAACCGCCTGATCCCTGTAGCGGAGGTTCGGTCTTCCTGGTCGTCTCGAACCTGGGGGCTGCTATTCGAAGATTTTTTTGGCTGGAGCATTGTTGTCCATTCGCTCGATTTTTCCGAGCCAGTGTAGTCGGCGTGTTTTGGCTCTTTGGACTACATCCACATCTTGGTACAGCTCGTATAATTCACGATTAAATCTTCTCCTCCATTCGCCCTCCTCGCATATTGGACCAAATATCCGCCGAAGAATTTTTCTCTCGAAAGTGCCCAGAATCAATTCCCCTTTTTTACTTATCGTCCAGCACTCGGCGCCGTAGAGTAGAACTGGTAAAATTAGCGTTTTGTATAGCGTGCACTTTCTCTTCCGGGAGAGGAGTTTTGAACCCATTTGTTTGGCCAAACCTTCAACCAAAACTTCTTCGTCGGATTTCCACTAAGGTGTCATTCGTGGGGTTGATGTTTGTTCTGAGGTAAGTGAACTCCTTGGCTACCTCGAAATTACTGCTACCAACAGTGACGTTTTGTCCTAGGCAATGGACAGATGAAGCTTTGTTTGTTGATAGCATATACTTTGTTTTGTCCTCATTCACTTCAAGACCAACGCGTTTCGCCTGTTCATCAATAGCTGTCAATGCTTTTAGTACAGCTCGCTTGGAGCGGCCGATGATGTCGATGTCGTCCGCATAGCCAAGCAGTTGCGAAGACCTGTTGAAGATAGTGCCTTCCAGGTTAACACCACTCTTGCGAACTATCTGCTCCAGGACTAGGTTGAAGAAGTCACATGATAAGGCATCTACTTGTCTGAACCCTGTACATGTCTGGAATAGCTCGGATGAGCTGTTACCCATTTGCACGTTGCATAGCTGGATAAGTTTTTCCGGGATCCCGAGTTCGGACATCGCCAATAGAAGCTCTTGGTGACTTATGCTATCATGTGTGGCTTTGAAGTCGATGAAAAGATGGTGGGTCTCGACTTGAAATTCGTTGGTCTTTTCCAGGATTTGCCTCAATGTGAAGATTTGGTCTATCGTTGATGCTTGGCTGTTTTGTAGAACCGGCGGGTGTTGGTGGCAGTGCTAGACTCCTCGAGATACCTGAGCTGAGTTTCTGCGGATGCTCTTTTCTTTCTACGCAGGGTTTTCTTCTCTTTTCTTCTCTTTTCACAGTACTCCTCTCTTGCTGCTCTTGTTTTCCGTTGCAGCATTTGCATTCGTGCATTTTCCGTCCTCTGCTTCAATACCGCGCATTCTTCATCATACCACGAGTTCTTTTTTTTAGGTGGTTGATAGCCTATGGTGGTCTCGGCTGTCTCCTTAATGACGTCGCGATGCAAGTTCCACTGGTTGTTGACACTTGTGGGTGGAGGTACGGCAGAGAGTTTCCCGGTTAATTGCTCACTGTAGTCTCTGGCTTTCTCAGATGTGCTAAGGCATGCAATGTTGAATTTCTTCCTTTGGGCGGTCTTCGCTTTCTTTTCATTGGACAGTCGGGCTCTGAACTTTGTCACAACAAGAAAGTGGTCAGAGTCCACATTTGCACCTCGGAAAGTTCGCACGTGCAAGATGTTCGATGCGTGCCTTGCTCCAACTAGCACATGGTCGATTTGGTTGGCGGTTTGACCATCTGGGGATCGCCAGGTTGCTGTGTGTATCCTTCGCCTGGGGAACCTAATTCTACTTATCACCGTATTACGAGCTGCAGCAACGTCCATTAGTCGAAAGCCGTTGTCTGTTGTCGTTTCGTGGAGGCTGTGCTTTCCAACTAATCCGCCAAAGATATTTTCCTTTCCGATTTTAGCATTGAAGTCTCCGAGCACGACTTTGACATCGTACTCCGGACAGGCTCCGTAGGCTCCGTCCAGGAGGTCGTAAAAAACCTCCTTGTTAGACTCCTCCGCTTCATCGGTAGGGGCGTGTGCACATATTAGGCTGATGTTTTGGAAGGTAGCTTTGATGTGGATCACAGCCAGGCGATCGCTGATCGGCTTAAAATCGATGACTCTCGATCTAAGTCAATTTCCCACGACGAATCCGCATCCTAACATGTACAACCTTTGATGACAGCTGTAATAAATGTCGCAATCTTTTCTTTTCATAATCCCTGATCCTATCCATCGTATCTCCTGGATCGCGGTAATATCTGCCTTGTACCGCGTGAGGACAGATTCAAGTTTTTGAGTAGCACCTGGCGTATAGAGTGTCCTTACATTCCAGGTGCATACTCGTAGGTCGTAGTCCATTTTCGGTTCGGGTCAGGTTGCCATTTGTGGGGGGTTGTTATCCGAGGCTTCTCGCTTCTCTTTCATAACAATTGGTTTTTTACTGTGACCGGATCGTCAGCCCAACGCACTAACCTCCAATCTGTAGGGCCATGGGTTTGGTGTTGCAATTCTTTCCTTGATCAACACTCGCACTTACAAGTTTAGCAAGTCATGACATAAAGCCAAGACCAGTATCCGGCGGTTACCAACTTGGAGGTAATGTAAGCACTTGATGTGTAGGAAAAGATACAGCCCGAGGCCCTCAGTTCCTTCAACATCCAACCACCCATCAATAGCAACTATCTTAAATAAACAATAGACATCCGTTGTTGTCACTATTAACTATTCATATATGTTGATCTTACTAGATCACTTCCTTTAGAAATCCAAATCACACAGATAGCGAATTACATTGATTTGTCATCTTTTGATGACACAAAGACCTGGAGTAAAAGCTCTCATGTGATCGTCAATCATAAATAACTTTATGTTCTTTTCTCAGTTCAGTTCGATCGGTCAGTATTCGAAACTTGGGTTCTTCCGTTAAGTAAATTAAATTAGGATAATAAGATTAAATGCCTTTAAATTAAGTGCTTATAAAAATAAAATAAAAAGTTTAATTTAAAAAAAATTAAATCTCGTGTTGTGTTTTTAATAAACTCCCAAGTTGGTCGAGAGTATAAAAATGTTTTTTTTTCCCTAAGCAAGGAAAAGAAATCATAACTGGCACAGTCGAAAAACGTGCTCCTTAGACACGCTGAAAATAAAGTGAAAAAAATTCTAAAAAATAAAAAAAAAATAAGTATCCTAACAAAAAAAATAAAAATCGAATAAAGTTGGAAAATGACTCCATTTTGGTTTGTGATGCTTTGATGTTTGTATTCAGAAACTCTATTATTCAATTCTTTGATTCACACCTTGGCCATTTGATAGAAAAATATGTTAATAAATCGAAACAATTTATTTTACAATCCATTTTACTAAAGGAAACCACAAATCTTAAAATTTTCATTAGGTACCCACAACAAAAATATGAAAACTCTACCCACATACATACATAGGTATACCTATATGAGCAACTTAAAGGCATTTTAAAGTAACGAAACCTTTAAATTTTCTTAATAAATACAGCTGTTAATGTTAAGCTAGAACGAAGTTAAATGAAATTATATTTTTAAAATGTATGAATTTTCAAAGTGCTGATCAAAGTTGTTTTCAATAAATCAAATGAAACATAATTTGTTCTTGATTTTTAATTCCAAATGCATTTTGTTTTTTTTATCCATTTTTTTTGACGGATCAACTATTTTTATTATGGTCGTTCCTAAATGAAAAGTTACTCGAAGTAACTTTTTTAACTATGACGTTGCAACTCTTTTTTCTTTTTGACACATTAACTAAAGTAACATAAAAGAACGAACCACAGAGAACATTACGCACTTTGGAAAGAACAAAATTTAACGATGTGGTTAAATATCCGCAACTTTTTGGTTGAATGTCCGCGCAGTTGCATATTATTCCATATGACAAAAACTGAAAAACTGATTTCGGGCATTCGTTCCGTTTGTGCCAAAACACAAACTGAAAGTTGCTCGAATCGACGACGGAATAGTTTCTGCATGTGCGCGGAGTCTCATACGAGTCCATATGACGCAACCAAACAGTTTCGAAACAGAAAATTGCATGTGCGAGTTATAGAATTACTTTCAAACCTAAATAATAATAAAACCATACCAAGCATATTTGCTTGAGTATGAATAATATCAATCGGCACCAATAGGATGTCATAAAGAATTTTATACAAACACAAGCTAACCGTCTATGAAGTATCTCCTATAGAACTCCCACACATAGAATACTAATATAAACAAAGATAGTCCACGATCAAATAATATTAATTTCATCATGAGCATGAAATTGAATCAACATCAAGAATGATGATATTCCTGTATCTATGTATACATACCTCTAGTTAATAAGAAGAATATTTATGAATGCCAATATGAATGCAGAATTGCTGCATAGGCATATTAATAGTATAAGAAGGATGTCTCAGTTGACGAGAGGGTCACTTAAGCACTTAAAGACTTACAGCCGAATTTATAAGATTTTCTTGAAATGCCTCATAGAGGTCATTTAGTTAAGTTTGTTTAAATATCTGTGGTGTTTGGTAGAAACATGATAACTGCATTTTAAAACTTGCTTCTTTACGTCCACTTTAAATCGAGCTAGGACCTAAACGGATGAACCTATTTTCTTTTAATTTAGAACACAATTTTTTAAAGACTTTTTTTATAAGTGTTTTAAATTTGAAGAAAATCGGATAACCCTTTTAGGCTCTAGCTCAATTTAAAGTGGGCGTAAAGAAGCAAATTTTAAAATGCAGTTATCATGTTTCTCCCAAACACCACAGATATTTAAGTTGCCTTTAAATAACGTTACTTAAATTCTCATCTATAATCAATTTTCCATTGCTACTTAATAGCCCTTCCACACTAGCCCACTGAGTATTAATACATGTCAAATTGAAAGTGGGAAAGAATTTCTTGCGACTGTCAAATTTGTGGGAAATATATGACTTTCAAATTTTCCTTCCACACTGGCTTGTATTAATACATGCCAAACTTGTGTTGACACACGTCAAACTGTTCAACAATTATTCATTTTATTTTTTTGTTATCAAGATGCACGAAGAAGAAAGTTTAACTGCAATAATTTGCTTGGTGATTGCCATAAAAAAAAGAAAATTGAAAAGGCATAAATCGGTAAAAAGAATAAAAAGCGTAGAGAACTGTGGAGCCGTAAATGGCTCTTGGAACGAAACCACGGGAAGGATTTATCCCATCTTGCTCTCAACGAGCTACAGTTTGAAGATGAAAATGGCATCAAAAACTTTACCCGGATGACACCGACGAACTTTAAAATCATTTTAATGAAAGTCGAGCCCTTGGTTTCAAAGGAAGATACTGTCCTTCGAGAAGCGATCCCCGCGTCCACAAGGTAGAATTCTTGATTTGATTTGTTATACTTCCAAATTACAATTAATTTTCGTTGGATAGATTGTTAATAACATTGCGGTTTCTGGCTGTTGGGTCTACCTACTCGGACTTGTCCTTCAGTTTTCGGGTTTCTGTTCAAGCCAAAAGCTTGATAATTCTGGTAACATTAGCTGCAATCTATTCGATTTTGAAAAAAGATTTTTTGAAAGTGAGTTACAATTGTAATTATTTATCGCTACAATTTGTATTTATGGTGCTTATTTGCTCAAACAGGTACCCCAAAGCTCTACAGAATGGAAAGCGGTGGCCAAAGACTTTGAAGATAAATGGAACTTCCCAATGTGTTTAGGGGCTATTGGTAAAATAAATAATGGTTTAAGGTGTTAAATGCGATTTATAATAACAATAATAATCTTCAGATGGCAAGCACATTGCTATACGCTGCAAGAAAGAAGATGGGTCAATGTACTTCAACTATAAAGGTTTTAATAGCCTGATTTTGATGGCAATAGTGGATGCAAACTACAAGTTCCTCTATGTAGACGTAGGAACAAATGGAAGGGCAAACGATTCTGCCACTTTCAATCAGTCAACTTTTTACCAGGCAATAAAAAACAATTCTTTAGATTTCCCTGAAGATCAGCAGTTGCCAAATTTTGATAAAAAAGTACCCTACGTCTTAATAGCTGACGATGCTTTTCGATTGTCCTCACGAATATTAAAGCTTCATGGTCAACGTAGTCGTGAAAGAGAAAAAATTTTCAACTATCGTCTTTCAAGGGCTCGCAGGGTTGTTGAAAATGCGTTTGGGATCTTGGCCAATAGATTTAAAATATTTCAAAAGGACATAAACCTGGGTGTGACAAAGTTGAACAAATTACATTAACGGCTTGTGCTCTACACAACTTTCTTAGATGTGAGGAAGGGATGTACGGAACGGTGGACACCGAAGATGTGACAACTTTAAACATACAACCAGGATCATGGAGGAGCACAGTTTTAGTGACAGGTATGGAGAGGTCAGCTGGAAACCGTGCTAGTGAAAGTGGAATAAATGTCCGAAATATCTTCACTGAATATTTCAATGGAAGTGGTGCAGTGCCCTGGCAAGGGGATGCCATAAAAAAATTAAATTTTTAGAAACATGGGTTAATATAACCGCTTTAATAAAAGTACCTATATTAAAAACAGGCAATTGCCAAAACAATTTTTACTTAAGCTCTAAATAGAATTTCTCAACAAAAAAAATATATTTGGTTACAAAGTGTACTACTAAATGTAATATGAAATCAATAAAGCGAAAGTTCAGAAACATCAACCTCATCAAACGTTCTTGAAAACTTTAAGGTATTTTGTTTATAAAACATAATAAGTTCTTCATTGGACGGAATTTATGTTTATTAAAACTATAAGTAACCTTTTATATACATATTTAAATAAGGGTATACATATTTATTAGTCGACTACTAGATTCCTATCCAGTGCCTTCTGCTTTCGCTTGTAATCGAAAATGAGGAGTGTAATTTTCTCAGCAAGCTCATCTTTTAAGTCATCATTTGTTATACACTTTAGACTTTCGCCCACAAAGCCAACAAATGCTTCATCATGGGCGTTTGCAGCTCTGTTCGAAATATGTTTTAGAGCCAGGGTTGCTGCTTGTAACACGTCGTCCTCCGTCGACACTGATGAACTCGAACCGATTTTCATTTTCTTTGCTGGGGATGGTGGCACTTGATCTGGAGTCGAAGAACGTTCATCGCAAGTTTGTTCGTCCTCCGTTGAACTGAAATACTGAAAATAAAGAAACAGTAGTAGCTTCTATGAAAGTAAATAAGGGGTATAGTTTCAAAACTCTTCTTTACCACTTTTGAGAATTTTGAGTAAAACGAAAAATACTGCTGAAAGCTAGAAAAGGACGTGTTAAATACTCACATTTTGCTTATCAAAGGTGCCCCATAGGTCGATCAATTCATAGACCATTTCTTTGGTCCAATCAACCTATAAATCAAATAAATTTTAATAAATATATTTCCTCAAATTGATTACTTTACCTTACCAATCGGTTTTTCCATATTGTTTGCTTTAAAAATTAACCCTGTCAGATGAAATGTATTTTAAAATTAGAACCAACCCTAAAAATGTTCAAGTATTAATACTCGTACATGTCAAATCATGTGTGGAGAGCAGTCAAGCAGTGTAAGATGGGCTGTCACATCTTGTATTAATACCTGTCATATTTTGTTTCCACACTATACACATATATTTTTTCCCACTTTTTTGACATGTATTAATACTCAGTGGGCTAGTGTGGATGGGCTATAACTAAACGATTGAAATGTAACGTAACGTGAGAAAACTCACTAATACATGTTCTTTTTAGCTGTTTTTTGACAGCTTGCAAATAAATGCAAACAAAAGATGAGCACATGTATTTATAAGAAAGAAAAAGAAGCAACTGGTATACTAAATAATTCCATTTCGGTTTCTGATACTTTGATGTTTGTGTTCAGAAACTCTATTATTCAATTCCTTGATTCACACCTTGGCCTTTTGATAGAAAAATATGTTAATAAATCGAAACAATTTATTTTACAATTCATTATACTAAAGGAAACCACAAATCTTAAAACTTTCATTAGGTACCCACAGCAGAAATATTAAAACTCTACCCACAAAAATACATACATAGGTGTACTTATATTTCTGAAATAAAAAAAAACCATTAGTCTCGAATGTCAAAATATGTTTAAGATGGCTTTAAGTAACCTTGAAACGCGGTGAATGGTGTTTAAGTTAAGCTGCATTTAAGTAACGTTGCTTAAAAGTGAAAATTGATTATAGATACCGATTTCGCACTTAAGAGCAACTAAGAGGCATTTTAAAGTTACGAAGCCTTTTATAAATCTTTATAAATACGGCTGTTAGTCACTTATTAGACAGTCAGACAGCAGTCACAGTTAGCTGAAGATTTCCTCCCACCAGTGGTAAGGGATCTGATGCTATATTAAATAAATAAAAATTTATATTTTATTTAAATATGTGTTTTATTTAAGTCTTTTTAAAAACAGATCCCGGAGGATCAAATACAAAATTTGCGCGACTAGCCTTACTCTGATTGTATTACCTAGCATTTAATCAAATGTATAAAAAAGGTCGTTCATGTAAATGTATCATTTTACACAATTTTCTATAAGCCTCATCAAGATTGTAGAAGCTCATACAAATACCTGGCAAATATTACAATTATGAAGTTAATACAAAATATATTAAAACTTAATAATATCAAATATTAAAATGTAATACGAATCTGTATTATATTTTAATAATACAAAGTTTTTGTACTACAATACATTGTTTCCTAAAATATAACTCTTAGATACTTTTCCTGAAAATTAATAAAAAATTTATAAATTAAATTATAAATTATTTAATTTATTGTTTTTCACATATGAGAACTAAAATCTTAATGCGATTAAAATGTTATCTACTAATTTGTATATATTTACCCCGAAATATTTCAACACGCCTTCAAAATAAAGCATATTTAATAAATTTATTTATATTTTTAAGTTGAAAAGGGTTCCCACGTTTGTTTTACAGCTGTTTTAAAACAATTTGTATTAAATTTTAATATTATGGTATTAGAAAAGTATGCTTCATTTTCATAATTTATTATGGCTGAAGGTTGCTTATAATAGCTTCCTGTTTCAATAAAAATTGTATAAGATTTTAATGCTCTTATATTAAAAGTAAATGCATGCCGATATGTAAATACTATTTGTATTAAATTATATTGAATTTTTTATTGAAAATATACGTGTCCCGATTCTTTTAATATAATTTGTATTAAATTTTGATACTTTTTGTAATAAAAATTTGTAGTAAGTTTTAATACTTTTTGTTTTAAAAATACACGCATCCCAATTTTTTTAATGCAATTTCTATTAGATTTTAATATTTTTTGTATTAAAAACACAAGCGTCCCGATTTTTTAATACAATCTGTATAAAATTTTGTTAACTTCAATTAAATTGTAACATTTGTTGCATTCAAATCCCGAACTTTTTAGTACAATCTGTATTATATTTTAATATTTTTCGTTTTATAAATATATGCGTAAATTTATTATTAAATTCTAACACTAAAGAATTATGTTTTATTTTGGTGTATTACTTTTTCATCTTTATGGTATAACAAATGATAATTTTAATACTAGACTATGAGAATGTAATTCGAAGTAATTAGATCTTTTTTTTTTAAATATTTCCGTATATTTAAAAAGTTATATTTTCTGTATACAAAAGCTGTAATACTAAAGCTGTATTAAAAAATACTCCAGGATTCTTAACCGTGTATTTGTAGAAAATTTTGTTAACAACAAATTTGCTTATTTTATTTTTCGTTAAATTATACCGGCAAGAAATAATAGAAGAAGGAACCATGGTTGTGCAAATTTGGAATTCTCATCTAAACCATACCAAATAACATATCAAAAACTAGGAACTGGCCCCCTTTTTACCACTATTTACTAGACTACTAGGATGAATCTAGTATTTATTGAAAGTATTTGCCGGCAAGTATAAACATAATTGCATGGATACGAAATGCAGTTAAATCTGAGATTCTACTAAAAGTTATAGTATTTACTTTAATATTTTATTTCTAGTAGGTATAAGTTTTCCGTTTTATCCATTGCGGTAAACAAATTTGAAAATTTTTATTTTTAAAATTTTTCCCCAACATTTTAGTTCGTAGTCTTAAAGAGCGGTAACAATACCACTATATCAAATATTAATTTGTTTCTTGTATTATTGTCATCATTTTTTTTCAGGCTGTCACCGACACAATGTTGGCTGAATTAAAATCGTGTTTTATGGAAGCTTATGATGACAATCAGGATGGAAAAATTGACATCAGAGAGGTAAACAAAAACTGAATGTAGATAACTATATTTGTTTTAGATTATTGGCATCTTAATTTATTAACTTCCCATTGGAAGTTATTGTACTTGGTCCGATCAGTCAAATCGAAAGTTTTGAGATATTGTAATATTTTCTCAGGTTCGTTAATGAAACTCATTTACTTTATTTAAATTCTATTTATATTTATTTTACAAAATAAAACTCTACATTTTTCTTACTACAAAACGATTTATTGTTCATTTTCCATAAAGGAACCTTCCAATAAATTTCTCATTGTCCAGCCTTGATTTAGTACTAAAAGTTCTAAAGCTCACCAAACCTCTCCATAGGTTAGTTTGTATCATGTATAATCCGAAAGATGGTGCTTCATTATTCGAGAGTCATTGTAGTTCATTCGAGAGTCGTTATAGTACAAATGTGAAAGTCGTTACGCTGCTCTTTCTAGGATTTATCATCCCGAGGAAATCCATAACTTCCTTTACCATTTTAACGATGCAAACAGTCACAGTGAACGACTTTTAGTTTGCCTCTAAATCCTTTCCAAATGCGGTAGACGACATCGCTTACTCGCGTTATAACAGTGTAATGGCCTTCCCAATTTTGATGAAGTTTCTGTGACAGTCCCTTGTGACAAGGTTTCCCGCTTGGAATCTTGTCGCTGTGACTTTTTTGTCGTATCGCTTTTTCAACCGACCACTTATCAGCTTTCTATTTGCTCTTTCTTCCAATGTCATTCTGCCTTTCTTCTTTTTTTCCCTTATCACTCGAGTGCACAGCCTGTCTGTTGAATCTGCACTATTCTTTTGCTGTTTTTTAATGCTTTTGGTGGAATTTTGAATGTTAGGATACAGCCCACTGAAACTGTTTAGATGATGCCTTTGGCATCATACCCCTTTGGAGCTGGTACTTCCGTACAAACTGTCAACTTATGTACCAATGATCATCCTCACGTTCGTCATGTTTACCTTCCGGCGGAGCAAAATCGCATCGTCACCTCCAAGTGGTGCCCGCTGGATAGCCAATTAGGTGAACTAACGACGAGCGTTGGATCTATTGGATCCAAGAGCTGAGACACCTGAGTTACCTTTTCAGGAACTAGGAGCATATGATAAGACATCGCTCTGAAGAACCAGCTCTCCATGAAACCCAAGAGCGTCTGACGCATAATGTGCGGCTCATTGGTCAGCGTCTGATCCCATAGGGGCGGCTGTATTAAAGACCTTGAATAGAAAAAGTAACGAAGCTATTTATGGGTAACAAACAAAAGTTACAAAAAAATAAAAAAAATATGGCAATGAATAAAACAAATAGATATTGTACCCCAGGTGGCAATCCAGATAAACTGGTAAATCCACTCTCTTCGGAGATCGGTCCTACGGATTCTGGGGAGGACCAATTATTGCTAACAGGAAGTAGACGGAGTTCTAAAACACTGAGGACTCCACCAAAAATATTCTCAAGGGTCACTCCATCGAAAACCCTTACCGAAAAATCAAATGACAAAGAAGTCATTAACGAAAAAGGAACCAAAATCTATGAAAAGATCGAAATAAAAGATCCGCAGTGTTCCAAAAAAAGCAACGAGATCCACCAAGTTGAATCCGAAAATTATTTCGAGGAATGGCAAAAAGAAATAATAGCCAGAAAAAAACTTGAAGTGCTCGTTGAAAGTCTTCAGCAACAAGTTAAGAGACTTGAAGAAAAAGTCAGCTTGCTAGACAAGAAAACTTCAAATAATGACAGCAAGACTAGTCCAAAAATACTTGTAGTGAAAAGCCCACCAAAAACCATTGAGTTTCATACTGATGAGGAAGAGCTTCTTTTTGAAACAGATGGTAACAGAAATAAACGTAAATCCAAGAAACGGAAAGCAGAGGGTAGCCCAGAGACTGTTCAAAAAATTAAGCAGGTAGCTTCAAAAGCGGATATTCCTGCAACAGTGAAAACATCAAACAATGAAATAAAAGATGTATCCCAAAAGAAGTCTTTTGCTAAAGGTACTAAGCAAACTTCACCACCTCCAATCATGATTTCCGGATTGACAATGTTTGGTGAGCTTAAGAGCATAGTAGAAAAATGCAGTAATAAGGCATGTAAATATACATCATACAATAAAGACAATTGGAAAGTCATAGTTGAAGACGCCGATGCGTATAGATCTATCACTGAAGAATTGAACAAAAAGAGAATTCAGTGGCACTCGTACGAAAATAAAGCTACAAGGTCGATAAAGGTAGTAGCAAGAGGCCTCCACTCTTCATGTGATGCCAAAGATATTGTCGAAGACCTTATTCAAAAAGGTTTCCAAGCTCTCGATGCGAATAATCTTATTAAAAATGAGACAATCAAAGACTCCACTGGGGTATCAACGACAACAAGGAGATCTCTACCTTTATTTATGCTCACCTTTGAAAATAAAGAAAGTCTCGATAAGATCTACAGTATAAAATCAATTATGGGTATAGTTGTCAAAATTGAACCACTACGAAAGTCAAAAATTGTTCCACAATGTAAACGCTGTCAGGCCTTTGGGCATACACAAAAATACTGCAATCGTGAGTTTGCTTGTGTTAAATGCGAAGGCAAGCATGCAACTAAAAACTGTCCCATGGGCAGAGAACAGAAAGCGAAATGTGTTAACTGTCAAGGCAACCATCCTGCAAGTTACAGAGGATGTCCAGTTGCCAAAAAATTCCAAGACACAAAAAGAAAAAACAAAACTGGGAACAAGCTAAGAAACCCAACAAACACAAAAGCAATAGTTGAAAGCAAAAAAGTAGCCGTTGAAAACAAAACTAAAAATCAACCGCCAAAAGCAATTGCACTAAGCAAAAGTGACGAAAATAAATCCTATTCCCAGATTGTTAAAAATGTGCGGAAGAACGAAGAAACATCTATTAAAGAAATGCTTGAACTTATCCTGAAAAGGATTGACAAACAAGATTTAAACATAAAACAGCTAAGCGAAGAAGTCGCTCTTAAAAAACAATGATGGACAGAACACTCAAAATCGCAACATGGAATGCAAACGGTCTTTTAAAACATGTATCAGAACTAAACATCTTTTTAGACATAGAGCATATAGACATTTGTTTGGTGTCCGAAACTCACCTCGCTATAGAACAAAATCTTGATAATAAATTACCTAACTATACGTGTTATCACGCTCCGCACCCAGCTGACAAAGCTAGGGGAGGATCAGCAATACTAATAAAAAAGTGCTTAACACACTATGAAGAGCCGAAGTTTACTAATGAAAACATGCAAGTAACCACAATTAGTATTGGTATAAAAAAGAAAGAGTTTAAGATAGCATCTATATACTGCCCTCCGAGGCGCTCTCCAACTGAAGAAGACTATGCAGAACTCCTAAATTTGTTAGGACATAACTTCCTTGTTGGTGGCGACTTCAATGCTAAACACACTCAATGGGGATCTAGGCTCATAACAACGAAAGGCAAACGGCCATATCAAGCAGGCCGCAAATACAACTGCGAATTTTATTCTTCTGGCTCGCCAACATATTGGCCATCTGATTCTAACAAAATACCAGACCTTATAGACTTTTTCGTAGTAAAAGGTATTAAACGAAACCATATAAGTGTCGAAGGTAATTACGATTTATCGTCAGATCATACTCCAGTAATATTATCACTGAGCGAAGCAGAAATAATAGAGAAAAGTAATCCTAAGCTCGTGAACAAAAGAACAAACTGGAACGAATTCAGAGATAAACTTGAAAGTTTTATAAACCTAAGATCCCCTATGCAAACAATTGAACAGATTGATCATGAAGTAGAACAATTTATTGCTGATGTGCAACAGGCTGCAGAAGAAAGTACTCCAACAATTTCGAACTCAAGAGAAAAAGAAATAAAATATCCTGTCGAAATAAAGGAGCTGGTCTTGGAGAAAAGAAGACCTCGAAGAAAATGGCAAGCTACGAGATTTCCAGGTGATAAGGCAGTTTTTAACCGTCTTAACAATGAACTTAAGAAAAGAATCTGGGAATTTAAAAGTGATTCACTTAGTAGATTCCTGAATAGTCTGACGGCGGATGCTTCTACGGAATACTCCTTATGGAAAGCAGCTAAGCGCCAAAAAAGACCACAGGCACAAAACCCGCCAGTAAAATCTCAAGATGGTAAATGGATCGGAAACCCAAAACAAAAGGCTGATCTCTTCGCTGAACATCTCGCGAATGTATTTAAGCCATTTCCACCAAGCACAGCTACAGATCCCTTACAGTTTGTTGATAGAAACGACGAATGTGAAATTCCTTTTGTCACTCTCAAAGAAGTAAGAAGTATGTGTCAACATAAGTTGTCCAACAAAAAATCACCAGGGTACGATCTAATAACTGCTCAGGTTTTGAAAGAAATGCCTTCTACAGCCTTCAAAAAACTCCAATTTATAATAAATGCATGCCTTAAACTAAGATATGTGCCACATCATTGGAAAATTGCAGAAGTCATTGTTTTACCTAAACAAGGAAAGCCACCAACAGAAGTAACATCTTACAGACCTATATCGCTTATACCAATCATGGCAAAAGTTTTCGAAAAACTGCTTCTGAAAAGACTAAGCAGAATAATAGAAGAAAGAAGACTAATTCCGAGCCATCAGTTTGGATTTAGAAATAAACATTCCACGATAGACCAAGTGCATCGGATTACGGATGTTGTGGAAAAAGCACTTGAAGAAAAACAAGTATGCTCGGCTATATTCTTAGATGTTGCTCAAGCCTTTGACAAGGTTTGGCACTTGGGACTTGAGTACAAACTGCAAAGGGATCTTCCCAGGCAGTACTACGAAATACTGAAATCCTACGTTACGAACCGACTCTTTAGAGTACGGTACGACCAAAATTACTCGGAACTAAAGAAAATTGAAGCCGGTGTACCACAAGGAAGTGTCCTAGGACCAACCCTGTATCTGTTATATACAAGGGATATTCCAGTGGACATCAACGCTATCATGGCCACCTTTGCTGATGATACTGCAATATTGGTGCCAGATAAATCCGTTACGAAGGCTACACAAAAACTGCAAAATGCAGTCGATAAAGTTAGTGATTGGACGCAAAAATGGCGAATCAAACTAAATGAAACAAAATCGACGCATATAAACTTTACAAACAAAAAAATAAACAATGTTCCTATTCTTATAAACAGTACAACAGTACCTTACTCCAATACTGCCAAATACCTTGGAATGACTTTGGATGCAAAGCTTAAATGGAAAGAGCACATCAAAAAGAAAAAAGACGAACTAAACTTGAAGTACAGAAAAATGTACTGGTTACTAGGAAAGAACTCTGACCTATCTACCCAGAACAAACTAATGTTATATAAGCAAGTACTGAAACCCGTTTGGACATATGGCATCCAACTATGGGGCTGTACAAAGAAAACAAATGCTGAACCCATCCAAAAATTCCAAAGCAAGGTCCTTCGCGGAATAATAAATGCCCCTTGGTATATAAGAAATAGCGATCTACATCGTGACCTTCAAATTGAAATGGTTACAGAAGTGGTTAAAAAACACGCTGTATCACACAATCAGCGACTGCAAAGTCATACCAACTCCGAAATGGAGACCGTCTTAAATGTACGAGACAATGTTCGGAGATTAAGAAGAACCAAGCCTCATGAGCTGATGGTCTAAAAGCTATGGAAAGTGTTATAACTTAAACTTCCCACAATGCGACTGATAAATTAAGAAAGAAAAATCATTTGTCGATCTTTCATAGATTGGTCCTGATTCACCGGTGGTTTTAGTGCGGTAAGAGTCCCACACTACTTGGTACCGATTCTTACCGAGTGTCTTCTGAAGATTTCCATCGGATAATAAAAAAAAAAAAAAAAAAAAAAAAAAAAAATGTTTACCTTCCACTACCACGCTGTTCCCAACAGTTTTCACCTTTAATTATTTGGCTTGAAATGGCTGGCATCCATGCACACTGGATATTTGTTCGTTCCAACTGTGTAGTTTTCGTTGGAAGGACGCTTGTTATCCTTTCGCCTGATAGGAGTAAATTGCAAGGAAGTCAATCTTGGACGAATTACAGTCCGTAATAGTTAGATATGTAGATTCACTTCTATTTTATATTAAAATTAACTGTTTGTTTTTGGCACATAAAGAATTGTGGATTGAGTCACCAGCTAAGATGGACTTCCTGAGATTAAGTTAAGTTTAAAGTGATTTCTAAGTCTTGAAAGCTTATATGGTTTTTTTCACTTAAATGTGCATATTTTTGTAACTTTGGAATAGACTCACCGTGTTTATTCCAATTAAAATTAACTAAAAAAAAAACACTTTTTATTTGTTGCCGTTAAACAAATTATATTTACTATTTATTGCCTGATTTCCTTCATTATTTTTAACTCTTCTAAAAATGTGAGTCTTTAAAGAATCGCACTCAAATTTCAATAGGTCTTATGAAAAGATGCCCTCGGACACTTTTGATGCCTTCCAATTGTTGTTCTTTACTAGAGTAATGCTACTCATCTTCATTTATTTTATCTTTAAGCCAATTCAATACATTTTTAAAGATGCTTAAATATAGAGAGTGGGGTGGCAAGGAGAGATACTGGTCTAGTTTGGATTTCCAACCAAGTTTAACTTACATCTGCAATATGAATCGGTCTATTATTTTGCTGAAAAACAATACCAGTGTTTCAAAAATATCCTCGAACTGCAGCGAGGATATTTTTAATATGATGTGGAACTCGTTGTGATTTTATAGTAAAGAAAAACTAAATTCATTGTGCTATAAAGAGAGACTCAACCGAATACCATTACATCTTCTTAGTTTTGATGGTGATGTGAAATCAACTTATCCTTTTTTAACTTATGGCAATAATATTTTATCTCCCTCTTGGGTCCAAAATTGGAACTTTTGGTCACCTGAAAAATTTTGTTTGCCGATTGCTGAATTGAATGTTGGTATTAGTATTTCATGCAATTTGATATGTTGAAAATTAATAAAATGTAGATAAAGCCCTTTTGTAAATGGATGTTTTTTCTTTTAGATGAGGCTCGCCAGGTGTAAGCACTTCTAATAACTCGGGTTCTAGTCATGCAGCTTACTTCCTAAATAATGTTTTTATATCAAACTTTGTTTAGAGTGTCAGTGTAGTTGCTCGTTTAACTAATGGTTTCCACTTTTCTGGTATAATTGAATAACGGACGAGTAGGAATTCTTTTTCTATATGAAATCACTTTTTTTAATAATTACCCACCAATTTTGGGTTTCAAATAAAATTTCTAGCTTTTAAGCGATAAGGAAGTTATATTTCAATGTAGAGTTCAATTCCAGTGTATTAAGCGAATTTTTTCTGATTATTTAAAATAACTAAATTTAAAAAACCATAAACCGTAATGTCTTATCACTCTCTAATATATTTTTGATAGTAAAACTGTAGCCAAGTGAGGCTATTCTTAAGCTTTAAAAAAATGCGCATTTTAGTGGCAAACTATATTAGCCAATGGTGGATCCAGGAGGGGGCTATAGGGGCTAAAGCCACCCACAACCAATTCGTTAAATAATTTCAATAGCAAAATGCAATATATTATGGCAAACTATATTAGCCAATGGTGGATCCAGGAGGGGGCTATAGGGGCTAAAGCCACCCACAGCCAATTCGTTAAATAATTTCAATAGCAAAATGCAATATATTATGACGTTTCAGTTTATTTATCTATGGGGAATTTCCTCTATGAAAAGCTGTAGAAGCAAGTACTAGAAAATTGCAGCTTTTTCGGAAAACTTGTGAAAAGTATGAAAGCACTTGTCTGACCGGCAGAGGACGCACTTTATTTTTAATCGTGAATGAGTAAAGTTGGTTGTATTAAAAGTCAAGTGAATTAATTGCAGCGGTGAACAATAAATTGTTTTGTAGTAAGAAAAGTAAAGTGTTTTATTTTGTGAAATAAATAAGTGGAGAATTTAAATAAAGTGAATAAGTTTTACTAACGAACCTGAGAAAATGATACATTGGTGTTAAAAGTGGAATAAAACTTAATTTATTTGCGTTTAGATAATTTATTGTGATTTAAAAGACAATAATTACAAAAAGTGAACGTGACTGTGAAAGTGAAAATAAGAAAAGACAATGGGTAAAACTCTAACAGCCGAATTTATTAAATTTTCCTAAAATGCCTCTTAGAGGTCATTTTGTTAAGTTTGCTTAAGAATTTGAGTTGCCTTTAAATAACGTTACTTAAATTCTCATCTATAAACAATTTTCCATTGCTACTTAACTAAACGATTGAAATGTAACGTAACGTGAGGAAACTCACTAATACGTGTTCATTTCAGATGTTTTTTGACAGCTTGCAAACAAATGCAAACAAAAGATGAGCACATGTATTTATAAGAAAGAAAGAGAACCAACTGGCATACTAAATGCAAACGAGACTCCATTTTGGTTTGTGATGCTTTGATGTTTGTGTTCAGAAACTTTATTATTCAATTTTTTAATTCACACCTTGGCCTTTTGATAGAAAAATATGTTAATAAATCGAAACAATTTGTTTTACAATTCATTTTATTAAAGGAAACCACAAACCACAGCAAAAATATAAAAACTCTATCCACATACATCCATGCATAGATGTACCCATATTTCTGAAATAAAAACAAAAAAGAAGTAGTCTCGAATGTCAAAATATGTTTAAGATGGCTTTAAGTAATATTTAAACGCGGTGAATGGCGTTTAAGTTAAGATGCATTTAAGTAACATTGCTTAAAAGTGAAAATTGATTATAGATACTGATTTGGCACTTCAGAGCAACTTAGAGGCATTTTAACGTTACGAAGCCTTTAAATTTTCTTAATAAATACGGCTGCAAATGATTTAAATTTAGTTGAACTTAAGGCAGAACTGAACAAGCGAGGTCTTCCATTTGCTGGAAGAAAGAATGATCTCACAATTCGTGCGCAGAAATATATAAGAAAACGTGGAGAAAATCCAAACACATTGATAATCGACATTGAAATTGAGGAGGAGCAAGAACTAGTAAGACTATCAGACATGAGCAGTATGCTGTCTCAGCTGCTTGCCAAATTTGAAGAACAAAAGAATTTTTTATAACAACAAAACCAAGAACAAAAGAATCTTCTAGAACAACAAGGCCAAGAACAAAGGAATCTTCGAAATTTTCTCGAAGGTAAGTTAGAAGCCTTTGACAACAGAATTATTGCCCTTGACGAGCGTGTTGATAAACAATTTTCGACTGTCGAAGCAAAGGTCGAAGACAAATCGAATGCATTACAAAGGAATTGGATGAGGTAAATAAAATGAAGGTTCGAGAAAGTTCTGACAACTGTCCAAAAAGAAAGGAGATGCATCCACCAACCTTCCATAGACAAACTTCTTGGTTAGTCTGTAAGAAGCAGTTTGAGACAGCCGCGGAAACAAATGCCTGGGAAGAGGAAGACAAATATATAGTTCTGACGCTTGCCCTTAGAGGAATTGCTGCTGAACTCCTACAAACCATACCAGCAACTTCAGTGCTCTTGTTCAGGCCATTGACAAACGCTTTGGAGATGGCCATATGCAAGAAGTCTTCCGCGTTCAACTCAATACTAGAGTCTAGAAAAGAGAAAAAACTCTGCAATATCTCCAAGCAGACATCGAACGGTTGACACATCTGGCATATCCGGCCGCAGGATATGAAATCATCAACCAATTCGCAACAGAGCATTTGTCCGTGCTGTAACTAATATCAACTTTCAGTGAGCAATTCCAACTTCTGGAAAAGGCACCCTTCCTGAGGCGTTAGCGTTTGTCCTGACTATGGAAGCAACAGAACATGCTTCTCAAGAAGCCCATCGAATAAAAGAAATAGAAATTGAGGAGTGTTCATGCCAGAGAACAGCGTTGCAAAGGAACCAGCCAGATGGATCTGCTCGATGCTGGAATTGTAACAAGACCGGACCCTGGGTCCGGGGGGGGGGGGGGTGGTCATACCAAAACAAAAACCCAATTCAGTTCTTATAAATTTATTAATTAAAAAACTGATCCACGGTTTCCATTTTTTTCACTTTTTGTACTTTTTTTTTATTTCTGCTGGTCCCACAAATGTTACCATTTTTTTTAATTATAAAGAGTTGGAGTTGAAATTTTAGCAAGGTCAAAATTCGTTTTGCAAAACTTTTCTTTCGAAATTTTGTTTCTCAATATTCTCCAAATCCCGTTTACATTATTTTGACAAAATAAAGAGAAGTTTGGAAATTGTAAAAAGGGCGTAATTTTTCTTCTTCTTTCAATTACCTTTTAATCATCTTAAAATAAATACAGTAGACGCTCGATATAGTGAGGTAATAAAACCAGCCTGTTCACTCTTTCGAGATTGTTAACTTTTTCTCAAGCTTTCAATGAGGTTTAAAAAAAAGAAATACTTGTTTAATGTCCTTAAGCAATGTTAAATTCTTTCGGGACATTTTTGTAAAAAAAATATGTTTTTATATATAATTTTGTGTGTTCCATATAGTTAATTTTTTTAGATTTACTAAATCGAGCGTCTACTGTATTATTATTTGCAGACAAAGCTTAAACATTTTTATATTAAGGGTATGCATGCAACTTCGTAAAACCGTAGATAAGTTTACAAATTTGTTAAATTTATCTTTTGGTTAATGAACTGTCAAATTTTGTATGGGATATGATTCACACAATTTTGTTAAAGTTATCAAGGGATTTTTTTCGTAAAATTAACCAAACTGGTTAAACTTATCCAAACGTCATTGTTACTCTTACTCTGATTGAATTACCTAGCATTTAATCAAATGTATAACAAAGGTCGTTCATGCAAACTTTTTACACAATTTGTAAACTTACGACGTTGCATGAATTCCCTTATTATTTTCTGTGTAAAACACAAATTTTGTAGAGCTGAGTTTTGGAAACAAAATTTTTATCCACTCCCGAGTTTTAATACGATCTCGAGGTTGTGTACCAAAAATATTTCGTATGGATTTTTTGTGCACGATAAAAAATATGTAGGTTTTGGAGATGTTAATCTTAATATTTTACTTAATATTTATATTTTTTAATATTTTTCTTAATATCTTACGTTTGAAGACAGTTTTAAGCGACAGTTTGCATTCATTTTTTTTTAATCTAATAAGGGGATAATAATGAGGGGATAATTTTCTCATTTATCAATCAAAAATTGTGGTAGTTAGAGCCCCTCTTTTATTGGAGACAAAAATTTTTAGCTTCCACAATTTGTTTTTATTGAAGCCTTAAAATGAACATGTGAAATATTGGCCGCAGATCACATCTCAATCAAAAAATGTTTTTAGGGTGTATGACAGGGCTGTGTCTAAGGGTGGGGCACTGGAGCAAATGCCCCAGGTGCCTTCCTATGAAGGGGGCCATGCCGTACTGCGTACTGGCTCGCCACGTTCCATGAATGGTGCCATAAAATGTGTTTGCGGAATATTCGTTAACGCAAACTGCAAAAGTCTTCTTTTAAGAAATGCAAATTCAAATTTTACTGCGTTAGTATTCTGTCCAATAGTCAAATTCGCTAAAGTCACGAATTTGAATACATCATCTACGGTGCAACTGAGCAGTACAAAAATCGAGTTGATGATTATTGAAAAGGCAGAGAGCATGTTTGTAAACGTCAAAAGCTTTAGCAAGTTAATTGACTGGCGTTGATGAAAACAAATTTTCAACAAACAGGACGATTACATATTATTTGTCATGACGCTTTCTGCGCCAAAAAACGACGATCATTTCACTAACAAATTGACTTTGATTGACCGATATTGTGATCAATTCATAGCAAAGGGAATAATGTTTAAAAGCACGCTTAACTTGCGTTGGATTGTCATCAATCAAATATACGATCGATACGATCAAAAGAAAATGTATTTTGAACATAATCCAAAATTAATAGTAACTGTTAAATTCGTGTTTAAAAGTCAGACAAGAATGTATGATTAAAGTTTTTGTTGATTTCATTCAAACATTCCAAGCAGAGCGATGTTTTTTAAGTTACGTTGCGTTGGAATGAAATTAACGATAGAAAAAATATCGATCTAAAAATAAAAATGTCGACAGGTTACAAATCAATTTATATCAACTTTTTTTCTATGTACTAAATATTGGGAAGAAATATCGAAAGTTCGATAAAAGTCGATCCTTTTCTCGACTTTCTTTTTAGGCTGCTGACTTTTTGTCTAAGTTCGAAGCTAAAAATTTTATGAACTAGTAACCAAAATAGGTATTCTTACATGCAAAAAAGTTGATATAAACCGACATTTTAACTTTTTTGATGGTAATTCGTACGTAAACTATACTGAAACATGTTGGTACTGGGTTCGAGTCGGAACGGCCCTGGTGTATGGAATACGGTTTAAAGTAAAATTTTTGTTTTTCATTGTAATATTCGTATAATATCGTCTGTTAGTTTTTTTTTATCCATTCATTTATTTATTTTTTTTTATCGAAGATGATTTCCTTGATATTTTGAACAAAATTCTCACAAAATAAGTAAGTTAGGTTAGGTTAGGTTAAGGTGGCTGACAGGAAAACTGCTGACACACTTAGGCCAGAATAGGCCCATTGTGATACCAGTTGGAGCTTTTAATAAAGCGATGGAGACTGTGAATGTCAATTTTATTTAAGTCACTGGGATCATTAAAGAAAAAATTTCCTAAGAGTGTTTTCCGTCTTTGAGAAGAGCAGGACATGAGCAAAGAAGGTGTGGGATAGTTTCTTCCTCCTCCTTGTCCATGCAGCTTCTGCAGAAATCATTTGAAAAAACACCGAGTCTATTGGCGTGTTTACCTATGAGGCATTGTCCAGTAATGACACTAATTGTGGAGCTAATATGCAATCTACTCAGAGATAACAAACATTTCGATCGCTTCGGATCTAGTGTTGGCCAGATCTGTTTTGTCGACAGACAAGTAGTGATACCTGCCCATCTGCTGTTTGTCATCATCATGGAATCTTGATTAAGCTTAGGTTTACATGTAGCGATCGGTATTCCAATATTCATCTTGTTAGGGGATATTGGTGTACTAGTTCCTATCCTGGCGAGTTAATCGGCCTTACAGTTTCCTAGAATATCTCTGTGTCCCGGCACACAGAAAAGGTGAATGTTGAACTGTTCTGCCATCTCCATTAGAGACGATCGACAGTTTCGGGCAGTTACGGAGTTTGTAGAAGCAGATCCTAATGATTTAAGGGCAGCTTGGCTATTTGAGAAGATACGGATATTCAAAGCAGATATTACGTTTTCCTTGAGCCAAGATAAGACTTCTTTTATCGCCAGGATTGCCGCTTGGAACACGCTACAATGATCAGGGAGACGAAAGGAGAGACTAATGTTTAGTCGTTCTGAGTACACGCCGCCACCTACCCCCTCTTCGGTTTTTGAGCCATCCGTGTAGAAGTGAATTGCTTCATCTCTCAAGAATTCATTATCTTCCCAAGTGGATCTTGTTGGAATTGTTACTTGAAAATTTTTGCCAAAAACCGGCTGAGGGATGGTGTAGTCGGAGTGTTTAGGGATTGATTCGAATTTGTTCAGAATGAAAGCGTGGCCAATAGAGTTATTGGACCATTGAGAAATGGCTTTGAGGCGAATAGCTGTGTTCGCCGATACTTGTTTAGTGTATATATCGAGGGGTGTGATGTTAAGCAGTATGTCTAACGCAGCGGAAGGTGTCGAACGGAGAGCACCGCTGATACACATGCAAGCCGATCTCTGTACTTTGCTTTTCTTATCACGATAAGTTATTTTATCTAAAGCAGTCCACCATACTGCCACCCCATAAGTGAGTATCGGTCTGATGATCGCTGTGTATAGCCAGTGGGTGATATGTGGCGACAAGCCCCATTTGTTTCCAATAGTTTTTTTACAGGAGAAAACTGCCACTGTGGCTTTTCTAATTCTTTCTTGTATATTTGGTTTTCAGCTCAACTTTTTGTCTAAAGTCAGACCTAGATATTTAGCTTGATCTGAGAAGTTACGTGGAATACCATTTATTGATGGAGGGTCTATATTCGGAATTTTATATTTTCTTGTAAAGAGGACAAGTTCAGTTTTGTGGAGATTTACACCTAGCCTACATTTGTCTGTCCATTCAAGTAGTTTGTTGAGAGCGGTTTGCATTAATTCTGTTATGATTTGAAAATGCTTTCCCGATATTGCAATGGCAACGTCATCAGCATATGCAATAACTTTGAAACCATCCGCTTCTAGATTGACTCTTATGTCATTAATTACGATGTTCCATAAGATTGGGGAATAAGTAAGTTAAACCGATCAAAACCAATATTGAAAATACTTTGAGAATTAAAGAGTGTATATCTGCCAAAAACGTAGATCTACCAAATTGATTTTGAATCAAAGAATACATCAATGCAAAAATGTTCTGAATGCAAATCGTCTATTTGATAAATCTTAACCAAAAAAAAAATTGTTTAATTTCGACAGCAAAACCTCAATAGTATTATTCGGGCAATGGCTTGTAAATGTTGATAGGAGAAGGTAAATAAACTTTACCAATAAAGTAGGTAGCCTATTAAGCTATAAAAATAATTTTTTTTTTTAAATTATATATTTAAGATTGCAAATATTTTTGCTTTTCTTATTATTTTTTGCGTATATCTTTTGAGTTCTCGGGGGGGGGGGGGGGGTCATGACCCGTGACCCCCCCCTCCCTTGTATACGCCGTTGGCTGACCTGTCATGATCATTATTGCTACATTGAAAATTACATCGATCGATTTCAACTAGACGCAATTTGTTTCATCTACCGGTGAGTACATTTTTAGTACATGTTCTGCCTTTAGCAAAAATGAATCTAAAACATAATTATATGGTACTCGTTGCATGTAATTGTCCAAACAACACTGCATTACCTACCTGAATCAGATTTTCTAACAACTCTACGTTATCTTCATACAAAGCTTTGAGCGACACTTAGTTTATTTAGTTCCACAACCAGTTTTTATATTCTGCAAGAATTCAACAATCAGCGTTGCTGTTTATACGGAATTATAATTTTGAGCTAAAGTTTCTCATACAAAATTAAAAATTAAAATTGAGAGTTGAAACTTAGATATTAAAAAAATAACTAAAAATTAGTACTTTTAATTAGAAAGTACTAAATACCAACACATACTACATGATTGACTTCATCATGTGTCATAAAAATTGTCGAAGAAACTTTCATGTTCAATGCATTGATGCTCCATTCAGCCTCATTAAACTCTTCAATAGAAAGAAATCATTTTACTATTTTTTGTGACAAGTGTGACCCTTTCTTATACAATAATATTACTTGTGATGCTCTACATAATATTTAGCATCTGGTAAATATGTAAAAGCAATTAATGCTACTGTCTGAAAAAGTAGATAATGTTATATCTTTACCACTATTCCAAGATAGACAAACAAGGACTAAAACAAAACAAAAGAATTCAGGACCACAGTCAATTAGTGCAACACAAAACAAACGTAAAAGTGACGAACTTGATGTAGAGAACTTATTGGATAATCATTTGCCAAAGAAGCCATCAACTTCTATTTCTGCTTCTTATGCATTACCTCGCACGACATCCAATTTCAATTTTAATGCTAATGCACAGACTCCTCCATCCCTCCTCCCTTCATTGCCGATGTAAACTCCTTCACTTGATACATCTGTCTCTGTGCTAGTTTGTTCATGTATATTTCCAACGTCGACCACTGTTCCTGCTTTACCACCTTCACATTTTTCGTCGACAACAGCGTCAACATCATCGATAAATTTTACATCCACTTCAACTTTACCAAAGATCATATCTTCTACACACCTGCCGATAATCTTAAATTCAAATAGTAACAACACAAATCAAGTTAATAAGGTGATATCTCCCATTACAGCAGGCTTGAAAGTTGTAGAAGGATTGAAAACATTATTTGTTTCTAAACTCGACCCACCAACGAATGGCCCGATTCTATATTTTATGCACTCAACCCATCATCATCATAGGCCAAATAGAATTATAATTCATGAATTTGTAAACAATCTGAACAAGAACGTTAGAATTCAGAATCCTTTTCACCAGACCAAGACAATGCGCAATCAGCGACCAAGCAGCTTCCACAGGTGTTAATTTATTTTTATTATTTAATTTAATATTATTAATTAATTTCGGACTAAGACCAGCAAGATCTACAAAAAAATCAAGAATCTTCCTCACGATGTCATTATACTGACGGAAACTTGGCTAATAGCTCTGTTCTTAGTACCGAGCTTTTTGATAACTGTTATCAAATCTTCAGACGCGATCGTCACCCATTAGATATTTCTAGTGTTGTTGGGGTGGAATTTTAGTGGCGGCTTAAAACTCACTTATTTGTTACTTAGTTGATGATTTTCGGGTAGCCAATTTTGAAATTTTATATGTAAAAATCAAAATGCGAACAGGGCACTTATTCGTTATCTCTATCTATATACCTCCAAGTTCTAATGTTACGCTGTACGAAGAAAAAAATGATTGTATTGAAAGCATATACGTCCAATTGGAGTCTGAAGATGAAATATTGATCGTAGGAGACTTTAATTTTCCGAACTTGGTTTGGAAAAAAACAAATGATTACAATAACTATATTCTACTTAATGCTTCGAGTCCTAATGAGATCTCAATAATCGATACAATGTCGGCCTGTGGGCTTAAACCAATTCAATGGAGTTAAACCGCTTTGGGAAAGCCTTGGATCTTGTATTTTTCTCTGATAATTTTAACACCGATTTTGCTGTATTGGGCTCTGCTGCGATATTAATTGACGCAGATCAACATCACCCAGCTCTAGATATTTCTTTAAATCTGAATATATTGTAGTATTTTCTCAGGTTTGTTAATAAAACTTACTCACTTTATTTAAATTCCCCATTTATTTACTTCACAAAATAAAACACTTTAGTTAACAACCACAAAACAATTTATTGTTCACTACTGAAATCAATTCAACACTTTACTTTTATTACTACCAACTTTACTCATTCACGATTAAAAATAAACTGCGTCCTCTGCTGGTCAGACATGTGCTTTTATACTTTTCACAAGGTTCCCGAAAAAGTTGGAAGGTTCTAGTATTTGCTTCCAGAGCTTTCCGTATATATAGGGATATTTCTCATAAATTTCCCTTTCCAAAGCTTTCAATTTTACGTTTAGTATTGGAAGTTCGAAAGCTCACCAAAACTCTCCACAGGTTTGTTTGTGTTAAGTCTTATCCGGGATTCGGTATTTCTTTTATTCGAAAGCGGTTATAGTTCATTCGAGAGTCGTTATAGTACAAATGTGAGAGTCGTTACAATATATATTCCTTCGCTTAGCTTAAAGAACAAACTAGAATTTAACTATAGTAATAGTATTCACTGGAATCAATTATTCCTAAATTGTAACATAAATAAAATGTACTATGCGTTTTATAAAACATTTTTTAATTGCTTCTTTAAAACAAAAAACTTAAATTAAAAAACTTAAAAAATAGAAGAAACAAAGCTTGGACAAAATATAATAGCACCAGAACTGAAGAAGATTATATAACTTTTTTGAATCTAAAAAATCATTTTATTGAATATTCTGATTCTTTGTACGAAAATTATATAAAAAAACCTGAGAGTGAACTTAAAACTAACTTTAAAAACTTTTTGAAGTTCGTGAATGGTAAAAGAAAAACTGATGGTTATCCAGTTCTATGCGTTATTTGAATTTCACTCGTCATGAGTCTGAGGAATGAGGTTATTGCTAACATGTTTTCAAATTATTTCAAAGAAGCATTCTAGGAATCAGATTCTAATGCTCCTTCTTATATATCGCCATCGGTAGAAAATTTCTCTCACCTTAACTGTTTTAACTTTGGAATTAGCGAAGATTCTATATCTCTTAATATGTCGAAACTTGATGAAAGTAATATTGCAAATCTGTTCCACTTTACATCCTTTTGTTTAGATGAATTTGAAGATCGTGAACAAGTTGATTGTGTCAAGTTGTGTCATGAAACTCTAATTTTAAAACAAAGCAACAAAGGCTTTAATATTGATTTTTTAAGTTGCATCGCATCTTACTTGAAAAACAGATATTACACTATAACTTTCCGTAATGAGGGCTCGTATCTATTTGTTGTAAGCTCAGGCAGCCATTTGGGCCCATTATTGTTTATTTTATTTATTAATGATCTTGTCTCCATCATAAAAAATTTGTCTATACTTATTTATGCTGATGACATTAAACTGCTTCAAACTTCGCAATTGGAGCAGTATTGAGTCAATCTCATGGTCCCCTTTGTTTTGATTCACGCACTTTAAACAAACATGAATGTCATTATAGTACTATAGAAAAAGAGTTATTGGCTATCGTATGGGCTACAGCTCAATTTCGACACTATTTGTACGGTAGAAAGTTCGTCATTAAGACTGACCACAGGCCATTAGTATGGCTTAGCAATTTAAAAGAACCAAACAGCAAATTACAACGCTGGAAAATTAAACTTGAAGAATACGATTTCGAGATACAATATATTCAAGGAAAAGAGAATAAAGTGGCTGACGCCTTATCTCGAGTTAAAATAAATATGCTCCATAGTGCTGAATCAGATAATTCAAAACTTATTCCTATTAGTGAAAAACCGGTTAATTTATTTAATCGACAAATAATACTTGTACTCAATGAAAATGATCATCAAGAAATTTTGTACCCACATGTTGGAAAAATAAGAATAATATTCAATAGAAGAGAATACAAAGAAGAAGATTTTATAAATATAATTAAAGAAGTAGATACCACAATGCTTAATTGCATATACATCAAAGAAGATGAAATATTTAAAAAATTCCAAGATACGAGTATATGGAAAAAAGAAAATTCATTAAGTAATACAATTTTACAAAGAAGCACGATTATATTAAAAGATATAAAAGAATTAGAAGCAAGAGAAATAATATTGAAAAATCATAAGAATCATAATCATACTGGTATTTAAAAAATATACTTAGAAATAAAACGTGAATATTATATACCTAACCTCAAAAATTTAATTAATAAAATAATAAACAATTGCTCAACACGCATGGCAAAGGCAGAAAGAAATCCAATTAAGTTGCCATATGAGAAAACTGAAACTCCAAAAAGCCCAAATGATCATTATCATATCGATATATGGTTTGTAAGTAAAAAAAGAAAAATATTTATCATGTATTGACAAATTTTCTAAATTTGAAGCAATTGAGCCGATAAAATCAAAAACTTATATATACGTAATAAACGCTCTTACTAAAATATTCTCATACATGAAAAAACCTGAAAAAAACAAATAAAATAACTCTTAACAACGAAAACGCATTTGTTTCAGAAACACTAATGAACTTTTTAGGAAATAACAAAATAACCACACATTATTGTACAGCAAATAGATACACCGGAAACTCCGATGTAGGAAGACTTCATGGTAGTTTAAATGAACATATTAGAATCTTACAACAACTGCAAATATCCAATGAAGAAGATTTACCAATCAAACATGCTACTAAAGCCGTTGAATCATATATTTAATAACGTGATTCATTTTACTACTAAATAAAAACCAATTGATGTGCATTTCAATAAAATAGACAACAAAATAGTATACGAAAGAATAGAAAAAAATAAACTACAAAATCTAAACAAAATAAATATAGGTCAAAAAGACAATGAAATTGATGAAAATTATATCAAAATAACTCACCTTGAGCAAATTAAAAATAAGGTTGCACCTAAACATAAAAAGGTAAAAGTAACTAATAAAAACAATAAGAAATACAAGTAAGACATAGGTAATAAATTTAAAAAGATAAAAAATAGAATAGCTCATCAAGATCAATTTCCCTTAAGAAAGAAATTTACACAAAATATCATTGATTCTAGATCCAATGAAGATAATGCATCTAATATGGCGACATGTAATCCAAGTTCACATCCTGATGATAATTACACTAACCATACTCAACCAAGTACAAGCTGAATTAGAAATAATTGATTTAATAAATGAAATGGATTTGCTTTCATACAGTTAAAAGAATACCCATTAATTAAAAACTACGATACAATTCTCCACATAATAAATTTAACCGAGTATAAAAAGAATATAGAAATTATGGAAAGAAACGTTAAAAGAATGCCTGAAGAAAATGGTAGTATAGTTAGAAAAATGTCAAAGATACGTAATGAGTTTGAAGTTCTTTTGCCCCATCCAAAACAAAATAGACAAATGAGAGGATTATTTAACATTTTAGGAACAGGTATAAAATTTTCATACGGTACAATGGATGACAGTGACCGTCAAGATATTTAGGAACATTTAAAAATAATAGAAACAAATAGTCATAATGAAATTACAAATTTAAATAATCAAATATTAATCAATGATAAATTTAATACACAAATTAAAATATTAACTCAAACTTTGAATAATGAAACCAATAATATTATAAAAAGAATTAACAGTTAAAAATTAAGTTAAGAGAAAACCTTGATTATTTACACGAGGATATAGAAAAAATCAAAGAAATAATAATGACATCAAGACTAGGAATACTAAGTAGAGATATTTTAACTACAGAGGAAATTAATAAATTTGGCATTAATATAAATAACTTAGAAGAACTAAACCTCAGTTTAGTGTTATACAAAACCAATATTATATTCATTATTAAAGTACCCAAATTTACGGATGAATTATACAAGCAAATATACATCCAACCTATTCCAAATAAAGATAATAGTTTACAGTTAAAAATAAATAAAAATTTGTATTTAACCAATGATCAAATTATTTACGAAAATACAAAATATATAAAAATCTAAGCAAAATAAACGATGATTGTATTGAAAATACATATACTCAAGAAATCAATGAATTGTGAACTAGTAAAGAACATAAACGAAGAAATATAAGAAGTAGGAAAAAATAATCTTGTATTAATTAATATTAAATTACAAAAAATAAATCAAAACTGTAATTATCAAAAAATTGTAATAACAGGAAATTGTCTTATTAAATTCGGAAACTGTAAAATTAAAATAAATAATAAAGTGTATGAAAGAAAAATTACAAGCATGAACCTATAATCCCCAATACAATTTTAAATATAAATTATACTAAATTTGAAGATTTAACTTTTCAAGAATTGCAATACCAAAATATAAATAATTTAAAAGAAATTAAAGAACTAAAAAATAGTCACCAGAATTCAAATTTAACATTATATTATAATTATTACAACATTATAACAATTATATTCATTGTAATACTTTATATTTATTTAAAAATAAGAAATAGAAATACGAAGATAATTAATAATGTAAATCTTACAACGGTTACTTTTAAACCATTAGAAGACTCTGAGGGGGAGGTGTTATATCAGAGCACACTTGTGCGCCCCAACAAAAATCAATAAACGTAAATAAAGATAAGCCCACCCAAGCTCTGGACTTTGAATTCAATAATTAAATGTAATGCGATCGCAAGAAACCTCTTAATTTCTAATCAGCACTTTTGCCATCACTTCATGATGCATCTCAATCTTTAGAATACAAATTTCTTGCGTCAGCAATTTATCAATATATAAAGAGTATCGCAACTCATTCAACAGCCTCTTATTTTCTTGTATTTCAATCTGAATGTCTCTTCGTATAAGTCAAAGATTTCCCCCTACCCAAGGTAAGGAGTCTGAGGCCTTAGACTTTAAAGATTAATATTAAATAAAAACAAATGTTAGCATCTTAAAATTGTTTGTTTTCATTCGGTTGTGTTCTCTAACGAGAACAAAAAATAATTTTTTTGATTTTTTTATAATCATTAAATAAAAATTATATGTATTTTGTTTTGTTATGATGTAAAACAATTGTATATAAACAAAGCAATGATAAACTTGGTGGTGGTTATTTTTTTGTCATTTTATGCTGTTTTTTGTGTGCCCGTGTGTGCTTTTGCAGGTACATTTATTCATTCTTCTCTATTTTCTAATAATGGAATGGCATGAATTTTCGTTTTGTAAGTTTCAAAAATTTGTATGCGGTATACAAAAATATGTGCCTACGTAGGTTAGAAAATTTTAATGACGAAGGAAAAGTTTGTTAAAATGATATCTTTGTCTGTTTTGAATTTTGGGGATGAATAATTATTTTGTGTGTTTTATTTATTTATCTATTTTTTGTATTAATCCAGATAATGCAAACAAAGACATAGTTTGTTTCGTTGAAAAAAAAAATGTAATAGGTACCTAATTAACAATTGAGAAAATGAAAGAATTAAAATAGGTAAATAATTGTCATTCCGTAGCACTTACCTATACATAATTTGCTAGAGGATAATAGTTATATTGTAATATTTTCTCAGGTTCGTAAATAAAACTTATTCACTTTATTTAAATTCTTCACTTATTTACTTCACAAAATAAAACACTTTTCTTTTCGTAAAACAACACAATTTATTGTTCACCACTGAAATTAATTCACCAACTTTACTTGTATTACATCCAACTTTACTCATTCACGATTTAAAATAAACTGCCCAACTAACAAACTCTCGAGAGCTTAACTCTCATTTTCTCAAAAAAACGCCCATAGTACTTTTTTAGATCTCATTGCTAAACTTAAGACTGGATCTTTCATAATGAAACATAAATTTGTCTCATAGTGTTTTCATTAACTGATTTAAGCATTTTTTTGCATCAAATCACTCTTATCTTATACCTAGAACAATTATTACTCCTGTATGTAAATTGAAAGTCTTTTAATAATTTTGTATTCAAATTTAAACTTTAAACGTCATTTTTAGTCTTTAAAATCTCTTAACAAGAGCTAATAAAGTAACAACTACAAAACTCTAACTATAGGATTCATATGAGATGTTGCACTGACAGCAGCTTTATTTGATTCAAACAGTCGTTCTTTTTTTTAACGTTTTGTATGTACATTAATTTTTGGCGTTCAGTTTTCTATTGGTCTGGCTACCTGAAGGAAACATTGAATGCTGATGCCGATTACTATTTAAAATGTTTTTAATTTTGTGACGAATGTGAACTTTCGGTGATCGACTTTCTTTTTATTTTATTTCGGTGTAATATAAGGTTCTTCTGACAAAATTACACTTGAAAATTTGACTAAAATATTCATGCAACGGCGTAAGCCCATTGTAAGTATTTTAATGTTTTAAACTTCGTAAGTCTGTCACAATTTGTATGGAAAATTAGAGAGATTTACGGAGCTTAAAATTTTACTACGTCTATAGTTTTGTTGCGGAAAGTTAATTTTTTGATATTCTTTTTTCATTTATTCCAAAAATTATGACGTTATATTGAAGATTTATTGTTCAGAAAAGGTAATGCATAAAATTTAATATTTCAAACTTTGAGATTTCATCTTTTTTTTAAACATCTACAATAATTCTCATTCTTAAGAAAAAGGGAACGCATCACCGATTTGTTCTTGGTTCGTTTGATAGATGTCAAAATAAAGTCGCATAAAAGCATCAGACTTCTCATAAAAAAGTGTTTATTTGCATACCAACATAAATGGACAACACTCTCATAAAAATGTCTTTTTAGGAGTTAAAAGTATCGATACGACAGCAGCCATATTTAAATTTGAACGAAGTGTTTTTTTGTATAGCTTGAGGGTTACCGTGATATGAAATTAAATTTTGAAATAATTTATTTGGTTTTCCATTATGATTAATTTATTTAAGTTATAAAAAAAAGTTTAATAAATATGTATATACGTGTATTGATATTGATGTTTATTTTGCTCAGCATTAATTGCAAAAGAAGTATTTTTACAAGTATATTCGTAATGTGAAATTTTGTATTTAAATACTGTGCTTAAGTTCTTTGTCTCTTAGGAGCATCATCAAATCGAAATAATGACATTTATTTACAGAGCATCTGAAATTCGCACTGTATAGTGACAAAATTGAAAGTCAGTAATCATTGACAGTTTCGTTATAAGAAACGTAAAACAAATATCTAAAAATATAAATTCTAACTTAGTATTTCTTCATTGAAACGTCTCTTAACATCTTGTTAATACTTAGATTACAAAAAACAGGCATACAAGAATAAGACCATCAATTCGACATATTATCCGCTTTTACATCTTTGTCGTCATATACCATGAATAAGTACCATAAATAATGTCAGCATAAAAAGTACTATTCTTGTTCAAAACAAACATCAAGGTCACCCTTTTTCCAATTCAAAATAAAATTAAAATAATTTAAATATCAATTATTTTGAAAGCGCTTCGTTATTTTTCGAAGTAAAATGTGTAAGTTAGTACAAAAAGTTTCAATCGCACTAAGATTTAACTCCACATATGGGACAAACTATAATTACACATATGGGACAAACTATAATTACATATGTTAACGTCGCCATGAAATGAAAATATAAATTCACACATTAATTTTTCAACATGAGACAATGACGATGACACATACAGACATAAATACTTCGTACCAAGTTTCCGAAAGAAGCATACAAATGTGAAAGATAAGTATCTGTTTTTTTTTTTATTAAACGCATACTCCTTCTCTTTTCATCAACTCCTACAAAAGGTGACGCATTCTCCTAACAAGATTAATGGAGCATTTGTCATCCCATAGGAACAATAAAAATGTTTCTATAAGAGGAAATTAACTCCTATAAGTGGGCCATTTAAGGCTTCTTAGATTTTCATAAGGATGTAGAAGTACTCTCCTAGAGTTAATATAACTCCTGAAATAAAGTCTCACAAGCCTCTAGGAAACTCTTATGAGAGGAAAATTGTTACTTGGGCTGCGTCCTCTGCCGGTCAGACATGTGCTTTTATACTTTTCAAAAGGTTCCCGAAAAAGCTGGAAGGTTCTAGTATTTGCTTCCAGAGCATTCCATAGGGGAAGTTTCCCATAAATTTTCCTTTCCGAAGCTTTAAATTTGACGTTTAGTTTTGAAAGTTCGAAAGCTCACCAAAGCTCTCCGAAGGCTGGTTTGTGTCCTGTCTAATTCGAAATTCGGTGTTTCTTTTGTTCGAAAGTGGTTATAGTTCATTCGAGAGTGGTTATAGTTAATTCCAGAGTTGTTATAGTATAAATGTGACAGTCGTTACAATATTTTATAGCTACGTATGAATTTTAATTTTTTTTCCGAGACAAAAATTAACTATTAAAGCAAAGTAGGTAGGTTTACAGTTGTTTGAGTAAAAAAAGTTAAATGGTGAGAAAAAAACTGTCCCAAAATAAAAAATGTCCGTGCTGTAAACGAAATTTATGTAAGTATCCGTTTTCAATTTACAGTTTTCAAAAAATTTATTCTATGCAAAAACAAATAATACAAATTCCAAGCGCTATTTTTTTCAGAACAGAATATAAGTACATAGCATTGTTTTGCGCGAAAAATTTGTTACTAAGCAGAGCTTACGTCCCATGCGAAAAATGTCTATGAACATATTTTCGCATGTAAACAAAAATTGAGATGAAATACCTACAAATAATGTTTTTGCATATTTGGCTTTCAGTTTCATGCAACCATTGCTTACATGGAATTACGAAACAATTGACCAGCAATTGTTATGCGTGCTGGGAAATAGTGTGGTTAATATAAAATATTTTTTTTGTATGCTCAGTTTAAATTTAAAAAAATAGGTATGCATTTCACAGCATTATTTGCATGCAAATGGTTTTTCTATCTTAAAATAAATATTTTTCATTTTTAGGCCTATAATTCTTAATCAAGGGTACATTTATGAGGCTAAGACCAACATTGTTCCCCAAAGCGATTAGTAACTAAAATATTCAAAAATATTATACAAAATAGATTTAGGTAGATAAATTTAAAGAGAGTGTATTTATAAGAAGGTTTTTTTTATCAAAAATATTCTATATAAATACTCCTGAAAAAAAACAGCCAAGTAGAAGACTTAGCATTAATGGATTGGACTTTTTGAATTATTGATTCAAAATTCAAGCCGGACGAAATGCCAATTTGTAGGACTAAAGGCCACTAAACACGATGCAAATCTCTTCTATCAAACCAAAAATATGCACAGAATAGGTGGAAAAATTTGATTTTTCTCTGCATGGGAACTGTAAACTATGCTTTTAAAGTGAAACATTTTTTTACTCCCATAAGAAACACTTCCCATTACATTACTTCCTGAGAATTAGTTTCAATTTGACGATGAATTGACATTCCATCCAATTTATTTTTTTTTTTAATTGAAGATTTCTCGAATCTAATTTTAAGCTGACTTAGGAAATCATGAAGGTATGTAGGTTATAGGTAGTAATTGTGAAACACGGATACACGGATACACGAACTCCGTATTTTATTATTCGCAAATAAAAATCCGTGTATACGGATACCCGAATTCTTAATAGACGGATTCTTAAAATATGGATTGGGACTATATTTTGGTTCTTTAGGTACAAATGGCAAGTTTTGACATTGACATAAAATTACATTGCGGTGATGGAAAACAAGCATAAAATAAATATATATATAAAACATATAAAAATATATATATAGTTTAAATTCGGCCTTGAAGCTTAAAGTTGTCCCGATGCAATTTTTCGCGATATTTTAAGTTAAGTTACGCATTCGAAACAAAAATGGCTTTTGATCAAACTCATCATTACAATGATAGGATAGGCGAAAAGGAAAGATTTGTTTTCAAGTTTTTAGTACGACCTTTGGCGTCGATGTCGCTTCCGATTACGTTGATGGTATGGCGGGGTTGGGTGTGACTGGGGTAGGTCTGCGATTGGGACAAAAGTTCTGAAGGTAGGTCTGAAACTGAGACAAGAAATAACTTTATTTTTAACTTTCTTTAATTTTTTTTTTACAATATATCACAGATATAGGTGTTTTAGATCACGTATATGCATTTTATAACTCGCGGGGGCGCTTTAATTAACTTTGATGCCTCTAGGACGTTTAGCTTAGCCGCAAATAGCTTTTAAAGATAAAAATCGATTTTTCATTATATGCGATGCATAAATTGAGAAGTGGCTTTCCTATTATATTAGTCGTTAAATATTTCTTTTAATTCGCAATCTTTGATTGGCAATTTACGTTTTCTTTTTCATTCATTATAATTTTCAATCATTTTGCAGTCCGCATTTAGCGTTTTTATCTTTCGCTTTTGTTTGAAATTATTTCCAATCATTTCACAAAATTGATTTGGCAATTTGTTGTTCAGGTTTTTTTTTGTTTAATTGTTTTTTACTTGTTAAAAAGTTTTTTCTCTCGAAATAACGTTTCCCTATTTCATTATTTCGCGAAATATCACCAAGCCGTTTCATTATTTGATTATCGTTTTGCCGTTTGATTGGTTGACCCTTCATTATCATTGGCTTGCTTGCTTGCTCAATAAATTGTGTTTTTAATATTTTTTAACTCGTTGACTATTCTTGTTATTATCAGTGGTTTGGTTGTTTTGTTCTTTGATTGCTTTGCTCAGTTTTCTTAACGGAATATTTCGACAAAACTTATGTGACTTTTTTGTCGAATATTATCAAAAATATAGGTACTAAGTATCGATGGCTACTTTTTCGATTTTAAAACATAAAATCTAGATAATCATGCGAAATTCTGCATTTTGCTTAGCTGTTGTAATTTGACATTCAATTGTTTTGCGAGTTTATGATTTCCATTAAATTACATGCTTAAACATTTCCCGCAAAATTTTAATGCCAAATAAAAAAAGCTTGACAACAAAATGCTAAACAAGAAATAGCGAATCAGCTTAATGCTAATTAAAAAATATCAAAACAAAAAAATGCTAAAGGAAAAAATTGCCAATCTTCATAACGCCAATTATTAATCAAAATACTTAGTGAAAATTGCTAAATCAAAAATGTGAAGTGATGATTTGTCAAATCATTTAGAAAATAAAACGTTGCTCGCCAAACGTTGAATGCGAAAAAACGAAATGCTAAATTAAAAAGATTCGAAACACAAAATGTCGAAATGAACCCCTGCGAAGCGCCAATTTGCCAAACAATTCTAGCGAAATATACCCCATCTCAGCTTAGGTACCTACATTCATTCTGCTTACTTCAATGAGTTTTAAAAATCATTTTTAGTAGGTAGGTATAGGTATTATATTATTTATATATAGATTCTTTTATGTCTATACAAATAATTCCTTGGATTCAATTTCAATTTAAAGTTGTAAACAATAAAATAGCGGCTTAATTACTCAACATAATGTTTATTGACAAAGCAAGAACTGGGTAAAGAGAATATTTCCAAACCTTTCCATGTTTTTATGAAGCATTACGATAAATTGCATGATTATATACCTACACACCAATTAAATGGTATTTTAAAAAAATATGTACCTTATTTCCTTTTAAGTTTTATTAAACCTACGCACGCATTAAATGTCCTGAAATACCTCCTGAACAAAAATGTATGTCTTAAAAATAAAATATGTCTTCATAGCCAATTAAAAAGATCAGGTAGAGCATCTAACCATAAACATTCATACCTACAAATATACGAAATTAATTTTTTGTATTTAATTTTAAATTAAAGAATGAAAATCCCATACCAAATTAATCAAGTACCTAATTTATTTTTATCCTTAAGAAATTGATATTATGTTCCTATGCATTTAATTGAAAAAGATCAATCTCTTTCAGAATATCAGACCACCTATTCATTCTACTACCTATTTCCTTTTCCAAATTGTGAATGGAAATATGTACCTACACATGTACTAGGTATTTTTTCTTAAATAAAACAAACCCTTATTAGCGTATGCATCTTTTTAATGAAATTTTCTTTGTTTGCTTGATGAACAATTGATCAAATATAGCAAATACATTTAATCTTCCAACCCCAAAATCAAAACGGAGAAGTTTTTTTAAATTACAAACTTTTCCCGCATATACCTACATACCTACTGCGATACTAAATACCAAAATTATGTACATAGGAATACCTAACTTCATTTATTGTTCTCCTGTCGCACTAAAATCTTTCAAAATATTAAGACCAAAACGCTTGCCATTGCCATTTTAAAGATCGAGAAGAAGCAAAGTAAAAAACAAAACGAAAGTTTATATACAAAGGAAATATATATACAAAGACTATACCAATTGACAGCGAAAAAATATTTTTCGCACATAAAGCAAACATAACATTGAGTACAATTTTCACAACACAAAACCAAAAATAGACAAAACAGAACAACACAACATTGTATATCAAATACCATGCAAAGGAAAACAGAATGAAGATTGTCGCATGGTATACATAGGCACAACAAAAGAAAACTGGCTGTGAGAATGTCAGAGCATGACTGCCTGACCAAAATAGAGTGCTTTTTTTTTTTTTTTTTTTTGAAATTCATTTTTTATTTTTCAATTTTCTTAAAACTATCTTAAAACTAGACAAAAATTCATAAAAACTAGCCTACTTATCAATATCTTAAAACTAACTTACTGGCCCCAGTCGGGCGCTCTAAGTTAAACTATAATTACTTAATGCTAATGCCTTTCGGCCTAAGAACTATTTTAATACTAAATCCAGGTCGGTTTTATTTTTTACCGAGAAGAATTTACAAAAAAAAACTCGGTATCATTGTCTTTATTTTTTTGGTTTTATATAAAACTTACAAACTACATAAAACTAAATAAAGGTAATTAAAACTAATTAAAACTTCTTAAGGCTACTTATAACTATTTACAACTAATTATAAGCTAATTACAACCTACTTATAAGCTACTTACAGACTACTTACAAACTAGAACAGCCACAGCAAGCATTTTCCGGTTTTTATAATTTTTTTTGTATTTTTGTTGATTTTATAATTTTTTTGGTGTTTTTGTATGTTTTATATATATTTTTTTTTTTCTTTTTTTGGTGCCACCCTGACAGTCCCTACTTAAAACTAACTACCTAACCCTATGTAAGTCGGCCATACAAGAGAAAATAGCAAGGTCAACTATTAAATGTCTGAAGGAACTTCATCTTCGTTTTTCAACCACCAGAACTGGTTCTCCTGCTTTACCCTATCTCTTAGGTCCCGTTCGGACACAGTCCTACTGAACCGAAGGTGCTCAGCTCCGTCATGTGCGAGGACGTCTCGACTGTAAAGGAGCCGCCGTTCTACAGTTCTACGGCTGACGTGGTAGATTAGCGGAACCGCCGCTCTATCCTGGATCAGCCCTCGACTGTCTAGGTGGAGGAATGCATCGGGCGGAATAAAGCCGCTTAGACGCACACTCTCGTAGTATTCGTATTTAGGGTAATAAGCCCCGAAAATTAAGCTGTTAGACGAGGACATCGCTCTTGCAATGTGACCTCGAATAAGCTTCAGCAAGAAATTATCTATCCTGTTTATGTTGGCCCCGTTGTATAGAGCCAGGTTGGAATAGTAGTGTTTGTACTCCGACTCTGGTGTTCTGTGCAATCCAAGGCAGCGTCGAAGACACTGCCTCTCAAACACCCGAATCTTTTCCATTTGAGATGGGGCAACGTTGAACCAAACCGGGCACCGATAGGCAATCATCGGCCGGATAAGGGCCATGTAGCAAATCACCTTCACCCTACTGTCAAGCCGGCTGCTGTAGAACAACCGTTTCGTCAGGGCAAAGGATCCCCTAGCCCTGGCCAGAGCAGCATTTATATGTCTGTCGAAATACAAATACTGATCCATCCAGATGCCAAGGTACTTCACTACACTTTTACTCGCCAGTGGATGTCCATTTGGCCCTACGATCACCAGCTTGCGCCAGTTCTTTCTCGTATCCCTTGTGGCTCTAGGCAACGGAGTCCTAAACAAGATAGTTTCTGATTTCTGAAAGTTGATTTTCAACTTCCAGTCATCGCAATATCGCTGAATCTTCTCGAAGTCACGCTGCGAGAGAATCCTGATGACCTCGACTTTTGGAGCTGTTCTGTACGCAATTAGATCGTCGGCATACGCAATTGCCTGAGTTAGACTACTTATCAGATCGCTGGTGTAAATGCTGAATAGAATCGGCGAGTTGACCGCTCCCTGCTGAAGACCATTTTTAATATTAAAGGTTGTGGCAGAAGTTACATTGCCACTTTTGACAACAAACTTTCTGCCATTGAGCATATCATAAAGCATATACAATAGTGGTTTACTAATGCCAAGTCTGGTCAGCTTTAGATAAAGACCCTCTAATCATACGGTGTCGAAGGCCTTCTCCAAATCAACCAGACAGGCACCCGTACACTGCTTTTTAGATTTGTTCCATTGGACATCAGAAACGAGTTTTGACGCGGCATGAATGGTGTCATGTCCCGCCCTAAAACCGAACTGATTGTCCGGTATGATATTATTGTCCTCTGCCCACTTAGACACAGCTCTATTGATAACTTTTTCGAATACCTTGCTGATGCTCGGAAGAAGACTTATCGACCGGATAGAGTGCTGCAACTGGAGCTGTAGCTGCAACTGGAATAGCTGTCAAAGTATGCTGTACGTCCTTTTTTACTTGCTCACAATGTGCTATACAGCTTTCTGATATTTCGGGCATTTGAAGTCAGCTGAGCGAATTTAGTTCAACATAAAAATAGAAAATAAAACAAAAATAAAAGTGGATATTGATGAAATGGAAGCTAAAATTACTTTACGTCTTTATCAGAGATTAAAAAGAGTTTGAAATTCTCTTCAAACCCCATGTAAAGACTTGGTTGCGCTCACAATTTTGAAATGTCTAAAAAGCTGCATGCAAAAGTTAAAAGTTGGCCAACTTGTCCAGCTGCGTATGCAGCTCCGTCTGCAGCTGCGTTGCATTCTGTTCGTATCTATGGATTTGTGTGTATTCAACATTTTGACAGCTATTCAAGTTACAGCTCCAGTTGCAGCCCCGCCTCCATTCTCTTCAGGCAGTGAAGCGGACATAAGAAAAAGAAGAACAGCTACAGCATTCTCACAGCACATGATTGATCACAATCACATGGTTGATTTTAAAGATGTCAAAATACTGGACAAAAAGAGCCACCCTTCCACCCACTACACACTGGAAAGTCTTCGCATTCAGCAAAGAATGAATGTAACGATGAACCACCTAGAAGACATTGATAACATACATTGTTGCCATTAATTGATCTGTGACACCAAGTGTGATACTAGTTTTAATTTGTGTTGTTCTAATGGTATTAATGTTAATTTATTTAATTGTTAATTTATTAAAAATGTAACAAAGAAGTAATTTATTTTTCAAAAACATATAAGAGAAATTTGTATTTTTCAAAATTTTATTTCAAACTAAGCTTTAAAAATAATTTAACTTTGATTTATATCTGGTACTATCAATAATATTTGTTTAAAAATTAAAAAAAAAAAACCCTGAGGAGCTGGAAAAAAGCCAGCGAAACGTACGGTAAACCAAAGATGAATTAGTTTTTTATTAATTGCATCAATTCAACCATTATAGTCCAAATAACCACATATTTTTGTATTTATTTTGCCGTAGGTGGGTGCAAAACCTGCATAAGGCTCTGTGAGGACCGAAAAACGCGTGCTCATAGGTGTGTGAAATTCTTACTACACTAAAACCACCTCCACTTTCCGATTACAACTAAGTTGAAACTTATCTAGCAATTTATTTTTATCGAAGTTAAGTAACGTGTTGCAGGCTACTTTCCGGTGAAAGTTCCTGCTTAATCCGCGATTTTAAAGAGTTTTCTGTCAACCGCATCAAGTCGGAAGGCTTTGTTCTTCGCAGGTAGCGTACTAAATTCGGCTCGTCAAGAATGTCAACAATCGTTGAATTAGCGTGTTCTAATAGTCGAGTTTTATTTATTTATTTATCTTCATTTCTTATACACCATAAGTCCAAACAGGTTTAAGTACCTTCCTGTATAAAATCAACTTATTTTCAATAGCTTAGCTTTGAATATTTACCGAGTAACCAGTTCATATCTTTATTTACTTTTTAGTTCTTCGCATTTCTTTTTTACGTGCGGCTTCTATTTTAATTTCGGGTCTAGTCATTCCAAGATACTTTGCTTCATTTGCAAATGGAACATGAGGGGTGTAAAGAAAGACGGGTAATCTATTTTATTTGTAATCCACGTGGACTGACTTTTGTTCATTGAGTGCTATTCGCCATGTTTTTGTCCACTCATTGACATTATTAACAGCACTTTGCAATTTGTTTCTCCTGCTGCTATTATTGCAGTATCATCAACAAACGTGGCTACGATAGTGTCTTCTGTTTGAGGTATATCGCGTGTAAATGAAGGGTACAGAACTGCACTTAATACACTTCGTTGTGGTACCCCAGCCACTATTTATTTGAAATTAGAATATTCATTTCCGTGTCTTACACGAAAAAGTCTGTTATCTAGATATCCGTTTAGAATGTTGTTAAGTCCTTCAGGTAGAACTTGTCTTAATTTGAATTTGAGACATTCGTGTGACACCTTGTCAAATGCACTTGATCAATCGTCGAATGCTTGCTTCTAAATCCAAACTGATGTTCAGGTATTAATTGTTTCCCTTCTATTATCGTCTGCAGGCGCAGGAGAACAAATTTTTAACTTTTGTATACATCAAAAAAAAATTTTGCTTGTGTCAGATTATACTAACCCTATATTACAGGAAACTGTAAGTGGATTTACTGTAACAGGTCTTCATTTATATGTTAATACAGCGATTATTACGAAAACTGGGAAAACAGACAAAAAATCGGTTAAAAATTATTTAAATTAAAGGAATAACTAATTTAAACAAAATGGCTATATTCTTAAGAGGTCAAATATTAGAAAGTAATTTGAACCTGAAAAAACTGGTCTTATCTTGTCACTGACATTTTTTTGCCTTTCGTGACGCGTTGAATATTATTTTTTTAAGAACCTACGAAATATCGCATTAAATCTGGTGACTTCCATCTTTGATACCTTATTTTTTTTTGCTTGGACATATTGATGGAACCTCTCTCCTTGTTCATCACTCGCAGCACCGATATTTTTCGAGAAAAGGTCTAAACGAGGATCTTGAAAAGGAAATTTTTAGTGAAATTCTACCTCCAAAGTATGTGTGCCACTGAAGCCTGTCATTTTCAAACAATTGATTGTTTTCTGATTTATATTGCCTAAAAAATTTTTCATGACTGTTAAGAAACAGTTTAATGCTTGTAGTTCCGCTTGAATACATTTTGGATAAACAACTTTTCATTAACTAATTTTCTTGTTTCCGGACCTAACCTCTTTCTTTCAGTTAAGCATCACAAAGTTGCGGGATATTTGGGAAATTTTTACAAAATCTTCTTTCATCACTAGCTATATTTTATGCATAAAACTCCCGTATAATACCTTAAATACACAAGTGGTATAAAAACCATAGTTAGGACGGTGTTCATACGAGCTTCAAGTCAGCAGAATCATTTTTACGTCTCTTATTCATCTCTTGAAAAGAAAGTGAGGCAGACATTTTTATTTTTTTTTGAAAATTTCTGCCTCACCTCACCATCTCTTTCTTTTTAAGAAGTAGAAATGAGATAAAAAAGAGAGACGTCAAAATGAGTCGCTTCACGTGAAGCTCGTATGAGCACCGTCATGGATATTATAGTATTACCAATACCGCAAAGAGTGACACACATCCTGTTTTGTATAATGTTGACACATGTACTGTACTGTACTGAATTTAAGTTCTCGAATTCGTCACTATGAAAAAAAACAACGCTCGAGTCTTTAAGGGGCTATGTATACTACCTTATACTACGAGAAAAGCCCAAATTTTGATACCATGCTTATACCATTTTGTTCTCGTGGTCTTATCATGGTATAGCGTCACACACTTGTGGTATAAGTGAAAACTATTATATCCGTACTACTTGTGTCTCACGGGCTTACTCACATTCAAATAAGATACCAAAAAAAATTGTTGATTTGTAATATTTTGAAAAATTTTTCTGTCTGATCTTTAACTGAAAATACAATCCTTATAAGACATGTCCCAACACTTTTATGACTAGATGTCTAAAAGGTTATAATAGTACAACAAAAATATCCAAATTCTGTCTTACCCTTGTTCCCTTGTGATATTATAGAAAGAAGCTTAATTGGCCTGTAAGACTTCTTTTCATGGACATATCCTAACCTCAGAGCGGCATTTATAATAAAGGTTAAAAGTTAAAGGTTACGAGGGAGCATTTTTAAAATTTCTGCCGTAGTTAAGTCATATCCTAGAGCTTTATTGGACTTAAGTTTTCTCATTTCTCTTTTAAGTTTGGCAAGTGTAGCATTTCTTTCTATGAAGCTTTCATTGGAGGTAAAATTCATACTAATATTTTCGTTGAGTTCTTGCCCATTGAATAGCTTAAATGTTTTATATAAGTAATTTTATAGTTATAAGTAATTCATTTTGTCTTGTCTTAATCGGGGGCACTGGAAGCTTTGGTTTTGTCGTTGTTTTTATAGTTTTCTAAAGTGATTAGTTGGATTCTTTCCCCGCTGTCAAGTCTACAAGGTAATTTTCAACTTCAAGGTTTTTGAAATGTGACATCGCCGTTTTTAGCATATTACTCATGTGATTTAAATGAGCTTTGTGTTGAGGAGTGGAGCTCGCTGCCATTTTGTACGTGCTTTTCGTTTCTCTTTCACTAAATCCTTTATTTCCTGAGGATATATTATATATTTATAGCAATACATAACTCTTTGATAAGGTGTGTTATCGCAAGCTGCTTTTGTATATATCAACAAAGGTATCTATTGCGTCTTCAAGCTCAAGAGGCATTTGTTATGGTACCCTTAACTCAACGTTGTCCTCGATATCTTTTTAAAATCCATTCCAGTTGGTTTTACTGTTTGCTAATCTGGGTGGTTTTTCAATTTAACAAGGCTTTCACTCATAGTGAGTGTGAGCGCAGAATGATATGAGAAGAGGTCATACATTTCTACACGGTTAGAGGGTATTCCTTTTACCATGAATAAATTGATTAGGTCAGGTATTTTTGACGGATCAGTTGGCCAGTAAGTTGGTTTGCCAGTCGAATGAAAGTCACAATTATTTTCCATTCCTGCTTCATATAGCATGCTACTCTTTTGAGACATGCATCGTGAGGCCCAGAGGGTGTGCTTTGCATTAAACTCACCACCAACAATTAAGTTTGGGCTTAGTGATTTTATCAGTGTCGTAAATTCTTATAAATTTTGCAACGCATAGGCCAGAAGAGACATTGAGAGGAATAATTTTAGTTTTAACCTATACACTACTCAATAGGATTGATTCCACCTCTATTTTCAGGCCTATTGAGCGTTCAATGCACTCTTTTATATACAATGATGATCCACTTCTTGCTTTGTTTGACGGATGAATAGCGTGGTAGTCATGAAACCCGTGCAACTTAAGAGTTGATTAATTTTTAGCATGCGTTTCTGATATCAAACATAATGAATATCATTTTCCCGCATATACATCTCCAATTCTCCAAACTTTTGCCATAATCCTTATCCATAATCCATCCATAATCCATAACCTACCAAAGATAACTTTATTTGTTTCAAATTGTTCTTCAAGTTTTGACAAAATTATTGAAAAGATTTTCGAAACTAGGTCTGTTTCAGTGTCGTTGTTTACGGGTATATTGTTGCAGCTATTTATGGATATGTGTTTGTATTTCCTTCCCTTGATATTTTCTCCGAAGGTACTGAGACTGTTTTCTTTTGCTTACGGATACTAGATTTTGGAACTTTCGTAGATTTGGCAGTCTTGGGAATTGCGGTTTCTAATTGCCTTGGTTGGTTTCTTTGTGTTTGGGCAGATTTTGATCGTCGCTTTGGTAATTCTCTAGATACTTCACAGCCCCTATAGCTTGCTGGGTGATTTCCATTACAATTAATGTATGTCGGTGGACTTTCACTTTTTCCGTTACAGTCAACGGTTTGATGTTTTCCAGGGCAGTTTACACACCTTGACTCTTTTTTGCAATCAGTTTGGGTGTGATGAAATTCTTGGCAGCGTTTATACTGAGGGATTAACCTCTAATGATATAACCTGTAATAATGTGTACTCGGCCATTCCAAAAAAATCGAAACCAAGCAACTTAATTTCGAACTAAGGAAGAAAATATATTAAGTTAAACAAATATTAAGAATACATATAGAAATCAATGAAAAATACGTAAAAACGAATTTCTTATTATATCTGTGATAGGGAAGTGATACAAAAACTCATAAGTTATCCGCCGTAAATGGGAATTTTTCGGTATTTTTGCTGCTATCAGTGATCTTTAAATTGTGATGCATATCGTGATGTGTAGTGACATTTTTATAAGTTCTTTCAGTACATTTCTTAATGCTGGGGCTTTTTTCTTGGTAGAAATGCTATAGAAATAGATATACGCGTCAAAATTACGGAACATTTCAATGTCCTCTCCGTTACCGAAATATGACAAAAGTGTCTTTAAATGGTGAACTATTTAAGTATTTTTAATATTGTCCTGCATACAAAGCGTCACTTGAAAACGTGCTGCTGTAGAATTTTTATAAATTTTAAAATCATATCCAACTGGCTAAAACAGGGTAAAGAAGAAGACAGCATTGCACTCTTCTCTTCTGAATTTCAACTACTAATTAGAACTTTTGGCTTAAGTCTGAATTTCTTTAACATCCATGCTTAAAATGGATCAAGGTAATCAAAACAAAATTTGCGTAAAATTTTGAAGTTTTTCATACAAAATATATGGTGTTTTCACGGGCTTTTACTCAAAGAGTCGGTAAAAGTGTAAACGTTGATGGAAAATGTTTAAACTGGCACATATACTAAGACATAGAGACTGATTTTTTTTTTTTGAAAACACTTACTTTATCAAAAATAGCAACAAATACACAAAAACCACGATATTTAATATTATTTAAATGGGGTAAATATTCTACAAAATTACTAGAAATATTTTTTGTATACTCCTTACGGTATTTAGTATAAATGCCAAGCTTGAAGACTTTAAATCAACTTTTCCGATTTTCCTAATATTTAGAGTAAAAGACAGTGAAACCCCTATGTCTTTTGTATGAAAAATTTGAAGTGCTTGCTAGCACGTGGTAGCGTTAACCGATTTAAATGAAATTTTTCAACCTTTTCCTCAATTTCCTTAATCACTTTTATCATTGAATACAATAATTTTAAATAACAAATTACTATAAATTGAATAAAAAAGAAAAATCCTCAATTTCTCATTCTCCTTCCTTATGTTGATGTAGGTACTCTTTGAAAAGCCTATTCTACTGCTTCCATAGTCAGAACAAACGATAGTGCTTCAGGAAGCGTGCGTTTTCCAATATTTTGAATTGCTTGCTAAGAAAGCAAAGCACAGACAAAGGTTTCTGTTGAGAATTGGTTGATGATTTCATCCCCTGCAGCCTGAATTGCCAGTTGCGTCAACCCTTCTTTGTTTATCCGCTTTTTCTTGACTCTTGATTGAGTTGGACGCGGAAAACTTCTTGCATATGGCCATCTCTAGTGCATTTGCTATTAGCCTGAGCAACACCACTGAAGTTGCTATTCTTATCTGCAGGTTCAGTTTAAAGCAGCTCCGCTAAGGGCAAGCATCAGAACTGTAAATTTGTCTCTGTCCCAGCCATTTGTAAGAGTTGCTTTGCTAAACTTTGAGGAATCGAAAAATGAAAAGGTTAATAAGTTGCTGTTAATTAGTCGCTAATTCCCAACAATAGATATATGAAGCTTCCAAACTTTTGCAGTGTATTCCATGCGGAAGTGCTGGCAGTTTGTGAGGCCGCAAAGCATCTTGCCTCACGTGAATTAGTCAACAATAATATTGACACTTTCATAGATAGCCAGGCGGCAATTAAAATCATTTCCTCAATCACCATAAAGTCCAAACTGATCGATCGTTGCCGAAATGAATTAAGATTACTCAACGCAACGAACACAGTTACCCTAAGATGGGTTCCAGGATATAGGGATATTCACGGGAATGATGAAATGGCAGATGAACTGGCCAAAAGCGGATCATCTCTTGATCAAAGCCAAATCGAAGCCTCGGTGCTCATGCCACTGGAGCAAGAAAAAAGTAGAATACATCAGAGTTTCTTGGAAGCTGCAAATGTCAGATGTCATCTATCGACACTTGTCGGGTTTCAAAGAACCTTCGATCTAATATTTCGAAGAAAAAAACATAATACCCACTCAAGCTAAGCAGGTCTCTATTATCAGTCATAGTTGGCGTCCTAACGGGCCACAACTCTATGGGAACCCATATGAACAGAATGGACATCAGCATATCGGACTTATGTAGAGGGTGTCATGATGAAGAGGCGGAAGAGGACTTCCTTCACTTCTTGTGTGAGTGCCCCAGCCTAGCTAGAACCAGAAAAACAGCGCTAGGAGAATACTTCTTCGACGAACTGGGTGCCATCTCTGGCTTGCCAATAAACAACATCCTAAAATTCATTCAGAACTCAGGATGGTTCAGGGAGGCTCCCCGCCCCTAAAACTTTCCATTAACCCCCTCCCTATCCCTCGTCACCACCCATATTTCACCCTGGGGAGCGCAATGGATCTACTGAGATGCGACTAGATGATGCGGCTCGCCGGAACTGTTTACGAACGATCGAGTACGATAGTGACCACTGCGGACTCGTTGCCGTAGTACAGCTTCCGAACGAGCTCGTGGAGCTGCATGAGTATGTACCTGTGCATACTTACAATTACAGTAAGGTGCGCTGGCCACGCTTTACCAACGCCTTAACGAGCGAAATTAGATCGAACAACATATCCCCACCAAATGACAGAAATTTGACAAATAACGAAATAGACCAATACTTAGAACAAATGGACGAGACAATCAAACGAACAATGAACAGAACAATACCGAAATACAAACAACGGGACGCAACCGACATGTACCGGAACGCGACCATTGACGCATTACACCGACAAAAAAGTGGACTGCTGACAAGACTAAAACTCTTGTACCGACGGTTTACTGACCCACACAATCTGGAGATTAGGACACTGAAGTCGTCGATCAAGAACATCAACCAACTAATTAAAGAAAACTATCGGTTGTCAATTAATTTGTATTGGGATAACAAAATTCAGGCCGTTAACTCTAGTGACCCGAGCATGTTTCCCCATATTAACAAGATATTCAGAAGGAATGATCAGAACGATCTTCCGTGTCTCAAGCTTCAGAGAACGACAGACAACAGAGACGTACTTCTGACAGCAGGAATTAATCCAGAGGACGCCGTCTTGGACGATGACCTCTTTATTGTCGAAGATCCGCAGGAGAAAGTGGAGGCTATGGGGGCTGCTTTCCAGCAAGTGTACAAGGTGAATGCGTGCATTCGCCCGAATCACGACCTGGAAAACAGAGCCTTGCTCCATCACTTCTACCTTCGGAATGACATCACGCAATGGCGATCAGAGAACCTTGGTTTCACCGGGTTCAATGAAGATCATTTGGCAAACGCCATAATCGCCGAGCGAAATGGGCCCAGTTCCCTGTTAATTACGAAGGTGGAGCTCCAGCTCATCTTCGATTCATTAAAGAAGAAGAAATCAGCAGGAGTCGATGGCATATCCAACGTTGTACTTCGACATTTACCTCAAGAAGCAGTAGACATTTATACCACTCTGTTTAACAACGCTCTGAATAATGCATATTATCCAGTGCGGTGGAAGACAGCTGTGGTGCATCCTCTCCCGAAAAAGGGAAAGGACAACTCCAATCCGGCGAATCTCCGGTCGATAAGTCTTCTTCCGAGTATCAGCAAGGTATTCGAAAAAGTTATCAATAGAGCTCTGTCTAAGTGGGCAGAGGACAATAATATCATACCGGACAATCAGTTCGGTTTTAAGGCGGGACATGACACTATTCATGCCGCGTCGAAACTCGTTTCTGATGTCCAATGGAACAAATCTAAGAAGCAGTGTACGGGTGCCTGTCTGGTTGATTTGGAGAAGGCCTTCGACACCGTATGGTTAGAGGGTCTTTATCTAAAGCTGACCAGACTTGGCATTAGTAAACCACTATTATATATGCTTTATGATATGCTCAATGGCAGAAAGTTTGTTGTCAAAAGTGGCAATGTAACATCTGCCACAACCTTTAATATTAAAAATGGTCTTCAGCAGGGAGCGGTCAACTCGCCGATTCTATTCAGCATTTACACCAGCGATCTGATAAGTAGTCTAACTCAGGTAATTGCGTATGCCGACGATCTAATTGCGTACAGAACAGCTGCAAAAGTCGAGGACATCAGGATTCTTTTGCAGAGTGACTTCGATGAGATTCAACGATATTGTGATGACTGGAAGTTGAAAATCAGCTTTCAGAAATCAGAAACTATCTTGTTTAGGACTCCGTTGCGTGGAGCCACAAGGGATACGAGAAAGAACTGGCGCAAGCTGGTGATCGTAGGGCCAAATGGACATCCACTGGCGAGTAAAAGTGTAGTAAAGTACCTTGGCATCTGGATGGATCAGTATTTGTATTTCGACAGACATATAAATGCTGCTCTGGCCAGGGCTAGGGGAGCTTTTGCCCTGACAAAACGGTTGTTTTATAGCAGCCGGCTTGACAGCAGGGTGAAGGTGATTTGCTACATGGCCCTTATCCGGCCGATGATTGCCTATGGATGCCCGGTTTGGTTCAACGTTGCCCCATCTCAAATGGAAAAGATTCGGGTGTTTGAGAGGCAGTGTCTTCGACGCTGCCTTGGATTGCACAGAACACCAGAGTCGGAGTACAAACACTACTATTCCAACCTGGCTCTATACAACGGGGCCAACATAAACAGGATAGATAATTTCTTGCTGAAGCTTATTCGGGGTCACATTGCAAGAGCGATGTCCTCGTCTAACAGCTTAATTTTCGGGGCTTATTACCCTAAATACGAATACTACGAGAGTGTGCGTCTAAGCGGCTTTATTCCGCCCGATGCATTCCTCCACCTAGACAGTCGAGGGTTGATCCAGGATAGAGCGGCGGTTCCGCTAATCTACCACGTCAGCCGTAGAACTGTAGATCGGCGGCTCCTTTACAGTCGAGACGTCCTCGCACAAGACGGAGCTGAGCACCTTCGGTTCAGTAGGACTGTGTCCGAACGGGACCGAAAAGATAGGGTAAAGCAGGAGAACCAGTTCTGGTGGTTGAAAAACGAAGATGAAGTTCCTTCAGACATTTAATAGTTGACCTTGCTATTTTCTTATGTATGGCCGACTTACATAGGTTTAGGTAGTTATTTTTAAGTAGGGACAGTCAGGGTGGCACCAAAAAAAAAAAAAAAAAAAAAAAAAAAAAAAAATTATAAAATCCACAAAAATACAAAAAAAAATTATAAAACCGGAAAATGCTTGCTGTGGCTGTTCTAGTTTGTAAGTAGTCTGTAAGTAGCTTATAAGTAGGTTGTAAATAGTTTTAAGTAGCTTTAAGTAGTTCTAATTAGTTTTAATTAGCTTTAATTTAGTTTTATGTAGTTTGTAAGTTTTATATAAAACCAAAAAAAAAATTAAAGACAATGATACCGAGTTTTTTTTGTAAATTCTTCTCGGTAAAAAATAAAACCGACCTGGATTTAGTATTAAGATAGTTCTTAGGCCGAAAGGCATTAGCATTAATCTATTATAGTTTAACTTAGAGCGCCCGACTGGGGCCAGTAAGTTAGTTTTAAGATATTGATAAGTAGGCTAGTTTTTATGAATTTTTGTCTAGCTTTAAGATAGTTTTAAGAAAATTGAAAAATAAAAATGAATTATGTATATATCGCCGTATTATCACCCCTTCTAACCTAACCTAACCTAGTCGTTAGTTAGTCCTGAAAATTTCGAATTTGTCGTTCAATGCTTTTTATGTATTTTTTTGTGCTTTGCTAACTTGTATCAAATTACTTGTTATTTGTTGGGTTACTTGTATTCTTTGAGTGTCAATTTAGAAAAGCAATTTTGACGAATCGAAAAATGGGTTAGTGGATAGTTGAAAGTGAAATGTTGATTTCATGAAAAAGATTGTTAAGCGTATACTTGTCCGATCAAAACCATTGAGGACAGAAAAACTTGTTCTCTAAGACATAATTGGAAAAAAAATTCATTTTGTGCACTGTTTTTTAACGAACACCTATAAAAAAAACTACTAAATGGCTGTTTTGCAGAGCAAATGTGTCTAACAATAAAGCATTTTTTGCAAAGAAATCCATATTTTTATTAGGACACTATTAAAGAAAACGGTATTTTTGACAATTTTTTTAGTGGTTTATATCCACTCAATTTATTTAATTTTTTTTTATCGGGGCACATTCGTCTCTGCAATTTTCTCGAGAACTGTTTTATTTGAAAACATTTAAATGACGAACGCACCCTTTTGTATACCTATGCCTTGTGTTGTAGTTTGAAAGTTCCAGTTTGTCGGCAAAAAAAAATTAGAAGTGTTTAGATGTTTTTATGTCTTCTGTGTAATTTTCCACTTCTGGTAGTAAGCATTTTTTTAATATTAATTTTTTGTAAGGACCTGTTTTATTTTTGTGAGGAGTATTTAAAAATATTCATCTTTAAGTTATCCAGAACGAATTCGAAATTCATTGATTTCTTATCAGGGCTACCGTTTCATTTTACGAGAAAGCAGTACTTCGAGGAAAAAAAAGCAGTGGTACGACAGATAAATATTTGTACAATTGTTCATATATTTAAGTTTTTTTAATCAAAGTAAAGTTGATACAAAATTATAATTTTCTTATAATTATAGCAGATAAATTTCGGGAAACTAGCAAAAACTGAATTTTCCCCTATTTCCCCCTATTTTTTTTTTAAATTCAGCTTTATCGGAATGTTTTAGAAACAAAAGTCTTATTTTCTTGGGCTAAATTTGATAGTTTAAGCTTGACAGAGGGGTTAAAAAATCATATTTTGACCAGCCATTTTTCCAATCCACGTCAAAAACTTGAATTTTGTATTAGTATTTTCTAGTATTAGAGGGGGATTACAGAGGTTTGATCTCCCACCCCGAACATTTTTGGAAATGCATTTGTAAATCATACGAGTATATTTCCAGTTCAGTAAAAAAAATATTGTTCTAAAATTTCTGATATTTGATTGTGTTCAAAATAAGCTGTATTTTCTACTAAGCTCACGTATTGTTTAATTTTTAATGAACATAGTAAGGTGCCTCTTAAAAAAAATTAAGTCTGGCTACGGCCTTGTACACACACAGTATGCAATCCAAAAGTTTCTTTAATATTTCCAGATTTGTTAAAAGGCAAAAAACCCTTATTCAAAAAATGTTTGAGCAGAAAATAAACCAAAATTCAAGATGTTTCAACATGAATTAGTATGAAGAAAAGGCTGCCTAAAATTACGCCACGGCAATTTACGCCAAACTTTTTGGGTTCCTATTCCTAGGAAAAAAAGGCATAACATTGTATGGACAATTTTGTGCTTTTTTCCATTTTTATTTTTTGACGTAATTTCCTATGGCGTAATTTCTGGAAACCTAAAAAAAAATATTTTTTGAATCAAAATATCTACCTAGTGTGAATCAGAATCAAAACTCATTTTATCCACTTTGAGAGATTTGGAGTAAATTGAGAAAAACTTGTATCTCGTAAACGAAACATTTTTTAGAACTTTTTTACTGGCAGGGTTGTTTGAGTTGGTATTCCCCACAGTTTAAGTGTAGAAATCGAGATATGAGGTCCTAGTTTTTGCGTGGTACCAGAAAGAAATATGGATATAATGGTTTTTGAAAATTACCTCTGGATTTCAGAATAAAACAGAACAGTCTAGGTAGCAATTGAAAACTTTAAAAATTTAATTTGAAAAGGACAAAACTTCATTATTTTATAAATTAAGTAACAACTAAAACAATTTTGGTAAGAGGCACTGTGGGTTGGTATGCAGAATTTTAAATTTGTTTAAACAAAAAGAATTTCAAAGGAAAATGTTCATACTTTAGAGACACCATACAATCTTATTTGAAAAAAAATTATCGTGAGAAATAAATATAACCTCAATGAAGAATAGGCTCACTGAAAAGGTCTCAATGAGTCTTATTTCTGTATCTCAGACAGGGAAAGATTGCATCTCAAGTGTTAACACTCTCTGACCTTAATCATTGAAAAGGTTTCAATGAGTGCCATTATTTGCTGTATAGGCACAAGTCTGAATCTTGTGCAGGGAAAGTTGTATAGCCCAATTACTGAGCGTAAACGCTAAAATTAAAAAAATTGGTAAGCACCATAATTAGAACCGTCAATCCTAGAGCCCTACCCATATTTGAAGTGGACTTTTCCTACCTATGGGTACCATGGCACCCTGGTTCTTATATCGAGATATTTTTGTAAATACAAGTTTTCTAACATTCTTAATAATTTACTTTGGTAAATTTTTAAATAGACAATCATAGGATAGGATGCAAAGTTAAAATAAAATACAAAAGAAACGAACATCTACTGCCACATGTTTAAGAAATGTTATCGATTAAATTAAGCGCAGGGTGATACAGCACCCTTGGGTAGGGTTCTAGGGTCTAATGCATAGTTTATTATTTGTATGCAAAGCTTAAAACTCATATTTCCAACTGAAAATGGCTTTTAGCCATAATGGAAATTTCAATGCAGGTTTTAAGCAATTTTCTTGATGTGCCTATAATAAGTTTAAAAGTCGCAATTTCATTCTTCTGAGTCATCCCAAAAATTACTATAAATTATGAGCATAGTAAAAACACAATTTAAAGGCTGACTGAAAAATACGATTTGAAATTCCATTGCCGCATCTCATTCCAAGTACATAGATTTGGCGCTCTTGGAGATGCCGCCAGGGGGACAGGCCCCGGTTTGCCACCCCCCCATGGACCCGGGGCTGATTATGACTTGCGTGGAGTATTACGTTTCAAATGTCATCTAAAAGTCCTTAAACTGCCTTATTTCTGAACAGAAAATAAAATCTGAAATTAATAATAAATGATTCAACAGTTTGGTAAGCAAAAGTTCTAAAAAAAAACAGTACTTTGGTCGTTTTAGCAGTACGACAGTACGGTGTTTCAAAAAGCAGTACAAATACTGCAATCACAGTACTTTGACGGCCCTGTTTATTATTGTTATTTCTTATCCTTATTTCTTTCTCTATGTTTTTGAATTTTTTTCTTTTGTTAATAAAGGAAATTTAATTTTTTTATGAATTCCAGTTATGTTCTTAAATGAAATAAATAAAGTTAATACAATGAATAAACTAAGTTTAGAGTATTTTTTGTGGCAAAAGTGTCTCAAGCATTGTCAAAAGTGCCCTGGGCTGGGGCACATTCGGCGAAATGACTTCTTTTCTTTTCAAATAAAAAATAAAACATGCTTTGAAACTATACGAAAAAGTTTCCTACTGCAGCTTAAAGACAAAATATCAACTTTATAAACAATGGCTACAACTTTTAAGAAAGTTCAATAATTTAGATTTTATGATGCTTTGAAATTTGTCAGTTGAATGCGCCCCAGTTTACCATACTTCAATCACGAGCTTTCTTGTGTTAAATGCAAAGGCAAGCATGCAACTAAAAAATTGTCCCATGGGCAGAGAACAGAAAGTGAAATGTGTTAACTGTCAATGCAACCATCCTGCAAGCTACAGAGGATGTCCAGTTGCCAAAAAATTCCAGGACACAAAAAGAAAAAACTTAACTGGGAACAAGCTTAGAAACTCAACAAACACAAAGCAATAGTGGAAAGCAAAAAATTAGCCGTTGAAAACAAAACTAAAAAGCAATTGCACTAAACAAAAGTGATGAAAATAAATCCTATTCCCAGATTGCAAAAAATGTGCGGAAGAACGAAGAAACGTCTATTAAGGAAATGCTTTAACTTATCCTTTAAAAGATTGAAAAACAAGATTTAAACATAAAACAGTTAAGCGATGAAGTCGCTCTTAAAAAACAGTGATGGACAGAACCTCAAAACTGCAACATGGAATGCAAACGGTCTTTTACAACATGTGTCAAAACTAAACATCTTTTTACACATAGAGCATATAGACATTTGTTTGGTGTCTGAAGTTCACCTCGATATAGAACAAAATCTTGATAATAAATTACCCAACTATTCGTGTTATCACGCTCCGCACCTAGCTGACAAAGCTGGGGGAGGATTAGCAATACTTATAAGAAAGCGCTATTAAGACCCTAAATTTATTACCGAACTTTTCAAGTGGGCTGCAATACCGCAATGCCAAGACGTTTAAAATAAATATGATGCTCTTAAGCGAGAAACAAGAAAAAAATCTGCTTTAATTCGTGCTGAAAGGTATAAAACTGGAGATGGCCCCAATGTTAGTTCAGATCTCCCAACAAATGAAGAAAAAACAAAAAGTATGATTTTGTTGTCCGTTGAGGGAACTGAAAGTGCTTTTGATTCTGATATTGTCAAGAGCGTAGAAGGTTAGGAGCAATATTGAAATATTTATATATTGCATCCATCATATTATCAAAAAAATCATCAAATTCATCCTCCAATGTTTCAAAAATATCCATTATAACATCAAACAATTATATTAATTTTTTCTAACGGCCAGAATGACAGCTATGATTGTTTTAAATGCCTGATAAATTTGCTAATCAGCACTTCATCTGGTCACTAAAATATTCAGAGCATTAATTACTACTTAGACCTATTCAGATATTGTAAAACGTTAATAAGGTTGTAAATTGACGAATAAGTTCAAAGTAGCTTAATTGAAACTTTAATCAGATAATGTGAAACAAGCCCTTAGTATTGGTATAAAAAACAAAGTTTTATATAGCAGCTATATACTACCCTCCGAGGTGTTCTCTAACTGAAGAAGACTATGCAGAACTCCTAATTTTGTTAGCACCTAACTTGCTTGTTGGTGGCGACCTCAATACTAAACACACCCAATGTGGATCTAGGCTCATAACATCGAAAGGTAAACGGCTATATCAAGCAGGCCACAAATACGAAAGTTTTATAAACCTATGATCGCCTATGCAAACAATTGAACGAATTGATCATAAAGTAGAACAATTAATTGCCGATGTGAAACAGGCTGTAGAAGAAAGTACTCCAAAAAATTAAGAGAAAAATACCCTGTCGAAATAAAGCAGCTGATTTTGGAGAAAAGAAGAAAATGGCAAGCTACGTGATTTTCTGGTGATAAGGCAGGTTTTAACCGCCTTAACAACGAACTAAGGAAAAGAATCTGTGAAATTCAGTGATTCACTTAGTAGATTTCTGAATAGTCTGACGGTAGATGCTTCTACCAAATACTCCTTATAGAAAGCAGCTAAGCACCTTAAAAGAACACAGACACAAAAACAAAATGTGCAATCTCATCTACAATAGTTTGTTGAAAGAAACGACGAATGTGAAATTGCTTTTGTCACGCTCAAGGAAGTAAGAAGCATGTGTCAACATAAGTTGTCTAACAAAAAATCACCAGGGTACAATCTAATAACTGCTCAAGTTTTGAAAGAAATGCCTCCAAAAGCCTTCAAAAAACTCCAATTTATAATAATGCATGCCTTAAACTAAGATATGTGCCACATAATTGGAAAATTGAAGTTATTGTTATACCTAAACAAGGTAAACCACCAACAGAAGAAACATTTAATAGACCTATATCGCATATACCAATTATTGTAAAAGTGTTAAAAAACTGCTCTTGAAAAGATTTAGCAAAATAATAGAAGAAACAAGAGTAATTCCAAGCCATTAGTTTGGATTTAGCAATAAATACTAAGTAATTAGAAGCCATTAGTTTGGATTTAGCAATAAACACTCCACGAAAGACAAAGTGCATCGGATAACGGATGTTGTGAAAAAGGCACTTGAAGAAAAACAATTGTGCTTGGCTATATTCTAAGATGTTGCTCAAGCCTTTGACAAGGTTTGGCACTGGGGACTTGAGTACAAACTGCAAAGGCAGTACTACGAAATATTGAAATACTACGTTACAAACCGATTCTTTAGAGTACGCTACGACCAAAATTACTTGGAACTAAAGAAAATTGAAGCCGGTGTACCACAAAGAAGTGTCCTAGGACCAAGCTTTGAGTGCAAAATGTAAAACTTCCTTACAAATTTGATTGATTGATTGAAATTTGACAATTCGATTACTAGTCATGTGAGGCATTGTGGTGTTAGACGTCAAACGTTCACAACACATTCGCAAGTGTGTACCAGTGAGAAATGTCAAAAAATCACTTTTTCCAGTAGCGATTGTTCATTTCACGTGCAAGTATGTACTAGGCTTAATCAATTTCATTTTGTACAACGTTGAATTGTCATACTATTAAGTATATTTCTGTCTACTTTAAATTTGACTTATTAGTTTTAGAGATATCATAGTACAGTGCGCACCACAGGAAATTTTTAAAATTGCTATGAATCACATAAAAATATCAATTAAAATTGTAAATTTTTACTTTTGAGACCAATAATGAAAAAACAAACCTTTCGATTTTTGACTCAGTCGAATAAATATTTTGTTAATACTATTTTACTATTACAATTTGTCACTGCATTCTTCAGAAACATTCGCAGCGTAAGGCCTGCTGTGAATAGTGAAAAACTTGTTTTTTCTTAATTAGAATATTTTGGAATGCTTTAAAGCAATCTAAAAGTATTCCAAAATATTCTAAGTAAGAAAAAACAAGTTTTTCACTATTCACAGCAGGCCTTACGCTGCGTATGTTTCTGAAGAATGCAGTGACAAATTGTAATAAAGAAAGTTAATTTTCTCAAAAACATACAAATGATGAATGCTCCCGAATCCTTATTTTGGCAGAATCAAATTATTTTGATATCTAAGTTTACATTTTATTCATTTAAAATGTGCATTATTAAATAAGTTAATTTAATTTTTTTTAAATTTAAGAAAAAAAAAAACAAATCAAAGATTCCAATTCATTTTGCGTTAAAAATAAGTAGTTCTCTAAAAAGCTACAATTTTATGTACTAAAAGAGTTATGATTTTTGTATTTTCATACGCTAACTTCAGGGGCCCAACTATATAACTCGATTCTACAAAACGTTCGGGTTCGTAAAATCTTAGCTTGTTAATTCTAAAGCAAGCGCTTATAAACTGAAAAAGAACAGCGCTAATTGGGGATTATGTGGCAAAAAGTCGGAAGCACTAACGTTTGATTCTACTTTCATACATACGACCACTTATTTTTAGCATTAAAAACAATTCTTAAATAGATTAAAAAGAATAAAGTTACATAGTAGGGCCGCAGTTATGATAAGATGAAATTTAAATATTCAAAGAACTGATAGAGCATCAACTACACGGTGTGAGAAATAAGTTAAAATCTAATTTTCTACTAATTCAGAAGACAAATAATACAAATTTATATTCGTATTATCTTAGATTTGCACCACTTTCTTCAGACTAATTTTACCGGAAACTTTAACAATAAGAAATAACTCGAGATTTAAGATTATGGTTTGCGCATTTAATTTGCTACATATTCAGATTACAAAATTATGTGTAAGTACAGTTTGGTCCTAAGAAGGTAGTAGGCCAATGTCCATTTTTTACAATATTGACTTAAGAACTCAGCGGAAGATGTTTTACGAATGAAAGTTGTTTATTATTTACGTGACCTTTGTATCTATTTTACGAATGTAATAAGGGCCTATTTGCTCTAATTGCCTTATTTAACAAGATACTAAAGTTTTTAAAAAAGTTTTTTTTCAAAAAGTTACAAGCATTTTTAGCAATTTAAAAGCAAAAACTGGACATTGGACCTCTTAGAACCAAAGTATAGACTTTATTTCACAAAATTTCCGAAAAAAAGGTCGTCAATTAAGCAGTACTTTACTCAAATACTGCCAAATACCTTGGAATGACTTTGGATGCAAAGCTCGAGCACATCAACAAATCTTGAAGTGGATTGTATTACTATATCTAATATAATAACCTATCCTAGGCCTATCAAAGCTGTCTCTAAACCGAAAACAATTTTCATATCTCGACTTGAAGCAGACATTGTTCCAGAAGAAATTGTTAATGACTAAATAGCTAGAAACTCTATCCCTACAAATACTTCTATTAAATGTACAAAAATTAGTAAAGTTAATAGTTTTGTCTCATCATTTAAGATACATAGTTACACATTCTTCGTTCTTTGATTGGATTTGCGGTTTTAGTAATTGGTTTTCTGAAGCTCTTATCAAAGAATTTTCAATTAGGAAAAATAGGAGTTCTAGAAATTCTTGCAATACATCATCTCCAAAAAATTTAATAGGATTGCCCTCTTCTACCAAAATGTAAGAGGCCTTTGCATTAAAGCTGCTGATATCTATGTTAACTCCCAGGCATTTTTACATGACATCTTTCTTTTGACAGAAACCTGGCTTAATTCAAGCTTTCTGGACATAGAACATTTTAATGAGGAGTTCTTAGTTTGCAAGTGAAAAGTGTGGCTTCAACTATTTTCGAAAGTATTATAATTTAAATAAAAACAAAAACATTCCAGTCATACATATAAATTCATCCTCAGAGTCACTAATTTTTGAAAAAAATTTTTCTTCATATTCACTTTCAGTAAAATCAGCAAGTAAACACAAGATTTTGGTAAAAAACAAATATATGACATTTGGCTGAAAATTCAGATTTTTTGTGCGTTCAACGATACGATTCACAACTGGATTTTTAGATTTCGCCGATGAACGCACCCAGTTTCACTTTTTTATGTTATACTGGCATATAGTATAACAAAAATAATAGGCAGCTACACTTATAACAGTTCTTCAAATGGAGTCAAATCTTTTTATGGATATGCTATCCAGTGTATATAGAGATCAGTGGTAGTGCTACACTACTTGGGCTCCCAACTTTCATTTAAACCAAGGGAGGACACTTTAAAAAAAATATTTAATTATAACCAAAATTACGAAAAAGCGCAAAATTTACAAAATATAATTAATAACTTGAACTATAGCTAATAGCCTTTTCACACCGAAGCAAAATCTCGATTTTGAGCAACAAGATTTCAAAATCTACTTGAATCGTTCACACCACACATAATCTAGATTCTGTCTAACATTTCAAAAGAATTTAAGTTCTCATAGTCAAAGTCCAGTCAAAGCCCCAGGACTTTGAATAAAACATAAAAAGGACCACTATCTGCTACACTGTACTCATTAACATAAAATCTCTTTTTTCCATCTTCTCTCTTCTTTAGGCAAACTGTTATACGGGAGAGAAAAAATGAGTAATTAAGTGTGATTGTGAATAGGCCAATAAGATTTTAAGAAGAATTGGTAGAAATCTACTAGATTACGAAATTCTAGATTTTCATTCGGTGTGAAAAGGCTATTCACAAAAGAATAGCAAAATAAATAAAAAAAAAAAACTATTTTAATCAGGTAGTCAGTCAATTTTATTCTCAAAAATATAAAACGATTTCAGAAAACTGGGGAAGCAGATTAAAATCCTACTCTTCTTAGTCTTGCAATAACAAAATCTCACTTTAAACCATCTCGTGTTTAAATTTCGCAGCAAAAAATCTCGCAAATATCAACTGAAATCTCGCATTTAAGAATCTCACTAAACAAATTTTCACAAATTAAAATCTCAGAATAAAGTCCTGTGAACCAAATACCTTAAGTTATGCGGTAATGCGAGATTTTGAATCTGACGTTACGAATTCGATGATTTGATTTCCGAAATATACTCAGCCCAAAAACTGAAATTGAAATTTTTTGAATTCACTTGCTGAATTATTTTTACTGTTGAATGTAAGAGATCCTGCTTATATCATACCCTCCTACTCTATCAAAGTGACAGAGAGAAATTACAGAGCACTCTGAAATATAAGCTGGCTAGCTGTCACCCTGCTTGAGCTTAACAGCTGTCTTGTTTCAGACACATACATGCGTTAGAAAAGAATGTCTTTCACCTTTAGTATATAAGATTCTCTTCTTGTTCTCCATTGAAACTAATAATTTCAAAACTTCCCAATCTATACAGCGTCTTTGTTAGTAAAAGGACGACGGAAGGACAAATAATTGAAAGTTTTGTTCATCAATTTTGAAGCGTTTAGAAAGCAAAAACATTTATTATTTTCATGGATAAATTGAGCTTAAGACTTAATTAATATTTCTAGTCCAAAAAAGAGACAAATGGGCCTAACCTCCCACATGTAAATAGATTTTGAATATTTCAATATTCATTGGAAGGCAGTTCAACCCTTGAAATAAAAAAAAACTCATCTTATGTGAAAGGCTGGACAAAAATGATGCTTTTTTTGCCAGAAATAGTAATTGAGACAAGAGCTTTATTTTGGCACCAAAATAACCACCGACTTCACTCTTTGAACGTCACAAACTCAATCTTTATTATTATTTTCAATGATGAGTTTTAATAATAGCTTTAACTGGCGGATGATTCCATTTTTGTTTGTCTTTTAAATACAAAAATATTCTTCAATGACAAAAGCATTCTTAAAAAAAAATTTATTTTCTTGCAGCTCGCACAACTACTTCCAATGGAGGAGAATTTTCTTTTGCTCTTCCGATTTGATAACCCTCTGGAATCAAGTGTGGAATTTATGAAGGTATGTATCTATATAGGGTGTTCCACAGCAACCTCCAGCCGCAGAGAAAATACATGGGTACCTGTGTTCATCTTAGGTCGAAAAACTTAAGAGGTAATTTTTTCGGTTTCGTCTCGTTTAGAATAGGGCTCGGCAATTAATTTATTTGCGGTCTAGATGATAAACATTTTTCGAACCAGAGTCCAGAATAGAATATAAAGAAATTTGTGAGCAAAAATTTGAATCCAGTTAGTAGACACCACCTATTTAAAAATGATTTTTTTATTTATTTATTTATTTATAGAAAATGAAATTATAATTATTCAATATTTTCCTTTTGGCGAATGCAGTAAAGCTAAAACCGCACTCGACGGAACTGCACTTCAGCGGAACTGCACCGCAACCGAGCTTCAAAATATCTTATGCGGCAACGAAACTGAACAGAACATCAGACCGCGGCAAAGTTGGTCAGATTATCAACTTTGCCGCTTGGTGCCGCGTCGTGAAGTTCAGTTGTCGCTTAGTGCGATATAGCTCATATAATTTCATACAAACAATATTTTGAAGTGCAGTTCCGTCGAGTGCGGTCATACCTTAACACTCCGTAATAAGTAACATTTTAATTCACTAGAAGAGAAATTCTCATGGACTCTGAATTAAGAGCATTTAAGTATGCATTTAAGAATACAACAGGTACGTTTAAGAAAAATTACATTTATTTGCATACTTATTAGGGGTGTCGGATATTTACTTATTATATTTATTTTGGATTTTTTTTACTCATTTCTTTTGACTGTATATCAAATTAAGTTCGCTGTATAATATTATTGGGCCAATTCGAGCAATCTATTAGGAAAAAATAATCGAAAACGGCTAGAAAATCAAAAGATTTTTTGGGGGCTTTCATAAAGATTTAAGGTAAAAAGTTATTTTATAGCTTTTTAATGAGCAGTTTTTTATTCCATTTTCTTAACAGCAGGTTACAAGGGCAAGAAAATCACTAAGAGTAACTTTAGCCAAATATCGACGAATATTTTAATGGTTTTCCTGACCACTTTTTCGAATTGTAATTTTTTACCTAAGACCAGCAATTTTGGAAAATGTCCCAAAACAAAAACTACTTCTATCTAAATCCTTTATAAGATCCACCATTCCCATTTTCAATTAAAAAAAATTCCGACATACCTACTATTTATATCTGATCTGACGTTCATGCTGAAGGTCTGGGTTCGCTCCCCGTAATCACCTAAGAGTATATACTTGTCATGAATGAGTGCTTCTCATCTAGCCGTTCGGACTTGGCAAAAAATTGTAGGTCCCCTCCATTCATGCCAACAACGCGCAAACAGGAATGGTTGAGAGTTGTAAGTCACAAGGCCCAAGTTCTCCAAAAGCTGTTGTGCCACCAAATTTTTTTTATTTATTTATACCTGACTTTGTCATGAGATCATCAAAACCCTGGAATATTTCTTGCGCCCATGGGTTTTGCTTTTAAACGTCAATATTGCTGGCAATACTTCTATAAATATTCAAACTCTAATGTCAAAGACTCGCTCAAAAATGTACATCTTTTAAGGTACGTCAATAAGTGCAAAGGCGTGTATGCGTCCTCAAATATGATGTTTTTATTTTCTTGATCCAAAATGTCTGCTTTTGTATTGTGTTTTGCGGATACTGAAATGCTTTGAAACGATCTTCGAGTCTGAAAATAATTTTTGAAGCTTGTCCAGCATACACACAAAAGTACTTAAAGCCTTTTCACACCCAACCCAACACGCGGTTGTCGCAAAAATATCGATTTTGGAGAAAAACCTAATCGAAAAAATAAGTTTTCCCATAATTTTTTTTATAAACACAAGTTTTATATAATACCAGTCGAAAACATGTTGGAATTCAGAGATGAACGAAACAAACGTACCTTTTAAAAAGTTCAGTGCTTAATAATATGTCAAGAAAGAAACTAATTGATTGCTTTAAAAAAAAATTTTAAAAAAACAGCTGACGAAATTCTGTCATATCAAATATAAAATTTCACGCTCAAAATTAATTAATTTAAAACAGATAATGTTTTCCCGGTGCAGGGAAATAATTCCACGGGCATCTGCTCCACATGGGAGTTTATTCCATCATAAGTAGGAATCTAACCCACTTTCCAAAGTGCAATTTATTCTCACCACGAGAGGAAACTAATAGCACTCGAAATTTTGTGGAATTTTTTCCCACCTAAAATTTGGAATTTGGGATATTATTGATTCATTGTAGAAAACGAAATTGTTTATTTACAGAAATACGCCAGCATTATGACGAATAAATTGTGAGGTATGTATGGGGGGCATGCTGCCCCCCTGCAACCCTCCTGCTTGGGATCTGTTGGAGAACATAAAAGCTACACTTTGTATTTATTGTAAGCAGCTTCTACTGTATTATTTTCTGAGATTTGTATGTAGCTTAGACTTTTGTTTTACTATTTTATCTGACTAGAAAATAATTTTTCATTCTATATTTAACTTTTCTTCGAATATAATGTTCATTTAATAATTTTAATAAAATATATTAAATTCTAAAACGATTGCCTTAAATTAATTAATCGTTGGTCCTACAACAGGATCATTATAGGATTTGGGGTGGGTGCGAGGTTGGGTGTATGCGAAGTCTCTTTTGCATTTAAGGAATCTAGATTTAAAGATACTACGAGTATGATTAAAAAAATACCTCCTATAAGATCAAACCAGAGAAAAAGAATTGAAGTTGAGTCTGATACCAAGTGGACAAAATCTCCACTCTTCAAGTGGAGATCTTTCTCACTAAAAAGTGCAATAAATTCCGTCTCTAGGTGAGAATAAATTGCAATTTGAAAAGTGGAACAGATTCCTGCTTATGATATAATAAACTACCGTGTAGATCAGATGCCCGTGGACATTAACGCACATTATTTCCTTCTGGTTCATGCCAAGAAAAAGTGAATCTATTCTTTATTTTATTATTATACCTAGTATCATATATTTTTTTTTTAGTAAAAGGGCTTACAGACCTGCACTAATGACATTTTACTCCCACTTTTTATGGTAGCTTATGTTTTTTTGCTGGAACCGCTCTAGTCCTTTTATGTTCGGTCCACTTACTGAGAAATTTTCTATTTTCACAGTAAACTGCACGTTTTTGTGACTCATTTTGATATCAACACTTAACAAAAAAAAAACTTGAGATTGAGATGTGAAATAAATAAAGCCCCCTTTTTGAAAGTTTCATGTGAGTAATCAATCATAACTTTTTTACCATTTCATTTTCGATTTTGTTTTTAAATCTGAAAGAAGAAAAATAGGTCCTTTCAAAATTGGTATATTTTTTGTAGAAAAATGAAAAATGTCAGAACTAGTCCAAAAGGTTTGTGATTTCCAATTTCCATTTATATTTTTCTCAGTTTGATAACGGTTCTTTCTTTCGATTTCGATATTGTAACGACTGTCACATTTGTACTCTAACAACTCTCGAATGAACTATAGCCACTCTCGAATAAAAGAAACGCCGAATTTTGGATTAGACAGGACACAAACCAACCTACGGAGAGCTTTCGAACTTCCAATACTAAACGTCGACTTGAAATAAATTGTTTTGTGGTTGTAAAAGTAAAGTGTTTTATTTTGTAAGGTAAATAAGTGGGGAATTTAAATAAAGTGAATAAGATTTATTTACGAACCTGAGAAAATACTACATTGGTATCAGAAGTGGGATAAAACTTAATTTATTTGTGTATAGATAGTAAACTGTGCTTTAAAAGACAATAATTACCAAAAGTGAACGTGACTATAAGTTTTTTTTTATCCGATGGAAATCTTCAAAAGACACTCGGTAAGAATCGGTACCAACTAGTGTGGGGCTCTTACCGCACTAAAACCACCGGTGAATCCGGACCAATCTATGAAAGATCGACAAATGATTTTTCTTTCTTAATTTATCAGTCGCATTGTGGGAAGTTTAAGTTATTACACTTTCCATAGCTTTTAGACCATTAGCTCATGAGACTTGGTTTTTCTTAATCTTCGAACATTGTCTCGTACATTTAAGACATTTCGGAGTTGGTATGACTTTGCAGTCGCTGATTGTGTGATACAGCGTGTTTTTTAACCACTTCTGTAACCATTTCAATTTGAAGGTCACGATGTAGATCGCTATTTCTTATATACCAAGGGGCATTTATTATTCCGCGAAGGACCTTGCTTTGGAATTTTTGGATGGGTCCAGCATTTGTTTTCTTTGTACAGCCCCATAGTTGGATGCCATATGTCCAAACGGGTTTCAGTACTTGCTTATATAACATTAGCTTGTTCTGGATAGATAGGTCAGAGTTCTTTCCTAGTAACCAGTACATTTTTCTGTACTTCAAGTTTAGTTCGTCTTTTTTCTTTTTGATGTGCTCTTTCCATTTAAGCTTTGCATCCAAAGTCATTCCAAGGTATTTGGCAGTATTGGAGTAAGGTACTGTTGTACTGTTTATAAGAATTGGAACATTGTTTATTTTTTTGTTTGTAAAGTTTATATGCGTCGATTTTGTTTCATTTAGTTTGATTCGCCATTTTTGCGTCCAATCACTAACTTTATCGACTGCATTTTGCAGTTTTTGTGTAGCCTTCGTAACGGATTTATCTGGCACCAATATTGCAGTATCATCAGCAAAGGTGGCCATGATAGCGTTGATGTCCACTGGAATATCCCTTGTATATAACAGATACAGGGTTGGTCCTAGGACACTTCCTTGTGGTACACCGGCTTCAATTTTCTTTAGTTCCGAGTAATTTTGGTCGTACCGTACTCTAAAGAGTCGGTTCGTAACGTAGGATTTCAGTATTTCGTAGTACTGCCTGGGAAGATCCCTTTGCAGTTTGTACTCAAGTCCCAAGTGCCAAACCTTGTCAAAGGCTTGAGCAACATCTAAGAATATAGCCGAGCATACTTGTTTTTCTTCAAGTGCTTTTTCCACAACATCCGAATCCGATGCACTTGGTCTATCGTGGAATGTTTATTTCTAAATCCAAACTGATGGCTCGGAATTAGTCTTCTTTCTTCTATTATTCTGCTTAGTCTTTTCAGAAGCAGTTTTTCGAAAACTTTTGCCATGATTGGTATAAGCGATATAGGTCTGTAAGATGTTACTTCTGTTGGTGGCTTTCCTTGTTTAGGTAAAACAATGACTTCTGCAATTTTCCAATGATGTGGCACATATCTTAGTTTAAGGCATGCATTTATTATAAATTGGAGTTTTTTGAAGGCTGTAGAAAGCATTTCTTTCAAAACCTGAGCAGTTATTAGATCGTACCCTGGTGATTTTTTGTTGGACAACTTATGTTGACACATACTTCTTACTTCTTTGAGAGTGACAAAAGGAATTTCACATTCGTCGTTTCTATCAACAAACTGTAAGGGATCTGTAGCTGTGCTTGGTGGAAATGGCTTAAATACATTCGCGAGATGTTCAGCGAAGAGATCAGCCTTTTGTTTTGGGTTTCCGATCCATTTACCATCTTGAGATTTTACTGGCGGGTTTTGTGCCTGTGGTCTTTTTTGGCGCTTAGCTGCTTTCCATAAGGAGTATTCCGTAGAAGCATCCGCCGTCAGACTATTCAGGAATCTACTAAGTGAATCACTTTTAAATTCCCAGATTCTTTTCTTAAGTTCATTGTTAAGACGGTTAAAAACTGCCTTATCACCTGGAAATCTCGTAGCTTGCCATTTTCTTCGAGCTCTTCTTTTCTCCAAGATCAGCTCCTTTATTTCGACAGGATATTTTATTTCTTTTTCTCTTGAGTTCGAAATTGTTGGAGTACTTTCTTCTGCAGCCTGTTGCACATCAGCAACAAATTGTTCTACTTCATGATCAATCTGTTCAATTGTTTGCATAGGGGATCTTAGGTTTATAAAACTTTCAAGTTTATCTCTGAATTCGTTCCAGTTTGTTCTTTTGTTCACGAGCTTAGGATTACTTTTTTCTATTATTTCTGCTTCGCTCAGTGATAATATTACTGGAGTATGATCTCACGATAAATCGTAATTATCTTCGACACTTATATGGTTTCGTTTAATACCTTTTACTACGAAAAAGTCTATAAGGTCTGGTATTTTGTTAGAATCAGATGGCCAATATGTTGGCGAGCCAGAAGAATAAAATTCGCAGTTGTTTTTGCGGCCTGCTTGATATAGCCGTTTGCCTTTCGTTGTTATGAGCCTAGATCCCCATCGGGTGTGTTTAGCATTCAAGTCGCCACCAACAAAGACGTTATGTCCTAACAAATTTAGGAGTTCTGCATAGTCTTCTTCAGTTGGAGAGCGCCTCGGAGGGCAGTATATAGATGCTATCTTAAACTCTTTCTTTTTTATACCAATACTAATTGTTGTTACTTGCATGTTTTCATTAGTAAACTTAGGCTCTTCATAGTGTATTAAGCACTTTTTTATTAGTATTGCTGATCCTCCCCTAGCTTTGTCAGCTGGGTGCGGAGCGTGATAACACGTATAGTTAGGTAATTTACTATCAAGATTTTGTTGTACAGCGAGGTGAGTGATTTTCGGACACCAAACAAATGTCTATATGCTCTATGTCTAAAAAGATGTTTAGTTCTGATACATGTTGTAAAAGACCGTTTGCATTCCATGTTGCGATTTTGAGTGTTCTGTCCATCATTGTTTTTTAAGAGCGACTTCTTCGCTTAGCTGTTTTATGTTTAAATCTTGTTTGTCAAACCTTTTTAGGATAAGTTCAAGCATTTCTTTAATAGATGTTTCTTCGTTCTTCCGCACATTTTTAAGAATCTGGGAATAGGATTTATTTTCATCACTTTTGCTTAGTGCAATTGCTTTTGGCGGTTGATTTTTAGTTTTGTTTTCAATGGCTACTTTCTTGCTATCAACTATTGCTTTTGTGTTTGTTGGGTTTCTTAGCTTGTTCCCAGTTTTGTTTTGTCACTATGAGAGTGAAAATAAGAAAAGACAATGGGTGAAACTCTAAATGATTTAAATTTAGTTGAACTTAAGGCAGAGCTGAACAAGCGAGGTCTTCCTAATGTTGGAACAAAGAATGATCTTATAATTCGTCTGCAAGAGGTTATAAGAAAACGTGGAGAAAACCCAGGCACGTTTATATTTGATATTGAAATGGAGGAAGACCAAGAACAAGCAAGATCATCGAGATCATCAACTTCTTCAACAATTCCAAGAACAGACAAGTCTGCTCGAAGGTAAGTTAGAAGACTTTGACAACAGAAGTATTGCCCTTGACGAGCGTGTCGATAAACAATTTTTGAGTATCGATAAGCAATTGTCGACAGCAGAAGCAAAGTTCGAAAAGGTCGAAGATAAATCGAATGCATTACAAGGGAATTGGATAAAGTAAGGAAAATGAAGGTTCGAGGAAGTTCTGGCGTCTTCCAAGAAGAAAGCAGGTGCATTCACCAACTTTCGATGGCCAAACTTTTTGGTCAATATATAAGAAGCAGTTTGAGGCAGCCACGGCAACAAATGGCTGGGACGAGGAAGACAAATATATAGCTCTCACGCTTGCCCTTAGAGTAACTGCTGCTGAACTCCTACAAACCATACCAGCAGATAAGATTGGCAACTTCAGTGCTCTTGTTCAGGTCATTGACAAACGCTTTGGAGATGGCCATATGCAAGAAGTCTTCCGCGTTCAACTCAATACTAGAGTCCAGAAAAGAGGAAAAACTCTGCAACAGCTCCAAGCAGACATCGAACGCTTGGCACATCTGGAATATCCGGCCGCAGGGGATGAAATCATCAAACAATTCGCAAAAAAAGTATTTGTCCGTGCTGTATTTGATATCAACCTACAGCGAGCAATTCAAACTGCTGAGAAACGCACCCTTTCTGAGGCATTAGCATTCGCCCTGACTATGGAAACAGCAGAACAGGCTTGTCAAGGAGTCCATAGAGTAAGAGAGCTAGAAATTAAGGAGCGTTCATGCCATGAACCAGCGAGATGGACCTGCTCGATGCTGGAATTGTAACAAGGCTGGACATCTCCAACGTCAGTGCAGATTACCAACTAGAACACCTGCATGTCAACATTTTGGACGCAGAAATGGAAACAATAACACCAATACTCCAACTCCACTTGCTTCCCGAACGAAACGAGTAAGAACAGACTTCGAGGGGCAGTAGCTGGTTTCTGGTATCGATGGCCCCAGAACCACTACTCAGGTCTCGCAGACTAAACGAACAATAAAGGTTTGACTATGCAGGCAATATTAAATGGCAAGAAACAAGTGGCTACAATCGACACTGGTGCCACTGCCTCCATTGTTAGAACAGACTTGGTGAAGATGACATGGCTGCATAGCACCAACACCTACCGTCTGAAAACTGCAACAGGAGAGGCAGCCAGAGTGTACGGAGAGGTTCGTCTTACGATCCGTTTGGCGGAACTGTAGTTTTCACATCTGTTTCTGGTAGCAGATATTTGTGACAAGCGCATCATTGGAATCGACTTTATGAAAGAGCACGTAATAATCCTTGATATCGGAATGCAAATTCTTAAGTATCGAAATGTGGAGATTTGTATGGTTAATGGGAATGAAAGCACATCAGCTCTGAGGACTGTCGTAAAGGAAGATATATGCCTGCCACCTTCTTCAGAAGTGTTCGTTTGGACAAAAATAAAGGGTGATTTGGGTAGCTGTCGATACCTTATGGTGGAGCCAGACCCTGAGCAGTCTTCCCAAAACATCATCCTAGGGAAGACTCTTGTGGCACCTAATAACAACATGTCAAGTCAAGCTGAGAAACAGAGCAGTTGTGGGAAAGTGTGAATCAGTTTCTGCAATCACTAAGATCATAGAAGTGGACACTCAACAATCTGTGGACCCGAGGAAATTGAACTCTATGAAGGCAAAAATTCTCAAGTCATCCATCTTTAGTGATCAACAGCTAAGTGATGCTGGAAGCCTCCTCTCCCCACCCAGTGGGTAATATGGTCAAACACAACTTGTGCAGCATTGTATCGACACAGGAGATGCTAGACCAATTCGACAACCAGCAAGACGTCTCTCATTAGCCAAACAAGCTGATTGAACGAATGATATCGACAATGAAGAAGGATGGGCTTATCGAAAATTCTAAAAGCCCTTGGGCATCCCCAGTCGTCCTTGTCTAAAAGAAGGATGGAAGTACTCGATTCTTTGTGGACTGGACTATCGGAGGCTGAACGATGTGACAAAGACAGACAGCTACCCTCTGCCAAGAATCAGCGATACTTTGGATGCGATGGAAGGAGCTAAATGGTTCTCAACATTGGACTCGAAGAGTGGCTACTGGCAAGTGGAAATCCATCCAAAAAATCGAGAAAAGACGGCTTTCACCACAGCAAATGGTCTGTTGCAACTCAAACTAATGCCTTTCGGACTATGCAACGCTCCAGCAACATTTGAACGTTTGATGGAGTGCATTTTACTAGGACTTACTTGGAAGTCATGCTTGGTCTGCTAGACGATGTCATCGTTTATGATAAAACATTTGATGAGCATTGTGGAAACCCTTAGGCCGTGTTCCAGAGGCTTTGAGAAGCAAGCTTAAAATTAAATCCAGACAAGTGTGCATTCTTAGATTCTGAGGTAAAATACGAGTACTTGGGACATATCATCTCGTCCCAAGGAGTGAAGACTGATCCTGAGAAAGTGGACACTTCTAAGAATTGGCGAACTCCACAAAATATACATAGACTTCGGAGCTTTCTTGGTCTAGCCACGTACTATCGTCGTTTTGTTAAGGATTTTGCTGGGATCACTAAAAGTTTGCATCAGCTTACCGAAAAAGGCAAACCATTCAAATGGTCAAGTGAGGGTGAGAAAAGCTTTCAGGTACTCTAGCAGCGCCTATGCAATACACCCGTTCTGGCCTATCCGACACCAGCCGTACTGCCGTACTGTCGCAAGTTCATGATTGAGAAGAGAAGGTCATCGTCTATTACAGTAAGGTACTCTCAAAGCCAGAAAGAAATTATTGTGTGACCAGAAGAGAACTTCTAGCTCTAATATCGACTACAAACACTTCCATAACTACATTTATGGACAGAAGTTCCTTGTTCGAACAGACCATGGCGCACTTAATGGCTTTTGAACTTCAAAAATCCAGAAGGTCAAGTGGCAAGGTGGATCGAGAAATTGCAGACGTACGACTACCAGATTCAACATCGAAGAGGAAGGTTGCACTCAAACGCAGATGCCTTGACTTGGAGACCCTTCAAACCGGACTGCAAGCATTGCACACGTCAAGAAGAAAAGGAGGTAGCTGCCATCAGGTTGGAGTAATGAAGAACTGAGGACCGCCCAACAAGAAGACTCGGATATTGAACCCATTCTAGCATGGAAAGAACACCAGAAGAAACCAGAATGGGGTGACATCTCCGATAGAAGTTCAACTCTTAAGGCGTATTGGGCACAATGGGACTCGCTTCATATACAAGAAGGAGTACTAAGACGTAAGTGGGAATCCACAAACGGCAAATCATATGTGATGTACCTCGATCCAAAATAAGTGAGATTCTTCAAGAGATGCATGTGGGAGCTTCTGGAGGACATTTGGGGACCAATAAGACACTGGAGAAGGTAATGCAGCGATTCTACTGGCTACATGTAAGAGAACACGTTGAAAAATGGTGCCGCTAATATGATACTTGTGCTGCAAGCAGGGGACCAGGCAGAAAAATCAGGAGTAAAATGCAGCAGTATTACGTGGGCACTCCTTTTGAGGGGATTGCAATAGACGTTGCGGGACCTTTTCCAGAAAACCGAAAGTGGAAACCGATACATCCTGGTAGTAATGGACTACTTCAGCAAGTGGCCTAAAGCATTTGCCATCCCAAACCAGGAAATCAAAACAGTCGTGAATCAGATTGTTTTCAACTGGACAAGCAGGTTTGGTGTGCCGATGGAACTTCATACAAATCAAGGCAGAAACTTCGAGTCCAAAATCTTTTAGGAAGTTTGTACACTCCTTGGCATTATAAAGACGAGGACAACACTGCTTCATCAACAATCTGATCGAATTGTTGAACGATTCAACAGGACTCTTAAAGAACATGTGTGGTTTTATAATCCCCACCGTCGGAAGGGACTTTCAGCGAAAGACATTCATTTCCCTTTCTAAAGCTTTCAATTTGACGTTTAGTATTGGAAGTTCAAAAGCTCATCAGATTTCTGCGTAGGTTGGTGTGTGTGCTGTCTAATCCAAAACTCGGTGTTTCTTTTATTCGAGAGTGGTTATAGTTCATTCGAGAGTCGTTATAGTACAAATGTTCAGTCGTTACACTGCCCCCTTTTTAGGATTGATTGTCCCGAGCAAATCCATCGCATCTTTTACCATTATAGTGGTGTAAACGGTCACTATGAACTACTTTCATTTTGACTCAAAGTCCTCTCTGAATGTGGTAGCCGACATCGTTAATTCATTCTTCAACAGTGCCTTCCCAATTTTGTTGAAGTTTCGGTGAAAGTCCCTTCCGACGGTTGGGATTATAAAGCCACACAAGATCTCCCGCTTGGAATTCGTTCGTTGTTGCTTATGTATCGTATCGCGTTTTCATTCGATCTCTTGTTACTTTTCTATTTGCTCTTTTCCTTTTCCGAATGTAACCCAGCCTTTCTTCTCTACTTTCATTGTCGCTCAATTTCATGGGGCCAGTGTTGAATCTGCACTTTTCTTTCGTTGTTCTCCAAAGCCTTTGGTGGAGCTTTGATTGTTAGGATACCGTCCACTGAAACAATGGAGATGACGTTTTTGGCATCATACCTTTTTGGCAGCTGATACTTCGGCACAAACTGACGACTTATGTAACCATGATCATCTTCACATTCGTTTACCTTCCACCACCACACTGTGCCCAACAGTTTTCACTGTTAATTCATCTGGTTGGAAATGGCTGACATCCATTGACACTTGAAACCCGTGCTTTCCAACTGCATAGTTTTCTTTTGAATGTCGCTTGTCACCCTTTCCCTGATATGTATGGCATGGATACAGTCCAAATCTGGAGTCATCTTGTTGGGCAGTTACTACTTCCTCTTTACTCCAATCGTCAGTGAAATCTGCTCTTAATATCTGGATGGCAACAACCTCCTTTTCTTCTCCACGAGTGCAATGCTTGTAGTCTGATTTCCATGGTCATCTTGGTGGCAATTTGCCCTGGCGTTGGAGATGTCCAGTGGCAGTCTGCATTGGCGTTGAAGGTGCCCGATCTTGTTACAATGCTAACATTTAGGTCTTCTAGGTGGGAATCTACACTGGCGTTGGAGATGTCCGGTCTTGTTACAATTCCAGCATCGAGTAGTAGCGACGTCCACCTCCAGCCCATTGCTGAATATGCAGCGTCACCACAATTCCTGTAGATGCAGGGAGTCTAGAAGCTGGTACCAAGCCCACGCCTTGGATACCCATCGCCAAAGCAACAGGTATGTGACGATGCCAGCAGCGATTCCAAGTATTCGTCTAGGTTCCATCCCACAGTGTTTGTTTGTCTGTCGTCGTCAGGTGCAACTGCCGCGATATTTATTCCTAGTAAATATCGGCCAATGAACTAGCCATTGGCGACTCAAGGTATCGTGTATCCAGCATACAGACCGATGAGTGGGTGGGAAGACGATTCTGCCATTGGTTCCCTGCCATGGTGATATCTATAACTATAGATACATACGAGGGTGGCAGCAATATGTGTCGCAATTCGATGATTCTATGACTGCGCATAGTATTAAGGCAGTAAGAACTGGGTGATATGCTGATGTGCAACTGGTGGTGGGTGTGGAGGGGCGCCAAGTGGCTGGAATGTGCAAAAGGGTGACGCCGGCGATGACTCTGATGAGAAGGTTGGTTGTTAGGGCATCGGTCGATGTCCGAACAGACTCCTTGAGAAGCCTTCTGCTTCCATAGTCAGGGCGATATGCCTCCCAAATGCCTCCCGAAGTGTGCGTTTTCCAGCAGTTCGAATTGCTCGCTAAAGGTTGATATCAGATAGAGCACGGACAAAGGCTTCTGTTACGAATTGTTTGATGATTTTATCCTCTGCAGCCGGATATGCCAGATGTACCAACCTTTCGATGTCTGCTTGGACCTGTTGTAGAGTTTCTCCTCTTTTCTGGACTCTAGTATTGAGTTGAACGCGAAAGACTTCTGAAGTTGCTTTTTTATCTGCTGGTATGGTTTGTAGGAGTTCAGCAGCAGTTCCTCTGATGGCAAGCGTGAGAGCTATATACTTGTCTTCCTCGTCCCAGCCATTTCTTGCCGTGGCTGCCTCAAACCACTTTTTATAGATTGACCAAGGAGTTTGTGCATCAAATGTTGGTGGATGCATCTCCTGTTTTTTTGGACAGTCGCCAGACCTCTCTCGAACCTTCATTTTCATTACTTTATCCAATTCCTTTATAATGCATTCGATTGTATCTTTGACCTTTTCGAACTTTGCTTCTACTGTCGACAACTGCTTATCGACAGTCAAAAAATATTTATTGACACGCTCTTCAAGGGCAATAATTGTCAAAGGCTTCAAGATTCTTCTGTTCTTGGCTTTGTTGTTCTAAAAGATTCTTTTGTTATTGGCTTTGTTGATCAAATCTTTCAAGAAGGTTCTTTTGTTCATTGCGTTGTTCTTCACTTTGTTGTTCGAGAAGATTCTTTTGTTAATTGCTCATTGCGTTTTTCTTCGAATTTGGCGAGTAGCTGAGAAGGCATACTGCTCATGAAGGTCTTGCTTGTTCTTGTTCTTCCTCCATTTCAATGTGGAATATCAAAGTATCTGGGTTTTCTTCACGTCCTCTTATACCCTCTTGCAGACGAATTATAAGATCATTCTTTGTTCCAACAGTAGGAAGGCCTAGCTTGTTCAGTTCTGCTTTGAGTTCAACTAAATTTAAATCATTTAGAGTTTTACCCATTGTCTTTTCTTATTTCACTTTGACAGTCACGTTCACTTTTTTGTAATTATTGTCTGTTAAAGCACAATAAACTATCTAAACACAAATAAATTAAGTTTTATCCCACTTCTGATACCAATGTAGTATTTTCTCAGGTTTGTTAATAAATCTTAATCACTTTATTTAAATTCTCCACTTATTTACTTTACAAAATAAAACACTTTACTTTTACAACCACAAAACAATTTATTGTTCACCACTTTAATTTCAGTGTAATTTTATTACAACCAACTTTACGCATTCACAATTAAAAATAAACTGCATCCTCTGGCGGTCAGACATCTGCTTTTATACTTTTCACAAGGTTCCCGAAAAAGCTGGAAGGTTCTAGTATTTGCTTCTCGAGCTTTCCAAAGGGAAAATTTCCTATAAATTTCCCTTTCCAAAGCTTTCAATTTGAAGTTTAGTATTGGAAGTTCGAAAGTTCACCAAAGCTCTACGTAGGTTGGTTTGTGTCCTGTCTAACCCGAAATGTTTACATTTATGTCGAAGTTTTCGAGGTCTTATCGAAAATCTACCAGCTGCTCCAGTCATAGGTGTGCTCCCCTGCTCTTTAATATCGAGAAAGAAACGCTGAAATGTGACCTTACCTTCACCTGTTTAGTGTTTGGTACGTTCTTATTGCCACAGGCATATTTTTCAATCAATTATCTTCATATTAACCAATATCGTTGGGGTCTTATTCATCGGTGTCCTTTGGTCCCACTCGTGATCGGCACAATAACCCCACATTGTCAGACAAGCGTAATAAAACTCTCTACCGGATTTGCAGTTACGGGTTATTGTCTTCAGAACATTGTCCGGGTCAGGTTCAGAAGTTCAGTGGATGGGAACCAAGCAAACATTTTTTAGCACCCTAGCCCTACAATGTTCCAGATATACGTTTCCAGTATTCTACATGAGAGTATAAAAATAAGATTTTGTTGCAGGACATTGTGTTAACTAGTTTTTGATTATAATGGAGGCGTACAAAATCAGGAGCTTTGACTCCTTCCTGGTGATGGAACAAGAATATTGCTATTATTGTGAGAGACTTGTGTATAACGTGTAATTAGTAAAGCATGCATGAAACAGAAGTAAACAAATCTTTCTCGGCACTGCAATTTTTTCATTCTAGGCATCTGGCGTCTTGAAAACTGCAATGATATCTCGCAACTGTGCATTTTCTTGAAACTTCTTGATCTGCCTATCTCTTTCCAATAGGGTGCGGATGGGCTGTGGCAATATTTTTGACCGAATTTAAAAGACGATTAGGATGATTATGATGACGAACTACTTTAGTATCGCGAACTGTGGATTAATCGAATCCAATCAAAATAATAATTAAAACAAACGAAATCAAATAAGAATAATAAAATTTGCAACCGGCATGCACACGCGAATAATATGATTGAATTAACCAACTGTCAAAACGATCAACGAAGAGAATGGGAGAATAGAGAAATAAGACAAAATAAAAATACTGCAACAACTAATGCAACGACGATGCAGCTAACCGGCTAGTCAGCTGGGGGTGGGTTCGCCGAATTTTTATGGGAATTAAAAAAAGTAGATAGCTTATGGGTCGAATAAAAAAAGAATTATTAGGGAAAATAATCAAATAAATAAAAAGGTAAGCACAGGGGCATACTTACGCTAAAGGGTGGGCGCCAGGAAACTTTTAATAGTTGTTTGCCTTAACCGGGTACTGAAAATGTTTCTTCAAAGTAAGAAGAAAAAAACACAATGATTTGCATCCCTGATGGGGAATTAAAAAGTTTATTAAAAAAAATGTCTGGGAAACCTTGGCTTACGCCTGGATTAAAACACAGAATCTTTTCAAGAATAAAAAAAAATAAATACAAAGTATAAAATTGTTCGAGGAACAAATTAAGAAAATTAAACAAAGATAATAAAATGGAGAATCAAATAAAGGACCGCTATCACCGGTCCCGAAATCAACCGTATAAAACAAACTACGTTGAAAAGGGTCACGAGACCCAACATTAAAGGGATAAACGAATCAAGAGCCAAGCGAATATAAATGAAAACCACAATTTTTCTAAAGGAATTCAAAACTAAATTGCACTCTACTTATCTTTTTATTACTCCTTCCTTCCTTCTTCTTTTCCTCCAATATTTCTGTTCGTCCCGTTCTGACGAAATCTCAATTTTTGGTTCCCTGATAAAACTCCTTTCATCAAAGCGAGTTTTCTTCTTCAAAGTTCCTCCTCCTTCAAACAACTTTCAAAACACTTTTTTATTACTTCCAATACCAATTATTCTTAGCAATACTATTTAACAAATTTTAAATTTTCTATAATTCCTTTTTTTCTTCTTCTCAAATTTTAAAATCCTCTATCGGCTTTAGAAGAAGTGGTTGTTTTTGCCTAGCCTTTTGTCTTCTACCGGCCTCTCTCTCACGCACACTCTGTTACGGTTACACTCCGAGGTTAAGTTCTAACGAAACTATCTCTCACTCACACATTCAATGGATTCCCCAAGTTGTTGGCGTGCGTCGTCCCAAAACTTGACGAATCCAAGGCAAGAGCAAGTCATATTCACAATAAACTAATTTTGAGAAGAAAACAAAAAAACAAACTATAAAAAGTTGAAAACATAATTCTGAGCATTCTCTCAGTTACCTACTCTACATATTTTAACGTTTTGGAAAAATATTTGAAGAAGGCTAATATTTTCAATTACCAATTTTCTTGATCTTTTTGAGGAAACGAAGGAGGAAGGCATATACTTAAATCAAACTAATTGACGCGCAATCTACTATTCGGTGGACCTTTGTGCAGATTTGGGGAATGAAGGGAATAGCGTTTAGCGTTCCATTCTTTTATGCGGTCGATGTTTATTAAAAGTTAAAGTTAAAGTTCAACATTTACGTTGAGTTTGTCGCCATGTTCCACATTTAAGTGCGTGTGTATGTCTCCATCTGTCGCTTGACGATTCAGAGCTACCTTGCTCAGCTCATACATAGGTGGCGTGCGATTCTACACCCAATCCGCTGGCTCAGCACGAAAGAATAACGATGAACCTATTTTGTCATCCTACCCGAGCCACTTTCAAGCTCCATGAGGACAATGGACGAAATTGAGGGTCGAAAAATGGGATTGGTTGGGATGGAGGGGAAAACAGATAACGAGAGTTAGACTATGACCAAGCAACATAGTCAGAAGAAGGTTTTCAGAACCGAGTGGAGAGAGTTTTTTGTTGCGGTAAATCTTACCGTAACAGGGCACCGAGCAATCTTATATTCCATAATTTGAAATGTGTACTCATGGGTTTTGCAAATAATTCAAAACTCATGTAAGTAGAAAGCTCACCATCTACTCTCTCAAAGCACAACCCGACGATGTAACAGTTGGTTCGGGTGTGTTTGCACAGTGATTTCCTGGAGTTTTGTCGTCTTGGCGAAACTTGCAGGTAAACAAACTATAATTTTCCTCTTTAATGAGCATCGCTAAGACGCTGACCAAATATAATATAAAAGCCGATATTTTGTCTAATTTTTTATCGAAAAATAAAGTTTTCTAGAACTTAAGTCAGTAACAACATGTTTTTTGGAGTCTGTCAATTGGACTGTAGTGTTTTTAGCACTCGAGTTTTTGAAGGCTGGACGTACTAGTAATATTTACTTTAAAAATATTCAATATTCAATAAATCCCAGTTTTATTGTTGCATTTGTCTGTGTTAATTAAATTTATTTTGGGATATCTCTCTATAACTGCCACTTTAGGCGCCAGTTATAGATATAATTGAAACTCATCATTGAAAACTTTGATGATCGATTTTGAGACCTTTAGAAAGTAAAATCATTTATTATTTTGATACCAACATGTAAAGCTCAAGACCAGATTAATATTTCTAGTCAAAAAAAAATTCAAATGGGCCCAACTTTGCACTTTTTAGACATCAATGATCATTAGGTAGGTAGTTCATTGAAATAAGAAAAGTTTTTATGTACAAAGTTGGGCCTTTTTGAATTTTTTGCTTGACTAGAAATATTAACAAAGCCCTTAGTTTATTTGTCCACCAAAATAATAAATGATTTTTCTTTCTAATTATCTCAAAATCAATCATTAAAATTATAATGGTGAGTTTCAATGATGGTGCCTAAATTATAGCTACGAGTATCATTGGAAATTTTAATGACTGATTTTAAGACATTTAGAAATCTAAATCAGTTATCATTTTTATGGACTAGTTATCATTTTATTTCTAGTAAAAACAAATTTCAAATAGGCCCAACTTTTCACTTAACAATGTCGTTTTCTACAATGAATCAATAATATCACATATTCCAAACTTCAGGTGGAAAAAAATTCCACAAAATTTCGAGTGCGAGTTCCCTCTTGTGCTGAGAATAAATTGCACTTTGGAAAGTGGGTAAGATTTCTACTTATGATGGAATAAACTCCCATGTGGAACAGATGCCCGTGGAATTGTTTCCCTGCACCGTTTATTTGACAATACGTGGTGTCTCTATGTTAGTGCGTGAAGTTGGGGATACTATAATGGTGAATTTGGCAGAAATAATAGGGGCCATTACTTTTTGAATATCAAGATTTCACCATTAGGGGTCAGAGAATATCAATTACCAAGAAGCCAATCCTCGGCTGTCATTCGGGTTTGCCTACAAACTGAAACACGCACTCATAGACAGTTAGGCTAAGTCCACCACTAGGTTTTTGCACACATTGACAGCTCGGCTAAGTCCACCACTGATTTATTAGCACACATAGACAGTTGGGATCAATCCACCACGAATATGTCGGTTATTTTTGAAAATGTTTAGTTATTTTCAAATTCACTTGGGCTGCAATGGGCTTATTTCAAAAGTATAAAAAAGGGAGAAATTACATATAAAGTGCTCGCCGAACCTTATGAGAATAAGTTGTGGTTTTCTTTAGAATGTAAATTGTAATCGCTTTTTACTAACTCCCGCCTGTCTGGAAAATAAATATCTTTAATTACTTTCCTCTGTTTTTTTCTTTTCGACTCCCGAAACGTATAAGGATATGTAGAAAATGTACTCTTTTCTTGACGGAAAATAACTTACAATTAGTAAGAAGAAAGTTTTAAATAATTATGCGAAATGAAAAAAGATATTCACAAACTAGAATTTTGGCATATATACTACGCATACATGTGTCGTTATACCAGCTTGAAGCTCGCGTCAATCAAAACCTGGGCCAAGGAGTTGGTCTTACAGATATTGCATTATTTATTTATTATATTTATTTGCTTGTTTGCTCTGCATTTCAGACATTAACGTGTTATTTGTTTCTATAGCGCTCCATTTAGGCCTCTGACAGAAAGTAAATACCTTATTGGAGCATTACTGAATCCATAAATATTTTCTGGTGCAAATTATATCAGCTTGATAGAAACGATGTACCAATGTTTCTTTAGTCTCTCTATAATGCTCTTATGAAGTAACCAATATACTTTCGCTTCAAAAGTAATCCCGTAAAATTTTTATACAATCTCTATGTTAGTCTTTGTTTCTATATTGCTTGTTGTAGTGAATATGGTGACGTCAAGCTATATCGGCAATTTTATAATTTAAATATATTTAGTTTGGCATCTGAGCACATATATATTTCTTATTATTATCAATGTTTTAGGTTGGTATTAGTTAATTAATTAATCTATTCTACCGCTATTTATTAATTTTACAATATGTGTTTGAAATAGCCATACCAATCAATTATTTTATATTTTTCGTGAACAAAGTTTTTTCGTATTAATAACGGGTGATTTTTTAGCTGGTTTGGTTTTGGCAACACTGGTTTTGACAGCTGATGTGTGTTTAGTACCTTGTGTCACTGTCAAACAGCTTCAGTTTGGTTTGCAATTTAACCATGGATCGTCTTATAAATGAACAACGCTTGCAAATTATTGAATTTTATTATCAAAATTCGTGCTCGGTTCGAAATGTTCATCGCGCGCTGCTTCCATTTTATGGTCGGCATTCTCGACCTTCTGAGCAGTCTATTCGGAAGATTGTGACCAAATTTCGCACCAAATGTACTTTGTTGGACATTAAACCACCAACACGTTTACGTACTGTGCGTAGTGAAGAAAATATTGCGGCCGTATCAGCTAGTGTGACAGAAGACCGCGAAATGTCGATTCGGCGCCGTTCCCAGCAGTTAGGCCTTTGTTACAGCACTACGTGGAAAATTTTGCGGAAGGATTTGGGCGTAAAGCCTTTTAAGATACAGCTGGTGCAAGAACTAAAGCCAGCCGACCTACCACAACGCCGAATTTTTGGTGAATGGGCTCTTGGAAAGCTGGCCGAGGATCCGCTTTTTTATCGAAAAATTGTGTTCAGCGATGAGGCTCATTTTTGGTTGAATGGGTACGTAAATAAGCATAATTGCCGCATTTGGAGTGAAGATCAGCCAGAAGCATTGCAACAGCTACCAATGCATCCCGAAAAAGCCACTGTTTGGTGCGGTTTATGGGCCGGCGGCATTATTGGGCCATATTTCTTCAAAGATGATGCGAATCGCAGCGTTACTGTCAATGGTGAACGCTACCGAGCGATGATAACAAACTTTTTTTTGCCCGAAATGGAAGTTCTTGACTTGCATGATATGTGGTTTCAACAAGACGGTGCCACATGCCACACAGCACGCCAAACAATGGCGCAATTGCGAGGCGAGTTTGGTGAACAGTTAATTTCACGTTTCGGGCCGGTCAATTGGCCGCCTAGATCGTGCGATTTGACACCATTAGATTATTTTTTGTGGGGGTATGTCAAGGCTAATGTCTATAGAGACAAGCCCGCTTCGATTGACGCACTGGAAGCCAACATCCATGCATTCATTCGTGAGATACCGGCCGATATGTGTGAAAGAGTATGCCAAAATTGGACTCAGCGGATGGGCTACCTGAGACGCAGCCGCGGTCAACATTTGCATGAAATTATCTTTAAACATTAAATTGCAAGGTTCAAACTATCGATTCAAATAAATATTTCATTCATTTTTTCGATTTTTTTGTGTTTTTTTTTTTTTTTAAAGTTCTAAGCCTCTTAAAAAATCACCCGTTACAAGCTTTTTGTCTCATAGGAGGCAATTCAAGATAAATAAGATTCCAATTTAATGCATTCAACTGTATATCTGATATTCACGCAGTGGTTTAGTGAGCAAGACAATTGCTCCAGGGGGACACGGGTTCGATTCCTGAACCTATGAACAAGATTTTTTTAAATTTTATTTAATGTGAACTTCTTTAAAAATCTCATAATTAACTCCATAAAGGTACAATAGGAGTGAAAAATGGTCGCCTTTTTCACTCTATGGAAGCTTATGCAATGCTTTTATGCATAGATTGAATGAACACGAGATGCATCTATGGATGAATATAGAAGCGAAATTTGTTATTTGAGCAAGCCTTTTTCATAAACGAAAATTCAAGATAAAAGTGATTTTGATTTAATGCAATGCCTTAATGAGTGTGATGGCTGAAAACAGAAAAGCATCTATTGTTAGCTGAGTGGATGATGGCGAATTAATTTAGCTTTAACGATGGTTCAAGATCCAAGTGTCCAAGTGTATTATGGTATCCAACTAAATGCCTCAAAATCGTTGAGCATCAGCTAACCAGCTGTAATTAATGAGTTAAAATTACTGAATATTGGATTAAATAACTCTACAGTAAGCCTTATAGTTTTTAATCAATTGGTTATTAATAATAATAATATTTATATAATGCATATTTAAACGTTTTCATAAGATTTCAAATGGGGTAATTTTGCAAATTACAGAAAAATTGTTTTCATCTGTAATTTGGTATTTCTTTTGACAGCTCATTTCATTTTTTTAGTTTCAACCCTGCCTGTAAATCGCTTTTTGATGTTGATTTTTTAATTCAGCTTTAACATTTTCGTGCAAAATCTTTTCAGAGCTCTTCAAAATGTGCCCAATTGGTTGTGTTCGTTAGGTTTTGACTAAATTTCCTACAAAATTTCGAAATTTAAATTTGTGTGGAAAATGAGATGATTTCGTATCAAATTTGAAAATTTTCAACGAAATTTCCTTATTTTGTCTAACAAAAATGTAGTATAGAGGCTCTCTAAAATTAACACGAATGCCGATTGATTCGCAGCGACTCATTCAAAAATACTACAAAATATGACAAAAACATAGACAACGCCAAACAACACCAAAAATTCATCGTCGCTCCTCATTCGCGTTGGCTTGGGAGAGCTTTTAGTTTGTTTTACTTCATTTCTACATTGGTTGTATATTAAACATGGTCACGCTAAAAGCTATAACTAGCCATTTTATATTTTTAGTTCAGTTTATTATTTCTCATTACTGTAAGCCAAAATGTTTTAGGTTTATTTTTCTTAAATAAACTATTATATCTATCTATTTATTTGTTTAGAGATATGTGTTTGTATTAATTAAACGGGGTTAATGTTTTGATCCATAGCTCCGCACTTTTAGATCACTGATTTGGTGGTTTAACTGAGGATGGTTCAAGTATGTAATTGGCTTTTATAACTAATATGAAACCTAAATCATCATTAGAACCCAGTATATCCACAGAAATTGATGAATTAAAAATTTTGAACCACGGACATTGTTAGGCCCCGACGTCTTTTTTTCGTCCAAGCCCAATTAGGCAAGGGAAAAAACACACCTAAGGTGAACCTGGCCCTAGTTGGGTTTCTATTTGTTGAACACATCCCGTGGTCAGAATTATTAACCTCGGTCTGTTAATTAGATGTCAAAACAAAACCAAATACAAGGTGTTCCCTATTTCATGCAGGATAATTTATGAAATGTTATTTTAAAAAAAATCGTATGGGAGGGCGGATTATTTATCCGCTTTTAGATAAGAGTAATGACTTTCTTGAACAAAATTTAAAATCAACGGCACCACTAACTTGCAACTTGCAATGTTATGCTCTTTATTTTTGTTTAGTAAACTTTTTTGAATTTAACGACAAAATTAAAAAAAAAAAAATAACTAAAAAATACGACAACAGCTACAAGGTCATGCTATAATTTCTTAAAAACCATTCTCGAATCAATTTTTCTAATTAAGTTGTTTCATAATCATTTTTTAAAAAAATAATTATCCAACTTAAAACTTAAAAAAAAAATTTAGTGTATTTGTTAAAACTATTTCATTCCTTTAATATTATGAAGTATAATAATTTCAGTAAAAAGTATTCATTATTATTCAATACTATTAAACACTCAAAACCAAATGAAGTTGAAGTTGAACAAAAATAAAAAATAGCTATTGCTGTTTTATTATCTCCAAAAGAGGGCTGGATTAACTTTTAACACGTGCAACAAAAACGATTTTGAAAACTAATCATTATTTCTTTTTTGTACTAAAGTTAAATCCAGATCAATACCCGAATCCCGACAGAAGATAATAAAACCCAGCTAATATCTACTTTATACTTATAAAGTGGAAATTGAGAGTTTAGTGGAGTTTAAACAACAAATTGCAGAAAAACTATTTTTTTATTTCTTATTTTTCCATATAGTGCCTCTTCTCTATCTCACAAAGTATCTATTAATACATGTCAGAATTAAGTGGGAAAGAATTTGTACGACTGCCAAATTTGTTTGCAGAAAATGATTTTCATATTTTACTTCCACACTTGTATCCAAAAAAATTTGTTTCACTATAACCTCAAACCCCCAAGTGGGATAGAAAGTGTGATGGTTTTAAAACCGTTCCTGAATATTTTTATGTATTAACATATGTTAAATCCTGTCGGATGCGCTGTCAAATTGTGTGTGATTAAATTTCGTGTTTTGCTTCCACACTATTATACATAATTTTCTTCACACTTTTTTGACATGTGTTTATACTCAATGGGGTAGTGTGGAATAGCTATTAGAATATTTCCAATAGTAATTTTAAAGTTATTCTGGATGAAGAAAGGGCCACCCTGTATAATATGCAAGTTGCATTGAAGATGAATGGAAATTTGAGTGATGGAAGACATTTTATGGATTCATTTTTTGTATTTTATTATAATGTTGGATGAATATTAACTAACAATTTCAATTGTTTGTGTACATTAAATTAATTAAACAATTTCACATCGATATTTTTGTTATTAGCCGAAGTAAAATTCTCAAAACTATTTTCCAATTTTCAAAGAAAAAAACTGAGCTGTCAAAACAAATAAATCTCACCGCGTTACATTATTGTTGCAATTCAATCTATTCATCGACACGAAGTGAAATTACAAACACAACAATGTAAACAAATTGATTTTGGAGGGTGAAATGTACGAAAGATTGGCTTCTTGGTAATTGATATTCTCTGTTAGGGGTCGATTTCAAACCGACACATTTTTTTGAGGAAAGCCAATCGATTACATGATAGTATCCGAAAAAAGATATGAAAACTTAAGGAAGACTCAATTCCTGCTCGAAAAGTAGTCCTAAAAAGTTGGGGTTAAAAGTAGAAAAAAAAATTAGTCTTCCTGTGATGACCACCAAGGAATCAAAGACCACGTATTGTAAAATACACTTTACCTTTATTTTTATTATTTTTTTTTCAGTATTCTTTAAATAAATACCAATCAAGTTTTGAATTCTTGTTCAGTTTTATACCTCGGTCGGCATTGTATTAGCATAAGTAAAGAGTGAAAATAGATACCTCAGTTTTTAAAAACAAGTAACGTTGGTGTAACGGTTGACCCATGACGTTCTGTGTCAAGAATGCTCCTTAACAAATCATATTTGTTTTATTCATTTTGTTTGTATGGATAGTATTTTAACTAACTGTTTTTTCGAACAACAATTCGGAAAAAAAATTAAAAATAACTCAACTTATTTTCGATTCTGAAAAAAGTTTTTACTTTGGCGTTAGATTGGTCCCACAATACGTGACCAATAATATCAGTCGAGTGCTCATTTAATAGGTAATTAAAATGACTACAAATCATTTTGGTATCATTATCCAAAAAAGTCAATGAAAAGCGAGATATTACAAGAAACGTCATATCACCCCCAACACATGACCCATTGGTGAACTTTGACCCACTAAAACATACAGACGGAATAACTTACAGAAGTCAGTAATAGCTTATTTTGTAGATAATTTTATCTTAGCTATAAGATTTAAGTAGGATATTTTGTTGTAAAATGAAATATCTAAGAGTTGTTAAATAAAAACGAAACCAATCTCTTTTTCAAAATGGTGGCTCTTCCTTAAGCCCGAAAATCCCGAAAACTCGTTTTTATTATGAGGAGGCATACACAAACAGATTCCATACAAAAAATGTTGTCCATCGAAAAATGCGATTTCATCCCCTTCTTTCCTAATTTGACTGGGCTATAAGTGAAGTTGACACTAATTTTATTTACACTGTACCTAATCAGCAACAGACAGCAATACAACAACACAAGTAAAACAATAGAATTGAGGAGCATGAGGTTGGCCACGAAACGCAACAAATAAAAATAAAATAAATCAAGAGGAAATAGAGTTCAGGAACAAAAATGACTAGAGAGAGAAAGAGATGCGTGTACGTGTACCAGAAAGTCAAACAAATTGATTAAAAAAACGAAGTGGATTTGTAAAATGTGTATGTGCATTATCTAAAAAAAAAAAAAAAATATTTAATTTAATTCTTTATTCAGTACAAAAATGTTAGATTGACTAATCATTTGTTCAAGAATTACTGCTTTTTAAAGGTTAAGTTTCAAAAATTCATACTCTATTTTATTTGTTATATATTTTTTTTTTAAATAAAATAGCAAAATTTTATTTCAAATTCAATATGATTATTAAAAAAAATCACACAAATTCAAACAAAATTTTACTACAAACTATGAAAATTGTGAATAGTGATCAAATTAAATAATTTTTTAGTTTAGTTAAACGAAGTAGAAATAAAATGTTGCATAGCAGATATATAAAAAAAAATAATGAAGTAGATCTATGTACTACATATGAAGTAAATACACATCTCTGGTACTTTACCTACTTGCTTCAAAGAAAATGAGAAGTAAATTTGTTTCTATATTTTGTATCTTTGTCACATACCGCTGCTAGTTTATGTATCTTTGTTGGTCAGAACGATGTAGGCTCAGTTCAGATTAAAAAATAAATGCCGTCAATAGCCTTCAAAAAACTCCAATTTATAATAAATACATGCCTTAAACTAAGATATGTGCCACATCATTGGATAATTGAAAAAGTCATTGTTACACCTAAACACAAGGGCGGATCCAGACTTTGCCCCAGGGGGGGGTCACGTTTCTTAAAACTTCAGTAGAGTAGTGCACCCAAAAAATTATTTTTACTTACGATATAAGGCCAGTTTTGTATTCGAGCAAAGTGGGTGGCATAATTCTGTCTGGTTGTTTGTCTGTCTGTTCTTTGACAACCTTCAGCTACAGCCTTAACCACTAAAGCAATTTTCTTCAAATTTTTAAATAATTTTTTTTTTTAATTCTTCGGAGGGGATATTTTTTACCTTTTAAAATTACGGTACTTGCTATACAACCATTAACAAAAAGCTTATTTATCTGAAAAGCAGCTTCAACGAATTTGATAAAAAAAACAGTAGATTACAGTAGGTATGGTGAACATTCTGGAAAAAAAATCCGAAAAATTGTTAATAACGATGCCTGCCATTTAAGGGTTTTTGAAATTCGATTTGCTCAAAGAATTTCAATCAAAATTTGCATGCAAAAGCTCCATAAAAATCGCAATTATATTGCATATCAAAATAAAAAAATAAATGTTGGCCTTTTAAGAAGATATTCATTTTTGTTTTGAAAATTCAATATTTCAAGAACGCGTTGATGAATTGTTTTGAATCTAGTTTATAAATGTATTTTAAAATTTATTATTATAATAATTAAATATAAAAATAGCTTTTTGAGAAAATCGCTACAACGATTTTAATTTTGTTTGTGCTTATATTCATATTTCATCACGTTATCAAATTGGTTTTAAGCCTTAAGCTATTTGAAAAGTTGTTAAACAATTAAAAGAACAATTTAAATGCCCTCATTATATATATTTGTATATTCTTTATATATGTAATTACTGGCATATTTTAAAAGTTCTTAATTACAGGCAACTTGAACATCAGAGCAAGTACCTGCAATACAGTCGTACATTTTATTTCCATTGAAAATATTTGTTTTAAATAAATTATTTAATTAAGGAATTGAAGCCAGAACCATCATCCCTCTAGATACTAAAAATATTGATTAAGGAAAGTTTATTTTTGCCCTTAAAATCTTAGCTCATTTACAATAAGATCGTATTTATTCTACAAGATCTATTTTGATCTCTTGCCTGGTAACTAGAAGCTACTTTTGTTATACTTACCACTTTCCTTAATGACATCCCCCGAACAAAACAAATTCATGAAACGTCAAAATTACAAAATAAAAAACTTTGTATTCCCAAAATGGTGCGCCCAAGTTAGTGGGAAAGCGTAAGCAATTACAGTTTTGGGAAAACGAAGTAAAATGAGGTAGTTTTTCCTTAAAAAAAGGCTTGCTACCAATCATGTCTTCGAGTTGCTCTGTGCTTTAAGTTACTTCATAGTGCCAGAAACTAAAAGTTGATCGCAATTTACAACTTAGTTGCCTAAAGGTTGCTTGACCTTGATTTTGAGGTTAAGCAATCGATATGTCATTTAGGATATTTGCAAGGATATGCGATCAGTAAAAATTCCAAAAAGTTTAATTTTATAAATTTGTTGAGTTGAAAATTTTGAATCAACTTTAAAAGTTTTTCCAAGTACCGCCCACTTTTTCGCACTTCACGTGAGAAATTTGCAAGATACCAAAATCTAAAATATCGAAATTGCATTATTTATAGATCTTGAAATATGATATCTCACACTAAGTAAAAATAAAACATAGTATTCTCACCTTACAATCTTGCAAATGTCAACCAAAACTCGAATACCTGCTCAAAATTGAGTGGTCACATAATTAGAGGCATTTTTATTTGCAAGATCTCAAATGCGAGGTTTTCATTTGCACGGTTTTGAAATTTGTGCCCAATTCAAAAGGCCATTGATAAGGTCAACTAGCTACATTAATTGATTGTGGATTTGTTCTAATGGGATTTTAAAGTTTTTTTTAAGTCATTCCAGGTCACTGAAGAATTTTTAGGTACCTTATTAAGGTTATCTTAAAAAAAAAATATTTCATATGAAAGGTCACTAATTTGTTATTAAAGGTCTCCTAGATTCATTGGTGACATACATTTTTTGAAATGAATTTTCAAAGTTTTTTCATGGTTCAGTATTACTTTTTGAAAATTTTATGCCTGAAACATGATCGACTGTTACTTCCTGGCCTTTTATGACCAGTATCCTTTTGAAGAGTACACATACCGGGTGCCATGAAATTTGTCATCTGATTCGGTGTACGGTGTCAGAAATGTTCACAAAATCATCAAATCAATTTCAAATTGTTTTTACGGTAAAAAAAAAGAAGAGTTCTGAATAATTCTTGAAATGAAAACTTTTATTGTTTTTTTGGCAGAAGAATTATTTTTTCAACATTTCACGAACGATATACATATCGTCGGCATTCTGTCAAAACCTAGCAAGTCCTTAAATGACATTTTAATGTACTTTTGGTCAACAAGAATTAATGAATTCGAATATCAATGTCTAGTAACTGTGTCATGGTTTCTTTTGGCTCTATCAACCAGTTTTAAAACCTTTCACTATCTTCAAATTCCATTATTACCTTTCAAATCGGTGTTTTGCGTCTTCTAATAAATTTTTCAAATTTGAAATTTGTTTTGATAGAAAGCCCACAATATGTACTTTTTACTTTGATTTTTGTGTTTTAACTCTTTTAATACGCACTTTTAATTAAAATAAATTTGAAGGCGAATTATATCCTTTGAGCAGTGAAATTTTTTGTTTATGATTGAATTCATATGTCTAATATTTTATATCTGGGAAAAGCCCCAGGGGGGGGGGGGTCATGACCCCCCCCCCCCCCCTTGAATCCGCCCCCCCCCTTGAATGCCTAAGCAAGCCACCAACAGAAGTAACATCTTACACACCTATATCGCTTATACCAATCATGGCAAAAGTTTTCGAAAAACTGCTTCTGAAAAGACTAAGCAAAATAATAGAAGAAAGAAGACTAATTCCGAGCCATCAGTTTGGACTTAGAAATAAACATTCCACGATAGACCAAGTGCATCGTGTGGAAAAGGCACTTGAAGAAAAACAAGTATGCTCGGCTATATTCTTATATGTTGCTCAAGCCTTTGTCAAGGTTTGGCACTTGGGACTTGAGTACAAACTGCAAAGGGATCTTCCCAGGCAGTACTACGAAATACTGAAATCCTACGTTACGAACCGACTCTTTAGAGCATGGTACGACCAAAATTACTCAGAACTAAAGAAAATTGAAGCCGGTGTACCCCAAGGAAGTGTCCTAGGACCAACCCTGTATCTGTTATATACAAGCGATATTCCAGTGGACATCAACGCTATCATGGCCACCTTTTCTGATGATACTGCAATATTGGTGCCAGATAAATCCGTTACGAAGGCTACACAAAAACTGCAAAATGCAGTCCATAAAGTTAGTGATTAAACGCAAAAATGGCGAATAAAACTAAATGAAACAAAATCGACGCTACGTTCTACTTCATGATCAATCTTTTCAATTGTTTGCATAGGGGATCTTAGGTTAATAAAGCTTTCAAGTTAATCTCTGAATTCGTTCCAGTTTGTTCTTTTATTCATGAGCTTAGGACTACTTTTTTCTATTATTTCTGCTTCGCTCAGTGATAATATTACTGGAGTATGATCTGACGATAAATCGTAATTACCTTCGAAACTTATATAGCTGTTTACCTTTTGTTGTTATGAGCCTAGATCCCCAATGGGTGTGTTTAGCATTGAAGTTGCCACCAACAAGGAAGTTATGTCCTTACAAATTTAGGAGTTCTTCAGTTGGAGAGCGCCTCGGAGGGCAGTATATAGCTGCTATCTTAAACTCTTTCTTTTTTATACCAATACTAATTGTTGTTACTTGCATGTTTTCATTAGTAAACTTAGGCTCTTCATAGTGTATTAAGCACTTTTTTATTAGTATTGCTGATCCTCCCCTAGCATTGTCAGCCGGGTGCGGAGCGTGATAACACGTATAGTTAGGTAATTTACTATCAAGATTTTGTTCTATAGCGAGGTGAGTTTCAGACACCAAACAAATGTCTATATGCTCTATGTCTAAAAAGATGTTTAGTTCTGATACATGTTGTAAAAGACCGTTTGCATTCCATGTTGCGATTTTGAGTGTTCTGTCCAGCATTGTTTCTTAAGAGCGACTTCTTCGCTTAGCTGTTTTATGTTTAAATCTTTTTTGTCAATCCTTTTCAGGATAAGTTCAAGCATTTCTTTAATAGATGTTTCTTCGTTCTTCCGCACATTTTTAACAATCTGGGAATAGGATTTATTTTCATCACTTTTGCTTAGTGCAATTGCTTTTTGCGGTTGATTTTTAGTTTTGTTTTCAACGGCTACTTTTTTGCTTTCAACTATTACTTTTGTATTTGTTGGGTTTCTTAGCTTGTTCCCAGTTTTGTTTTTTCTTTTTGTGTCTTGGAATTTTTTGGCAACTGGACATCCTCTGTAACTTGAAAGTTAACACATTTCGTTTTTTGTTCTCTACCCATGGGACAGTTTTTAGTTGCATGCTTGCCTTCGCATTTAACACAAGCAAACTCACGATTGCAGTATTTTTGTTTACGCCCAAAGGCTTGACAGCGTTTACATTGTGGAACAATTTTTGACTTTCGCAGTGTTTCAATTTTGACAACTATGTCCAAAATTGATTTTATACTGTAAATCTTATCGAGACTTTCTTTATTTTCAAAGGTGAGCATAAACAAACGTAGAGATCTCCTTGTTGTCGTTGATACCCCAGTGGAGTCTTTGATTACCTCATTTTTAATAAGATTATTCACATCGAGAGCTTGGAAATCTTTTTGAATAAGGTCTTCGACAATATCTTTGGCAACACATGAAGAGTGGAGGCCTCTTGCTACTACCTTTATCGACCTTGTAGCTTTATTTTCGTACAAGTGCCATTCAAATGAATTCTCTTTTTGTTCAATTCTTCAATGAAAGATCTATACGCATCGGCGTCTTCAACAATGACTTTCCAATTGTCTTTATTGTATGATGTATATTTACATGCCTTATTAGTGCATTTTCCTACTATGTTCTTAAGCTCACCAAACATTGTCAATCCGAAATCATGATTGGAGGTGGTGCAGTTTGCTTAGTATCTTTAGCAAAAGACTTCTTTTGGGATACATCTTTTATTTCATTGTTTGATGTTTTCACTGTTGCAGGAATATCCGCTTTTGAAGCTACCTGCTTAATTTATTGAACAGTCTCTGGGCTACCCTCTGCTTTCCGTTTCTTGGATTTACGTTTATTTCTGTTACCATCTGTTTCAAAAAGAAGCTCTTCCTTATCAGTATGAAACTCAATGGTTTTTGGTGGGCTTTTCACAAGTATTTTTGGACTAGTCTTGCTGTCATTTTTTGATGTTTTCTTGTCTAGCAAGCTGACTTTTTCTTCAAGTCTCTTAATTTGTTGCTGAAGACTTTCAACGAGGACTTCAAGTTTCTTTCTGGCTATTATTTCTGTTTGCCATTCCTCGAAATAATTTTTGGATTCAACTTGGTGGATCTCGTTGCTTTTTTTTGGAACACTGCGGATCTTTTATTTCGATCTTTTCATAGATTTTGGTTCCTTTTACGAAATACTGAAATCCTTCGTTACGAACCGACTCTTCAGAGCACGGTACGATCATAATTACTCGGAACTACAGAACATTTAAGCCGGTGTACCACAAGGACCAACCCTGTATCTGTTATATACAAGGGATATTCCAGTGGACATCAACGCTATCAAGGCCCCCTTTGCTGATGATACTGCAATATTGGTGCCAGATAAATCCGTTATGAAGGCTATACAAAAACTGCAAAATGCAGTCGATAAAGTTAGTGATTGTACGCAAAAATGGCGAATCAAACTAAATGAAACAAAATCGACGCATATAAACTTTACAAACAAAAAAATGAACAATGCACCAATTCTTATAAACAGTACAGCAGTTCCTTACTCCAATACTGGTAAATACATTGGAATGACTTTGGATGCAAAACTAAAATGGAAAGAGCACATCAAAAAGAAAAGAGACGAACTAAACTTGAAGAACAGACAAATGTACTGGTTACTAGAAAAGAACTCTGACCTATCTATCCAGAACCAACTAATGTTAGATAAGCAAGTACTGAAACCCGTTCGGACATATGGCATCTAACTATGTGGATGTACGAAGAAAACAAATGTTGAATCTATCCAAAAATTCCAAAGCAAGGTCTTTCGTTGAATAACGAATGCCCCTTGCTATATAAGAAATAGTGATATCTACATCGTGGGTTCAAATTGAAATGGTTACAGAAGTGGTTAAAAAATACGCTGTATCCTGTATCACACAATCAGCGACTGCAAAGTCATACCAACTCCGAAATGGAAACCGTTTGAAATGTACGAAATAATGTTCGGAGATTAAGAAGAACCAAGCCTCATGAGCTGATGGTCTAAAAGCTATGTGAAAGTGTTATAACCTTAAACTTCCCACAGTGTGATTCATAACTTAAGATAGAAAAATCATATGTCGATTGGTTGTGATTCACCGGTGGTTTAAGTGCGGTAAGAGTCCAACACTACTCAATACCGAAAAAAAAACTAAATCGAGCGTCTACTGTATTTTTTATTTCTTGCCAAAGTTTAAAAATTATAACATTATTAAACCCCAAATTTAGCAAAGCTACATCTTGTAAAGAGAATTTTGACCCACTCCCGATTTTAAATATGATATTGAGGTCGTGGCTCTTGTGCATCAAAAATATTTCGTAAGGAGTTTTTGTGCACACTAAAAAATATGTGGATTTCGGAAATGGTAATCTTAAAATTTAACGTAGGTACATCTCACATTGGAAGACAGTTTGCATTACATTCTTTTTCTTATCTGATATTTCAAAATAATACTGATAAAGAGGAGAAACTTTTCTCCTAATCATTCAAAAATTGTGGTAGTTAGAACTACTCTTATGCTTGACAAAAATTCATAGCTTCAACAATTAATTTTTTTGTTGCAATCTAATTCAATCTAAAATTATTCTAGGGTGTATGGAATACGATTTAAACTTTTATTTTGCTTTGTCATTGTAATATTCGTATAATATCATCTCTTACTTTTTTTATCCACAAAGTTGACAAATACAAAACACGTGGAATATACCGATTCATTTCAATCCAATTTTTTATTGGAGATGATTTCCTTCATATTTTGAATGAAATTCTCAAAACCGAAATAAGGTAAACCCATCAAAAACTATATTTAAAATTGTTTCGTCATTAGAGAGGGAATATCTGCTAAAAACGTAGATCTACCAAATTGATTTTGATTAAAAAATATAATTCAATTCTGTTACTCTATGCTGAAATGTTCTGATGCAAATGGTCAAATACCTACGTCTTAATCAAAAATAATAATAATTTTTGTCGACCCATCTGTATACGCCGTTGGTTTCAACTCAATACGACAACTAATTATAGCTCTTCCAGAAACACAAAGAAAAATTATTGTTCCCTTGATTTATTTTTTAGTTGAAGAACTGGATAGCTTTAAACTTTGATAACCTCTGTTTTAATACTGCATCAATTTCGCTCTGTACTATTACTGTGGTCAAAACTTTTCATGTATTCTTTTAAATTTTCATAGATATGGCGTGAATATGATACCGATAATAGTGGATACATTGAAGCTGATGAGCTCAAAAATTTCCTTCGTGATTTGCTGAAAGAGGCAAAAAAAATCAACGACGTTTCGGAGGACAAATTAATTGAGTACACTGATACAATGGTGAGTACTAGCTGTTATAATTATGTAATATTGAATTGATTTGATAGGGAGATTTTCATCGTGTTTATTCATATACCTAATAAATAAATGATATTAATTTAAAAAGCCGAAAACACTTATTTTATTTATTTATTAACTTAAATGCGTTTCCGAAGCTACGCTTTCATCGTCAATAAGCTTTATATAAATAATAATACAAGGTTAGGTTAGGGTTAGGTTAAGGTGGCTATCAGGAAAACTGCTGACACACTTAGGCCAGAATAGGCCCATTGTGATACCACATAAGGAATGCGAGGTAATCCTCGTTAATTAAACCAGGTGGAGCTTTTAATAAAGCGATGGAGACTTTGAATGTCGATTTTATTTAAGTCACTGGGATCATTAAAGAAAAAATGTCCTAAGTGTGTTTTGCGTCTTTGAGAAAGAGCAGGACATGAGCAAAGAGGGTGTGGGATAGTTTCTTCCTGTCCATACCTGTCCATCTGCTGTCATCATCATGGAATCTTGCTTAAGCATAAGTTTACATGTAGCGATCGGTATTCCAATATTCATCTTGTTAGGTGATATTGGTGTACTAGTTCCTATCCTGGCGAGTTCATCGGCTTTACAGTTTCCTAGAATATCTCTGTGTCCCGGCACCCAGAAAAGGTGAATGGTGAACTGTTCTGCCATCTCAATTAAAGACGATCGACAGTTTCAGGCAGTTACGGAGTTTGTAGAAACAGATCCTAATGATTTAAGGGCAGCTTGGCTATCTGAGAAGATGCGGATATTCAAAGTAGATATAACGTTTTTTTTTGAGCCAAGATAAAACTTCTTTTATCGCCAGGATTTCCTCTTGGAACACGCTATAATGATCAGGGAGACGGAAGGAGAGACTAATGTTGAGTCGTTCTGAGTACACGCCGCCAACTACCCCCTCTTCGGTTTTTGAGCCATCCGTGTAGAAGTGAATTGCTTCATTTCTCAAGAATTCATTATCTTCCCAAGTGGATCTTGTTGGAATTGTTACTTGAAAATTTTTGCCAAAAACCGGCTGAGGGATGGTGTAGTCGGAGTGTTTAGGGATTGATTCGAATTTGTTCAGAATGATAGTGTGGCCAATAGAGTTATTGGACCATTGGGAAATGGCTTTGAGGCGAATAGCTGTGTTCGCCGCTACTTGTTTAGTGTATATATCGAGGGGTGTGATGTTAAGCAGTATGTCTAACGCAGCGGAAGGTGTCGAACGGAGAGCACCGCTGATACACATGCAAGCCGATCTCTGTACTATTTTATCTAAAGCAATCCAGCATACTGCCACCCCATAAGTGAGTATCGGTCTAATGACCGCTGTGTATAGCCAGTGGGTGATATGTGGCGACAAGCCCCATTTGTTTCCAATAGCTTTTTTACAGGAGAAAAGTGCCACTGTGGCTTTTCTAATTCTTGCTTGTATATTTGGTTTTCAGCTCAACTTTGTGTCTAAAATCAGACCTAGATATTTAGCTTGATCTGAGAAGTTACGTGGAATACCATTTATTGATGGAGGGTCTATATTCGGAATTTTATATTTTCTTGTAAAGAGGACAAGTTCAGTTTTGTGGAGATTTACACCTAGCCTACATTTGTCTGTCCATTCAAGTAGTTTGTTGAGAGCGGTTTGCATTAATTCTGTTATGATTTGAAAATGCTTTCCCGATATTGCAATGGCAACGTCATCAGCATATGCAATAACTTTGAAACCATCCGCTTCTAGATTGACTAATAGGTCATTAATAATAATAATAATACAAATAATATAAACAAAATTTAGATTTTTATATATGTAAATACAAATAAATAAATAAAAATAAAATAAATCCAAGCAAAAACAAACTACACAAACAAATTTACAGAGAATTTGAAGGTTTTCGATAAATATCAAACTCGAAATATTTACCTTTTGATATTTACGAGTACTATCGAAAACCTTTAAATGCTCTCAGATATATAACATAGGATTCTTTTCAGTCATTCTTACATAAAATATTACCTTTCATTCATTGATTCTTAGAGCACTAAACATTTCGATGGCAAAAGAAAGATAATGTATAGAAAAACGAAAAATGGATTATACCGAAAAATTAATAGATGATCTTATAATTCCATATAAATAGAAGAAATCAAAACCTACGAAGTTAAACATTTGATTTTATTAGAAATGAACAAAATGAAGAAAAGAAATGGTCAAAATTTAATTTCTGTCCAGAAATTACATCAAAGCTAAAACCAATTCTTAGTAGACAAAACTTCAACATAAGCCAATGTAGTGAGATAAAACTACAGAATCTAATCAGTGGATCAAAAAGAAAATTAAACAATCAACAATCAGGAATTTGTTTTATTGGATGCAATGATTGTAGAAAGGAATATGTAGGACAGACAAGAAGACCAATCATGAAAAGATTCAAATGACATTTTGCGTAAAACAATCAACCTGAAAAGTCGAGCGTAGCACAACACAATATGCTGGATAGTAATTAAAATTTTAGTTTAGGTACAAGATTTGAAATTGATTTGTAACATGAAACATCCTTTTGAATTTCTGTATGTATTTAAAAATGCAAATAATTTATTGAATAGCGATAGTGGACTAATAACAGATCATATTTTCAAAAAGTTTTATGATAGACCATAAATTCACTGTAATATTTGTAAATAATTTATTGAATAGCGATAGTGGACTAATAACAGATCCAATTTTCAAAAAGTTGTATGATAAACCTTAAATTCACTGTAAATTTGTTTGTGCAGTTTGTTTGAAAGTAATAATTTTTTGTATTTACACATGAATAAAAATTTTGTTTGTATTATTATTTATATCAAGATTACTGATTACTAAATAAATAAAATAAGGGTTTTCAGTTATTTAAATTAATATCTTTTATTTATTACTACCCCATACCTGCGAACTGTGTTCGCGCAAAATACAAAATGTTTGTTCAACTGTAATACGAGTAGTCTAAGAGCAAACGACATAAAAACTGAAGTCATTTGCGTAACGGAGACTAAACCACAAATAAACTTTCTTTGTGGTGTTTTCTCTATGTTGTGTGGATTTATGAAAAATAAAAAATAAAAAAAAAGTAAATATGTTTAAAAATAATTTGTTCATATTTAGTAAAAAACTTTAATCTATCACAACATTAATATTTTATATATCCATGTTTGGGCTTAATCAGCTGAACTTATGTGTTGTTTATGAGTCCTTTTATTTGCTGGTGCTAGAGTTTCGGAGTTTCAACTGGGTTTTCTTTTAATATTTTAATTGTTTCGTCTATTGGTGTACATGTTGGTGACATTAAACACTAAAAATACCACAACAACATCGACTGATGTGTTAAAAAATTACCAATAGCCAAGACAATTAAAATATTTAAAACCTATTTAAAATTGCAAAACTCAACCAACAACAAATAAAAGAACTCATAACTTTACTACAAATAACGCTTAAACAAAATTATTTGACTATCGATACTAAATATTATGCACAAGAAGAACGACTTGTCATGGGGTCACCTTTAGGTGGATTAATGGCAGCCATATACCTTAATTTTTTCGAAAATAAATATATACTATCAGCATTCAACACACAATAGCACAAAATGATATTCTACTCAAGATATTGTAATATCTTTTCACTTTATTTAAATTCTGCACTTATTTACTTCACAAAATAAAAAATAAAACACTTTACTTCTCTAACTACAAAACAATTTATTGTTCACCACTGAAATTATTTCACTAGCTTGACTTTTATTACAACCAACTTTACCCATTCACGATTAAAAATAAACTGCGTCCTCTGCCGGTCAGGCATGTGCTTTTTTACTTTTCACATGGTTCCCGAAAAAGCTGGAAGGTTCTAGTGTTTGCTTCTAGAGGTTTTCATAGGGGAAATTTCGCATAAATTTCCCTTTACAAAGCTTTCATTCTCAAGTTTAGTATTGGAAGCTCTAAAGCTCACCAAAGCTCTCCGTAGGTTGGTTTGTGTTATGTCTAATCCGGATTTCGGTGTTTCTTTTATTTAAGAGTGGTTATTTGAGTGTCGTTATAATACAAATTTGAGAGTCATTACACTGCTCTCTCCTTAGCATTGAACGTCCCGAGCAAATCCATCACATACTTCACCATTATAACGGTGTAAACGGTCACTGTGAATTTCTTTCATTTTGCCTCTAAGTCCTCATTGAATGCGATAGACGACATCGTTTATTCGTATTACAACAGTAATTCCCAATTTTGTTGAAGTTTCGGTGAAAGTTTCTTCCGACGGTGGGGATTATAAGACCACAAAAGCTCTCCCGCTTGGAATCCGTTCGTTGTTACTTTTGTGTCGTATCGTGTTTTCATCCGATTACTTGATAACTTTATATTTGCCCTTGTCCTTTTCGTGAATGACTAGAAGCTTTTCTTTCAGGTTTTCCACGTAGTTGACTATTTCTTGAGGCTCATTACCATAACTTCCAAATTTGATTTCACTTGGCAGTCGTATTGTGTTCTCGAGCAGGATTTCTGATGGTGAATGTCCTGTTAAGCTATGTACTGCACTTCGATAGGCCATGAATAATAATGGATATGCCGATCCCAGTTTCGTTGGCTGTAGCTAAAAATTTTGGAAAGGTGTCTTTTAAGGGTCCTACTGAATAGTTCAACCATTCCATCAGATTGTGGATGAAGCAGTGTTGTCTTCGTTTTTTTAATACCAAGGAGTGTACAAACTTCCTGAAAGATTTTGAGCTCGAAGTTTCTTCCTTGATCTGAATGGAGTTCCATCGGCACACCAAACTAGCTTATCCAGTTAAAAATAAACTGCGTCCTGCGACTGTTTTGGTTTACTGGTTTGGGATGACAAAAGCCTCAGGCCACTTGCTGAAGTAGTCCATTACTACCAGGATGTATCGGTTTCCACTTTCGGTTCTTGGGAAAGGTTCCACATCGTCTATTGCAATCCTCTTAAAAGACGTGCCCACGTTATATTGCTTTATTTTACACTGAACTTTTCTGTCTGGTCCCCTGCTTGCAGGACAAATATCACATTTGCGGTACCATTTTTCAACGTCTTCTCTTGCATGTAGCCAGAAGAATCGCTGCCTTACCTTCTCCAGTGTCTTATTGGTCCCCAAATGTCCTCCAGAAGCTCCCACATGCATCTCTTGAAGAATGTCATTAACTTTGGATCGAGGTACGTCACATATGATTTGCCGTCTGTGGACTCCCACTTACGTCTTAGTACTCCTTCTTGTATATGAAGCGAGTCCCATTGTGCCTAATACGCCTTAAGAGTTGAACTTCTATCGGAGATGTCACCCCATTCTGGTTTCTTCTGGTGTTCTTTCCATGCAAGATAGGCTCAATATCCGAGTCTTCTTGTTGGGCGAGCTTCAGTTCTCCATTACTCCAACCGTAAATTGGATCGATTCTTAATCGCTGGATGGCAGCTACCTCCTTTTCTTCTTGACGTGTGCAATGCTTGCAGTCCAGTTTGCAGGGTCTCCGAGACAATCTGCATCTGCGTTTGAGTGCAACCTTCCTCTTTGATGTGGAATCTGGTAGTCGTATGTCTGCAATTTGTCGATCCACCTTGCCACTTGATCTTTTGGATTTTTTAAGTTCAAAAGCCAATTAAATGCGCCATGGTCTGTTCAAAGAAGGAACTTTTGTCCATAAATGTAGTTATGGAAGTGTTTTGTAGCTAATATTAGAGCTAGAAGTTCTCTTCTGGTCACACAATAATTTCTTTCTGGCTTTGAGAGTGCCTTGCTGTAACAGCCGATAACCTTCTCTTCTCCATCATGAACTTGCGACAGTATGGCTCTTGAGTACCTAAAAGATTTTCTCGCCCTCACTTGACCATTTTAATGGTTTTCCTTTTTCGGTAAGCTGATGCAAACTTCCCGCAATCCCAGCAAAATCCTTAACAAAAAGATGATAGTACGTGGCGAAATGAAGAAAGCTCCGAACATGATGTTTATCTTGTGGAGTTGGCCAATTCTTAACAGTGTCCACTTTCTCAGGATCAGTCTTCACTCCTTGGGACGAGATGATATGGGCTCTGAACCTTTGGCACCTCATATATGGGAAATTTGATATTTTAGAATGTAATCTAATTGGTCAGTAATTGGTCAAGAAAGGTCAACTAGTCCTAGAAATTGGTCAGCCCTTGATAACTAGTTATAAGGACTTAAAGTTTCTCAAGGTCACTCAAGGTCACGCGCGATTTTTGGCACCTCATTTATGGGAAATTTACAAAAAATATATACCATCTGAAAGATCTCTAGATCTATATAAAAGGTCAGCTATTTTCAATAATTGGTCAGCGATAGATTTTTTTTAATAATTTTTTTTTAAATTTCAAGGTCATAGCGATTTTTGGCACCTCATTTATGGGAAATTTGGGAAAATTTCATACATTCTGAAGGATCTCTCGATCTATATAAAAGGTCAGCTAGTTTTAGTAATTGGTCAGCCATAGATTTTTTTTAATGAATTTTTGAATTTTTGTTCAAGGTCATAGCGATTTTTGGCACCTCATTTATGGGAAATTTGGGAAAATTGCATGCCATCTGAAACATCTCTAGATCTATATAAAAGGTCAGCTAGTTTCAGTAATTGGTCAGCGATAGATTATTTTTTACGATTTAAACAAAAAAAAAAATTCAAGGTCAGGAACGATTTTTGGCACCTCATTTGGGTAATTTTCCAAAAAAAAATATACTATGTGATAGGTTACTCGGTCATCATAAAAGGTCAGTTAGATTCAGTAATTGGTCAGTCATATTTTTTAATTAATTCTTAAAGTATTTGTATGTAGGTCACAGTATAGATAGTTGGCACCTCATTCGGGTAATTTAAAAATTTTTTAAATAGATATAGATCCAATAGATTCTGAGAAAATCATGGTGGACTAAACCAAACACTTTCTTTTTCAAGATGGCGGTCATTCCCTTACCCCGGCACCTCATAAACTTGGTTTCTTAAAGAAGAGATGCAGCCAAACTCAAATCGTACCCATCGATTATGGAAATTTTAATAAATTTTTTGACAAAATTTAATCCACCATGATTTTCTCAGAATCTATTGGATCTATATCTATTTAAAAAATTTTTAAATTACCCGAATGAGGTGCCAACTATCTATACTGTGACCTACATACAAATACTTTAAGAATTAATTAAAAAATATGACTGACAAATTACTGAATCTAACTGACCTTTTATGATGACCGAGTAACCTATCACATAGTATATTTTTTTTTGGAAAATTACCCAAATGAGGTGCCAAAAATCGTTCGTGACCTTGAATTTTTTTTTTGTTTAAATCGTAAAAAATAATCTATCGCTGACCAATTACTGAAACTAGCTGACCTTTTATATAGATCTAGAGATGTTTCAGATGGCATGCAATTTTCCCAAATTTCCCATAAATGAGGTGCCAAAAATCGCTATGACCTTGAACAAAAATTCAAAAATTCATTAAAAAAAATCTATGGCTGACCAATTACTAAAACTAGCTGACCTTTTATATAGATCAAGAGATCCTTCAGAATGTATGAAATTTTCCCAAATTTCCCATAAATGAGGTGCCAAAAATCGCTATGACCTTGAAATTTAAAAAAAAATTATTAAAAAAAATCTATCGCTGACCAATTATTGAAAATAGCTGACCTTTTATATAGATCTAGAGATCTTTCAGATGGTATATATTTTTTGCAAATTTCCCATAAATGAGGTGCCAAAAATCGCTATGACCTTGAATTTTTTTTTTAAATAAATTAAAAATTCATTAAAAAAAAACTATGCCTGACCAATTTCTGAAAATAGCTGACCTTTTATGACCGTGAAATGGCCTTTCAAATGGCATACTTGTTTATTTGAAATGACCCAAATGAGGTGCCAAAAGTTTTTTTTGTGACCTTGAAACGAGTTTTGAAAATTCATAGAAAAAAAACTGTAGCTGACCAATTACTGAAAATAGTTGACCTTTTATCACTATCTACAAATCATTTAGATGGCATCTTTTTTTTGTAAATTTCCCATAAATGAGGTGCCAAAAATCGCGCGTGACCTTGAGTGACCTTGAGAAACTTTAAGTCCTTATAACTAGTTATCAAGGGCTGACCAATTTCTAGGATTAGTTGACCTTTCTTGACCAATTACTGACCAATTAGATTACATTCTAAAATATCAAATTTCCCATATATGAGGTGCCAAAGGTTCAGAGCCGATGATATGTCCCTAGTATTTTACCTCAGACTTGAAGAATGCACACTAGTCCGGATTTAATTTCAAATTTGCTTCTCGAAGCCTCTGGAACACAGCCTTAAGGTTTCCACAATGTTCATCAAATGTTTTACCATAAACAATGACATCGTCCAGCAGACCAAGCATGACTTCCCGGAGCGTTGCATAGTCCAAAAGGCATTACTTTGAATTGACACAGACCATTTCCTGTGCAGAATGCTGCCGATTTGTTGATTATTTGGATGGATTTCTACCTGCCAGTAGCCACTCTTCAAGTCCAATGTTGAGAACCATTCAGCCCCTTCCATCGCATCTAAAGTATCGCTGATTCTTGGCAGAGGGTAGTTGTCTTCCTTTGTCACATCGTTCAGCTTCCGATAGTCCACACAGAATCGAGTACTTCCATCCTTCTTTTTGACAAGGACGACTGGGGATGCCCAATGGCTTTTAGAATTTCCGATAAGCCCATCCTTCTTCATTGTCGATATCATCTCTTCAACTTCGACTTGTTTGGCTAATGGGAGACGTCTTGCTGGATGTCGAATTGGTCTAGCATCTCCTGTGTCGATGCTGCACCAGCTTTGTTCAACCATAATGCCCACTGGGTTAAGAGAGTTTATAAGCGTACTCGTGAAGGAGGCTTCCAGCATCACTTAGCTGTTGTTCACTTAAGCTGGATGACTTGAGAATTTTTGCCTTCATAGAGTTCAATTTCCTCGGACAACAGATTCTTGAGTGTTCGCTTCTGTGATCTTAGTTATAGCGGACATTCATTCACATTTTACAACAACTGCTCCTTTTCTAAAATTGACTTCGTATAGTTTGATGTTAAGTATCCGTACGGGCACCATGTTGTTGTTAGGTGTCACAAGAGTCTTCGCTAGGATAATGTTTTGGGAAGACTGCTCAGAGTCTGGCTCCACCATAACGTATCGATGGCTACCCGAATCACCCTTTATTTTTGTCAAAACAAACACTTCCGAAGAACGTGGCAGGCATATATCTTCCTTTATGAGAGTCCTCAGAGTTGATGTGGTTTTATTGCAATAAACCATAGGAATCTCCACCTTTCGGTACTTAAGAACTTGCCTCCCGATACCAAGGATTACTCCGAGCACTCTCAGAAAGTTGATTCTAACGATGCACTCGTCACATACATCTGCTATTAGAAACAGATGTAAAAACTCCAGTCCTGCCAAACGGATCGTAGGATGAACCTCCCCGTATACTCTGGCTGCTTCTCCTGTTGCAGTTTTCAGACGGTAGGTGTTGGTGTTCTACAGGCATGTCATCTTCACCAAGTCTCTCCGAACAATGGAGGCAGTGACACCGGTGTCGATCGTAGGCACTTGCTTCTTGACGTTTAATATCACCTCCACAGTCAGACTTTTATTGTTTCGTTTAGTCTACGAGACATGAATAGTGGTTCTGGGGCCATCGATAACAGAAACCAGCTCCTGCCCCTCGAAGTTGGTTCCCACGTGTTTCTTGATCAGGGCAGGTAGAGTTTGAGTATTGACGTTATTGTTTCCATTTCTACGTCCACAATGTTGACATGTAGGTCTTCTAGATGGCAATCTGCACTGACGTTGGAGATGTCCGGTCTTGCTACAATCCCAGCATCAAGCAGTTCCATCTCGCTGGTGCCTTTGCAACGCTGTTCTCTGGCAAGAACACTCTTCAATTTTTATTTCCCTTACTCGATGGACTCCTTGAGAAGGCTGTTCTCCTGCTTTCATAGTCAGGTTGAACGCAAATAACTCAGGAAGTGTGCGTTTTCCAGCAGTTCAAATTACTCGCTGAAGGTTAATATCAAATACAGCATGGACAAAGGCTTCTTTAGCGAATTGTTTGATGATTTCATCCCCTGGATATGCCAGATATGCCAACCGTTCGTTGTCTGCTTGGAGCTGTTGCAGAGTTTCTCCTCTTTTCTAGACTCTAGTATTGAGTTAAATGCGGAAGACTTCTTGCATTTGTCAATGGCCAGTGCTCTTGAAGTTGCCATTCTTGTCTGCTGGTACAGTTCTAAGCAGTTCAACAGCAGTTTCTCTAAGGGCAAACGGCAGAGCTATATATTTGTCATCATCATACCAGCCATTCGTTGCCGCGGCTGCCTCAAACTGTTTCTTGTAGATTGACCAAGAAGTTTGTCCATCGAAGGTTGGTGGATGCATCTCGTTTCTCTTTGGACAGTCACCAGCACTTTCTCGAACCTTCATTTTCTTTACTTTATCCAATTCCTTTAAAATGCATTTAATTTTATCTTCGAACTTTGCTTTTATTGTCGATAATTGTCCATCGACACGCTCGTCAAGGGCAATAATTCTGTTGTGAAAGCCTTCTTACCTTCGAAAAGATTTTGAAGATTCCTTTGTTCTTGGCTTTGTTGTTCTAGAAGATTCTTTTGTTCTTGGCTTTGTTGTTCTAGAATATTATTTTGTTCTTGTCTTTGTTGTTTGAATCTTTCGAGAAGATTCTTTTGTTTATTTCGTTGTTCTTGGCTTTTTTGTTCGAATCGTTCCAGAAGATTTTTTTGTTCATTGCGTTTTTCTTGACCTTTTTGTTCGAATAGTTTGAGAAGATTCTTTTCCTGACTATCAAATTTGACGAGCAGCTGAGACAGCAGATTGGTCATGCCTGACGTTCTTACTTGTTCTTGCTCTTCCTCCATTTCAATGTCGAATATAAACGCGTCTGGGTTTTCTCCACGTTTTCTAAAACCTTCTTGCAGACGAATTATAAGATCATTCTTCGTTCCAGCAGTAGGAAAATCTCACTTCTTCAGTTCTTTTTTACTTTCCACATGGTTCCCTTAAAAGCTGGAAGATTCTAGCATTTCTAGAGGTTTCCATAGGGGAAATTGCGCATAAATTTCCCTTTCCAAAGTTTTCATTCTGACGTGTAGTATTGGAAGTTATAAGGCTCACATAAGCTCTCCGTAGGTTCGCTTGTGTCATGTCTAATCCGGAATTTTGTGTTTCTTTTATTAGAGAGTGGTTGTAGCTTATTCGAGAGTCGTTATAGTACAAATGTGAGAGTCGTTACAATATGTTGATGATTCCTTCGTTATCTTTGATGGCACATAAAGACAAATCAACTTACTTAAAATTTACATTAACTGCATAAATATAAATATTGAATCTACAGCTGAAATAGAAAACAACCATTATAAACTTTTTAGACTTAAGCATAAGTAAAAACAATAATTAACTTACATACAACATTTACAGAAAACCAACAACAACAGATATTACAATAACTCAATTACAATTTCAGCCTATAATGCATTTGTAAACAGACTTATAAACGTCCCAATGTGTTAAGTAGAATATGAAGATAAAGTGAAAACTGCACATAGCATTTTGCAAGTGGATTCAAAACTGAGATAATAGACAAACTAATTTGCAAAAATAAAAAGAAAATAAAGAACCAGATCAAAAACGACATTTATAATAAAAAATAGATTTTAATTGAGTATACTAACATACTTCCGCAAACACTATCGTATGAATTCAGTAAAATCAACGTAAACATATCCTTTAAAACCAAAAACAACATACAAAACATATTGAAAAAAAACCAAAAAGCGATATAAAATTAAATCCAGGTGTCTACATGATGATGATGTAATGATGATGATATGTTCTATATTGGACAGACAGGCAGAACCGTCTACGACAGATTATTAGAACACGAACCAAAACCAGACACAAAATCGCCATTTGGACTACAGCTTATCGACCGACAACAACCATAATTACACGAATTTTGAAACAAACCGTAGACCCATGCACATATGCAAAAAGGTACAACACTAGACGCCCTCGAGGAATTTGCAATTTATAAAGTTAACAAGATAGACAAAGACAAATTACTAAATGGCAAACTGACTATAAAACAAAACGCACTATATGGCACCGCAATTGAACATTGAATCGAAGCAAAAGATAAAAAGAGACAAATGCATACAGTCATTAAATAAGACTAGTACGTCCAGCCCTCGAAACTCGAGTGCTAATAACACTTCCGTCTAATTGACAGACTCCTAGAAAATATATTGTAACTCACTTAAGTTCTAGAAAACTTTATTTTTCGATATTAAACTGGAAAAATACCAGCTTTAAGTTTTATTTTTTAAGAAACTAATAAAATTAAATTTTGTATGTAAAATATACTCGTATAATATACATATGTATGTGAAGAAAGTTTTATTACCTCTTTATTAAATTTGATGATGATGATCAACGTACGACAACGATAATAATTACGATGACGATGATGACATGACGATGACGATGACGATTACAATGACGAGAAAATTAATTAGTATATATATAGGTATAAGCTTCAAGCTCGCTTCAAGTCTTTGTATACCTGGAACGAGTTGAAATAAGCTTGATTTGCCTCACCTTTTCTGGCGAAGCTGGGTCGAGTCAAAATTTGTGACGAAAAACCTAGGTCGAGGAGTTTTTTTTTACAGATAATGCATTATGGTCTGTTTATATGGATGTTTGTATACAAATACAGTTTTGTTTTAATTTGTTTTCGATACCATTTCAACTCAACTGTAAATGGAGCGGTCAACTCAAGTGACGAAAAACTTGGGTCGAATACTCGATCTCTCGATCCTGCCTGTAAATGTAGTAAAAGTTATTGCGCAGGTAGCATAACCTCTTCGGGCAAAGCGTTTAACACATTATCGATCATGGTCGACAATTGTGACTGCTGGCTGCGATCATGACAGAAAAATTCGCTCACAAAGTATTTTGTGAGCATGAATGACATAAGAGCTGTGTAAATCGTCAATTTCAAAAGATTGAGTCGTTCAAGAATCGATCACCAAAATGATTGGATCATTTCTTTCAATCCATCGATCTTTCGATAATTTTCATTTCACTGAATTTATTTCGGATTCAATTTTATTCATTTCGATTTCGCTGAAATTGAATCTCTCTGATTTTAACGATTTCAATTTAATACTGTTCCCAATCCAATTTGATCCAAATTTATAAACAATGAAATTACGATTGATTAAAAAAGCTGAAAAAATATGAAATTTTCAGTTTCTTGTTGCTCCGGAAAAATGTGATTTTATGTCAATTGGTTGATATTTAGATCGTAATACACTTTTTTTTAAATATAGTTCGGCCCTTATTCATCAAGACATCAACTGTCAAATTCCATTGATTTTGCTTGCTCGTGAAGAACGGAAGTGTTCAGATGTGAAGAAAATTATTCTGCAGATTTTGTTCTCCTCTTTGTGTTTTTCGTCGTTTCATATTGAAAGACACGATAAGATTGGTTGGATTGGAAAGGAAAAAGATCACAAAAGAGAACGCCAATTTTCTACACCGGATATTTTCAAATATTTTAAATATATTTCATCCTCATCCCTCTTATGCCAGTTACCCCGCTCACCATCACAAATCGCAGAAAATCCTTAAATTTTTTCACGTGTGATCAGAGACATCGACGGATGGCTACGATGTCAGTGGATTAAAATACCTCAAAAAATCATTAATGGATTTTTACTGGCCCCGAAAAAGGTGATCTTAAGACAATAGGGTGACATTTGCATCGTAATACACTTTTCTGTCAAAATATAGTTTGCCCCTACATTTTAAGCCATCAACTGTCAAATTCTACTGACGAATGGTGTCTTTAGGGCAATTGAGTGACATTTGGATTACAAAAAAAAAAAATTGTCTAAGTATATTTCATCCCCTATCTTTCAAGCCACACTGAAAAATAACGCATATCGTTCTGATATTTTATTCATTTCAAATCACATATCATATCAATTTATCAAAAATTGACTTGAACTCGCCTATTTATGATACTCAAAACATCGCCTCAACATTTTTAAGGTTAATTAAAAAATTAAAATTAAATTATGTTAATGTCTAACATGAATTTAACTTTACTTTTCTGATAGTTTTTGATGCACTGAATCTGAATTTGGTGTCATTACTCTAACATGTCACGTTTTTGAGATATTCGAATCCAAAATTTGAAAATATGGGTTCTTATGCAAATTTGAAGTAACATTACTTTTAGAAGTCTCTTTCGAATAAATTTCTATCGTTAGTCAAAAGTAAAAATATTTATCATTGAAATTCTTTTTGGATCTTTCAAATACCTTTATTAATCTAGGAGATATCATTAGTTATATGTCAGCCTTCGCCTTAAACTATTTAGCCAAAATATGCTAAACTCATAAATTTTAATTGAGGGCTATAAAGAAAGTAGCTAATACAAATAGTATTGATTGAAATCTAACTACGTTTTATAAAGGAAGTTTAATTTTTTTTAAATTTAGTTGCAAGTTTTGTGAATAAAGATGATCTTGTGGTAACACTTTTTAATTAAAAAACAACGTTTTTTCTTAGCTTTTAGAGGTATTTAAGAATGAGTTATCTATGGAAAGCGTGATGTGCTAAAACAATTTTGAATTCAGCGAATTTAAACCAGATTCGAATTCAGTGTACCAGAATCCACTAGAAAAGTATATTTTGACAGAAACAGATACAAATTAAAACTAAAGTAATCAACACTTCTCCATTATTTAAAAAAATGATTTTTAAGCTCGGCACTGAAGCTTAATTTTCTTAATAAAATAAAAAAAAGATACTTTTCATAAATTTGGACTCATTTAAAACGAAAATATTCACCAAAATTTTCTTAAACGTTCCGTTTTAAAGTTATGGCATTTTTACAAGTCTGCTTTTTCTATTTTAAATATATTGACATCATAACTTAGAAACGTAACGTACTGGGTACCCACATTTTTGACAATTTTAGTCATAATTCAACAAACAATTCAACCTAGCTCAAATTATGCAAGTTGGAAAACCTTGCCACACAGAATAATTAACTTAACAACCCTTAAAAAATAAAATTAAAGTGATCTATAGTATTTGGAAGTTCTGTGTTCCAACCGATATTCCTCCCACATCCTATAATATTAAAAAATAACTTATTATCTCCTGTATTATAAGACTTTCATCTAAAGAATCAGATCAATAGAACTTAAGTTGTATATCTCAGCAATGCAGCTTTCGTATAAAGAACATCAGTATATTTCTTATTTATGAACTTAGCCCTTGTATTGATTTTTGTTAAAATTAAAACGGCAACGAAAATCATTAATTTCTTCAGCATTCAAAATAGTACAGGTAAAATAGGATAAATAAAACAAAAAAATTAGTATTTACTATTCTACCTTTACTAAAAACAATTCTAAATTTCAGATTGTACACAACTAGCATACAAAACAAACACAATATTCGTCCCTAAACTCATCGTCTCCATAGTTATTCATGGAATAAACAAACATATTTAAAACAATTATTGGAAAATTCCCTTTCAAATAAACAAACTTTTTATAATTTAGGAGTTTCAATTTATTAAATACTTCCACCTCATCATATTATTTTGAGCGAAAGGAGAGTTTTCTTCAGATGATGCGGTCATTTTGCCGGGTGTCACCTTCTTTGTATTTATTCAATGGTTTTATATTCAAAGTCTCACAAAATTCTTTAAATAAAGAATTGCAAAATTCGGTACCATTGTCTGAAAAGATAATCTTTTATTTTATTTTATTTATTTATTTATTTATTATTACATTACCCAGTAAGATACAATATCTTATAAATTAGATTAAATATCAGTATAACAATACTATAAGGATATTTAAATTTAGTTTAGTTTAGTTTATTTTTGTCAATCAGAGTATCTCTTACAGACTAGCATCACAAATTCAATATACAAATTAATATAATAAGAAAAAAGAAAATACATACAGTAATTTAAAAAAATAATAAAAATTGTAAAACAAGAAATAAATATAAATAATAAAGAAATAGAAACTAATGCAAAGCAGAATTATAAATACATAAGGATTTGATAATAAAATAAAAGTTTATTTTTGAAAGTTTCTCTAGAACAATATATCAAGAAATCTATGGAATTACAAATTAAATTTGCCTGTTTGATGAATCTAGGTATTGGTTCATTGCAACCATAATTTGTACGATGAATGCGCACGAAAAACAAATGAACTTAACAAAAGTTGTTCAAAATTTAATTATCTACAAATTTGGTCATAATCTTTTTTTGGTTACGATTGATATTTTTCGACTAAATAAAAAAAAACTATTTTAAAAATTTTGTTCTCGTTTAAAAAGCATAATAAACATTTTTCAAGTAAAACAAGAAAGTTATATACTTTTTTCGACTCATTAGAAGAGGATGACATAAGGAGTTTGAAAACAAGTTCTCGACCACCCACCCCTTTTAAGTTGGCCGCCATCTTGTTTTTAAGGAAAATCGATTTTTGTGAAATAACTCGCTTAATTTTAACTTTTGAGTAAAAATTAACTCAACAAAAGTTGTTCAAAATTCAATTAAATACAACTTTAAAAAAATATCAACCGTACACAAAAACGATAATAACCAAAGCTGTAGATAATTGAATTTGGATCAACTTTTGTTGAGTTTATTTTTACTCCAAAGTTAAAATTGGGCGAGTTATTCCACAAAAATCGATTTTCATTAAAAACAAGATGGCAGCCAACCTTAAAAGGAGGGTGGTCGAAAACTTGTTTTCAAACTTCTAATGTCATCCTCTTCTAATGAGTCGAAAAAAATATATAACTTTTTTGTTTTACTTGAAAAATGTTAAACGAGGACTAAATTTTAAAAATAGGTTTTTTTGATTGAGTCGAAAAATATCAATCGTAGCTAAACAAATATTATGACCAAATTTGTAGATAATTAAATTTTGAACAACTTTTGTTAAGTTCATTTTTGCTCAAAAGTTGAAAATAGGCGAGTTATTTCCCAAAAACCGATTTTCGTTAAATTCAAGATGGCGTCTAACGCAATGAAGCTAGGAAGTCGAAAACTTTTTTTAGACTCTTAATGAACCCCTCTAACCATTAAGATCACAAAAAACCTCTATCTAATTTTTTGCATTTCAGCTTATTTTTTTTGTCTAATCCGACTGGGCTAAAATGAACACTTTATGCGAAAAGTAAGCATATCACGAACAAACATAATTATGCAAGTATAGCTAGAGTGACATTTGATAATATTAATGATAAAAGAAAAGCTAGTACATTTGATTTTGAATATTTAGGCACATTCCTCATTAAAAAAAATTATTTCAGTTTAAAAGAAATAGTAAATAAGAGTTCGAAATATAAAAGTGAAGCTTATAATAAAAGTTTATAACCTTTGAAAAAAAAGAAAAAAAACAAAACATAATAATCATCATCTACAAATTCAAGGGGTTTCAAGATATTGTCTGAGTGTCTTTCCAAATTGTGTCGTGCAGCTTATCATTCTTAAAGAACGAGGGAGAGAGTTCCATTGTCGAATAGCATGTACATTGTACATAAAACTGTCGTTAAGGTACAAGAAATGAGCAGCGAATTGTTAAGAGAACACAAGATCTATTTGATGATGAAAATGAATTTTATTAAATAAGTGTTCTGGAGCGGAAGAAAAGAAGAGATTGAATTGTTGGCATAAACAGCTTAAGATCTATTACTTAAACAGGACATAATAAGATGAGCTGATGGCGTTGAGAAAATAAATTGATCTTTGAGTTTTTTATAGAGTATATTACAATTAACAGTATCGAAAGCCTTAGAAAAATCCAATTAAAATTCCATTGTTACTAAAGCAAGACTGATCTTTTTTCTGAAGTTGCTTTGTAGTTAGTGGGACATGTGTGTTATATATTTAGATCGTTAATGTTGGATTGAAAGAATAAGACTTGATCTGCGGATGGCATTCCGAATATGCGAAACCATTGGATTGAATTTAAATCCGTTTCTAACTGCTGCCTGTCAACACTTTTAAAGTCCTTAAGACTATAAGTAGAAGGTGCATGTAATAGTGAACATTGAAACGTTAAGTAAATTAAGTCGTGGTGAGAAAAACCAGAAGCAGATAGTTGGTCATAATGAAGAACTTTACTCAAATGACTAACGAAAAACATATCAAGTAAGGTACTACTGTCATTTTGAGATCTCATTCTATCCGTAAGCTCGGAGCTTTTGAGGATGTTGTAATTAAAGTCTCCCGCAACAATGACAAATGGTAAAACAAATGACAACTCATCTAATGCTGCAAATAGGGGTGATAAATAAATATTACGATTTGGACGATACATTGATCCTACCATTATTTTATTATTGTTACACTTTATTTCAATAAACAAGTATTCCACTTTATTTAGCATTCTTTAGCATTCCATAATTCATTACCAATGTTCTAATATGGCATTCGCCACAGTATTCATTTCCTTTGTTTTCAGAGAAATAAACTTTATGAATTTAGATAAGTCATCTTGGATTGTTAATCCGAACCTATAGCCTTCTCCTGTTTCTTTCATTGGACCTATCATGTCAAGCATGATTTTTTCCAGTGCTCTGTCGGCTGATGTGATAACTTTCATAGGGTTTTTTGTCGGTGCTCTATTTATCTTTTATGTCTGACACTGAGGACAATTTCTTGTAAATGTTTTTGCATTCCCTTATTTCTATACTGGTTGTCGCTCTTTTACCTAACAAAGATTTTCCCTTTCTGCAACCAGACTATCTCCAAGGATATTTTCAGTATTCCCTCCCGAGTTTTCTTCATCGACATTCTCTTCCATATTGTATGGGTTTTTTCCTCATTTTTTGTTTTTACTTCTATACCTTTCTTGTCTAAGAGACTTAATAGATCTTGCAACGTTTCTTCTTTTTCTTGTTCGTTTATTCGAACGTTTCTACAATTCATCCGCTACAACGTTTTTTTTACCTTTTTTATGTGTGATGGAGTAGTCAAACTCTTCAAGTTTGGGACGCCATCCATCTAATCGACTGCCAGGATCTTGCATTGTAAATATGGACGAAATTGTTGGTTGCCCAAACAATAGATAGGCACTCTTTTTCATGAGTGCTGAAACTTGCTTAAGACTTGTTTAAAGTCCTACTGGCGAAATGGGTCGGCAAGTCTTTTCCATTAAATTCTTGACTAAGAACGGCTCCAATACCTCGATTGGAATCGTCTGTCGTAATAATAAAAGGTTTACTGAAATCTGGATATTGTAACATCGGATATTTTGTTATTAATTCTTTTAATTTTTGAAAACTGTTTTATTGCTCTTGACCCCAAATGAATTCAACATCCCTTTTAAGTCATTGGTTCGGCAAATCGACTAAAGTCCCTTGTTTGATGGTGAGGCTCTTTTGAATATTTAGCCAGGGTACAACACCGTGACCTTGTTGTATGTGAAATTGGTGCATGTACCACTTCACTGAAGACTATTTGAGTATTAGCCACCTTACCTCGGGTGGCAGTGCTTTCTCCAAAGCTATTATCCTTATAAACCATAAACCCAATGCTCAGAGAGGCCAAGCACTCAGGACGATTTTTAAAAATAAAACTAAACATCTCTCCCCAAAGCTATCAACCCCACAAACCCAATACCCAAAACGCAGGAGGTCGGGCCCCCGTAGACGATAGATTAAATTTTTTTTTCAATCGGATACAAGAGTTTTCTTTGTGCACCAAATTTGCGGGTTTAACGATTCCCCGTGTAAAATATTATTTTTTATTCCACCACGGAAAAAGGAATGTATTTTTAAGGTAAAATCAAAATGCAAATGACTAATGTAAATTTTTCTTTATTCGGCCACAATCGTTTTTCTCATTTTTTGGTGAGATAAGTCAATAACTATTTTTTCAACATCAATAAAATCCAGAATATCAGATTCAATAAACATTAACGCTAAACTATTTAATCTTTTTTGCGTCATCTTGCTACGCCGCCGGTCTTTCTTTAAATAACTTAGAGCTGAAAAGGATCGTTCTCCACAACAATTCGTAACCATACAAAAATATGCGAAAACCAACTTCAAGATTTGGAAATGTTGATACTAAATGTTCGTTTTTAATTATTTTAAACACGAGAGCTTGGCCTCTCGGAGCTCCGGGTTTTTTGGGTTAATAGCTTTAGGGAGAGCTTGATTTCCGAGTTATATGGGATTATTAAGATGTTGGTGATATACTAGGCTTTTTTAGTTTACGTGGTTTTTGGGCTATAAATTTTGAATTTTTCGCGGTCTTTGCTGCCGGATAATGGGCCCCTCAACGTTTTTAGCCTAGGGCCTCTTAAGTACTACGGTAAGAGACGGTATTGCGAGTGGGGAGATAGCTAATATGAAATAATACAACTTTGTAGAAGATTCATAATTGAATAATTTTATTGTCCCAAAATCGGGAATATTTATACTTATTTATTGCTAACATAAACAATAAATATCTTACTCATAAAAATGAAATAATATAATTTTTTTTGTTCGTATTCTTGGGATAGGGCTCTGTCTTGGGGTTCTTTATAGGTCCATGCACTAGCTCTTGTTCTTCAGTACCAGATTATGATGAATGATACCAATAAGATAAGGGCTATATATCCTATAGAATACTGGTGAATGTTGTGATTACTAAGTTTGTGGGACGATTTAGCGAGTATTTGATTTTTGATTCACTTGCTTAGTTCTTCGATCTTCTCTGTTTCAAATTTAAATGAACATTTTGCTGGAACAAGATCGTTTGCCATTGCTGTACTTGACAAGTTGCTTAGTTGAGTGTATGAGATCTTCGTATTGCTGGTGAAAAGTTTATGTCCTTGAAACGTCAACTCGCTTGATGATACAATTTGGTTGTATTTAAAGAAGACCTGATCCCTCCAACCAAATTGAGGAGATGAAATTGCCGCATACAGCATTGATGATTGTCTTGTTTTTGATTGCATAAATCCATTCATTGGGATGTGCAAGTCGGGTCCATATTTGTTTTTTGATAAATTGCGTTACCTTGCATTTTGATGGTAATGGCATGTTGTTTAGCAAGGAGATTTCGCATATGCATACACCTGCTCCCTTACGGTATAAAGGTTTTGTTTGCTCGTCTAGGTATGTTGATGGTCCAGTCTTTCTTTCCATGTAATTATCAACGTCAAATCTATCGACAGTGTCAGCATTAAATTGTGTAAGTTTTCTTGATTTGTGTGATCAATAACTTTATTAACTTGCTGGTTCAAAGCTCTAAATTTCTCGCGAATTGAAGTCTGGTCCCCTTTAATTATGTTTACTGTTGAGCCTATGATGGATGTATGGTTTTTTTAAAAGTTGTAGAACATAATCTTCATTTCCTTTGATGTCACTGATAGTTTTTGATAACTCCTGTTCATAGTCTTCATCAAGAACTCCAAATAAAGAGTTAGCCAGGGTTCCCACTATATTAAAGGCACCCCGTTTTTCTCTCGGTCTGTGATTGTTGTTAGTGAAGAGCTCATTTCCTCTTTTTAACTCATCTTGTAGCAGGACAAACTGGTTGATTATTGATATGCAGGAACTGTTGCGTGATATCAATTTGCAAGGCTCTTGTAAAAATAGTATTCCGTTGGTAAATTCTGCGTTTTCAGCCCAGTAAGGTCCTAGATCATAATAAACTACCAGATTCCAGTCGCTTGATGTTGCGAGATATTCAAAGTGAAGTCCAAGTTGAGCAGGGTATTGATTGACTTCTACAGGGTGGCTACTTATTATTGGTAAAGCTAGACATACAGTCTAGTTACTAGTACTAGTACTGTTACTATTGCCGAACTGTAGGACCTTCGGTGTTTTATTTATATTTGCTGTTGCTTCTGCCAGCCTTCGTGACTTGCGTTGTCGAATCATCTGCCTTTCGTTTAGCAGAACTATTGGGTTACTGTAATGAATCTTCCAAATTTTGTTTATATGGACATTCTTCCTTCGGTTTATCATCATCATTATCATTTTCAATTGGAAGAGGAGCAAGTTTGTGAATTGTTCGTCGTAAAATATTGGGTGCTGTTTTAACGTCAGCTACCCGAGCTATGCTGTCTTCACCTAGGTAAGTTTTAATGACTCTACCCAATGGCCACCGTAGTGGTGGGATGTTGTCTTCTGTAAATAAAATTATGGCTCCAGGTTGAAGATTTTGTTTGTTATGTTTCCATTTACTTCTTTGTTGTAATTCATTCAAACACTCTTTGGACCATCTTTTCCAAAATTCATTCTTTATGTACGTTACCAACTTACATCGTGTTGGCAGGTTCATTCTAGTTGTCTCAACATTGGAATCGATTGATGTTGTCAATGGTTCACCAACTAGGAAATGTCCTGATGTAAGGGCTGTTAGATCATTTGGATCGGAAGATAAAGGTGTCAGAGGCCGAGAGTTTAGAATTGCCTCAATTTCTACGATCAGTGTTTCGAATTCTTCATATGTTAATGATGCATTTAATGTACTTCGATAAAGAAGATGTTTCGCCGACTTCACAGCAGCAGGCCACCAAAATGTGGGGATTGAGGCGGTATGAAATGAAAATCAATACCTTTTGGACTACAGGATGATGTTGTTGAGTTTCTTCCTTCAGAGGAATATACTGACTGACTCAACTCCTGGAGTTGGTTTCTAGCTCCAACGAAATTTGTTGCATTGTCACAGTAAAGATTTCTAACGTGGCATCTTCTTCCTATAAAGCGTTTTAAAGCACCTATGAATGCTTTTGTTGTTAAAGCGCTTACAACCTCTAAGTGGACTGCCTTTATAGCAAGACAACAAATCACTGCAATGTATACCTTCTGTAGTCGACTTCCTCTGCCTCGGTAATGGATCCACATTTTTCCGCAAAAGTTCACACCTGAATTCACAAATGGACGGGTGGGTTCAATTCTAGTTGTCGGCAGAATTCCCATTTTTGGAGAAAGCAACTCAGGCCTGGCTCTGGTACATCTTATGCAACGTTTTACTATAGCTCGTGCAATCGGTTTTCCTTTGATCGGCCAGAAAAGTTGCGTTGTTATAGCCAAAAGTGTTTGTGGGCCGACATGTTTATGATCTTCATGGATGTCCTTCATTATCATCTTTACGAATGGGTGTTCATAAGGTAATAGAGTATGATGCTTTGCTTCATATGGCAATGTTGATGAATCCAGTCTTCCTCCAACGGGTATTATTTTGTTTTCATCTAGGAACGGAGAAAGGCAGAGTATAGCACTTGTTTTGCTACATTCATGATGTTTCTTTAGTTGTATTATATCAGGGCTTAATACGTTTTTTTGCATTACTTGGACTACGACATTAAGTGCGTGATTTAACTATTCACTTGAATTAATCACTTCTTAGATTTTCTTGTTAAGCTCTTCCTTGGAGAGAACCTTCCTTAGGCCTTTCTTCTCGTTCTGATTTGTTTGATTAGAATTTAGTTTCTCTGCTTCCTCTTCTCGACATCAATTTTAAAATACTGGATGTAAATGCAGTAACTCGCTGCAATCACTTAAGTGTATTGAATCACTACTGTCATTCACAATAGCTGACGTTACTGGTTTGGCATAAGGCTGTGGCCAAGCTGATTCTTGTCCATGCAAAAAGATAGGCCCATAGAACCATAGATTGGATTCCTTCAATTTTTCTGGAGAAATACCACGTGTTAGGAAATCAGCTGGATTTTCATTGTGCCATTGTTGTGAAATGATACTAGCTTCGATAGACGATACCCTATTGGCGATGAAGATTGGGAGAGTTTTTGAGGTCAAATTAATCCAAGCTTAAATACGTTGCGACCTTTTCATACTCTATGTCGTTTTTGCACGGAAAGAATTCTTAGATCAGATCACGAAAAACGAGCTGCAAATTACGAAAAATTAATCCCGATTTATACCTTGGCTCCAAATTTCGTAATTTACGACTTTTTGTTTGCAATTTGAAAAACTAAGCAAAATGAAGATATTGATAGTCAAATATCGTAAATCAACCCTATTAAGTATCAAAAATTGCGAACAACAAATCGCAATTTGATTCAAATATTCCTCAATCGCTCAATTTGTAAATTTGCAAAAAAGATTTGTGATCACCACTTTTATTTCATGATATTGCGACTCTGAAAGATCAATCTCTTAACTCTAACCCTTCCATTGCAGGTATACACATTTAATTTAATTCATTTGAAATAAATACTTTACGATTGACTCTACTTGGATGTGAACTCACAACCCTCGAATTGCGGAGCGAGCATGCAACCACTAGGCCAATTTGCATTACAGATCGTTTGTGTCACACATTAATGATTAGATACGAGTACATACCATGTGTTGGTGCTTTATCTCTTCGTGAAAAAATTGCGAGAAGAAAGTCGTTATTTAAGAATTTTGTGTTGGTAATTTGCAGTTATTCTCATGGAGTTGCAAATTGCGACCAAAAAAAACAAAATCTGTGATTGAGCAATGTAAATTACTAGATATTTATGGCAAATCAATATTTTTAAATGCTATTTGTGAAATTATTCTTTTAGAGAGTAAATTACGCCAAAAAAGTTGTATTTTGCTATAAAAAGTACAAGATTGAATCATGAATTTTAATTGCAAATCACGAAAAAACAAATTTTGTAAATTGCTACGTTTTGAATGTTAAATTACAAGTTTTTGTATCAGTTTGGGATCAAAATGCCTTGATTTACGAATACAACTTGATTCGTAAATTGTGACTGCAAATTTTTCATTTAATGATTTTTCAATTCTTTCCGTGTGACCTTTTAAGCAAGGTGGGCTGCTAACTTAGCTGCGCATAATTCTAATCTAATCGTATTGTTGGTTTCCTTACCGTCTTCTTTTCAATTGGAGCTACATGAGACTTGGCAAATAATAACCGCACTATGATCGTACCGGGGCTGACTATAGATTGTACGTAAATACAAGCTCCGAAAGCACTTTCTGATGCATTGGCAAAGACATGAAGTTGTATTTTGTCTGGAATTTTTTGTGAAAATATGTGCCTTGGTATTCTGATTAGATTTATTAATTTGAAGTCATTACGAAATTTCATCCATTTGGAGTGTAGTTCTTGAGGTAATGCTGCATTCCAATCTATTTTCAATTGCCACAATTGTTACAAGAAGATTTTTGCCGTAATTTCTACTGGGGCCAAGAACCCCAGAGGATCGAAAAGTCGGCTATTTCTGAAGAAACTATTCTTTTGGTTATTTTGGTTTCGGTAATCCCATGTGTCTTGATGCAGAAGTCGTCCACTTTTGGCAGCCAGGTTAGACCGAGTGTTTTTATGTTATCTTCTGGGTCTAGGTTGAAGTCAAGTTCCATCTCCTTATCTTCTGGTAAAAAATCTTGCAGTAAACGTGGGTGATTAGCACACCATTTTCGCAGCTTAAATCCTGCCGTCTGAAGAACATCGATAAGTTGTCCTTGCAATTCTATTGTTGTTAAAAGGCTGTTTGATCCAGTCAAGACATCATCTACATACATAGCAATCTTGCTGGAGGACCTTACTGGCAATTGGATGCGATATTGAAGATGATTGGGACATATGTTGTAGGGATTTAATAGCCAGGAATGGAGCGGCTGATGTTCCATATGTTAATGCATTAAGCTGATAGCATTTGATAGGTTCCGATGTGGTTCTTCCCCAAAAAATAGGCTGGTATTTGCGGTCTTCTTCATGTACTATCAACTGTCTATAAATTTTTTGGATGTGAGCAGTAAACACGAAACGTGGCAAACGGAACCTCAACAAAATTGTAAATAAGTCATCTTGAATTTTCGGGCCAGTGTGTAAAATATCGTTGAGTGATATATTCGACGATGTTTTTGAGGAGGCGTCAATTTATTAGTGCGACTATCTATTTTCTGAACACAATGATGAGGTAGAAAATATTGTGATGATTGGCTTCGCGGGGCATTAACCTCTTCCATGTGCCCTAGTGAGATATATTCATCCATGAATTGATGATACTGGTTTTTAAGTTCTGAATTGTTAGCCAAACGTCTCTCTAATGAGTAAAGTCGTCGTAAAGCTATGTTTTTTGACTCTCCTAATGTTGATGGACCGTCTTAGAATGGCAGTCCTACGGTGAAACGGTCGTTCGCATCTCGGTGTGTAGTTTGAGTAGAATGTATTTCACAGCATTTTCCTGCAGTGGTTATTGATCTACGTGTATCCTCTGGGTCTTCAATTGACCAGAATTTTTCAATGAGTGTGTTCATGTTTTCACCTTCAATCTACATACCGTAAGTCAATGCTGAGCTGTGATTACGGCTGACTCTTCCTGTTGCTATCCAACCAAATAATGTATTCTGTAATGTTGGCATCTATTCATTGGATTTGATCTTCCCAACAGAGAAGAGTTCATGATAGACAATGTAAAGATGGAAAACCTTAGTATATTTCACCCTCAAAAACCCATTTGTTTACATTGTTGTTTTTGTAATCTCACTCCGTGTCGATAAATAGATGTGAATTGCAACAACAATTTAACGCGGTGAGTTTGATTTGTTTTGACAGACCATTGCCGTTGTTTTATTTTTACTATTAATTTTTGCCTTTTTCATTAAATAGTAACAAAAAGTATTTGTGACAGAAATTATGGGTAATATTTTTAATTGTACCAAAATTTTCAGCAGCCAACTATCTATTGAATTCAAGAATTCATATACTTCGTGACATTTTTGAATTCACCTAAGGGGACGTGTTCTAAAAATTCTTGTTTTGAGGGTGCCAACACACTTCTTTTAATGAAATATTATTGAAAGGTACGGCTGCACCGATTTAGTGAATTAAAATTAATGAACCATTGATTAAAATTTGAAAATATTTTTACAAAGTATGCAATTTTTTTTAACTAGTAACATACTTGAGCAAACGCAAAATTCATCAAATGATTGTATTAGTTGTGTTTTTTGCAATTCAAAATAATTCTGGCTGAAAAAACTACAACAAAACAAAGCAGTTTACATGTCAAATGCGTTGTATATACGTTGTAATACAACAATATTAATACAAAGTTAAGGTAGAACTAGAATAGGCGGAAGCCAATTTAGAGGTCTTAGGAAATCGGGCGAAAACAAGAGTAATCCATATGACGCGCACATAATTGCGAAGTGGTACTCTTCGTTTAGTTTTCGTTAACATGTCCCGTCAGAAGGGGGAGTGCTCACCGACCACTCTTTCGTAAATGGACGTGTATGCAAAATCAAAATGTTGGAAACGAGCTAAGAACAATTTTCCAGTCATTCTTTTTTTGTTCAATGTATGAGTGAAACAAAATCTTAAATTTGATTTAATTAAATTCAAACCACATCGAAATTTCGTGGTTTCGCAAAGTTAATAATTTAAGGCCTATCACTTTTTGCTGTAAATAAGTAAAAAAATTTACATTGAACAAACAATAATTAAATGTCACATGCTTGTTGGTTATACAAAATGGCAGACCAAGACAAATATTGAAATGTTCCGATGTCTTTTTTTCCCAAAAAAAAACCTAGCAATTATTATCCAGACTAGTTTTGAAAGTTCGTTTCTGCAGAGATCAAAAATCTGAGGAAGTATTCCATAGCAAAAAATACAAATTTAATGAATAATAGGATTTTCACACCAAACCACAAAACCGGTTTCGGCGAAAACTTTTCAAAAACTCAAAAACCATTCACACCAAACATTACACAACGTTTTCGTTTGACATTACAGTTTTTCTTTCACCAACCACTTACAATTTTCTTTTCTTTTTGTTGTTTCTTTCCATTTTATGGAAGTAAAATGGTGAGACTGATTATTTATATAAATATGGTCGACCGCATGTAATCCAAATATCTGAAAATTCAGATATATGAAAATTCATAAATTTTTTTAGTTGAATGCTAAAAAAAACTGCATTTTCAGTCAGCTGTTTTAGTTCTAACAAAATACTGCATTAGCTTTTGGTTTTACATCGAAAATAGTTAAATTAGAACTTTTATAATATTTGAAAATTAAAGGTTCAAGATGAGTGATTCTTAACACTTGCACACACACTACTGAAGATGTAGTTATGTGTAAATTAATTCATAAAACGTAAGTTAACGTAATAAAATTTAACAGCGTCCTTCGTTCGATGCGTCCACGTTTGTTTCACAATTCACATTTATCAGACAAACAGTAAAGTTGAATTCCCATTTAAATATTTTTGCGTTTTTTTGGCATAACGCATCTTCCATCTCTTTCATCTGAATTTTCAGACAAGAAATTCTCATCTGAAAATTCAGAAAAAACGTACCCCAAACGTTAGCAAAAGTCATCTGAATTGTCAGATATTTTTTGACAGCTAACCAATCAGGAGCCCGAAAATATAGATATTTGAAGCATTGAATGCCCACATCCATATAAAACCATCTAATCAGTCTCTTTTTGACATTTTACCAGGCACTGAACTTTTTAGAAGGTACGTTTGTTTCGTTCATCTCTGAATCTCAACAAGTCTTTGACTAGTTATACATAAAACTTGGGTTTTGTGAAAACCTGAAGTACAACAAAAATGTATATGTAAAACTTGTGTTTTCGATTAGGTTTGAGTTCGGTGTGAAAAGCTAACATATGTATTATGATATTTCATATTTCACAAACAAATTTTCCCCCACTTCGGTTCAATTGACATACATTTATTACTATCAATATGTCTTTTATTATTTTAGTACGCTTCGAATTTAAAAATTAAAGGAAAGTGAGCACTTAAAAATTAAATGTCCATTGGGGCTCATGAGATTTTTAAAATAACTGACGAATTAAAAAAAAAAAACCGATGATTTGTGGTGAAAATCATTAAGTTGTTAGTAAGTGTTAGTGTGGTAAAAAGGTTACTAGTGCAACTTTATGACATTCGCCATGGTCGGAGCTTGTAGGCAAACCAGTTTGACAGCCGAAGATTCCCATCTTTATATTGTTTATCTGTGGGTACTACTAAATTTTTTTATAATGATTATAAAAAAATAAAAATATATTTTTTGTTCTCGTTAGAGAGCACAACTGAATGAAAAAAACAGCTTTAAGATTTTAACATTAGCCTTTATTTATCATTAATTTTTATAGTCTAAGGCCTCAGAACCTTGGGTGGGGGGAAATCTTTGACTTATTCGAAGACATTCAGAAGGAAATACAAGAAAATAAGAAGAAATTTGAATGAGTTGCCATACTCTTTATATATTGATAAATTGCTGACGCAAGAAATTTGTATTCTATAGATTGAGATGCATCATGAAGTGATGGCAAAAGTGCTGATTTGAAATTAAGAGGTTTCTTGCGATCGCATTACATTTAATTATTAAATTCAAAGTCCAGAGCTTGGGTGGGCTTATCTTTATTTACGTTTATTGATTTTTGTTGGGGCGCACAAGTGTGCTCTGATATAACAAGTATATATGTATATTTATTCTGTTTGTGAACATCCTTTATAAACTATATCCTTTTTTCGTGACCTTTTTAAATATAAATTAAGTTCCTGTCGTGGGCTTTAGATCTTCTTTGCTTTTATTTTAATTTTAATATTAATATCTATATACATATATATGTATCTGCTACACAGATTATACTGAAGTATTAAGTTATATACATACATTTTTTGACATATTTTTTAAAACAAATACATTTGAATTTTATTATTCGAATAAACAAAACTTCTTTTTGAACTGTCTTTCTAAAAAAAAATTATAACTGATACAAACAAAAACAAAAAGATTAATTTGTGCATATAAAATTTTTTTTTAAATTGTAAGTATCTTCTTTTTATTTTTAAGTATCTATTTTTAATTAATTTCCTTATACATAGGTCTGAAGAAGGGTGTAACCACGCCCGAAACGTAACAATTAAAAAAAATTTAAATAAAAGCAAAAAAGACCTAAAGCCCACGATAGGAACTTAATTTATCCTTTATAAGCTTTCGATAATATCCTATCATCCATAGGAAGGATTTAATACCCTTAGTATTTACTGGTGCCTGCATCTCAATGATACTCTGAATTTTCTTCGGATCTGGTTAAACTCCCTTATCAGTAATAACGTGCCCTAAATAGTTAGCTTATTTTCTCAAGAATTCACATTTCTTGGGTTTAAGTTTTAAATTAGCTTTTCTTAATTGCTCAAGAACTTCAATTAATTTATTGTTATGCTCCTCCAAGTTTTGTCCATAAACGACAATATCGTCTTGGTAGACGAAGCATTTTATGCCTTGGAGTCCTGCCAGAACTGTATTCATTAATCTCTGGAAACAGGCTGGAGCGTTCCTAAGTCCAAACGGTATTCTGGTAAATTGAAATGACCGTATGGAGTGCTAAAGGCCGTTTTCTCTATATCTAGTTCTTCCATTGGAAACTGGTGGAAGCCAGAAGTTAAGTCCAAAGTGGAAAAGTATTTGGCTTTTCGTAACTGATCGAGTATCTCCGTTATATTTGGCAGTGGATAATTGTCCGCAACAGTTAAATCATTTAATTTACGGAAGTCAATCACCATTCTCGGCTCAACTTTCCTTTACGACATCCCGAATTTTGATACGCGGATGGTCTCATTCGATAGATATTCACTAAAAAACACCAAATATCATAATTTTAGGGTGAGGAAACATTGCAACCCCATGCTGGGGCTCATTATAGGATTTGGGGTGGGGCAAAGTTTGGTGTATGCAAAGTTTCTTGTGCATTTAAAAAACATGGATTAAAAGAAAACATCCCAAAACCAAAGTGTACATCTGGCAGTACTTAGCATGCGATGACATTTGAGTCTTTATTTATTTTCCATGCATTTTGAATGGAAAAAGTGAAAGTTTAAAAATTAATGAAAAATACTTATAAATGATGCGTTTTCTAGTGATAATATATCAAATGAGGATATCAGCGTTTCCAAATTCCTTGTGTAAAAAGTGCAATTCGGTAACAAAAAAACCCGATTTTCAAAAGTTTAAACATTTTTTAATTGCATTTAAGGGGGTTTCCTCACCCTAAGATTTGGAAAATTTTCGATTGAGATACCTACCTACCCCTAAAAAAAAATCAACTTCGAAATCGGGATGATCGGAAAGTCGCCCTCCATTCTACATTTTTTTTTACCGTTTGCATCGGTTTTTGTGGGAACTATCCACAACGGGAAACTCCAAGGAGAAGTGCTGTCACGGATGATTCCTTCTTTTTCAACTTTTGAACTTGTTCACGCACTTCTTCCTGTTGAAGTTTTGGGTACCTATAACTTTTAGTAAATATAGGCTCTGCTCCTGGATTTGTACGTATCCTGTGCTTTACTACAGAGGTCATAGAAAATTTTTCATCTTTAATACTGAAAATGTCACTAAACTTTTCTACTATTTCTATTAAGCTCCCTTTTTCCTCTTTATTTAAATGATCAGAACTAATATTTCCCGATACTATCTCAGCTCTGTTTTCACGAAATTCAAATTCGCTTAAATTTTTGTCCAATAATTCTTAAGTTCTTAAGACAGCACGGTTTATCTATAGTATTTACAATAGAGAGCAAACACTCTCCTTTTTCATTTAAAGTAACACAATTTGGAAATATAAGACCGTCAGGGACTTCCTGTCTGGATATAACAATTTCCCTTTTTAAATTACCATCAACTTTAACAATCCTAAAGACTTCTGACCTTCCTTTTATAACATCTTCTTCACTGAGATACCTTAACATATCTCCCCGAATTTTCCACTGATAGTATAGTTAATTGAAAAACCACCCTCTCGAAGGAAATGATTTACAATTAACCTAATATTTTCTATTACTTGGAACTTTATGTTTTAAGGTTTTGATTTTCCATTAAAAGGAATAAATTTAACCTCTACTTCTGTATTTCCTAAGATTTCACGCGTTTTACCGCCTATTCCACTGAACTTAATTGTATTTTATACATCTATGTACATATTCTTCATAAACACAATTAGCTCCGATGAGAGACACCTCAGCACCTGTATCTATTATTAGCTTCTTTTGTTCACCATTGATTCCTACAAATACGTAAGGACTTTCAAAACTATCCAAGGACCTAAGCTGCACGGTGCCTTATCAACCATACAGCTTACTGAAATTTTTTTTGCTTAAAATCTCTGTTATCAGAGGACGAAGTACATCCACCCATTTGCTTACTCAATTTTGGTTTCTCTAAGGTTGCCTACATAATTTGGCTATGTGTTCGACTTTGCCACAGTTATAACAAGATCTCTCTTGGTAATTGCCTTTGGCAAATTTTTTGGACGTATAATCTTTTTGTATGTATGTTCGGAATAAATTTATTCGTTGCTCTTTTTCGGAAGCATATTTACTTGCTTCCGAAAGAATCCTTGGATGCTGGATTATCACATATGTTGGTAGGATAGTTTGGTTTTCAATAATCGTCTCTGCAAGGTTTTGACCCACTGCAGATAGTGTACTACCGATTCATTACTATTCTGTCTTATTGAAATTAGCTCCCTATGCTACGGAAGTGCACTTTGCGGTTCCCTGAAAACTTGGGTTATTTCTTTTTTTTTGAAGAATCCCAATCTGAGATTTCTGTATTCACAAGAATAGATGTGGCATTGCCACGAATTTTAGTTTTGATATACTTAAAAGTACATCTTTTTCTACATCGGACGCTAATTTGATAGCATCGTTACATGCATCAATAAAATTAAACACCTCTTCACTTGTTCCAGTGAAGGTGGGGATAAAAGAACTGAGTACATTAAGTCGAACTTCAGCCATCGTTCTAATTGAATCTTCACTATCACTATTTCCAACACTATCTTTTTTTTCGCTCATCTCACTACTCTTTTCTATGTTTATTTTTCTATCACTTCCTACACTTCTATCTTGACTGTTTCACTATCTTCACTATCAGAATTATCTAAGAACTCAGAACTCCGTGCATTAAACGATGATCGGAATATATGTAGAAAACATATATCACACTTCACTTTACACTTTTATAAATATGGAACAATTGCTTTAGAGAAAAGTTACTCACATTTATAATAATAAAAAATATGTAGAGGATATTCACCGATGTCTGCTAAAATTTTCCTTGAGCGTATTCCACCGCTTCCACCAGTTTTCATGTTAAGCCTGAATACAAACAAGATTATATTTTCCAAGTATTCATCTATAGGCCAAATATTTTAGAAGTTGATGGGGGTATCAGTTTGAGCCGTTAGACACAAAATATAAGTAGACGAAAAATGTGCAATTGATTCGTCCAAAATAAAAAGACTATAACAAGTTAATGTATAAAATATTTATTAAATTGATTTAGATGTGTTGACTCTTGACTGCTTGACTGTTCAAAATGTACTGCCCCCTGTTTTGAGTTTATTTTTTCTTAAGGTAGAACTAGAATATGTGGTAGCTGGCGGAAGCTTATGTCAGAACCGACCGAAAAGTAGCTTTCCGAAACGTCAATTTCATAAGTGAACCATAATACACAAGTCAAGGAAAGTGAAAATAGTAAATAATTGTTTGTTCAATGTTGATCTTCTTTTACTTATTCACAGCACAGAGTAATAGGTTTTTATTTATTTATTTTGTAAAACCACGAAAATTAATTTCAAAAAAAAAAATTAAGATTTTACTTCACTCATACATCAAACAGAAAATAAAACAATTGAAAACTATACTGCAAATAATCTCTTAAAGGTCCTATCTACAAAATTTCCGATTTTGAGTTTTTTTGCAAGTTTGGAGCTAAGGATTTGTCTCTGATTTATTCGTATATATTTCTTGACGCTAGATCTTCGAATTAGAGAGAAAAAAATTGTTTCTAAAAGGCCTAATTAAAAATCATATGCACTGAAATTTTAAAGAGCCCTAAATAACCACCTAGTAGGGCTCTGTAAATCAGGAACGATTCGATTTTCTTTGATCCGATCATCGAAAAGTATCGATGATTGAAATCACAAATTTTCATTTCAATCGATTTCAATCTCAATAATTTCGATTATTCTCGATTTCCCATCCCAATATCAATCATTTCAATAGGGATTCTCAATATTTGGTATCAATCTTTTCAAAAATGTCTGGATTTTTAAAGATTCTTTAATCCATCGACATCGTAGCCATCCTTTAATGGAATTTGACAGTTGATGACTTGACAGATAGGGGACATACTATATTTTGACAGGATAGGTGTATTTTGATCCAAATATCTTCCTATTGCCCTGCCTAAAATAACCTTTATTCTAGAGTAGTAAAGGTTCTTCAAAAATTTCTAATTTTTTAGAAATTTTTTAATCCATCGACATCGAAATCATCCCTCAATGGAATTTGACAATTGATGGCTTGATATATAGGGGACAAACTATGTTTTGACATGATAGACGTATTTCGATCCAAATGTCAACCAATCGACGTATAACCAGATATTACCGGAGTAGTAAGAATTCTGAAAATTTAAGATTTTCTTAACAGTTTTTTATCCAATCAAATTGTTTTGTTTGTTTATTTGGAATAATTTCGATCAACGGTGCAGTATTAAATTAAAGATTGGATTTAATCAAAATCGAAAAAAAATTGAATCAGATCAGTATCGAATAATGAACTGAGTGAAATAAATAAGATCGAATAATCGATTGATTGAAATAATCAAATAATTTTTTTTATCGATTCTATCATTTGAAATGAACGATTTACACAGCTCTACCACATAGGGCCTTTTCGTATGTGGCAGTTGGGGCTTTTTATAAATTTTCCAGAGTCATTTCTGTTTTATTATACAATAAATAAATACAACAATAAAGATTTTGACAGAAATTAGTATTTTTACCTTTTTTTATGTTAATGTTTGTTTTTCAATTTTTAATTTTCTTAAAATAAGGAATTTTAATAGAAACAGTTTGCAAAGTGGTGTACATAGGGCTTTTACAATATATTTTTTGAAACAATAAAAAGCCCTACCTACGCTCTTTTATAAAATACCTAAAATTTTTATATTTTAAGTAATTGTAAAAAATAAAGCACACATTTAGCTTTAAAGCATATATTTTTTCGAATTTTTTACGTTTTATATTCAGGTTGCGGTTAGCAATTTAGTGTTTCCCTTTAAAACTCAAAAGTATGAAAACTGTAGTCAGGGCCTTTATGAGATTATGGGTAGAGTATGTCTTGAAGACAACGTATGTTTTCAAGACAGAAGATGAAAAAAACAGCTGAGCCAACATCTAAGTTTATCAAACAGCTCAATGATCTTTTTGACAGTCTGAATACGGGCCGACTCTATTCCTGGAATCCCAACAAACAGGTCCTCTCCGATACCACAGAGACTCTGGATGGACAAAACAGAGATGCAATGGATAGCGAAATGGAAGTCGACGAGCAGTGTTGTAGTTGTAGTGCCACCTTGCTTTAAGGGATTAAAATAAACTCTGATGGCAATCACGCAGATGTGGGAACATATATTCACATTTGAATACGGTTGTTGCTGAAAATTTATTTTCAATTGTCAGAAATAACCGCGGATCGTATGAAAGGAATTAATTGGGGATTAATTCATAATCTCAAGATCATCATTGTCCAGCATCTTAATTCAGCTGAACAAAGCACTTACTTAAGTCAAGCAAACCTCAACTGTCTTTCTTGATTGGAATCCTAACGGGTCACAACTCAATGGAAACCCACATGACCAAAATGGGCAAAAGCTCATCTGACCTTTGTAGAGGGTGTCATGATGAAGAGGTGGAGGAGGGCTCGTGTCACTTTCTGTGTGAATGTCCCAGCTTAGCCAGCACCAGGAAAATAGCCCTCGGAGAATATTTTTTCGACGATTTGGGCGACATCTCATTTTTGCTATTAAGTAGCATCCGGAAATTCATTCTGAACTCAGGATGGTTTAAGGAGGCACCCCAGTCCTAAGACTTCCACTATCAACCTTTCCTCTTCCTTTACCTACATTCTGGGGAGCACAATGGATCCTTGGTGAGGTGATATGGGTAACCATATCATCACCCCTTCTAATCTAACCTAACCTAGTTCAGCTGAGTATTCCGGATATGAGGATGCTGATGTAGAACCTCTTTTAGATTTGGAAGCAATACAAACAACGGTGGAGATAGAGCCTAGTGAGGAATCCACTCAGGACATTTATGATGAAATTTTAAAGAAATTTTCAGGTACGACGAAGACGAATTGGAAGTCACAGTTGAAAAGATTCCTCAATGTAAGATGCTGGAGGATGGAGGTGCTGTTTACTATGCTGTTACTTAATTAAAGAAGAAGCTTAATTGTGAAATTTGTTCCCAGTTTTTGATTGCCCAAGTTAATAAGGACAGGGAACGTTTATTAACTTGCCAAAACCACCATAACCACTTCACAATTTGGCAAATTGACCAAATTGAAACCTCGTCTCGTAAACTAAATCTTATCTCGTATTATAAATTCTCGTCTCGTAAAACCAAGCCTCGTCTCGTATAACAATGTCTTGCTTCGTTACAAATGATAATTTTGTAAGAATATTATTGAAGCAGTCCGCTGAAATGCTAAAAAAAAGTATGTGAAATATAAAAATTTTAATAAAATTTTTAATTTTTACAAAAAAAAAGGAACGAACACACTTTAAACAACATTAAAAAAAAAATTAAATGACAGAAAATGAACACACAAAAAAGAAGAGAGAAAATTAATGTGGGATGTTAGGGCAAAAAAACTAAAAATCTATAGGGTACAAATGAACTTTTTAACAAAAAATTTGTTAGTACAAAAACACAAGTAAATAAAAAAAAAAAAAGAAACTAAATCACAAAAAGTTAACACATAAAAAAAGAAGAGAGTTTAAGGTACCTAGGTATTTGTGTGGAAAAATCTTAAATCAATAATCAATTCTTCACTAAAAAACCTCACAGAATGAATGAATTTAAGATAATTTGCAAAGATCGACGGTTAATGCAAAGCAAAAATTTCGATCTGATTTAAAATCTAAAGAAAAGCTGAAAAGGCCTTAAAAAACCGCGAATTTTTTTTTTTTTAAACATCTCACATATAAATGTACCTACATACTCTTCAAGTTTCATATAAAATTACAACACACACCACACAGATTGCCAAATTTCACTATAATTTACCGTAAATCAGTCATGTGCTAGTATTTTTTTCGATTCTTTTTTCTCCTCGAAGTCCCGTATAGTTCGTATTTAATCTTGTATAGTCTTCTCATTCTTGTCATTTTGCCTCTATTTATTCTTCTATCAATATTCTGAATTCTCAAGAACGGGGAAATATCTCCGCTGTCAGTTAAGTTGCCAAACATTAAAATTTTGCATTCAATGTTGAGATGATAGAGATTGTTCAGAAAAGGCGAACACATTTGGACACCATGCGGCGCACCAATCGGCGATGTTGATAAGATCACTATAAAGTTTATATGCAAAGGTTTTAGTCTTTCCTTATACTTTACTCTAATTGTTAATCAATTTTCACTTAACCACACTTTAACAGTAAATGATACTTTGTTATCTATCATTGCAGTTGCAAGTATTTGATGCCAATAAAGATGGACGTCTTCAACTTTCTGAGATGGCGAAGTAAGTTTTCCAGCTTTCCTATTAAAAAATTATGTTTTGAACTTTATTGTTTCATTCTCGTAAGCTTGTTATTCTCTTTAAAAAAAAAAACAAATTTTCCTCCATTTTTATCTTTTTTCTCAATGAATGAACTCCACTTCATTTTTATCAACATAAACAAAAATAAAACAACTCAACAAAAATACTGCCTACATTACTCGGAGGACTACATACTTCAACCAACTTTTTGTGCATGATTTAATATTTTAAAATATTTCAAAACTAGACTACTTCCTGTCAAGGAAAACTTCCTCTGTCGTCAGGTATTCAAGGTGAGTGGAATATTTTCTTCTTTTTTTAATATCACTGCGCATAAGTTATTAGTTATTTTTTGTAATATTGTTACTTTCGTAGTTTATTTTTTCATTTATTCCATGGTCATCATAGCATTTAGTCACTTTGTCTTGTATTACGTTTTAATACACAGACATGGCGTCCAAATTTCCTCAGGTCAATGGAACCTTATCTTTTTTATGTCATAATAATTTTCATAATTTGTTTTTGTTTTTCATGCATCTCTGGTGTGAAGTACAATTGAATCTATTGTTTATTAATTCTTTGAAGTATTTTTTTCACATAATCCTTAGAACTTTTTTTATGAAACTTTACTTTACAAAAAAATAATTTTGAAAACTCATTCAATTGTTTGTACCTACATATGTACATATATGTATATTTTACTTAATGTTGTTTTTGAATTACATAAAAAAAAATTCAAAAATTATTTCCTGCTGAAATAGCGCAACAATCCCTGTTATTTAACCGAGACAAACAACAATCTGATTATGAACGAAGTGGATATACGTATTAAATTATAAAGTCTAGTACGCTGCTGATGCGAAACGAAAAATCACATACAAAAATGACACAACGAAAAATGTTGTCCTACTTTTCGTTCTGTAGTACGCTGTTCGATGAGCGAAATTGATTTTTGTACCAGATCATTTGGAGAAGTCTACACGGCTTTTTCGCACACAAATAATAACCCAGATCATTTATTATGTGCGAAAATGACATTTGTGTTTTTTCGTGTTTATTTTTATTATTTTTTTTATAACAGCATGGCTACCTGTGATTAGTTTTGTATTTGGTATTGTTTTGGTTTTTTGAATTCGTGCATTTCATTGTCTTGTTGAAGACCAACTAAATATTTTGTTTAGTTAAATATCTTTTATGAGATTGGCCAAAGGTGACCAAAATATTCTAACGGTAGACAACCCTGGCACCTGGCCCTGCAAAGTTTTTTAAACAGAGTATATCTACTGTCGTTTTCAATTGGACATCCAGAAGGCTTCCGAAGCGTCCGGAAGTCTTATAAGACCATTCCATTGGCGAAAAAATCGTCTGCTTCTTTTTGAGAAGAGAAATTCTCTTCTTGATTTCAAATCAGAATCCACTCGAGAAGCACTAGTACATTCAAACTCAAACGTCAAAACAAACTGTGGTGCAAATTCATATTATTTATTTTTTTCAGAATGAGTGTCTCTTGAGTGAAACCCATGGAAAACGAGATAATAATGCGAAGGGAAACTCTTTTGCGATGGAAGTAGTCACTATTATAGTCACAATTTACATAATTACAATAACAAACAAAATATTCAAAAAGTAAAAGCGGTCAAAAGATTTCTTATGCAGAACAGTCTGCACAATAACAATTCGACTAGCGATGCGTATATCTATGCCTTCCAGGCATCTATGCTAGAAAATTGATTCACAAAAAAATATTAACTAATCCAAAAATTTCGCTTTAAAATAAATAAGTATTTTTACAAAGAACAATCCATGTTTTAAATAATCCTGACTACGTCCCTGTGCGGCATTTTTCTCAATTGAGCAATGTTGTTGTTGCTTCTAGTTGTAGAAGTGGCTTGTTAACATTTTTCATATAAAAATTAAAATATTTTAAAAATCAGTTTTGATATATTTTAAGCTTGATATATAAACTCATATAGTCATTCTATTTTATTCATAATATTGTAGTATTTTCTCAGGTTCGTTAATAAAACTTTTTCACTTTATTTAAATTCTCCACTTTACTTTCACAACCACAAAACAATTTATTGTTCACCACTGAAATTACACTTTACTTTTATTACTACCAACTTTACTCATTCACGATTAAAAATAAACTGCGTCCTCTGCCGGTCAGACATGTGCTTTTATACTTCTTACAAGGTTCCCGAAAAAAAACTGGAAGGTTCTAGTATTTGCTTCCAGAGCTTTCCATAGGAGGAAATTTCCCATAAATTTCCCTTTCCAGTGCTTTCAATTTGACGTTTAGTTCTGGAAGTTCGAAAGCAAACCAAAGCTCTCCGTAGACTGGTTTGTGTCCTGTCTAATCCGAAATTCGGTGTTTCTTTTATTCGAGAGTGGTTATAGTTCATTCGAGAGTCGTTATAGTACAAATTTGACACTTACAATATGAATACCCATTCATATAATAGTTTTTACGAAAAATAATGTTATTTATTATTGTTATTATTTTATAATTTGTCTCAAGGGAAATTCATTGAACGTCAAATCGAAAAAAAAATTATCCCACAAGTAAGCTACCTGCGCTCACTACTAGTAGGTGTGCAAAGCAACTAACCAGGTGTCAATAGCCAACATAAAAATAAACATTCTTTGTTATATAATAACATTAGTTTGTTCTGTAGATAGGTCAGAATTCTTTCCTAGTAACCAGTACATTTTTTTTGTACTTTAAGTCTAGTGCTTCTCTTTTCTTTTTGATGTGCTCTTTCCATTTTAGCTTTGCATTCAAGGCCATTCCAATGTATTTGGCAGTACTGCTGTATTGTTTATAAAGAATTGGAACATTGTTTATTTTTTGTTTGTAAAATTTATATGCGTCGATTTTGCTTCATTTATAGCCTAGAAAAATTAGACTTTCACTTCAAAAAAATTCCGACAAAGCTGAATTTTGATAGAGAGCTTTGATTTGACATCTCAAGCATTTCCTGAAAAGTTCCGTAAATTTGGGCCGGGGCTTAATTTTTTAGGGTGAGTTAAAGGGGTTAAAATTCAGTTTTTTCTTAGATTCTCGAAATCTATAAGTTTTTTGGAAGAAATTACAAATTACAGCTTATGTCATTCTAAAAAAAAAATTAATATAGTTTTTTTTCATTCAAGCAATAGATTCTGAGAAAATCATGTAAGAACTTCACGGTGGAGTAAATTTTGCAAAAAAAAGTATTAAAATTTCATTAATCGATGGGTTAAAGCTTTTGTACGATTTTAGTTTGGCTACACCTCTTCTTTATAAAACCAAGTTTTTGGGGTGCCCGAGGTAAGGGGAAGACCCCCATCCTGATAAGGAAAGTGATTTGGTTTTTGTTCAAATACTCGATGAAATTTCCTCTTACAACAAAATCTTAATAGAATAACATTTAGACAATATGATTTTTTAAAAAATGAGCTATTAACGAACTCTGTAGGTTTATTAATCATGAAGTCCTAGCGTATCAAAGTAACACTTTTTATTTTGTACTGTAAGGCTAGTCGCGCACATGCAATTTTCAGTTTAGAAACTGTTTGGTTGCAAAATTAAGTCCTATGGACTCGTATGAGACTCCGCGGACATGCAGAAACTATTCCGTCCTCGATTCGAGCAACTTTTCAGTTTGTGTTTTCGCACAAACTGAACGATTGCCTGAAATCAGTTTTTCAGTTTGTGTCATATGGAATAATATGTAACTGCGCGGACATTCAACCAAATAGTTTCGGATATTTAACCACATCGTTGAATTTTGTTCTTTCCAAAGTGCGTTATGTTCTCTGTGCGAAAGAGAACAAATGTATCTTTTCTTTAATTTGCTGTGCAAAAGAATAGGACAAAGGCGATAATATTTTTCTTTGAATGTATGAGATAGAAAAACTAAATAAACATTGTCGATGTGTTGGTTAGGTTTGTTACTATTGCCGGTGGAGTTGCTCATGTGCGTGCTCAGTAGTCAACTTGTGACTTAACTATTTTGTTGCGGTAGCCGTTGCATGTGCGAGACTAGCCAAAATGGACTAATAACGGTTTTTCAATATCTCAGCAGATATAATTTTTTTTTTATAAACTAATGAGCTTATTTAATGCTCATGAAGTTCTGAACAAAAAAGATTATGGCACTTTTTTTCAGCAATAGATTTGGAAAAAAACCTGCACAAACATGAAGAAACAAAAATTCATTACAGTGAAAAGCTCTTATTATAACGTTTATGCACGTTTTATAGTATATATATAAGTATAAGTAAGTATAATAAGTATATAAGTGTTATAATCTTTTCTGTCCAGAATTTTTACATCCTTGTTTTGCTATCGAGTAAAGACGTATTATCTTGTGCTGGTGATTGAAATTTTTTTCATTTTTATATACAAGTTTGAAGAAACCATTTTCTTAAGACTTTAAATATGGAAGAAGGTTGCATAAAAGTTCAGAGAACGTTTTACAAAATCATTTAGTAAAATTAAATGTGTTGTTTTTTGTGAAAAATTGTTTCATGAGAAGTGAAACTCTAGGTAGTCTAAGACTCCACTGGGGTATCATCGACAACAAAGAAAACTCTACCTTTGTTTGTGCTCACCTTTGAAAATAAAAAAAGTCTCGATAAGATCTACAGTATTAAATTAATTATGGGCATAGTTGTCAAAATTGAACCATTGCGAAATTAAAAAAAATGTTCCACAATGTAAGCTCCGTCAAGCCTTTGGACATACACAAAAATACTGCAATCGTGAGTTAGCTTGTGTTGAATGCGAAGGCAAGTATGCAACTAAAAACTGTCCTAAAGAGAACAGAAAGCGAAATGTGTTAGCTGTCAAGGCAACCTTCCTGGAAGTTACAGAGGATGCCCAGTCGCCACAAATTTCCAAGACACAATAAGAAAAAAAACAAAACTGGGAACAAGCTAGGAATCCCAACAAACACAAAAGCAATAGTTAGTTAGTTAGTACCAAGTAGTGTGGGACTCTTACCGCACTAAAACCACCGGTGAATCAGGACCAATCTATGAAAGATCGACAAATGATTTTTCTTTCTTAATTTATCAGTCGCATTGTGGGAAGTTTAAGTTATAACACTTTCCATAGCTTTTAGACCATTAGCTCATGAGACTTGGTTCTTCTTAATCTCCGAACATTGTCTCGTACATTTAAGACGGTCTCCATTTCGGAGTTGGTATGACTTTGCAGTCGCTGGTTTTTTAACCAATTTTGTAACCATTTCAATTTGAAGGTCACGGTGTAGATCGCTATTTCTTATATACCAAGGGGCATTTATTATTCCGCGAAGGACCTTGCTTTGGAATTTTTGGATGGGTTCAGCATTTGTTTTCTTTGTACAGCCCCATAGTTGGATGCCATATGTCCAAACGGGTTTCAGTACTTGCTTATATAACATTAGCTTGTTCTGGATAGATAGGTCAGAGTTCTTTCCTAGTAACCAGTACATTTTTCTGTACTTCAAGTTTAGTTCGTCTTTTTTCTTTTTTATGTGCTCTTTCCATTTAAGCTTTGCATCCAAAGTCATTCCAGGGTATTTGGCAGTATTGGAGTAAGGTACTGTTGTACTGTTTATAAGATTTGGAACATTGTTTATTATTTTGTTTGTTAAGTTTATATGCGTCGATTATGTTTCATTTAGTTTGATTCGCCATTTTTGCGTCCAATCACTAACTTTATCGACTGCATTTTGCAGTTTTTGTGTAGCCTTCGTAACGGATTTATCTGGCACCAATATTGCAGTATCATCAGCAAAGGTGGCCATGATAGCGTTGATGTCCACTGGAATATCCCTTGTATATAACAGATACAGGGTTGGTCCTAGGACACTTCCTTGTGGTACACCGGCTTCATTTTCCTTTAGTTCCGAGTAATTTTGGTCGTACCATACTCTAAAGAGTCGGTTCGTAACGTAGGATTTCAGTATTTCGTAGTCCTGCTTGGGAAGATCCCTTCGCAGTTTGTACTCATGTCCCAAGTGCCAAACCTTGTCAAAGGCTTGAGCAACATCTAAGAATATAGCCGAGCATACTTGTTTTTCTTCAAGTGTCTTTTCCACAACATCCGTAAACCGATGCACATGGTCTATCGTGGAATGTTTATTTCTAAATCCAAACTGATGGCTCGGAATTAGTCTTCTTTCTTCTATTATTTTGCTTAGTCTTTTCAGAAGCAGTTTTTCGAAAACGTTTGCCATGATTAGTATAAGCGATATAGGTCTGTAAGATGTTACTTCTGTTGGTGGCTTACCTTGTTTAGCTATAACAATGACTTCTGCAATTTTCCAATGATGTGGCACATATCTTAGTTTAAGGCATGCATTTATTATAAATTGGAGTTTTTTGAAGGCTATAGAAGGCGTTTCTTTCAAAACCTGAGCAGTTATTAGATCGTACCCTGGTGATCTTTTGTTAGACAAGTTATGTTGACACATACTTCTTACTTCTTTGAGCGTGACAAAAGGAATTTCACATTCGTCGTTTCTATCAACAAACTGTAATGGATCTGTGGCTGTGCTTGCTGGAAATGGCTTATAAACATTCGAAGAGATCAGCCTTTTGTTTTGGGTTTCCGATCCATTTACCATCTTGAGATTTTACTGGCGGGTTTTGTGCCTGTGGTCTTTTTTGCCGATTAGCTGCTTTTCATAAGGAGTATTCCGTAGAAGCATAGTTCATTTTTAAGACGGTTAAAAAGTCTATAAGGTCTGGTATTTTGTTAGAATCAGATGGCCAATATGTTGGCGAGCCAGAAGAATAAAATTCGCAGTTGTTTTTGCGGCCTGCTTGATATAGCCGTTTGCCTTTCGTTGTTATGAGCCTAGATCCCCATTGGGTGTGTTTAGCATTGAAGTCGCCACCAATAAGGAAGTTATGTCCTAACAAATTTAGGAGTTCTGCATAGTCTTCTTCAGTTGGAGAGCGCCTCGGAGGGTAGTATATAGATGCTATCTTAAACTCTTTCTTTCTTATACCAATACTAACTGTTGTTACTTGCATGTTTTCATTACTAAACTTAGGCTCCTCATAGTGTGTTAAGCACTTTTTTATTAGTATTGCTAATCCTCCCCTAGCTTTGTCAGCTAGGTGCGGAGCGTGATAACACGTATAGTTAGATAATTTACTATCAAGATTTTGTTATATAGCGAGGTGAGTTTCGGACACCAAACAAATGTCTATATGCTCTATGTCTAAAAAGATGTTTAGTTCTGATACATGTTGTAAAAGACCGTTTGCATTCCATATTGCGATTTTGAGTATTCTGTCCATCATTGTTTTTTAAGAGCGACTTCTTCGCTTAGCTGTTTTATGATTAAATCTTGTTTGTCAATCCTTTTTAGGATAAGTTCAAGCATTTCTTTAATAGATGTTTCTTCGTTCTTTCGCACATTTTTAACAATCTGGGAATAAGATTTATTTTCATCACTTTTGCTTAGTGCAATTGCTTTCGGCGGTTGATTTTTAGTTTTGTTTTCAACGGCTACTTTTTTGCTTTCAACTATTGCTTTTGTGATTATTGGGTTTTTTAGCTTGTTCCCAGTTTTGTTTTTTCTTTTTGTGTCTTGGAATTTTTTGGCAACTGGACATCCTCTGTAACTTGCAGGATGGTTGCCTTGACAGTTAACACATTTCACTTTCTGTTCTCTGCCCATGGGACAGTTTTTAGTTGCATGCTTGCCTTCGCATTTGACACAAGCAAACTCACGATTGCAGTATTTTTGTGTATGCCCAAAGGCTTGACAGCGTTTGCATTGTGGAACAATTTTTGACTTTCGCAGTGGTTCAATTTTGACAACTATGCCCATAATTGATTTTATACTGTAAATCTTATCGAGACTTTCTTTATTTTCAAAGGTCAGCATAAACAATGGTAGAGATCTTTTTGCTGTCATTGATACCCCAGTGGAGTCTTTGATTACCTCATTTTATAAGATTATTCGCATCGAGAGCTTGGAAACCTTTTTGAATAAGATCTTCGACAATATCTTTGGCAACACATGAAGAGTGGAGGCCTCTTGCTACTACCTTTATCGGCCTTGTAGCTTTATTTTCGTACGAGTGCCACTGAATTTTCTTTTTGTTCAATTCTTCAGTGACAGATCTATACGCATCGGCGTCTTCAACAATGACTTTCCAATTGTCTTTATTTAATGATGTATATTTACATGCCTCATTAGTGCATTTTCCTACTATGTTCTTAAGCTCACCAAACATTGTCAATCCGGAAATCATGATTGGAGGTGGTGCAGTTTGCCTAGTACCTTTAGCAAAAGACTTCTTTTGGGATACATCTTTTATTTCATTGTTTGATGTTTTCGCTGTTGCAGCAATATCCGCTTTTAAAGTTACCTGTTTAAGTTTTTGAACAGTCTCTGGGCTACCCTCTGCTTTCCGTTTCTTGGATTTACGTTTATTTCTGTTACCATCTGTTTCAAAAAGAAGCTCTTCCTCATCAGTATGAAACTCAATGGTTTTTGGTGGGCTTTTCACAAGTATTTTTGGACTAGTCTTGCTGTCATTTTTTGATGTTTTCTTGTCTAGCAAGCTGACTTTTTCTTCAAGTCTCTTAATTTGTTGCTGAAGACTTTCAACGAGGACTTCAAGTTTCTTTCTGGCTATTATTTCTGTTTGCCATTCCTCGAAATAATTTCCGGATTCAACTTGGTGGATCTCGTTGCTTGTTTTGGAACACTGCGGATCTTTTATCTCGATCTTTTCATAGATTTTGGTTCCTTTTTCGTTAATGACTTCTTTGTCATTTGATTTTTCGGTAAGGGTTTTCGATGGAGTAACCCTTGGGAATATTTTTGGCGGAGTCCTCAGTGTTTTAGAACTCCGTCTACTTCCTGCTAGCAATAATTGGTCCTCCCCAGAAGCCGTAGGACCGATCTCCGAAGAGAGTGGATTTACCAGTTTATCTGGATTGCCACCTGGGGTAATGTATCTGTTTGTTTTATTCATTGCCATGTTTGTTTTTTGTAACTTTTGTTTGTTACCCATAAATAGCTTAGTTACTTCTTCTATTCAAGGTCTTAAATACAGCCGCCCCTATGGGATCAGACGCTGACCAATGAGCCGCACATTATGCGTCAGACGCTCTTGGGTTTCATGGAGAGCTGGTTCTTCAGAGCGATGTCTTATCTTATGCTCCTAGTTCCTGAGAAGGTAACTCAGGTGTCTCAGCTCTTGGATCCAATAGATCCAACGCTCGTCGTTAGTTCACCTAATTGGCTATCCAGCGGGCACCACTTGGAGGTGACGATGCGATTTTGCTCCGCCTAAAAGCAATAGTTGAAAGCAAAAAAGTAGCCGTTGAAAACAAAACTAAAAATCAACCGACAAAAGCAATTGCACTAAGCAAAAGTGATGAAAATAAATCCTATTCTCAGATTATTAAAAATGTGGGGAAGAACGAAGAAACACTCCTATTAAGGAAATGCTCGAACTTATCCTTAAAAGGATTGACAAACAAGATTCAAACATAATACAGCTAAGCGAAGAAGTCGCTCTTAAAAAATAATGGTGGACAGAACACTCTACAATGGAATGGAAACGGTCTTTTACAACATGTATCAGATTTAAACATCTTTTTAGACATAGAGCATATAGACCAAACTATACGTGTTATCACGCTCCGCACCCAGCTGACAAAGCTAGGGGAGGATCAGCAATACTAATAAAAAAGTGCTTAACACACTATGAAGAACCTCAGCTTACTAATCAGGCGCGGATGCAGGGGGAGGCAATGGGTGCAATTGCCCCCCCCCCCCTGAGCAGGAACGAACCAAGTATAAAATATTAATTCATTATAATATCATCAAAAAATGCTTTTTCGTTTTACGTTTATACATTTTATTCTTGGCAGTGAATTACAAAATTATTTAAAGATACCTACTAAAACAAACGATTTATCTCGCCTCTCCCAGATGTGAAGTGGAGAAAAATTCCTATATGCAGAAATAGCCTTCCTATCGAGCGATTGTAAAGCCTATAACGTCGGTTTTATAACATCCAATCTTCAAATCTAAGGTCTTAAATTAAAAGATAAATGTATGGTGGCATTCCTATCTAATATTTTTTTAAGAATAGTCAAATTATTATTATTACTAGAGAGCAGATTGAGACCCACATCGATCTGATTTCGCTTTTCAAAATGCAAATGTGAATGAAAAATGACACAGTTTCGAAAAAACATGTTCTGAAAAGTTAATGCCCAAACATTCCTCTACAAATATGTAAGCGGAAGGCAGTAGTGGCACTTATCTACATTAAAAAAAAAGGCCAATTTAACTAGTTTTAAAAATTCTAACTTTGCTTCAAATGCTCAGATGAACAAGATTAAGAGATCAAAATAAATTTAAAACGACAAAGTACTTAATTGTATAAAAATTATGAGAAATAGGTACCAAAAAATTTAATACAAAAAAAATGCGTATCCATTCGACAGTACTTTCACTAGAAAACTCTCGAGAGTAACTTTCATATGTCTTTCCCTCTGGTGAGCTAGTTTCAAGAATGCACAGTTGCCGCTATGTGACTTTAGTCGCATTTTGACCCCTTTTTTGCAGTATTTGACCCTGAGACCACTTTTTTTTAAACTGGCTCTTTTTTACCCTTTTTAAGGAATTGTGCGACTTTTCTGACCCCATATATAGAAAATTAATTGGACAAGATTAAGTTATTATTTTTTGGGAGAAAAAAAAACTTCCCAATTTTCTTTTTATATAAGGTAAACTTAATATCGAGTTGAAATAGGTTTGGTCTGTGTCGATCGCATTAGCTCAAAGGAATTGAGTCAAAGTCTTGCTACCTCCCTTTAAAAACCGATCCGATCGTTCGATTATGCATATAAACGTAGTAACTGTCTGTGTGCTTGAAAAATATTCCCTACACTTGTTTCATACTACTATTAAAGATCAATTTTTATTTGCTAGGTATATAAACATTGGTGCAATTTGTCAAGTAATGCATTCGTGAACTAAATTGAACACGAGGTTTTGATCAGACTTGTTATTTCGAAGAAAGAGAAGATGAAAAAAGAGGGTTTTACGATTCTGTCTGTTCGTCCATCTGTTTTTTCGACTAGACTAGACTAAACAGTTGGATCAATTTTCTTCTTACTTGGTATAGGCACATAGAGATATATTCACTTTTCTTAAAAACTTATTTATAACTTTTCTTTAAGAAATTGAATAAATAACTTTTAGTGAGAAGGTGAAAGCCCATTTTTCAAAAAATTATAATTAACAGTATTTATCAAAGAACTTTGTATACACATGCATTTGATTTTCTTGAAATCGGTGTGACTTATTTAAAAATGATTTTTATGCAGAAGCCCCAAAAAAATAAATGATTTTTAAATGAAGAATTTTCTTAAATTCAATAAAAAGTTAAAGAAAATCTCATTTTTCTCATAATACAACTCCTACGTTTTTAATAAATTTAGTTTTTCCTTACAGCCCTATTAAGATTTTGTTAAACCAGAAACGAAACTAGTTTTAGGTAAAACTAGTTTTGTTTCGAGTTCTATAAAAATAAATGAAAACTAGTTTAAAAAAATCGGTATTTTTCATTTCTGAAAATAAAACTAGTTTAGGTTTTGAAACGAGTTTCTCGTTTTGACTGTATAAAACTAGTTTTATGGAAGTAGTTGTATTTATTTTGATTTTGACACTCTGCCAAATTTTTGGACTCACATCTCCTCAAAGGCGTTCAAAAAACAAAATGCTTCGTAAGCCATTACAGGGAATTCATCCAAAAAACTCTCAAAAAAATAACATGCTACCGAGATGCATTTCGAGAATAGAAATGCGCCAAATTGCTTCTGGTCGACAGGCCAAGAGCAAACGTCATGTTGAATTGCAATCGATGGAAGCTCTTTTTAACCAACGCAAGTTATATGTCAGCTGTTGGACATTCGATATCGATGGTTAAAATTGGTTAAAAAAAAAAATTCAATAAAAAGTTTTCTAAAAAAAGGAGGTACACATTTGTATATATGTAGGTTCGTTTTAACTTTGATATGTATTAAACTACATGTAATATAATGTAAATATAATATTTATATTTTCCGTTGCATAATAAAAATGCAAATTGGATGTTTATTTATTTTTTTTTTAATTCCAACTACATATAAATTACCCATACCTATGTAGATATAAAGCATAATACTAAAGCGTTGATTTTGCACCGCTTCAATAGGGAAGTGTGGCACCACAGGATAGCGAGATCTGTAATTGGAAGACAGTTTTTCCACTTAAATAACAATACCCAAATATTTTTTCAGGTTCATTAATAAAACTTATTCACACTATTTAAATTCTTCACTCATTTACTTTACAAGATAAAACACTTTACTTTTACAATCACAAAACAATTTACTGTTCACCACTGAAACTAATTCAACACTTTACTTTTATTACAACCAACTTTACTCATTCACGATTAAAAATAAACTGCGTCCTGTGCCGGTCAGACATGTGCTTTAATATTTTTCACATGGTTCCCGAAAAAGCTGGGAGGTTCTAGTATTTGCTTCTAAAGCTTTCCATAGGGGAAATTTCCCATACATTTCCTTTTTCAAAGCTTTCATTTTGACGTTTAGTATTGGAAGTTCGAAAGCTCACCAAAACTCTCCGAAGGTTGGCTTGTGTCCTGTCTTATTCGAAATTCGGTGTTTCTTTTGTTCGATGTTCGAGAGTGATTATAGTTCATTCCAGAGTTGTTATAGTACAAATTTGACAGTAGTTACACTGCCCTCTCCTTAAGATTGATCATCCTGAGCAAATCTATTACATCCTTTACCATTATAACGGTGTAAACGGTCACTGTGAACTACTTTCATTTTGCCTCTAAGTCCTCTCTGAATGCGGTAGATGACATCGTTTATTCGTGTTACAACTTAAAAATTTTGTTGAAGTTTTGGTGAAAGTCCCTTCCAACGGTGGGGATTATGAGATCACACAGGTTCTCCCACTTGGAACCCGTTTGTTGTTGCTTTTGTGTCGTATCGTGTCTTCATCCGATCACTTGATAGCTTTATATTTGCCTTGTCCTTTCGTGGATGTCAAGAAGCTTTTCTTTCAGGTCTTTCACGTAGTCGTCTATTTCTTGGAGCTCATTACCATAACATACAAATTTTATTTCTGGCTTTGAGAGTACCTTGTTATAATAGGCGATGACCTTCTCTTCTCCATCATGAACTTGCGACAGTACGGCTCCAATTTCCACATTACTTGCGTCTGTGTCGATGATGAAAGGTTTTCCTGGTGTCGGATAGGCCAGAACAGGTGTATTGCAGAGGCGCTGCTTGAGTGCCTGAAAGCTGTTCTCGCACTGGCCATTTGAATGGTTTGCGTTTTTCGGTAAGCTGATGCAAACTTTTCGTGATCCCAGCAAAATCCTTAACAAAACGACGATAGTACGTGGCTAGACCAAGAAAGCTCCGAAGTTGATGTTTATCTTGTGGAGTTGGCCAATTCTTAACAGTGTCCTATTCTCAGGATCATTCTTCACTCCTTGGGACGAGATGATGTGTCCCAAGTATTTTACCTCAGACTTGAAGAATGCACACTTGTCTGGATTTAATTTTAGGTTTTCTTCTCGAAGCCTCTGGAACACAGCCTTAAGGTTTCCACAATGTTCATTAAATGTTTTACCATAATCGATGACATCATCCAGATAGACCAAGCCTGACTTCCAAGTAAGTCCTTGTAAAACGCACTCCATCAAATGCTCAAATGTTGCTGGAGCGTTGCATAGTCCGAAAGGTATTAGTTTGAGTTGCCACAGACCATTTCCTGTGGTGAAAGCCGTCTTTTCTCGATCTTTTGAATGGATTTTTACCTGCCAGTAGCCACTCTTCAAGTCCAATGTTTAGAACCATTCTGCTCCTTCCATCGCATCCAAAGTATCGCTGATTCTTGGCAGAGGGTAGCTGTCTTTCTTTGTCACATCGTTCAGCCTCCGATAGTCTACACAGAATCGAGTACTTCCATCCTTCTTTTTGACAAGGACGAGTGGCGATGCCCAAGGGCTTTTAGAATTTTCGATAAGCCCATCTTTCTTCATCGTCGATATCATTTTTTCAACTTCCGCTTGTTTGGCTAATGGGAGACGTCTTGCTGATTGTCGAATAGCGTCTCCTGTGTCGATTCGATGCTGAATAAATTGTGTTCGACCATACTGCCCACTGGGTAAAGAGAGTATAACAGCGTACTCGTGAAGGAGGCTTCTAGCGACTCTTAGCTGTTGTTCACTTAAATTGGATGACTTGAGAATTTTTACCTTCATAGAGTTCAATTGCCTCGGGTCCACAGATTGTTGAGTGTCCACTTCTGTGAACTAAGTTATAGCGGACACTGATTCACACTTTCCCACAACTGCTCCTTTTCTTAGCTTGACTTCGTACGGTTTGATGTTAAGTATCCGTACGGGCACCATGTTGTTGTTTGGTGCCACAAGAGTCTTCCCCAGGATGATGTTTTAGGAAGACTGCTCAGAGCATGGCTCCACCATAAGGTATCGATCGATGGCTTCCCAAATCACCCTTTATTTTAGTCCAAACGAACAGTTCTGAAGAAAGTTGTATGCAAATATCTTCCTTTATGACAGTCCTCAGAGTTGATGTGCTTTCATTGCCATAAACCATAGGAATCTCCACATTTCGTTACTTAAGAACTTGCTTCCTGATATCAAGAATTACTCCGTGCTCTTTCAGAAAGTCAATTTCAGCGATGCACTCGTCACAAATATTTGCTACCAGAAACAGATGTGAAAACTCCAGTTCTGCCAAAAGGATTGTAAGACGAACCTCTCCGTACACTCTGGCTGCCTCTCCTGTTGCAGTTTTCAGACGGTAGGTGTTGGTGTTATGCAGCCATGTCATCTTCACCAAGTCTCTTCGAATAATGGAGGCAGTGGCACCGGTGTCGATCATAGCCACTTGTTTCTTGCCGTTTAATGTTGCCTCCACAGTCAGACTTTTATAGTGGTTCTGGGGCCATCGATACCAGAAACCAGCTTCTGCCCCTCGAAGTTGGTTCTTACTCGTTTTCCGGTTGGGAAACAGGCAGAGTTGGAGTATTGGTGTTGTTTCCATTTCTGCGTCCACAATGTTGAAATGCAGGTCGGTAATCGGCACTGACGTTGGAGATGTCCGGTCTTGTTACAGTTCCAGCATCGAGCAGGTCCATCTCGCTGGTTTCTTTCCAACGCTGTTCTCTGGCATGAACACTCCTCAATTTCTATTTCTCTTACTCGATGGACTCCTTGAAAAGCCTGTTCTGCTGCTTCCATAGTCAGGGCGAACGCTAATGCCTCAGGAAGTGTGCGTTTTCCAGCAGTTCGAATTGCTCGCTGAAGGTTGATATCAGATACAGCACGGACAAATGCTATGCCAGATGTGCCAACGGTTCAATGTCTGCTTGGAGCTGTTGCAGAGTTTCTCCTCTTTCTAGTATTGAATTGAACGCGGAAGACTTCTTGCATAAGGCCATCTCCAAAGCGTTTGTTAATGTTCTGAACAAGAGCACTGAAGTTGCCATTCTTATCTGCTGGTATAGTTTGCAGTAGTTCAGCAGCAGTTCCTCTTAGGGTAAGCGTCAGAGCTATATATTTGTCCTCTTTTTTTTTTTTTTTTTTTTTTACACTTCAGATTCTTTGTTGTAGTGAGCTTAGAGCAAGCTGCAAACCTACAATCAGAGGCTCATCATAAGTGCATGTGTTAGTGGTTAATAAAATAATGCGAGCTAACACATGCATACAAATAAAATTAAAACATTTACATAGTTAAACAAACAAACAATAAACATAACTAAACAATAAATATCACATTTGAAATAAATATGATCTAAAAGTAAAAAGAAAAAAGGAAACAATCACGAAAGTGGAGCACTGGTTCGAAACAATTTTTTCAATCCCATCTTTCTAACGTTAAAATCAACCGTGGAGCCATTTAAATTAAATATACTACACATACGGTTAAGAGGCTCATGTAAACCGTAGTTAGTTCTATGGAAATTTACATGTAAAAGTTCAAATCTTCTCAGATGGTGAGATCCTCGACGGAAGTTTATGCCAATACAGGCCAACAAATCAGGAGCATCGCTTTGACCATTTATAAGTTGGTGAAGAAAAATTAGATCATTATTCACCCACCTTTGATATAGGGTTTGGACTTACAGTAGCTGGATCTTATGTTCATATGGTGGAAGGTTGAATGGATCTGCCCAAGGAAGACCTTTCAGAGCAAAGCGAATGAATTTATGTTGTATCGATTCAATCCGATTTTTATGAATTTCATAAAAGGGAGATCATACTTGAGACGCGTACTCTAGATGAGGTCGTTTATAACAATTGTATAAGGAAAGCGTAACGTACAGATGGTCAAATTCCTTTGCCCAACGTTTTATAAACACAAGCATAGAGCTTGCTTTATTAACAATTAAGTTAATGTGTTCAGTGAATTCTAAATTTGAGCTGAAATTAACACCCAAGTCCTTGAAACTAAAGACTCGACAGAGTTTGTGTTGTGAAATAGAATAATTAAAATCATTTGCAAGTCGCTTTCTAGAGAAAGTAATTGTTTGACATTTGGCAGGGTTAAGAGAAAGACCGTTTTTATCACACCAAATAGTGAAACTATCAATATTGGCTTGCAAAAGAACATGGTCATGGTTAGCTTTTATTGTCTTAAAAATTTTCATGTCATCAGCGAATATAAGAATATCACTTGAACGTATACTTGAGACAACATCATTAATAGCAAGAATAAATAGAAATGGGCCTAGATGACTTCCCTGGGGCACACCGATGTGAGCCTTAAATGAGTTTGAAAGGCAGTTTCTAAATTTCACCTGGTACGATCTATTTTCAAGGTATGATTTTACCCAGGTGATAAATAATGTTGGAAACCCTAAAGATTTTAGTTTGAAGATAATAATGTTGTGACTAAGTTGGTCGAACGCTTTAGAAAAATCAGTATATATACAATCCATTTCACTTCCATTTTCTAATGCGTTAGAACATTTATGCAAGAATGTAAGGAGGTTTGTTACTGTTGATTTTCTTCTCACAAACCCATGCTGTTGTTCACATATTATATTCTTGGTATGGAATGCTAAAGTCTCACACACAAGAGTTGTTCGAAGAACTTTGGAATACATGACAGTTTGGATATAGGTCTATAATTCGAAATATCAGCTTTATCACCTTTTTTAAAAACTGGAGTTAGAAATTAAGTTTTCCATGAACAGGGAAATTTCCCTGATTTAATCGAAAATTCAAACAAAAATTGAAGAGACTCAGCCAGTATATGCCTACAATGTTTCAATAACATTGGGGGAACTCCATCTGAGTGTACCATGAGTGGCAAAAGCTCGTGTTTTTAAATAATTTTAATGGGATAGTGTTATTTATGCAGTTATAAAGTATGGTATTAAAACTAGTAACTGCATCGTCAATATTACTAGAATTTGATATACTGTCAATACCAGATCTAGCTAATTCTTCTGAAAGCAACGGAAAGTTTGCCTCTCTAAAGTCAAAAGTATATGAGCGATCATAAGGGTTGGGTACAGCTCATCACATTCCAACCAATCACGACGCAACTCATAACAACGCAGGTCATCACAATCGCAACTCATCACATTCCCAACTCATCATGACCCAACTCATCATGGCTCAACTCATCACAGGACAATTCATCCCAGTCATGAAGATTCATTTTCAGAATGAATTTTTTTGGAATCGAATTTGGTTGGTTAAGTTTGTGCAAAATTAATGGAGTATATTAATTCAGTGGGATGGAACCAATTTTTTTGGTGTTATGAGAGAGTAGATATAATGAAATAAAAAAAGAAAGGAATAAATCATTTCAATATGGCTGTTGCGATGGGAGTAAAAAGTGAAGACGAAGTCAAATTAGTTTTGTGTATCTAGCATTTGAATGTGAAGATATATTTGTGTTGGTTAGGTAGCAGGTGGGTAGGTAAATTCAATGGCAGGAATTGAATATAATAGTATAGATATAAAGATAATGCATATATGAATAAAGGAAGCATCTACGTACATTTTCTTTAATAGAAGCCATTAACTTCAATTCTATTCGTCAATTCATCAAATATAATGACTTAAAATGAAGAGGTATAGATATAATAATGTAAGGCTATTATAGGTAGGTATACTAGCAGAATGATAGGTAGGTATTGTCGCAAAACTTTGATCATTCTATGATTGCCGACAAAAAAAAAACTAAAAAACTTGTTTTTCTATGGCATGGAAAATAGGTAGGAACCTAGTGTCGGGCCGACTAGATTCTGGAGTTGGGTCTGGAACTGGGACAAATGAATTTTCTTTTTTAATAACTTTTATCGATTTTTTTAGGTGGTGGGTCTGATGTACTAAGGTTTGACGGAGGAGTTTCTGAAGTGCGTCTGGAACTAAGACAAAGAAACACCTTTTTTTTTAAATATCAAGGTAGGTAGGTGCCTCACTTAATGGATTTTTCTTTGTGGTAGTTCTTTGAATTGAAGGGGGCTTTTTTCACCCCTTTACTATGAAAATGTTTGGCCCTCTTCAATGAATTTCTTACTCAATGTAGCCTGTTGTGTCATAATTCTTTAAAGAACTTTGAAGAACCTTGAAGATCAGATCAGTAGAATGGGAGCTATAATTTTTAAAAAACGATGTTTATAATTTTGATTACAATAATATCGATGTAGATAACGGGATCATTCACGCTGGTGGCTGGTTGTCAACGATGGTCCAATTTGGAAAAGTCAATGGAATTTTTTAAATTTGTTTGAAATATTTGATTAATTAATTGTGACGCTTGTATAAGTCGTAGCATAATAATTGAGATACCAAAATAACGGTAGTTAAATTTACTATCAGAAAAAAGACTAACAAAAAAAGTTATAGATGCATAGAGTAAAAACCTATGAAACTATCTCTATAACCACTTTTAACTCACCGTTATATCCGTTCAACGGACCTTGGGGATTCAATTTTTTTTTCAAGTCACATTCATTTCAAAAATACCTATCAAATAAGATTTTAATTTCCTCGCTAAAAAATTAGTAAAAAAAAACTCTCAAAAACGATATAGAGAAATATGTTCATGTTTAAATATCTCCTTTGGATATTGTTCAAATTAATTGAAATTTATACCTGATTTGAAAATTTACTAATTCTATCTGATTCAAAAATTAAAGATTATTTGACCAACTTCTTTAAAAGATTAAAATAAAAACCACGAAAAAGCCGCTAATCATAGATATTGTGCATTTTCAAAAACTCCCAGCACTCAAAATACGATGGTATTCAAAAAAATTTAAATTTAAACTTTTTTGAACAATCCCCTGATTTATGGTGAATTATTTTTGAAACATCGATTTTCGCATTTTTGAGTTTAAAACAACAATAAGTTGAAAACGATAATTTTGAATTTTTTTTAATTTTAATTGCCATTCTTAAAAATTGAAAATCTATACATTTTATGAAAAGAAATTTCTCTGAGCCTCTCCGTCTAGAAAATAGAAATCAGATTTTACCCCACATTTACCCATATAAGGTACCTAGGTATGCCTATTTTTCGAAATCTAGCAAAGAAATTTTAAGTCAATCACAAAAACAAAACCTACCCTGAATGATGCAGCATATAGGTAAACTCTGTTCAAATGCATTTCATGCATGGGAGAACAAAATCAAAAGCGTTTTGATTTTTCTCCAATCAGATAAACGAATTTTACTAATACACTCTCCCATACATTTGAGCAGTGTAAAATTCAGCTAAAAAAGATACCTTTATTTATACCTTTGCCTTTTTTCTCATTGGCGTACCTACCTACATCTGTGCAAAAAAATGTTCGGCTCATTGCTAAGTTCCAACGCAAGTGGTTCACCTAGGTACCTAACCTATTTCTTTTTGCCGCCTTGTTCAATTTGTTTTTTCTACTCCTTCTTTTCTCTTCTTCAAAAAATATTTACTAAATAAAACAACAAATAACCTTGAATTCAAAGAAGATATGACAAATATTTTTTCACTTTCTTTTCTCGCTTCCTGCATAATACAAATACAAACAGAAATTAACAATGGAAAAAAAATAGGAACATTCCAAAACACTCCTCCTCTTATGCCTCTTTTAAAGTTTCGCTCACCGCTCTCGATACAAAATTATTTTGGTTGGGACGAAGAATGTTGTGTCCGATCAGAACAATGAAGTCGTAAACAAAAAGGTACTGGTACTAAAAGGTATTAGTTTCACATAAAATTTTAGTAGCCATATGTTCTTTAAGAGCCACCACTGACACCCAAACAGGTTCACTGAGAAACAAAATGGCGCGTCAAAAAGAATTTTGAGAGAGAAAATGTTCGATCGCATATAGCTTAAATATTAATCATGGTATCTCTCTTCCGAAATGAATTATAAGCGAATTTAAGTGTGTTAGAAGAAAACAAAGTTCGAAAGTTCTACCGAAGGGTGAGGCAATCTACCCAGGGTTACAAGGCTAGAACGGAAGCCTGCCGAGACGAGAGTGGGAATATGGTGGTAGACACACAGTCGGTGCTGAGGATCTGGAAACAACACTTTTCTAGACTGCTAAATGGCGATGATAGTCCAAATTCCGCTGTGAGGCAGAATAATCCATTCAACCTGGACGACGATGGCCAAAATTTCCGTCCACCAGACCTAAATGAAGTGCGGTTAACGATAGCTAAGCTTAAGGCGTTCAAGGCTGCTGGTGCAGATGGCCTGCCAGCCGAGCTATTCAAAGCAGGGGGAGATGACTTGGTAGGGAGTATACACCAACTTATCTTCAAAATTTGGTCGGAAGAAAGTATGCCCGATGAATGGAACCTCGGTATAGTGTGCCCCATCCACAAGAAAGGAGATGCTCTGAATTGTTCCAACTACAGAGGTATAAGTCTCCTCAACGTCGCATACAAAATTCTGTCATCTTTACTGTGTGATCGCTTAAAACCATTTGTCAACGATCTGATCGGCCCCTATCAGTGTGGTTTTAGGCCCGGCAAATCAACCGTCGACCAAATGTTCACACTCCGACAGATTTTGGAAAAAACCCAGGAGTTTCAAATCGATACACACCATCTCTTTATCGATTTCAAAGTCGCGTATGATAGCGTAAACAGAGACGAGCTGTACAGAGCCATGTCGCATCTCGGCATCCCTGCTAAACTCGTACGCCTATGCAGGATGACGATGGAGAAATCTCGCTGTTCCGTCAAAGTCGGTAAGAACACCACCGACCCCTTTGATGTCGAGAAAGGTTTGAGGCAGGGCGATGCATTATCATGCAACCTCTTTAACATCGTACTTGAAGCAATTGTACGCAACTCACAAGTCAACAACCGAGGTACAATTTTTCAAAAGTCCGTTCAGCTACTTGCTTATGCAGATGATATTGACATCATGGGAAGAACGAAGCGAGCTGTTACCGGCGCGTTTGCAAGTATTGAAGCGGAGGCGGTGAAAATGGGTTTGGCTGTTAATGAGGACAAGACGAAGTATATGCTATCATCGAGAAAGGAATCTCAACATCGGCGACTCGGGCAAAACGTCACGATGGATAGGTACAACTTCGAAGTTGTCAAGGACTTTGTCTACCTGGGCTCCACTATTACATCGCAAAATGACATCAGTGCAGAAATCAAACGAAGAATTACTCTGGCCAATCGCTGTTTCTTCGGGCTAAGAAGGCATTTGAGTAGTAAAGCCCTCTCTCAAAGAACCAAGGAGACTTTATATAAGACCCTTATCATCCCGGTCCTGCTGTACGGGGCAGAAGCATGGACTCTGTCAAAAACGGATGAGAGTCTACTTGGGTGCTTTGAAAGGAAAATTCTTCGGGTGATCTTCGGTCCAGTCTGTATCGATGGAGTATGGAGGAGAAGATTTAATAATGAGCTCTACGGGCTATACAGCGACGTCGACCTGGTCAAAAAGCTGAAAATACAGCGGCTGAGATGGCTGGGTCACGTGGAGCGAATGGACACCTACGCACCAGCCCGGCGAGTCTTCGAATCCACCCCTGATGGTCTGCGCAGCAGAGGAAGACCCCACCTAAGGTGGCGCACACAAGTGGAGAGCGACCTCAACCAACTTGGAGTGCGTAACTGGAGGCAGTTAGCTAGGGACCGAGCTGGCTGGAGGGGCTTGTTGGTTGAGGCCGTAGTCCATCCTGGACTGTGAGCGCCATCTAAAGTAAAGTAAGTAAGTAAGAAGAAAACAAAGAACTAAAAACGTATATATCTAATATCATTATTATAAAGATATACATATAGCTTTGTAGAGAAGTTGTTGTCTATTACTCTGTTGGAATGACAAAGACCTATTAAGTTTTTGAAAGAGAATGACTATATTTCCCTGCGCATGAAGCTTAAACCTATAGTTATTATTAATGTATCATTATATAGGTTATATAGGTATACGAACCAACAAGCCTAAGAATATTTCTAAATAGCACCTATACTTACGTAAACCATCTCGTACCTATACCAACTTATTTTTTTAGTATTCGCTTTGAATGCTCATACCTAGAATACAATCACAGTACACATATTATTTGTTGACTATGGAACACAATTGGCTTTTACATTTAATTTAAGCAACGAATAAGCAATAAAGGCATACATTTTATGCATGGGTATATGATTTTCATATTTTCGTCCGCTACAAATTCAGGTGTCAAAAAAGAAGTACCTACCTACCTTAGAAAATATAAGGATGATGCTGGATGCAAAGAGAAAGGAGAAACATATCGGCATTTTTATGCCTTCAATATCTCATTTCCTTCAAGCCTTGAAGGCTCAAATTTGTTGAATCATGAGAATAAGTAAGTACTTAGTTATAGATAAACCTCCCGAACTTTTGTAAGGGAAAAATAAGAGTGGAGTGGCTATTATCTATCCATAACAATACATACCGGCATTTTTTTCATGACTCCAATTTTTACTTCTCCCAAAACCTAGAAAGGTGCAAAGGGGTTTTTTGGTGAATAATATGTTAATTTAAAGCCCTTAAACTTTGCCAGTATATTATTATTTTTATTATTTTATTTCATCAAACTATGTTTTTATTCGAATTTGCTCCCGATCTACCTATTGAATCTTCAAGGTTAACGCCTTAAAATAAAACTAACATGACAGGCCAGCAAATAATTGAGGATGGCCAAAAACTTATAAACATAATTTTGATGATGAAAAATTTTACGGCATTCTAAATTCAAAAGTTGATGAAAATTTTTTCAGTTTTGAAAAACTAAAAACGCACATGCGTTGCCTCACCTTTCTTCTAAAAGAAATTATGTTATGCAATGTTTTATTGTCAAGCCTATAGGTAGGTACTCCATCAAACCCAAAACAATATATTTGAACATTTTAGTTAAAATAACTATTAGTTCCTTTTTCCGTAATAAAAAGAAGTTTAAAATTTTGCGACCATATCCTTCTGCTAGTACCTACATACCTACATACATATCTATGTAAGTGTATAATATTTTCTTCATTTTTAAGTCATTAGAAATATTTGAAGCCGATTATACGAGGATGTTTAAATTCTTTTTCCCACTCCACTACTCAACTAAACCAAGCAATACCTATAATCATTGATGATTTGCCTAGCCTACGTAGATGCGTCGAGTCAAGGGCTGCGAACAGTGCGCTTAACCACAGAAAAGTAATATCTAAGTACATAGATACATAATTTTAAAGAAAAACAAAAAAAAAAACAAATTTAAACTGAACCAACCACGATGCAGAACTAACCCAAATCAACACCCACCCCACTATCGCCTCATCGCATGAACCGCACAGCATCAACGGCAACCATTTTAAATAGATACCCATAGATCTACTGACATCCTTCAATATCCTAAAGTAAACATTAAGATATTATAAAATAACTTTTTCAACCTAGCTAATTAAATATTTGTATCGGTCTATAAAATTACTTTACTTAACACAATGTCACAAAACGTATGTAAGTAGGTAACATACGTTTTGTGACATTTCATTTAAAAAAAAAGAAGCGCGAGTAACCCCCTTACTTGTTGTCCTCATCGCTGCTGCGACAGTGCTGCCACTCAGAAATTTAAAAAAACATAGTTTTAAATCATGATTTCAGTTCAAAAATCATGATCCACACTTCTGGAGTTAAAAAATAGTAAACAGAGAGAAATGAGATCTAAAAAAAAAAATGAAACCATATTCAGCTTTTTTTAAAGAAATTTAAAGAAAACTTTGGAAAAATATCAACAGAAACTTGAAAATTTCGTTTGAAAGGGAACTGGGAAAATGGCAAAGAGTAAATTACAAATTCTGGATTTTTAACGTTGAGAAAGTGTGTGTGCGCGGTGAGCAGCTTAAAGTGATGAATTGTATAATAGGATGTGCTTCTTTCTTACAGAATCAAAAATGTAGTTATATAAAATTGAGTCAAGTTTTATTTCGCTATGTTCGTCGTCAAATACTTAGGCTGGCTCAATTTGTTTTAGACTGTAGCGTACGTAAGACTTGGTTTTTACAAAGTGCCTATAAAAATAATAGTTTTTCATTTGGAATTAAGAAAAACATGATTTTGGACTCGAAAACATTAAGAAAATTTCAGGTCTAAAAAACATGAAAATCATGCTTAATCATGATTTCTGTCAGCCCTGATATCGCCATCGCAAAAATAATAAATAGTGCAAAAGTGAAATGCCAAAAGCCAAATAATAAGTAAGAAAATTATTCTTTGAGCATAGAGAAATAAAAAGTGTGTGTGGTGACTAGTTAAAATGGTTGAAATTAGAAAAATCATGATTTGGGACTCAAAATCATTAAAACATTATTTGGCTCCAAAAAACATGAAAATCATGATAAATCATGGTTTCTGGCAGCCCTGTGCTGCGAAGAGAATGATAGTAAATTTGTTTTATAATAAAACATACAGGTATGAAAAGGGGAGGTTCCTTTTATAACAACATGTTTGAATACAAAATAGAATGAACTCTTCATACAATTTAATGAACAATCATACGCCATGATGAGTTGTTCATGTGATGAGCTGTACCCTGTGATGGGATGGGTTGTGATGGGTTGGTTCGTGATGAGCTGGGTTGTTATGAGTTGGGTTATGATGAGTTGCGTTGACGCCGATCATAAGCGTTGCCATTTTCAATTATATGACTGCTCAAGTCTATAGGTTTAAGCTTCATGCGCAGGGAAATATAGCCATTCTCTTTCAAAAACTTAATAGGTCCTTGTCATTCCAACAGAGTAATAGATAACAACTTTTCTACAAAGCTATATGTATATCTTTATATTAATGATATTAGATATATACGTTTATAATTCGTTGTTTTTCTCTACACACTTAAATTCGGTTATAATTCATTTCGGATGAGAGATACCATGATTAATATTTAAGCTATATGCGTTCGAACATTTTCTCTCTCAAAATTCTTTATGACGCGCCATTTTGTTTCTCAGCAAACCTGTTTGGGAGTCAGTGGTGGCTCTTAAAGAACATATGGCTACTAAAATTTTGTGTGAAACTAATACCTTTTAGTACAATTACCTTTTTGTTTACTACTTCATTGTTCTGATCGGACACAACATTCTTCGTCCCAACCAAAATAATTTTGTGTCGAGAGCGGTGAGCGAAACTTTAAAAGAGGCATAAGAAGAGGAGTATTTTGGAATGTTCTTATATTTTGCCCCTGTTAATTTCTGTTTGTATTTATTTGTATTATTAGGTATTATGCAGGAAGCAAGAAAAGTAAGTCCGAAAATTTTTATCTTATCTTCTTTGAATTCAAGTTAATTTTTTGTTTTATTTAGTAAATATTTTTTGAAGAAGAGAAAAGAAGGAGAAGAAAAAACAAATTGAACAAGGTGGCAAAAAGAGATAGGTTAGGTACCTAGATGAGCCACTTGCGTTGGAACTTAGCAATTAGCCGAAAATTTTCTTGCACAGATGTAGGTAGGTACGCCAATGAGAAAAAAGGCAAAGGTATAAATAAAGGTATCTTTTTTAGCTGAATTTTACACTGCTCAAATGTATGGGAGAGTGTATTAGTAAAATTCGTTTATCTGATTGGAGAAAAATCAAAACGCTTTTGATTTTGTTCTCCCATGCATGAAATGCATTTGAACAGAGTTTACCTATATGCTGCATCATTCAGGGTAGGTTTTGTTTTTGTGATTGACTTGGAATTTCTTTGCTAGATTTCGAAAAATAGGCATACCGAGGTACCTTATATGGGTAAATGTGGGGTAAAGTCTGATTTCTCAGAGAAATTTCTTCTCATAAAATGTAAAGATTTTCAATTTTTAAACATGGCAATTATAATTAAAAAATTTCAAAATTATCGTTTTCAACTTATTGTTGTTTTAAACTCAAAAATGAGAAAATCGATGTTTCAAAAATAGTTCACCATAAATCAGGGGATTGTTCAAAAAAGTTTAAATTTAAATTTTTTTGAATACCATCGTATTTTGAGTGCAGGGAGTTTTTGAAAATTCACAATATGATTAACGGCTTTTTCGTGGTTTTTATTTTTATCTTTTAAAGAAGTTGGTCAAAAAATCTTTAATTTTTGAATCAGATAGAATTAGTAAATTTTTAAATCAGGTATAAATTTCAATTAATTTGAACAATTTCCAAAGGAGATATTGAAACATGAATATATTTCTCTATATCGTTTTTGAGAGTTTTTTTTTTTTTCTAATTTTTTTTTTAAGGGTTGGAGGTAGCGAGGAAATTAAAATCTTATTTGATATCTAGGTATTTTTGAAATGAATGTGACTTGAAAAAAAAAATTGAATCCCCAAGATCCGTTGAACGGATATAACGGTGAGTTAAAAGTGGTTACAGAGAGAGTTTCATAGGTTTTTACTCCATGCATCTATAACTGTTCTTTTTTGTTCTTTTTTTTCTGATAGTAAATTTAATAACCGTTATTTTGGTATCTCAATTATTATGCGACTTATACAAGTGTCACAATTAATTAATCAAATATGTGAAACAAATTTAAAAAATTCCATTCACATTTCCAAATTGGACTATCGTTGACAACCAGCCAGCGTGAATGATCCCGTTATCTACATCAATATTATTTTAATTAAAATTTTAAAAATTGTTTTTAAGAAATTATAGCTCCCATTCTTCTGATCTGATCTTCAAGGTTCTTCAAAGTTCTTTAAAGAATTATGACACAACAGGCTACATTGAGTAAGAAATTCATTGAAAAGGTGCAAACATTTTCATAGTAAAGGGGTGAAAAAAGCCCCCTTCAATTCAATTTATTTCATTCTAAATTCAAAAATTGATGAAAAACTTTACAGTTTTCAAAAACTAAAAACGCATATTTATTGCTTTATAGGTATCTTTTCTTAAATTTTATTATACAATGTTTTATCATCAATTCAACAAAAAGGGTGCTATAAGTTTTTTAATTAAGTTCTTGCTAATAAAATGATAATGATAATTTAAAAAATGATCGGCATGGCATCATTTATTAATCAATAACTGAAGAAATAATGCATGGATCTTTAAAATTAAGGTCCTAAAAAACTCTCATTAAGACATTTGCTAGATTTACATATTCCATCAGACCCACCACTAAATAAAATCTATGAAAGTGATTAAAACAAAAAACCCTTATCCCAATTCCAGAGCCACCCTAAGAGTCCAGAATCTCCACGGTCAGACGATAGGTATAGCTAGGTACCAGCGAAAATAAAAAAGATGTTTCTTGGCCCGGTTCCAGACCAGACCTACCTCAAAGAAAAATCCATTTAAGTGAGGCACCTACCTACCTTGATATTTAAAAAAAGGCGTTTCTTTGTCTTAGTTCCAGGCGCACTTCAGAAACTCCTCCGTCAAACCTTAGTACATCAGACCCACCACCTAAAAAAATCGATGAAAGTTATTAAAACAGAAAGTTCATTTTTCCCAGTTCCAGACCCAATTCCAGAATCTAGTCGGTCAGACACTAGGTTTCACCTATTTTCCATGCCATTGGACCTACTACAAAAAAAAATATATTGAAATTGTTATTTTTAAAAAAAGAAAAACTAGTTTTTTAGTTTTTTTGTCGGCAATCATAGAATGATTAAAGTTTTCCGACAATACCTACCTATCATTCTGCTAGTATGTCTACCTATAATAGCCTGATAAACTTACATTATTATATCTATACCTCTTCATTTTAAGTCAATGTATTTGATGAATTGACGAATAGAATTGAAGTTAATGGCTTCTATTAAAGAAAATGTACGTAGATGCTTCCTTTATTCATATATGCATTATCTTTATATCTATACTATTATATTCAATTCCTGCCATTGAATTTACCTACCCACCTGCCACCTAACCAACACAAATATATCTTCACATTCAAATGCTAGATACACAAAACTAATTTGACTTCGTCTTCACTCCCATTGCAACAACGAAGTTGAAATGATTTATTCCTTTCTTTTTTTATTTCATTATACCTACCCTCTCATAACACCAAAAAAATTGGTTCCATCCCACTGAATTAATATCCTCCATTAATTTTGCCCAAACTTAACCAACCATATTCGATTCCAAACAAATTCATTCTGAAAATGAATCTTCATGGCTGGGATGAATTGTCCTGTGATGAGTTGAGCCATGATGAGTTGGGTCATGATGAGTTGGGAATGTGATGAGTTGCGATTGTGATGACCTGCGTTGTTATGAGTTGGAATGTGATGAGCTGTACCCAACCCCCTTATTTGGGTTACACTTTTAAATTCAATTTTGAATCGTTAAATGATGTTCACTCTGTGCTTTTACTAATAAATAATAAAAAAAACACTTTTTCGAGTCCAAAATATGTATATAGAAAACATATCTTAGGGCCGGCCCTGCAGTCTATAATTAATAAGTCTTTTCAAGAGGGTGTTTCCGGACTTTTCGAAAGAATCTACTGTTAGCCTTATTCAAAAAGTTTCGAATACCAATAAGTGTGAAGAATTTCGACCTGTCAACAGTAAGCATTTATACGAAAAAAACATAGAAAAGATCGGGTTTAAGCAAATTAACGACTATTTCGAAAATAATGCATTAGTTTCTCAAATGAAGATAGCTACTGTATAAATATTTTTTTTTTTGGTGGGCAATTTTTTCCTTTTTCATTTTTTCATCCGAATTTCATACCCAAGAATAAATTTAGTAAAGTGATCGGAAGCAATCCATTTCTTTTTTAAGATTAATAACAGAAAAAACCTTGGTTTTTTCAAGAAAAAAATATATGGTAAAAAGCCTGTTCTTTGTTCATGTTGCTTTTATCTCATCGAACCTTTTCGTATTTTCAAAAAAAACATAAAATTCAAACCGAAACCTTTGCAACAAAGCTAACCAGGTTTTTCACCACTATAGAAAGCTTCCAAAATGGCATTGGATGACAACATGCGGAAAATTGTGGATGAGAAACTCAAACAACATAGTGAGCCCATTATTTCTCATTTAAAAGAAGAAAATACGAAACTTGTGGTCACCATGCAAGACCAATTCGTGGATAATCAAAAATATCTCCTATATAAATGCCAGAGTCACACAACTTGAATCGTCACATACCACTTACAACACTGTCATTGATTCACTCAAATCCGAAATTGCTCTGCTTAAATCATCTCTGTCAGATAATAAACACAATCCTGCCGTTATGAAATCGGAACTTTCCATCACTTCTACGAAAACACTCGATATTGAAAACATACAAGAAGAGTATGATAGCAAGCGTATAGCAAGGCATGCTGTGCTGTTTGGAGTTCCTCAAGTTCCCGGCAAAAATCTGTGAAGTTACTTTAACCACCTATGTCATGTTATCAATATAAAACTACCTGTTTCAAATGATATTTTCGCACGCGCCCGAAAACAAAAAATAACCATAATAACACATCAATATTCGTCAAACTCCGATCGGCGTATGACAAAAATTGTGTTCTCTTTTCTACCGGAACGAGAAGAAGAAACAACTTACTCTCATCGATTTAGGACTTAACAGTTCCAATTCCAACGCTCAATCGTTTATTGACTTGCGAGAATGTCTTACAAAAAAAAAAAAAAAAAATATGATGCTGCGCCCATCACTCGAACTAAAAAAACAAAAAAAGTTTCATCCATGTTTACGGTACGTGCAGTTCATATCAAAAGACTAAACTATTTGGATGGACATTGCCAGGCCTCCTATGAACATTTAATTTTTTTGAATAATCTATTTTTTCCTCCTGGGAAAAAAATTTTTGGTTTGTTATTATTAATAAATATATATAAGTACATAGTTCACCCAAAGTTCTACATATTGTAACGACTCTCACATTTGTACTATAACGACTCTCCAATGAACTATAACCACTCTCGAATAAAAGAAACCTCAAATCCCAGATTTGACATGACACAAACCAACCTACGGAGAGCTTTGGTGAGCCTTAGAACTTCCAATACTAAACGTCAAAATAAAAGCTTTGGAAAGGGAAATTTCCCCCATGGAAAGCTCTAGAAGTAAATACTAGAACGTTCCAGCTTTTTCGGGAACCTTGTGAAAAGTATAAAAGCACATGTCTGACCGGCAGAGGACGCAGTTTATTTTTAATCGTGAATGAGTAAAGTTGGTTGTAATACAAGTAAAGTTGGTGAATTAATTTCAGTGGTGAACAATAAATTGTTTTGTGGTTGTAAAAGTAAAGTGTTTTATTTTGTAAAGTAAATAAGTGGAAAATTAAAATAAAGTGAATAAGCTTTATTAACGAACCTGTGGAAATATTACATTACTGTCAGAAGTGGGATAAAACTTAATTTGTTTGTGTTCAGATAATTTATTGTGCTTTAACAGACAATAATTACAAAAACTGAACGTAAATACGTGAAAATAAGAAAAGACAATAGGTAAAACTCTGAATGATTTAAACTTTGTTGAACTTAAGCAGAACTGAACAAGCAAGGTTTTCCTACTGCTGTAAAAAAGAATGATCTTTTAGTTCGTCTGCCAGGTTTAAGAAAACGTGGGAAAAATGCAGACACGTTTATATTTGACATTGAAATGGAGGAAGAGCAAGAACAAGTAAGCTTGCCGGAAATAACAACTTTGATGTCTCAGCTGTTTGCCAGCCAAAAGAATCTTCTCAATCGATTCGAACAACAAAGCCAAGAACAACGCAGTGAACAACAGAGTCTGCTCGAAAGCAAAGAAAAAAAACTTCTTCAACAATTCCAAGAACAGACAAGTCTGCTCGAGGGTAAGTAAGATACCTTTCAAAATAGAATTGTTGACCTGTCGATAAACAATTATCGACAATAAAGGCAAAGGTCGAAGATAAAATCGAATGCATTACAAAGGAATCGGATAAAGTAAAGAGAATGAAGGTTCGAGAAAGTGCTGGCGACTGTCCAAGAAGAAAGGAGATGCATCCACCAACCTTTGATGGACAAACTTCTTGGTCAATCTGCAAGAAACAGTTTGAGTTAGCCGCAGTAACGAATGGCTGGGACGAGGAAGACAAATATATAGCTCTGACGGTTGCCCTTAGAGGAACTGCTGCTGAACTACTACAAACCATACCAGCAGATAAGAATGGCAACTTCAGTGCTCCTGTTCAGACCATTGACAAACGCTTTGGAGATGGCCATATGCAAGAAGTCTTCCGCATTCAACTCAATACTAGAGCCCAGAAAAGAGGAGAAACTCTGCAACAGCTCCTAGCAGATATCGAATGGTTGGATGAAATCACCAACCAATTTGCAACAGCAGCCTTTGTCCGTGCTGTATCTAAAATCAACCTTCAGCGAGCAATTCGAACTGTGGGAAACTCACACTTCCTGAGGCATAAGCGTTCGCCTAGACTATGGAAGCAGCAGAACAGGCTTCTCAAGGAGTCCATCGAGTAAGAGAAGTAGGAATTGTTCATGCCAGAGAACAAGATGCAAAGGAACCAGCGAGATGGACCTGCTTGATGCTGGAATTGTAACAAAAGTGGACATCTCCAACGTCATAGCAGATTACCTCCTAGAAGACCTGCATGTCAACATTGTGGAAGCAGAAATGGAAACAATAACGTCAACACTCCAACTCTACCTGTTTCCCAAACGCCAACCGGGAAACGAGTGAGAACCAACTTCGAGGGGCAGAAGCTGGTTTCTGGTATCGATGGCCCCAAAACCACTATTCGGGTCTCGCAGACTATACGAAACAATAAAAGTCTGCCTGTGGAAGCAACATTGAATGGCAAGAAACAAGTGGCTACGATGAACACCATTGCAACTGCCTCCATTGTTCGAAGAGACTTGGTGAAGATGTCATGGCTGCATAACACCCACACCTACCATCTGAAAAATGCAACAAGAGAGGCAGCCAGAGTGTACGGGGAGGTTCATCTTACGATTCGTTTGGCAGAACTGGAGTTTTCACATCTGTTTCTGGTAGCAGATGTATGTGACGAGTGCATCTTTGGAATCGACTTTATGAAAGAACACGGAGTAATCCCTGATATCGGGAAGCAGGTTCTTAAGTACCGAAATGTGGAGATTCCTATGGTTTATGGCAATGAAACCACATCAACTCTGAGGACTGTCATAAAGGAAGATATATGCCTAGCACCTTCTTCGGAAATGTTCGTTCGGACAAAAATAAAGGGTGATTCGGGTAGCCATCGATACCTTATGGTAGAGCCAGACTCTGAGCAGTCTTCCCAAAACATCATCCTAGGGAAAACTCTTGTGGCACCTAACAACAACAAGGTGCCCGTACGGATACTTAACATCAAACCGTACGAAGTCAAGTTGAGGAAAGGAGAATTTGCAACGCTCCATCAATATTTGAGCATTTGATGGAGTGCGTTTTTCAAGGACATACTTGGAAGTCATGCCTGGTCTATTTGGATGATGTCATCGTTTATGGTAAGACATTTGATGAGCATTTTGGAAACCTTAAGGCTGTGTTCCAGAGGCTGTGAGAGGCAAATTTAAAATTAAATCCAGACAAATGTGCATTCTTCAAGTCTGAGGTAGATAACTTGGGACTTATCGTCTCTACCCATGGAGTGAATACTGATCGTGAAAAAGTAAACACCGTAAAGAATTGGCCAACACCACAGGATAAACTTCAACACCGACACCAGGGAAACCTTTCATTATCGACGCTGACGCAAGTAATATGGGAATTGGAGAGAAGGTCGTCGCTTATTTCAGCAAGGTACTCTCAAAGCCAGAAAGAAACTATTGTGTGACCAAAAAAGAATTTCTAGCTCTAATATCGGCTACAAAACACTTCCATAAGTACATCTATGGACAGAAGTTCCTTCTTCGAATAGACCATGGCGCACTTAATTGGCTTTTGAACTTCAAAAATCCAGAAGGTCAAGTGGAAAGGTGGATCGAGAGATTGCAGACATACGACTACCAGATTCAACATCAAAGAGGATAGTTGCACTCAAACACAGATGCCTTGTCTTGGAGAACCTGCAAACCGGACTGCAAGCATTGCACACTTCAAGAAGAAAAGGAGGTAGCTGCCATCCAGCGATTAAAAAGCGATTCCATTTACGGTTGGAGTAATGAAGAACTGAGGACTGCCCAGCAAGAGAAGACTTGGATATTGAACCCATTCTTGCATGGAAAGAACACCAGGAGAAACCAGAATGGGGTGACATCTTCGATAGATGTCCTACTCTTAAGGCATATTGGGCCCAATGGGACTCGCTTCATGTGCAAGAAGGAGTACTAAGATGTAAGTGGAAGTCCACTGACAGCAGATCATATGTAATGCAGCAAATCGTACCTTGATCCAAAGTTAATGACGTTCTTCAAAAAATGCATGAGGGACCTTCCGGAGGATATTTGGGGATCAATAAGACACTGGGAAAGGTAAGGCAAGTAAGTGGTAAGTGATTCTACTGGCTACATGCAAGAGAAGACGTTGAAAAATGGTGCCGCAAATGTGATACTTGTGCTGCAAACAAGGGACCAGTCAGAAAAATCAAGAGTAAAATGCAGCAGTATTACGTGGGCACTCCTTTTGAGGGGATTGCAATAGACGTTGTAGGACCTTTTCCAGAAAACCGAAAGTGGAAACCGATACATCCTGGTAGTAATGGACTACTTCAGCAAGTGGCCTAAGGCATTTGCCATCCCAGACCAGGAAACCAAAACAGTCGTGGATCAGATTGTTTTTAACTGGGTAAGCAGGTTTGGTGCTCCGATAGAACTCCATTCAAATCAAGGAAGAAACTTCGAGTCCAAAATCTTTCAGGAAGTTTGTACACTCCTTGGCATTAATAAACAGAAGACAACACTGCTTCATCCACAATCTAATGGAATGGTTGAACGATTCAACAGGACCCTTAAAGAACACCTTTCCAAAGTTTTAAGCGACCGCCAACGATACTGGGATCGGCATATTCTATTATTATTGATGTCCTATCGAAGTTCAGTTCATAGCTGAACAGGACAATCACCATCAGAAATCCTGCGCGATCAAGTGATCGGATGAAAACACGATACGACACAAAAGCAACAACGAATGGATTTCAAGCGGGAGAACTTGTGTGGTCTTATAATCCCCACCGTCGGAAGGGACTTTCACCAAAACTTCAACAAAATTTTTAAGTTGTAACACGAATAAACGATGTCATCTACCGCATTCAGAGAGGACTTAGAGGCTAAATGAAAGTAGTTCACAGTTACCGTTTACACCGTTATAATGGTAAAGGATGTAATAGATTTGCTCGGAATGATCAATCTTAAGGAGAGGGCAGTGTAACAACTGTCACATTTGTTTTATAACGACTCTCGAATGAACTATTACCACTTTCGAATAAAAGAAACACTAAATCCCGGATTAGACATGACACAAACCAACCTACGGTGAGCTTTGGTGAGCTTTAGAACTTTCAATACTAAACTTCAAAATGAAAGCTTTGGAAAGGGAAATTTATGAGAAATTTCCCCTATGGAAAGCTCTAAAAGCAACTACTAGAACCTTCCAGCTTTTTCAGGAACCTTGTGAAAAGTATAAAAGCACATGTCTGACCGGCAGAGGACGCAGTTTATTTTTAATCGTGAATGGGTAAAGTTGGTTGTAATAAAAGTAAAGTGGTGAAATAATTTCAGTGGTGAACAATAAAATATTTTGTGGTTTTAAAAGTAAAGTGTTTTACTTTGTAAAGTAAATAAGTGGAGAATTTAAATAAAATGAATAAGTTGTATTTACGAACCTGAGAAAATATTACAATGTTTTAATTATTATTAATATAAGGAGTTTGGTACTCTTTCCTTTCCGTTTTTTTTTCTTTAATATTTTTTTCTTTATACAAAATGTTTATTTTTCTTTCTTTTGTACATCTCTATTTACATATACTTTATTTTAATAAATGTTCATCAATCAGAATTACTGGATGTAGATCTGTGCTTTTGAAGCTTAAATAGCGGCTCATTCCCTTTTACTTGCATTAACCAATATTTTTGTTATTATATGATGATCTCAGAAAGTTGTGAATCTGGTAGAGTTCTTGCAGGTGATATGATTAATGGAACACTTCGTGTTTTAGTGCGTCATAAGAGTGGCTTAGGTATTTGTCACGTAAGTGTACAAAGCTTATTACCAAAACGATCAGTTTAGGGATTTGTTTGAGGGATCGAATGTAGATATCGTTTGCATTACCGAAATATGGTTCAATGATGATGTTAGTGATGGTATGTGTGGTGTGATATTATGTGATATTAGCTTTTTCTTGCAGAAACACTCGATGGGTGAAGGTATCAAATTTAATTTTAATTGTAGATCAGAAGTGGGGAGCTCAGTCGATTACTATTCGATTCCGATGATAGTCGGATCTTAATCGGGTCTGCTTACAGGCCAAATAAATACATCAACTTAGCCCCCTTAATTACACTTCTTGAAGAAAAATCAATTTGGTCTACGAAGATCATTATTTGTGGGGATTTTAACAGTAATATTTTTCTAGAAAGCCACCTAACTAAAAGTATGAGATCATTTGATTTGTTTCCAGTCAATACCACCTGTGCCACTCTTTTTTCAAGAGATACTAGTACCCTTTTAGCCCTTTTAGAAATTTGTTCGTTAGTGGCTTAAATAGTGTTTTGCTTCATAATCAACTTTCTGCACCTGCTTTTGCAAGGCATGATCTCATTTATCTCACATTTGACTTTGATTTTGTTTGCCCCAATACCACTTTCGAATTTAGAGATTTTAAGAACATCGATTAAAATGCTCTAGAGCTACATACTCGAAACATTAATTGAGATCACATTTGCAATTTAACCTCTCCTAATGATCAAATTGAGTTTATCAATTACAATATTATAACCCTTTTCGATAGTCATGTCCCACGTAGATCTAAGACCACCCACCATGGTTCACGTCCCTGGCTTACAAATAAGATTCGGCTGCTTTTACTACAGCGAGACAAAGCATATATGTAATGGAAATACTACAGGCTGGACGTACACCATCAACTTTATCGTAGATTGCGTAAACTGGCCGTGGTTAAGATAAGGACGGCAAAATCTCGTTTGTATAATAACAGGCTGAGTCTGTTCATGAAAGGCCGAGATTTATGGAAAATTTGAGGGAAATGGGACTAGGTAGGCAAAATAATGTTGGTAGGGAAAATATTGATATCGAGGCACTTAATCGTTAATTTGTGATTTTACCTATTGCTTCTCAGTGTCAAGCTCCTACAAGTCCTATTCAACCACAAGAAGATGGCTTTTAGTTCTCTTGTATAGAAAACTCAGTCGAATGTTTTCTGTCTATCAAGTCAAATGCAGTAGGTCTCGACGGATTACACCCAGTCTTCGTTAAAGCTATTTTACCTGTTATTTAGCCTTATGGAACACATGCATATAACACCATATTAATGACCGGTATTTTTCCTAACCTGTGGAAACTGTCTACCAATTCCCAAAACGCGTACAGGTAATAACTTTCGCCCAATTTTTGAGAGAGTTTTTGAGAGAGTTCTGCAAAAACAAATGGGAGGTCATCTTAGACTAAATAATATTTTATCTCCTATGCAGCCCGGGTTTCGTCCAAAACGTAGCTGTACCACTGCTATTATCAACATTGTCGATGATATGAGACTGGCCTTGGATGAGGACCCCCTGACCTTTCTGGTTCTCAAAAATTTTTTAAATCCTTCGACACGATTGATCACTCTATCCTTTTTAACAAATTGTCAAAGTTTTATAATATTTCTCCTTCGGCCGTAAACCTCTTGTTTTCCTATCTGTGTGAAAGGAAGCAAGCTGTTGTGTTAGGTACTAATGTCTCAAGTTTCCTACCGTCTATAAGGGGGGTTCCCCAGGGATCAATACTTGGGCCCCTGCTTTTTTCCCTCTATATTAATGAACTCCCCTCACTTATTTCATCTTCATCTATCCAAATGTATGCTGATGATGTTCAATTGCTTAGAAGCTGTCCGCTTGGACTCATCGAAGACTGCGGAAATACTATGAACTCGAATTAAGAAAGGATTTTACTGTGGTCTGTTACTAAATTCAACTAAGTCCAAATGTATAGTTGTTAGTAGACATCCCTGAAATGTTTCCTATTTCCGAACCATTTTATTCAATAATTCCTCCATTGAATATGTGGACACAGCAAGAAGTGTAGGAGTTTTTCATTAATTCATTAAATACTTGCATGTAGAATGCTCTGCCACGGCATGTTAGGGAACTGAGGGGTGAATCCAGGTATCGGAGAGAGTTACTTGTCTACTTTCAGTCTAATAAAAGTTTCGTGTTTCCCAAATTAAAATAAATGGAGATATTCAGTTTCTTAAAGTATTTTATTTTTTTCCTTTTCTTTTTTTTCAACTTTGTTTAATTTTTTTTAACTTGAATTAAAATTGTAATAACTTTTTTTTATATTTAAATGAATGTGCATAAGATCTTTATAAAATATTTATCTTAATGGCGTTCTTTAGCGTAGTCTTTCTTTTTTCTACTTCTTTTTATTTAACAAACCCCAAAGCTGAAAACAAACTTATAAGATATTAAGGGTATTCATACAACTTCGTAAAACCCTAGATAAGTTTACAAATTGGTTAAATTTATCTTTTGATTAATGAACTGTCAAATTTTGTATGGGAAATGATTTACACAATTTGGTTAAGCTTATCAAAGGATTTTGTTGCGTAAAATTAACCAAACTGGTTAAACTTATCCAAACGTCACATTGTGACTTACTCTGATTGAATTACGTAGCATTTTATCAAATGTTTAAAAAAGGTCGTACATGCAAACTTTGCGTTAACTTATCATTTTACACAATTTGTAAACTTATGACGTTGCATGAATACCCTTATTATATTTTACTGTTTATAGGCAAACTAAATAAATAAATGAAATAATAGAATCACAATCTGGTTTCCGAAAAGCCCACTCATGTGAGAGTGCCTTAAACTTTATTTAAAATAGCTGGAAAGGGAGTATTTCAGAACAAAAGTGTCTATGTAGTGTTTTTCTTGATCTAAAACGTGTATTTGAAACTATAGACCGTTCGATCCTTTTAAATAAACTAGAAAGATATGGTATCAAAAACAGTGAACTTACTTGGTTTAAAAGCTACCTTGAAAATAGAACTCAAAAAGTTAAAACTAACGGAACTTTTTCCAAACTTAAATATGCAGATTTGGGAGTTCCCCAAGGATCTGTACTGGGAGCTCTGATGTTTATTATATACATCAATGACATCGTACATGTTTCAAAGCATTGTCAGATTACCCTGTTCGCTGATGATACCCTGCTTTAAATTTTTGGAGAAAACATTAAAGAGTGCCACAGGAAAATTCAAAAAGATATTAATAATATATATGGTTTGTTGTGCGAAAAAATGCTAATAAAATGAAGTGCATGATATTTAACAGTAGAAATAGCCTCACTTTAATTTCAAACTTATTAATAGAAAATGAAATAATAGAAAGAGTTGAGCAAATAAAATACCATGGCATTGTTATTGACAATAAACTAACATTTGAGAGTCAAATAGGTTGTATATGTAAAAAGATTTCCCAAAAAAATAGGGTTTTTATAATTTATATTTACAATGTTATTGTGAATCCTCATTTTGAATATTGTTCAACAGTAATTGGAATACTACAAATATGTATTGCAAAATAAAGCAATGGGCACTATTTTAAAATGTAATAGATATACTCCAATCAACTTTGGAGTGGTTGTCCGTTAAACAAAGAATTGTTATGAATATGCTTATGTGTGTATACAAAACTAAGAATAAATTAATAACAAATTATGTAACAAGATACTCGTATATTCAGTATGTTCATGATATTCAGCCGTATGCTCTTAGAAATATGAATGATTTTGAATTACCAAATTTTATAACAGCCAGAGCCCAAAACTCACTTGTATTTAAAGGTTTTAAGATTTTTAATCAAATGCCTGTCCACGTAAAAGCCGAAAATAATGTAAATATATATTTAAAAAAAAGTATTTTGAAATATAAGATTATATTAAACAATTATTTTAATTATAAACTGATAATTGTAACCTAAAGCTACCTAATACGCTAGTAAAATACTTATCTATCTATCTACCAAAATTCAGCTTTCTCGGAATTTTGTCGTAGTTTTGCCATTTGTCTGTCTAATTTTTCTTGACTAGTGGTTTGATTTCCCATTTTTGCGTGCGATCACTAACTTTTTAGACTGCATTTTGCAGTTTTTGCGTAGCCTTCGTAACGGATTTATCTGGCACCAATATTGCAGTATCATCAGCAAAGGTGACCATGATAGCGTTGATGTCCACTGGCATATCCCTTCTATATATCAGATACAGGGTTAGGGTTTGTTTTAGGACACTTCCTTGTGGTACACCGGATTCAATTTTCTTAAGTTCTGAGTAATTTTGGTCGTACTGTAGTCTAAAGAGTCGGTTCGTAACGTAGGATTTCAGTTTTTCGTAGTACTGCCTGGGAAGATCCGTATGTAGTTTGTATCCAAGTGCCAAACTTTGTCAAAGGCTTGAGCAACATCTAAGAATATGGCCAAGCAAACTTGTTTTTCTTCAAGTGCCTTTTCCACAAAATCCATAATCCGATGCGCTCGGTCTATCGTGGAATGTTAGTTTCTAAATCCGAACTGATGGCTCAGAATTAGTCTTCTTTCTTCTATTATATTGCTAAGTCTTTTCAGAAGCAGTTTTTTGAAAACTTTTGCCATGATTGGTTTAAGCGATATAGGTATATAAGATGTTACTTCTGTTGGTGGCTTACTTTGTTTAGGTATAACTATGACTTCTGCAATTTTCCAATGATGTGGAACATATCTTAGTGTAAGGCATGCATTTATTATTAATTGGAGTTTTTTGAGGGGCTATTGAAGGCGTTTCTTTCACAACCTGAGCAGTTATTAGATCGTTCCCTGCATGGTGATTTTTTGTTTGATAACTTATGTTGACACATGCTTCTTATTTCATTGAGCATGACAAAAGGAATGTCACATTTATAGTTTCTATCAACAAACTATAAAGGATCTCTAGCTGTGTTTGCTGGGAATGGCTTAAAAACTTTCGCGAGATGTTCAGCGAAGATATCAGCCTTTTGTTTCGGGTTTCCGATATATTTACCATCCTGAGACTTTACTGGTGGGGTTTGTGCCTGTGGTTCTTTTTAGGCGCTTAGCTGCTTTCCATAAAGAGTATTCCGTAGAAGCATCCGCCATCAGGCTATTCAGTAATCTAAAGGGTGTCCGCCGGGAAGGTATACTACTTTGTTTTGCCGCCATTTTAGTAAACATTAGTCTTGACAGCTCATATTTGGCAGTCGTGAAGTAGACACTTAGCAAATTTATTATGGGAAAATATTCTATAATTCGATAATTCAATCAAAATCAGCTATCGTTTTCTGTGAAGATGAGAAAATTACGTGAAATTTTTGGGAGAAACAAGGTGTATTGAATGATTTCGATAAAAGAGGGTCTGTGTGAAAGGCCCTAGCATGGAACACAACGTACTGCAAGATCGACTGAAAACATTACTGCTGGTCAAGGAAGTGTTCAAAACAATCCATCAACCTCAATTCGACGCCGTGCTCAGGTAACTGTGAATGGAGAGCCATATCGTGATATGATTGAAAACTTTTTAACACCACAACTGCCTGCTTTGGGCTTGATTAACAGATTTACAATGGAATTACTGCGAGACAAACAAAATAGTATACCTTCCCGGTGGACACCTGTACCAAGTGAATCACACACAGATTCTTTACTTTAGATCGTTGTTAAGATGGTTTAAAACTGTCTTATCATCTGGAAATATTGTGGCTTGCCATTTTCTTCGAGTTCTTTTTTTCATCAAGATCAACTCCTTTATTTCGACAGGATATTTTATTTCTTTTTCTCTTGAGTTCGAAAATGTTGGAGTACTTTCTTCTGCAGCCTGTTGCACATCAACAATAAATTGTTCTACTTCATGATCAATTTCTTCAATTGTTTGCATAGGGGATCTTAGGTTTTTAAAACTTTCAAGTTTATCTCTGAATTCGTTCAAGTTTGTTGTTTTATTCACGAGCTTGGGATTACTTTTTTTCTTTTATTTCTGCTTCGATCAGTGATAATTTTACTAGAGTGTGGTCTGACGTAATTACTTTCGACAATTATATGGTTTCGTTTAATATTGCTTGTGACAAAGGCCCTCACTTAGTCACTGATAGAAATCAGGTGACGATTTGATTGCCATTACTTCTAACATTCATTTGTTATTAATTTAAGATTGAAAAATGCCGAAATAAACGTTGCAAATATACTTTTACTTTAATATACAAGAAATTTCATCAGTATACAGATACAAAAAATATGGTTGATTAAAGTCGAAGTTTTCTAAAATATTCCAATAATGGTATCCGTTACGCCAATATGTGTCAAAACAATCTAATCAAAGTGAAGGTAATATAATGTAAATAGTATATTAATATTTTTCTTAGGATTTAGCACCACTGTAAGACAGAAACTCTTTGTGTCCCATTACACGACGAGTTTTGGATCAAGACTTTTCTTTGGAAATAATTGAGAGTGAAGGTGAGACCAAATGTCTTTTCTCGTTTTTAACTTAGAAAAATCAGTATCTACTCAAAAGTCGTCGTGTAATAGCGACTTTTCAAATCTGAAGCAGGTCATGTTTTTAAGTATATTTTTATATTAAAATATATTTTTGTTAAATAACTTCTAGGCATTATCCATAATTATACAATTTTTTTTCTTTCTCTTCTTCTCTAAACTTTGAACCTACAATTTAAAATAAACATATTTTCTTCATGTGCTTAAACCAAACATCTTCATTGTCTTATGTAATTTATTTAAAAATCTATTCAAATAAATATTGTTACTTATTGTTATATTATTATTATTGAGCATTAAAATGAATGAAATAGAGTTTGTGATAGTTTGTGTTTGCATCTCAACTTTTTCTTTAAATATATATATTAAACATAAATTACTAAAAATATATCTCATGTAAAACTTTCTCTGCTTTCTTTTTATCTACAAATATAATAAAAACAAAATTAATAATAAATAAAACTCTTTATTCAAATAATAAAAAAAAAATACATTCCGAATGTACTTCTGGCATGTTACTACTGGCACTCTTTGTTCGGCTGTTCTGCACACACGTCAACAATATAAAATATCTTGATTGCTATTATTCGTTTAAATAAAAAATAACTAATCTTAACAAAATCATACGCACAACACATCAACTTAAATAATTTCACTAACAAACTGATAAATTAAAAGGAAGGCATCGAAGTAAGTATTTATAAACATGATAAAACTTTTTCATTTAAAAAAGCAAACAAACAAATAAATAATGTAGGTAGCTATATGCAATACAAATTAAAATTAAAACTTAAACTGGATTCGATTTTAATTTATTATTTAACTGGTGCTTTACTCTAACATTATGCAAACGTAGGGTAGTCATTAAAAAAGGTCATCTTGGATGGGCCGAAATCGGCTCTAAATGAAGAAACAAAAATTCCCTAATTTTTTCAGACTTTTATTTTTATTCCCTATAGTCACTGTAGAGGTTAATTAAATTGTTTATTCATACAGGGTGTCACATAGTCACCAACGCAGACAAAAAAGATGGATTCCTGAGGTAATTTTCTCCTTTTCGCTTCGTTTGGTATATATAACGGTTTCTATGATTTCATTACCCGGTTCTTTTAATTGACACTATCTTTGCCAAATCTCAACCGATTCTTAATATTCTTTTTTATTCAAACAATTTTTTTTACCATTTTAACTTTGTCTAAAACTTTTTCTTGTGTGAGTAACGGTTTTCCCGCAATTAATTATCAATTGCCACTTTTTTTCATTTTCGATTTCTTTTATCCAACTCTTATGTCAGTTTATTCACTAAACCACGTCATTGAGTATTTTTTTTTCTTTTTTTTTTAATTCATTTTTTCACAATAAAGTTTATCTAAAGTTCTAAAAAATGAATAGAAATAAAAGGAAGTTAAAAAAATACAACGTTTTAACACATATTAAGTTATAAAAAGTGTTCAAATATCCTTCCCTGTTCTTCGATACATATTTGGACTCGTCTGATAATACCTGCGATAGAGTTCTTCATCACTTTGATACGCAATACGAATTGGTGCATTAAAATTTTCCATCGAATGTATTTCATGCTCAGGGTCTACGTTTTTGAGGTGTCCCCACTTCTAGAAATCATCTAAGGGGTTGAGATCTCGTGATAGTGGTGGTCAATTAACAGGGCTTTTTCTGCCGGTCCACGGCCCCGGAAAGCTCTCATTACAACATTGTGAGCAACGGCAGAGTAATGGTCCAGGGTAGGGTGTCCATAATGCGTTAAATAAAAAAGAGGACATTTTTAAAAATGCAACTTTCTACTGTTAGACCCCCCTGCTGAAACAATTTGTATTTTGCATTGTAATTGTTGTTTTTCGATCATGTGTTAAGTCCAACTTTAAAAATTGCTTCGCAAACATAAAAATAGGTTGAAAAGGTAATAAAATTGAATCAGTCCCGCCTACTCTCTTGTAGCAAACGCACGTGTTTTCCCGTAGAAGATTAGCCTATATATATATATTCTCTACTCTAAGCGTGTTAAACCGACTTAAAATAAAGCGTAATCGTGATATTTCTCCTTATAATGTTGACTCGGATGAGTCGGACAGTAATTTAATTGAGATAAAAAAATCTTATACGATGAGCAACATTTCCAGAGCGAATGAATCCGCATCAACTTCACGGCTTAAGAAGCCTTTTTTTTTTTTTTTTTTTTTTGAAATTCATTTTTATTTTCATTTTCTTAAAACTATCTCAAAGCTAGACAAAAATTCATAAAAACTAGCCTACTTATCGATATCTTAAAACTAACTTACTGGCCCCAGTCGGGCGCTCTAAGTTAAACTATAATAACTTAATGCTAATGCCTTTCGGCCTAAGAATCTTAATACTAAATCCAGGTTGGTTTTATTTTTTACTGAGAAGAATTTACAAAAAAAACTCGGTATCTATGTCTTTATTTTTTTTTGGTTTTATATAAAACTTACAAACTAAATAAAACTAAATTAAAGCTAATTAAAACTAATTAAAACTAATTAAAACTACTTAAAGCTACTTAAAACCATTAACAACTAATTATAAACTAATTACAACCTATTTATAAGCTACTTACAGATTACTTACAAACAGCCACAGCAAGCATTTCCGGTTTTATATTTTTTGTATTTTTTTTTTTTTTTTGTTTGTGTTTTTGTATGTTTATGTATGATTTTTTTTTTGGAGCAACCCTGACTGTCCCTACTTAAAACTAACTACCTAAACCTATGTAAGTCGGCCATACAACAGAAAATAGCAAGGTCAACTATTAAATGTCTGAAGGAACTTCATCTTCGTTTTTCAATCACCAGAACTGGTTCTCCTGCTTTACCCTATCTTTTCGGTCCCGTTTGACCGAAGGTGCTCAGCTCCGTCTTGTGCGAGGATGTCTCGACTGTAAAGGAGCCGCCGATCAACAGTTCTACGGCCGACGTGGTAGATTAGCGGAACCGCCGCTCTATCTTGGATCAGCCTTCGACTATCTAGATAGAGGAATGCATCGGGCGGAATAAAGCCGCTTAGACGCACACTCTCGTAGTATTCGTTGTTGGGGTAGTAAGCCCCGAAAATTATGCTGTTAGACGAGGACATCGCTCTGGCAATGTGACCTCGAATAAGCTTCAGCATGAAATTATCTATCCTGTTTATGTTGGCCCTGTTGTATAGAACCAGGTTGGAATAATAATGTTTGTACTCCGACTCTGGTGTTCTGTGCAATCCAAAGCAGCGTCGAAGACATTGCCTATCAAACACCCGAATCTTTTCCATTTGAGATGGCGCAACGTTGAACCAAACCGGGCATCCACAGGCAATCATCGGGCCATGTAGCAAATCACCTTCACCCTGCTGTCAAGCTGGCTGCTATAAAACAACCGTTTCGTCAGGGCAAAGGCTCCCCTAGCCCTGGCCAGAGCAGCATTTATATGTCTGTCGAAATACAAATACTGATCCATCCAGATGCCAAGGTACTTTACTACACTTTTACTCGCCAGTGCATGTTCATTTGGCCCTACGATCACCAGCTTGCGCCAGTTCTTTCTCGTATCCCTTGTGGCTCCACGCAACGGAGTCCTAAATAAGATAGTTTTTGATTTCTGAAAGTTGATTTTCAACTTCCAGTCATCGCCATATCGCTGAATCTTCTCGAAGTTACGCTGCAAAAGAATCCTGATGACCTCGACCTTTGGAGCTGTTCTGTACGCAATTGGATCATCGGCATACGCAATTGCCTGAGTTAGACTACTTATCAGATCGCTGGTGTAAATGCTGAATAGAATCGGCGAGTTGACCGCTCCCTGCTGAAGACCATTTTTAATATTAAAGGTTGTGGCAGAAGTTACATTGCCACTTTTGACAACAAACTTTCTACCATTAAGCATATCATAAAGCATATACAATAGTGGCCTACTAATGCCAAGTCTGGTCAGCTTTAGATAAAGACCCTCTAACCATACGGTGTCGAAGGCCTTCTCCAAATCAACCAGACAGCACCCGTACACTGCTTCTTAGATTTGTTCCATTGGACATCAGAAACGAGTTTCGACGCGGCATGAATGGTGTCATGTCCCGCCTTAAAACCGAACTGATTGTCCGGTATGATATTATTGTCCTCTGCCCACTTAGACAGAGCTCTATTGATAACTTTTTCGAATACCATGCTGATACTCGGAAGAAGACTTATCGACCGGAGATTCGCCGGATTGGAGTTGTCTTTTCCCTTTTTCGGGAGAGGATGGACCACAGCTGTCTTCCACCGCACTGGATAATATGCATTATTCAGAGCGTTGTTAAGCAGAGTGGTATAAATGTCTACTGCTTCTTGAGGTAAATGTCGAAGTATAACGTTGGATATACCATCGACTCCTGCTGACTTCTTCTTCTTTAATGAATCAAAGATGAGCTGGAGCTCCACCTTCGTAATTAACAGGGAACATTGAACCCGGTGAAACCAAGGTTCTCTGATCGCCATTGCGTGATGTCATTCTGAAGGTAGAAGTGATGGAGCAAGGCTCTGTTTTCCAGGTCGTGATTCGGGTGAATGCACGCATTCACCTTATACACTTGCTGGAAAGCAGCCCCCACAGCCTCCCCTTTCTCCTGCGGATCTTCGACAATAAAGAGGTTCTCGTCCAAGATGGCGTCCTCTGGATTAATTCCTGCTGTCAGAAGTACGTCTCTGTTGTCCGTCGTTCTCTGAAGCTTAAGACACGGAAGATCGTTCTGATCATTCCTTCTAAATATCTTGTTAATTTGGGGGAACACGCTCGGGTCGCTAGAGTTAAGACCCGAATTTTGTTATCCCAATACAAATTAATTGACAACCGATAGTTTTCTTTAATTAGTTGGTTGATGTTCTTGATCGACGACTTCAGTGTCCTAATCTCCAGATGGTGAGGGTCAGTAAACCGCTGGTACAAGAGCTTGAGTCTTGTCAACAGTCCGCTTTTTTGTCTGTGTAATGCATCAATGGTCGCATTCCGGTACATGTCGGTTACGTCCCGTTGTTTGTATTTCGGTATTGTTCTGTTCATTGTTCGTTTGATTGTCTCGTCCATTTGTTCTAAGTATTGGTCTATTTCGTTATTTGTGAAATTCCTGTCATTTGGTGGGGATATATTATTCGAACTGATTTCGCTCGATAAGGCGTTGGTAAAGCGTGGCTAGCGCACCTTACTGTAATTGTAAGTGTGCACAGGCACATACTCATCCAACTCCACGAGCTCATTCGGAAGCTGTATTACGGCGGCGAGTCCGCAGTGATCACTGTCGTACTCGATCGTTCGTAAACAGTTTCTTGGTCTTTGGCCCACAGTGTCAGTAATTGTCAGTCTTGCGTCTATTAGCAATAGATCCAGATAGGCACCGCTTCTTGGAAACGATGGCCGATCCGTAGCCAACAGGTCGATACCATATTCAGCGTTGTATCGACTCATCCAATTGAAAAGATGAATACCTCTTTGATTCTGAATTTGATTTCCCCAATCTAGGTGTTTGGCATTCAGATCACCGGCCATGAGAAAGTAATTTTCTTCCAAGCTCAAGCGTAGACATTCGAAAAGTTTTTTAAGCTCTGTCATAAAATCAGTTGGCTGAGGTGATGCCGGTGCATTAGCCGCGATCACATACATTCGCTTCCCCTGTTGGAGAGGAATGCATACGATGCACGCCTCTAACAGCCGAAATCTGCACAGATCACTAATATATATAACTTTATGATTAATGCCTTTTCGTATGAAGATTGCGACGCCTCCCCCTTGAGTGTAGTTGGGTCGATCTCTTCTTACGATATTGTAATTGTTGTTACTCAACTTATGTTTCTGGTTCAGCTTAGTTTCGCTAGCCATAAACACATCTGGACTTTGGTCTTTCAACAATTGGAAAAGATTAGCTCTACGTTCGGTCCTAATCAGTGAATTTACATTCACAGCAAGTATCCTAAGAGGCCTCTCCGACAGCGCGCCTTTAACCTCTAATTTGCGTTAGGCTAAGCAAAACAGAGTGGATATAGTCTACCCTAGTCGCCTGCTCCTTTATCTGGGTCTGAAGTCCTGTCAACTGGCCTTGAATTGCCAGCATCATGCTTCTTATTTCGGCCTGAGCGTCCGGAGCCTTTGGCGCTAGGGCCGGTTGGGCTACCTTTGCTGCAGGCTGTACCGTTTTTCCCCTCCCTGCCGCCATTTTGGCGTTGGAAATTTTGTGGATTAACGGGCGTTGCTGTAGGAGCACGCGTCGATTGGAGTATCTCTACCGCTGTCTGCTTTGCCGCTTTATTGGTACGAATTTGCTGAAAAGCTGAGCAACCCCGATAATTAGCAGGGTGCCCCTCTTTTCCACAAAGCGTACATTTAAGCTGGGTCATATCATCGACCCTTTCCTCTCCGAGCTTGCATTCCCCCTTAATGTGGTTCTCACCACACTTAACGCAGCGTGCCTGCATTTCGCAGTTTGCTGCAGCGTGGCCAAACCTTTGGCAGCGCATGCATTGAAGCATGTCACCACGTCTCTTTAATTTATCCCAAGTTACAACCTGGTAGTTGAGGACGGAGATCCTCCTCAAACTATCCAGTTTGCTGTTGGGCGATAGCTGAACTAGGAAGAACGGCAAAGACCGCTTCTCCCGTCTGGCTCTGACTGTAGCGAACGGCTTGACCCCGATAAAGTCGAGATCGTGGCTCGCTTTTTGACGGAGCTCATTTAAGAGCACCTGTGGTTCCGTGCAGGAATCTATGCCCTTCAGGAGGACCGTTTGATATTTATCCACTTTGGGGGTAAAACTGAAGAACTCAGTCGTGGATTCTTTTAATAAATTTTTAATAATTTTATGGTCCGCCACTGTGAAGCAGTGAATAGCATGCCTTGGGCTGCTGCTGTGGTTGTTGGCCCTCTTTTACTGGCAGCTGTGATTGCTGTTGCGCCTTTTTGTTTGGCGCCTGTGGTGCCTTTTTCTGCTCCCGCTCCAGCCTTTCTTTTAGTCGGCGAGCCTCTTTTTTCGTCTTAAGAGCTTGCACCAGTGTCGCAAGTTGGGCATTGAGGCGCACCATCTCCCCTTCTATTGCTCCAATTTGCTTACTTATTTGTTGTTCTTCATTTGCCTTTGGCTGTTCAGCATTCAAATTTTGCGCCTCATCTTCTTCTTCAGAGGACGCCTCTGGTGTGGAGAGATCAACAATGTTGCTGTCACCCGTGGTATATAGTCCCTCTCCCCTTCGGACATATATTCTATTTCTTCGTTGGGCGAAGAGTTCAATTGATCTATGATTGCTGCTGCTGACGTGTTGGCTAACGACGCCGATCCCCCCCCCCCCAGCTTGCAGCTCTGCTGGAGTGATGGTAGAGCGCCGTTTCACGTTTGGCGCACATTTTATCTTTTTCCTCCTCTTAACTGAGATCTCGGCTGATGTTGCCGTTGCCGATGTTGTAGCTGTTGGTGCCGTTGCTTTGCCATCTTTCGATGACCCCGCTACTGGTACCACTGGTCCCTTCGATCTAGTTGCTGGCCTACCTTTCGGTGATCCCGCACTTTTTTCTTTCTCCATTTGTTGGTTCTCCCAGACAATAAAATTTTCCACTTCTCTATTATGGAAAAAAGCTTGAAGAGTTCTGATGCCCGGCTGGGGTTCGAACCCGTGACCCTTCGATTGACGGTCCGCCACCTCTTACTCTGCGCTATTGCACTATTGAATAATAGCTTGCTTATAAACTAACTTGGACTAGTCACTCCGAATTAATTACTTTAAATGAACTGGGAAGCCGAAAACGTCTACACACTTCCACAGTACGAGATCGACTGGGGCTTAAGAAGCCTATTTCATATAGCAGCAACAGCGCTGATAGCAGCAAATTTGGAAGAGAAAATCCCTCCTATATCCTCCTGCTGAAGGCATGATTTGCATGCTGAGGCTGCTGCCAAACAACCTTCAAATCCTAAGCCACCACCTATAAATGTTTTGTAATCCAGCAGTGTAAATATTCACCAAATATTGAGTGCAAAATTAATGATTATGTAATACAACGCATGCCTATTGGAATTAAAATCTTGACATCGAAAATTGACACCCATAAAAATATATGTACAGCTCTGACAGCTGAAAAGTGCGAGTATTATACACACAGTCTGAAATCTGAATTGCCACTCATAGTCGTATTGACTGGGCTAGAAAAAAATTACTTAGGCGCCATCAAATCTTTGCTTACAAGCTCTGTTGTAAAGTGCATTGATGTCATAGTTGTATGTCGTCAATTAAACCCAATTCAACACACATTTTTCATAGTATACTTTGAAAAAGGTAGTATAACAATGAAAGAACTTCGTGAACGATTTGGTGTCATTAACAAAACGATTGTCCGTTGGAGTTTTCAAAGAAGGCTCCCAAGGAAAGTAACCCAATGCTACAACTGCCAGATGTACGGGCACGGGGCAAAACGCTCAGGTGAGCATCAAACTTCTGAGTGCAATTCTAAAGATGACATCAAATGTGCAAATTGTGGAGGTCAACACAAATCAACAGATCCCCATTGCCCCAGTTGACGAAGCTATGTGGAATTTCGGGAAAAAGTCTCTACGAGGACTCCTACCAGAAAAACATTCAATAAAGATTTTGTCAGAAGTGTTGAAGATTTTCCACCATTGCAAAGATTCAATCAGTAACAACCACCACGTGAGAATGTTTGGCAAGAACCTAGACCAAGTACTTTAAGAAATGTTAATATAAATACTAACAATGTAGAAAGTAACCCTTATATGTTTTTCTTGAATGAAACTCAAATGCTTACTAACGATTTAGTGTTAAGATTATGTAAATATAAATTTTAACACTTCAATGTCATAGCCTTTAAATATTTAAACTAAAGATCATAGTAATATAAAAATAATAACTTGGAATTCTAGGGGTGTAAGGAAAAAAACTATGGAATTTTGATTTTTATTTTTATTCACTTTATTTAAATTTTCCACGTATTTAATTTACAAAATAAAACACTTTACCTTACAACCACAAAACAATTTAATGCTCACCACTGAAATTAATTCACCACTTTACTTTTAATACTAGCAACTTTACTTATTCACGATTAAAAATGCTAAAAGGTTCTAGTATTTGCTTCCAGAGCTTTCTATAGGGGAAATTTCTCATAAATTTCCCTTTGCAAAGCTTTCAATTTGACGTTTAGTATAGGAAGTTCTAAGGCTCACCAAAGCTCTCCGTAGGATGGTTTGTGTCCTGTCTAGTCTGAAATTCGGTGTTTCTTTTATTCGAGAGTGGTTATAGTTCATTGGAGAGTCGTTATAGTACAAATGTGAGAGTCGTTACACTGCTCCCTCCTTAGGATTGATCGTCCCGAGCAAATCCATGCCCATGTCGAAGGATGTTTTTTTTTTTTTTTTTTTTTTTTTTTAAATTCATTTTTATTTTTCAATTTTCTTAAAACTATCTTAAAGCTAGACAAAAATTCATAAAAACTAGCCTACTTATCAATATCTTAAAACTAACTTACTGGCCCCAGTCGGGCGCTCTAAGTTAAACTAGAATAACTTAATGCTAATGCCTTTCGGCCTAAGAACTATCTTAATACTAAATCCAGGTCGGTTATGTCGAAGGATGTCACCATTATAGTGTGTAAGCGGTCACTGTGAACTACTTTCATTTAGCCTCTAAGTCCTTTCCGAATGCGGTAGACGACATCGTTCATTCGAGTTACAACAGTATACGGGCCTTCCCTATTTTGTTGAAGTTTCGGTGAAAGTCCCTTCCGACGGTGGGGATTATAAGACCACACAAGTTCTCCCGCTTGAAATCCATTCGTTGTTGCTTTTGTGTCGTATCGTGTTTTCATCCGATCACTTGATCGCGCAGGATTTCTGATGGTGAATGTCCTGTTCAGCTATGAACTGAACTTCGATAGGACATCAATAATAATAGAATATGCCGATCCCAGTATCGTTGGCGGTCGCTTAAAACTTTGGAAAGGTGTTCTTTAAGGGTCCTGTTGAATCGTTCAACCATTCCATTAGATTGTGGATGAAGCAGTGTTGTCTTCTGTTTATTAATGCCAAGGAGTGTACAAACTTCCTGAAAGATTTTGGACTCGAAGTTTCTTCCTTGATTTGAATGGAGTTCCATCGGAGCACCAAACCTGCTTACTCAGTTGTAAAACAATCTGATCCACGACTATTTTGGTTTCCTGGTTTGGGATGGCAAATGCCTCAGGCCACTTGCTGAAGTAGTCCATTACTACCAGGATGTATCAGTTTCCACTTTCGGTTTCTAGGAAAGGTCCTGCAACGTCTATTGCAATCCTCTCAAAAGGCGTGCCCACGTTATACTGCTGCACTTTGCTCTGATTTTGTCTGCCTGGTCCCTTGCTTGCAGCACAAGTATCGCATTTGCGGCACCATTTTTCAACGTCTTCTCTTGCATGTAGCCAGTAGAATCGCTGTCTTACCTTCTCTAGTGTCTTATGGATCCCCAAATGTCCTCCGGAAGCTCCCTCATGCATCTCTTGATTAGCTTCATTACATATGATCTGCTGTCAGTAGACTCCCACTTACGTCTTAGTTCTCCTTTTTGCACCTGAAGCGAGGCCTATTGTGCCCAATATGCCTTAAGAGTAGGATTTCTATCGGAGATGTCACAACATTCTGGTTTCTCCTGTTGTTCTTTCCATGCAAGAATGGGTTCTATATCCGAGTCTTCTGTTGAGCGGTCCTCAGTTCTTCATTACTCCAACCGTTAATTGGATCGGTTCTTAGTCGCTAAATGGCAGCTACCTCCTTTTCTTCTTGACGTGTGCAATGCTTGCAGTCTAGTTTTCAGGGTCTCCGAGACAAGGCATCTTCATTTGAGTACAACCTTCCTATTCGATGTTGAATCTGGTAGTCGTATGTCTGCAATCTCTCGATCCACCTTTCCACTTGACCTTCTGGATTTATGAAGTTCAAAAGCCAATTAAGTGCGCCATGGTTTGTTCCATGAAGGAACTTCTGTCCATAGATATTCTTATGGAAGTGTTTTGTAGCCGATATTAGAGCTAGAAGTTCTCTTTTGGTCACAAAATAATTTTTTTCTGGCTTTGAGAGTACCTTGATATAATAGGCGATGACCTTCTCTTCTCAAGAAGTTGATGTTTATCTTGTGGAGTTGGGCAATTCTTAACCATGTCCACTTTCTCAGGATCAGTCATCACTCCTTGGGACGAGATAATATGTCCCAAGTATTTTACCTCAGACTTGAAGAATGCACACTTGTCTGGATTTAATTTTAGGTTTTCTTCTCGAAGCCTCTGGAACACAGCCTTAAGGTTTCCACAATGTTCATCAAATGTTTTACCATAAACGATGACATCATCCAGATAGACCAAGCATGACTTCCAAGTAAGTCCTTGTAAAACGCAGTCCATCAAACGCTCAAATGTTGCCGGAGTGTTGCATAGTCCGAAAGGCATTACTTTGAATTGCCCCAGACCATTTCCTGTGGAGAAAGCCGTCTTTTCTCGATCTTCTGGATGAATTTCTACCTGCCAGTAGCCACTCTTCAAGTCCAATGTTGAGAACCATTCAGCTCCTTCCATCGCATCCAAAGTATCGCTTATTCTAGGCAGAGGGTAGCTGTCTTTCTATGTCACATCGTTCAGCCTCCGATAGTCCACACAGAATTGAGTACTTCCATTCTTCTATTTGACAAGAACGACTGGGGATGCATACACTGACTCACACTTTCCAACAACTTCACCTTTTCTAAGCTTGACTTCGTACGGTTTAATGTTTAGTATCCGTACGGGCACAATGTTGTTAATAGGTGCCTCCACATTTCGGTACTTAAGAACCTGCTTCCCGATATCAAGGATTTCTCCATGCTCTTTCATAAAGTCGATTTCAAAGATGCACTCGTCACATACATCTGCTACCAGAAACAGATGTGAAAACTCCAGTTCTGCCAAACGGATCATAAGATGAACCTTCCCGTACACTCTGGCTGCCTCTCCTGTTTCCGTTTTCAGATGGTAGGTGTTGTTGTTATGCAGCCATGTTATCTTCACCAAGTCTCTTCGAATAATGGAGGCAGTGGCACCGGTGTCGATCGTAGCCACCTATTTCTTGCTGTTTAATGTTGCCTCCACAGTCAGACTTTTATTGTTTCGTTTAGTCTGCGAGACCTGAATAGTGGTTCTAAAGCCATCGATACCAGAAACCAGCTTCTGCCCCCCGAAGTTGGGATACAGGTATAGTTGACGTTATTGTTTCCGTTTCTGCTTCCACAATGTTGACATGCAGGTGTTCTAGGTGGTAATCTGCACTGACGTTGGAGATGTCCGGTCTTGTTACAATTCCAGCAGCGAGCAGGTCCATCTCACTAGTTCCTTTGCAACGCTGTTCTCTGGCATGAATACTCCTCAATTTCTATTTCTCTTACTCGATGAACTCCTTGAGAAGCCTGTTCTGCTGCTTCCATAGTCAGGACGAACGCTAATACCTTAGGAAGTGTCCGTTTTCCAGCAGTTTGAATTGCTCGCTGAAGGTTGATATCAGATACAGCACGGACAAAGGCTTCTGTTGCGAATTGGTTAATGATTTCATACTCTTTAGCCGGATTTGCTAGATGTGCCAACCGTTCGATGTCTGCTTGGAGCTATTGCAGACTTTTTCCTCTTTTCTGGACTCTAGTATTGAGTTGAACGTGGAAGACTTCTTGCATATGGCCATCTCCAAAGCGTTTGTCAATGACCTGAACAAGAGCACTGAAGTTTCCTTTCTTATCTGCTTTAATGGTTTGTAGCAGCAGTTCCTCTAAGGGCAAGCGTCAGAGCTATATATTTGTCTTCCTCGTCCCAGCCATTTGTGGCCGCAGCTGCCTCAAACTGCTTCTTATAGATTGACCAAGAAGTTTGTCCATCGCAGGTTGGTGGATGCGTCTCCTTTCTTTTTGGACAGTCGCCAGAACTTTCTCGAACCTTCATTATCTTTACTTTATCCAATTCTTTTGTAATGCATTCGATTTTATCTTCGACCTTTTTGAACTTTTCTTCTACTGTCGACAATTGCTTATCGACAGTCAAAAATTGTTTTTCGATACACTAGTCAAAGGCAATTATTCTGTTGTTAAAGGCATCTAACTTACCTTCGAGCAACCTTGTTGTTCTTGGAATTGTTAAAGAGGGTTTTTCTCTTGATTTTCGAGCAGACTCTTTTGTTCTTGGCTTTGTTGATCAAATCGTTCAAGAAGATTCTTTTTATTGCGTTGTTTTTGGCTTTGTATTTTTAGGAGATTCTTTTGTTCTTGGCTTTGTTGTTCGAATCGTTCGAGAAGAACGTTCATTGTGCTGTTCTAGGAGATTCTTTTCCTGACTATCAAATGTGGCGAGCAGCTGAGACAGCAGATTGGTCATGTCCGACGTACTTACTTGTTCTTGTTCTTCCTCCATTTCAATGTCGAATATAAACGTGTCTGGGCTTTCTCCACGTTTTCTTAAACCTTCTTGCAGACGAATTTTAAGATCATTCTTCGTTCCAGCAGTAGGAAGACCTCCCTTGTTCAGTTCTGCCTTAAGTTCAAATAAATTTTAATCATTTAGGGCGGTATTCATCAAGCACTCATAAACGGCTCTTAAGTTTATGAGGCTCATAACTCAGATAATATTTGTGCTATTCAACAACCACGCATAGCTCTTTTTCGAAGTCCGAAAATGAGAACAACTCTCTCTTCACCAGGCATACCCAAACTAGGTTATCAAACTGTTTTCAGACTAGCCCAACTTTGTTTGCACTTTTATGATCTGTACAAAAATGAGTGCTGAACGCACAGTTAGACAAATTCTTTGTGACTAAATTGATTTTATTTTATTTTCATATATTTGTTTTTATTTTTGTTTTGTAAATCCTGCGCTGAGTATCATTATATGTTTCAGTTTGTTTTATAAAGGAAAATTTTCTTTTAATACTTTTTGGTTTTGCAAGGTGTGTCGTTCATACGTTGTTTACTTCATTTGCGGATCTAAAACGAATTCCTTTTATTGAAGGGGAGTGAAGCTGAAGGATTTGTATTACTGACGTTTTTTTAAGTTTTCAAGGATTAAAACCAGCAATGATCTTCACCGCGTAACCTATAAAAATAAACTTATAAAATAAGTGGGAAAAAAGTAAAATCTCTGAAGAAAAAGGAATTATAGTATGTGTGCGTGTGACACTCATTTTTATAAGGATCCAAGAAGTGCCAACAAAATGAATAAGTGAATTTGTTTGAAGGGTTACTTCGAAGGTTTTTGAATACATTTTCGGAGAGAGCGTTTATAACTTTATGAGTGGTGAGGACCACTCATAACTTTTATGAGCGCTCTTATATATTCACTTTTATTGCTTGGTGAATAGGTTTATGAAGCTCTTAAGTTATGAGCGTTCGTTAAACACCGCCCTAGGAGTCTTACCCATTGCCTTTTCCTATTTTCACTTTCACAGTCACGTTCACTTTTTGTAATTATTGTCTGTTAAAGCACAATAAACTATCTAAACACAAATAAATTAAGTTTTATCCCACTTCTGGTACCAATGTAATATTTTCTTAGGTTCGTTAATAAAACTTATTCACTTTATTTAAATTCTCCACTTATTTACTTTACAAAATAAAACACTTTACTTTTACAACCACAAAACAATTTAATGTTAAACACTGAAATTTATTCACCACTTTACTTTGATTACTAGCAACTTTAGGCATTCACGATTAAAAATTATCTGCGTCCTCTGCCGGTCAGACATGTACTTTTATACTTTTCACAAGGTTGCCGAAAAAGCTGGAAGGTTCTAGTATTTGCTTCCACAGCTTTCCATAGAGGAAATTTTCCATAAATTTCCAAATTCGACGTTTAGTTTTGGAAGTTCTAAAGCTCACCAAAGTTCTCCGCGGGTTGGTTTGTGTCCTGTCTAATCCGAAATTCGGTGTTTCTTTTATTCGAGAGTGGTTATAGTTCATTTGAGAGTCATTATAGTACAAATGTGAGAGTCGTTACAATATCTTAACAAGCTTATACAAGTTAACACGATCGCCTAACATCCGCCGAGCCACACATCGTCGTCATCAATAACGAACCATGCTGACACAGCTGATTCTATAAACGAGACAGACTGGTGTCAAGAACCGACGACGACGAGAAGGATGAAATGCGATATCTGGCACGAGCTGCAAGGTATCCAAAGCATTGCATGTTTGAGGGTTTTAGATATTAAGTTTGTAATAAGTTAGGCAGTCTTTTACAAGTCTCAATAAAGGAATAATAATAAAATTGAATTCAAACGAATCTCATTACTGGCGCCCAACTTGAAAGAACTTTTGGAATACTAAACAATATCAACCGGAATCAACCAACTGAAAAAAAAAATCATCATTCATCGGTTACGAGCATTAAGAATTATTTTCTTTTATGTAAAAATGTAAGAATTTTTCTATACTTTGAATATTTTTATTTGTAAAGCTTGCAAGTGTTATTTTTTTGTTGTTTGTGAGTTTTTTTTGATATTGAAATTAATTAAACTGCATATAAATATTATCTACCGTTAATGAGTGAACCTGAGAATATTGAAACACTATTAGAAAAGTTTAATTACCTACAAATAGGAAAAAAAATAGAAACAAAAATGAATGCTACAGATTTAAAAGTGTTAGTAGAATCCGCAGTCAGTGGTGCCCTTGAAGCACAAAAATTGGATTTTGAACGAAAGTTAAGTGATGCAGTGAAAAATTTAACAGTGACACAAAATAAACCTGAAGTTGAAATTTTTAAAGAAATTGAAATTGTGGAAGGTCATAGGTGTGAAGAGTGTCTCGACATAGTTAAATCTCTCCCGGAATTTGAGGGCAAACAGGGCACTTATGTCTCTTGGCGTCAAGCGGTTCACTCTGCCTACAAAGTTTTCGAAAAATACGATGGTAGTTCTAGACATTACCAGGCAGTTGGAATAATAAGAAATAAAATAAGAGGCCCAGCCGATGCTGTTCTGGCTTCATTCAATACAGTTTTAAATTTTAAAGCTATCATAGCTAGGTTAGACTTTACGTACGCCGATGTACGTCCAATTTATTTAATTGAGCAAGAGCTCAGTACATTGCGGCAAGGAAACCTTACCGTTCTAGAATATTATGACGAGATTGAAAAAAAACTTACCCTCCTTACAAACAAAGCCAATATGTCATATGACAGTGCATTAGCCATTGCATTTAACGAAAAGTACAGAAGAGACGCCCTTAGAGTTTTTATATCTGGGTTAAAAAAACCATTAAGTGATGTATTGTTTTCGGCGCGTCCGTCTGATATGCCTACTGCTTTGGCTTTAGCTCAAGAAGTTGAAGCAAACAATGAAAGGTATCTGTTTGCGGCAAGTTATGCGAAAAATTCTGAAGAAAAATCTCTAAGGTCCGAGATCAAACGATCGCCGAACCGTTACCAAAACAATAATAATAGTAATAACTTCAATTATAACAGCCAAATTAATAAGCAAGGCAAAAATCCCTATTTTAACAAAAGGCAAAGTTATGAAAATGACAAACAATTGGAACTTAACAGTTCTAAAGTCCCCAGCAGTCGTGAAAAAATGGATGTCGATCCGACATCATCACGTTTACGCCAATTTAATAGCTATCAACACCAAAATAGTAACGATACCTATGATCAAGGGCAAGAACAAAGGAATAAAAGACCAAGTAGCTTTCAAAGACAATCGGGACAGCGTCGCCAAAGAGTAAATTATTTGCAGGAAAATCCTCCACGGAATAATGAAGGTGACTATGAAGCCACAGCTGCGTTGCAGGTAGATGAAGTGGAAGCTGAGGTACATGATTTTGACTATGTTAATTTTTTAGGGGAAGCTCCCAACTACCGTTTATTCAAAAAACAGTAGGAGGGAGGTTAGTAAAGTTTTTAATTGACACAGGTGCCTCGAAAAATTACATCAGGCCATTACAAGAGATAAAAGGCTTAGTGCCAGTAGACGCATCTTTTTTAGTAAAATCAATTCATGGTTTTAACAATATTGAACTCAAATGTTTTATAAATATTTTTGGGAGAAATAGCACTTTTTTTATTTTACCCAATCTGTCAACTTTTGACGGAATTATTGGTCTTGACCTGTTAACACAAGTTAACGCCACAATTTGCTTAAAAGAAAATTCAATTCGCTTCGATTCAGGGTTAGAAACTATTCTCTTCCATAAATGTGACAATGTGAACTTTACGAAAGTAGAGGACATTAAGGTTCCATCATCCGTAAGCGTAGATTTTAGAAATATGATACGTAATAGAATAAAAACATTTGCAGATTCAAATGAATCTTTGCCGTATAACACTAACATCGTTGCCACAATTCGTACAGTAAGTGAAGACCCCATTTACTCAAAATTTTACCCATATCCTATGGGTGTGACAGATTTCGTAAATAATGAAATTAAGGATCTTCTAAAGAATGGCATTGTTAGACCGTCAAGGTCACCTTACAATAATCCCATTTGGGTAGTTGATAAAAAGGGAACAGATGAGTTGGGCAATAAAAAGAAACGTTTAGTAATGGACTTTCGAAAGCTCAACCAAAAAACCATAGACGATAAATATCCTATCCCAAATATTACAACGATTTTGTCAAATTTAGGCAAAGCACGATTTTTTACAACTCTAGACTTAAAATCAGGGTTTCACCAAATTGAATTAGCGGAAAGGGATCGGGAAAAAACTGCTTTTTCCGTTAACGGTGGAAAATACGAATTTTGTCGCCTTCCGTTTGGGTTGAAAAACGCCCCCAGTATTTTCCAACGGGCTATAGATGACGTCCTTCGTGAACAAATTGGAAAAAATTGCTATATTTACGTCGATGACGTAATTGTTTTCTCAGAAACTGAGAATGAACATGTCAAAGATATTGATTCGGTTTTAAAAAAATTGTATGAAGCGAACATGAGGGTTTCGCGAGAAAAATCAAATTTTTTTAAGACGGATGTAGAGTACCTAGGCTTTATAGTGTCGAGGGATGGTATAAAAACTTGCCCTGCTAAAGTGGAGGCGATTAAAAATTATTCACAACCTTCTACACTCTTTGGAATAAGATCCTTTCTAGGTCTAGCTAGTTATTATAGATGCTTTATTAAAGATTTTGCATCAATAGCTAAACCACTTACTAATTTATTAAAGGGTGAGAATGGCAAAATAAGTGGTAATCAATCAAAAAAAATTAAAATAGAATTAAAAGAAAAAGAACTCCAAGCATTCAATAAACTAAAAGAAATTTTGGCGTCAGAAGACGTCACATTGTTATATCCAGACTACACGAAGCCTTTCGATCTTACGACGGACGCTTCATCACATGGTCTTGGAGCTGTTTTATCACAAAACGGAAAGCCTATAACAATGATTTCAAGAACACTCAAAGGTAAAGAGTTGCAATTTGCAACAAATGAAAGAGAACTGTTGGCCATTGTGTGGTCATTAAAGAATCTACGTAACTATCTCTATGGAGTGAAAACTCTAAATATTTTTACAGATCACCAACCTCTTTCATTTTCAGTTTCGGATAAAAATACAAATGCAAAAATTAAGCGCTGGAAAGCTTATGTAGACGAGCATAATGCTCAAATATTTTACAAGCCAGGAAAGGAGAATTATGTCGCTGATGCACTTTCGCGACAAAATATTCATGCACTGGAGAATGAGGCATCTTCTGATGCCGCTACAATTCACAGCGAGTTATCCTTGACTTATGTAATCGAAACAACAGATAAACCTTTAAACTGCTTCAGAAATCAAATAGTTATAGAGGAAGACCCAATTGCTTCAACTCGTACATTTATAATATTTGGTAAAAAATCTAGACATTTCATTAATTTTTCAGACAGGAATACATTGATAAACACTTTAAAAAATGTGATTAAAATAGATGTCGTCAACGTAATTCATTGTGACCTGCCAGTTCTAGCTTTTGTCCAACACAATTTAGTCGAGTTATTTCCATCAACTAAGTTTTGGCATACGAATAAATTTGTGTTAGATATATTCGACCCGAATGAACAGAAAGAAATTTTAATTACTGAACACAACCGAGCACATAGAGCGGCTCAGGAAAACGTTAAGCAAATCCTATGTGACTATTTCTTTCCAAAAATGACGAAACAGGCAAACGAGATTGTGGCCAACTGTAAAATATGTTCAAAGTCGAAGTACGATCGGCATCCAAAAAAACAATTGATTGGCGAGACACCAGTTCCCTCGTATGCTGGAGAAATGCTTCACATTGACATATTCTCCACGGATAAAAAATATTTTTTAACTTGCATTGACAAGTTTTCCAAATTTACGGTTGTGATGCCAATACCATCGCGTACAATAATAGACGTAAAAGTTCCAATCCTGGAGATAATGAACATCTTCCCAAATACCAAACAAATCTTTTGTGACAATGAGGCTTCTTTAAAATCCGAGACAATTAGGTCAATTTTGCTCAATCATTTTAATGTTGACATAGTAAATGCTCCACCCTTACACAGTACATCCAACGGTCAGGTAGAAAGATTTCACAGCACTCTATTAGAAATTGCAAGATGTCTAAAACTTGACAGAAAAGTCGAAGAAACAGTCGAATTGATACTATTAGCAACAGTAGAATACAATAGGACCGTTCATTCTGTTACAAACCAAAGACCAATTGATGTAATACACTCCTCCCCGACAGATTTTAGAGAAAAAATTAAAAATAAAGTTCAAAAGGCCCAAGAATTACAGTTGCTAAGGGAAAATGAAACAAGGCAGAACAGAATTTTCAGAGTAGGAGAAAAGGTATTAGTAAAAACAAATAGACGATTAGGTAATAAGCTAACTCCATTATACGTTGAAGAAAAAGTGGAAGCCGATTTAGGAACAACGGTTTTAATTAAAGGGAGGGTGGTCCATAAAGACAATCTAAAATAGAACCTTAATTATTTTCTATTCTTGCAATTAATCTTTCAGGATTCTTCTATTATTTATGATGACAACAGTCGTGGCTAAATTAACAGACTACACCAGCTCTAACTATATTCCAATACTAGACGGGGATGTCATTGTCTGGGAGGGTAACGGATACTTACGCCACACAACAAATTTGACTGCCTTTAAGCAAATAATAAACGAATCAAAAAACATGAGCGAGCTGTTCCCTCCACAGTCTCATATGCGAAAGATTGTGGAAATAGACCTTAAGCACTTAGAAACACTCTTCAAGAGTATAAGTATCCACCATAGAAACGCAAGGAGTTTAAATTTCTTAGGCACAGGTTTGAAAATTGTGGCTGGCACCCCTGACTTCGACGACTTCGAAAAAATTAAATTTAATCAAGCCCAATTGATCGATTCCAACAATAGACAATCTGTAATAAACACAAAATCTCAGGAGCAAATTAATAGATTAACAGACACCGTAAATAATATTCTGGCTTATTCAAAAAAATCAGAAATCGACACTGTCCATGTTTATGAAATCTTGTTAGCAAGAAATAGAATGCTCATTTCAGAAATTCAAAATTTAATGTTCTCTATAACACTTGCAAAGCTCAGGGTCATAAACCCAGTAATTTTAGATGATGATGACTTAAAAGTCATAATAAATGAACAATTTTTTAATGTTAGTGTTACAGAACTTATGGAAGTTGCAAATGTAAAGGTTCTGCAAAATGATTATATTTTACATTTCATAATTAATTATCCTAGACCTAAGTTAGTTTGTAAGAAAGTTATAATCTACCCTGTTGCTCATAACGGCAATATTTTATTCTTCAATGGAGATGATGTGGTGGCGGAATGTGGAAGACAAGTGCTAGCTGTTGAGGACTGCAACGTAGCAACAACGTTAACATTTTGCAAGGAATTACCGACCAAGACATGTGCTCAACAATTACACTCTGGAGGCATGGCTCATTGCAACACACAGCCGGACCATCGGGAATCCGTGTTGGTTATTGATGATGGCATAGTTATAATAAACAACAGAAATGCCAGAATAAGGGAGAATGATTTTGAGACGGACATCAACGGGACGTATTTGCTGACTTTTGATGATGCTGTGTGGATCAATGGGTCCAAGTTTATCAATCGAAATAATGTCCAGAAAAAGCAACCCGGTAGTGCAACATCTTCGCTCCTTAATATCACCGGTCATAGAGAGATATTGAGCCTACCATACCTTCACAGAATGAACATGGACAATTTGCATTACATTGGTGAGATGGAGACAAAATTGACGACCCATCCACTTATAGCTTGCCTCACGACACTTGCACTCATTACAGTTTTTTATACCATCATTAAACTAAAGCAATGCCAGAAGAAGCAGCGCCAAAATGTCGACCTTCAAAAAGTCATCAAAGCTCTCAAGAAGCCCGAGGACGGCCTTCATCTAAGTGAGGGAGGAGTTAACACGATCGCCTAACATCCGCCGAGCCACACATCGTCGTCATCAATAACGAACCATGCTGACACAGCTGATTCTATAAACGAGACAGACTGGTGTCAAGAACCGACGACGACGAGAAGGATGAAATGCGATATCTGGCACGAGCTGCAAGGTATCCAAAGCATTGCATGTTTGAGGGTTTTAGATATTAAGTTTGTAATAAGTTAGGCAGTCTTTTACAAGTCTCAATAAAGGAATAATAATAAAATTGAATTCAAACGAATCTCATTACTTACAAAACTTAATTGAAAAGCATAGAAACTCAAAATGGAATAAACTTCTTCAAGGAATGGACAAATGTTCAAAACCATTTTGGAATGTCACAATAAGAGTAGTAAAAAACAAGCGATTACAGTCATCAAATTCAACGATGTTAAATACATAACATGTAATTGTTGGAAGTTCAGAATAGACTGAATTTATTTAATTCACAAAGCATATAACATAATTCAATAGTTTGTATAATAGGTAAGAACAAATTGCATGTAATTGAAAATGAGAGTGATTACATAATAAACAACATAAGATGATGTACAGACAGATTAGAACAATCTGTGCTGCCACTTAATATGATTGATTTATATTTTCAACACTCCTCCTCAACACAATGTTATTAATTTTATATACTAGTTTTATAGTAGTCAAATTCAAATATTTCAATTTTTATAATTAATTTAAGCCCATTAAAAGTGTAAATTTACTGTGTTTTTACTTAGAAAGATTTTTAGTCAAAACATCGGCGATCATGTTGTCAGTACAAACATACTTCAAATCAATCTTCTTTTGTTGGAAAACCTCACGAACAAAATGGTATTTGATGTCTAATGTTTACTCCTCGAGTGATACACTGGATTTCGTACAAGTTGTTGTGCGCTGAGATTATCTCCGTTGATGATCATCGGTGTTATGTTTGGATGAAGCCCTATCTCACTTAAAAGTTTTTGAAGGTAAGCAGCTTCTTTTGTTGCAGTACACAAGGCCATGTACTCTCCCTCAGTGCTGCTCAAGGCCACACAGTTTTGTTTCTTTGATTCCCATGAAAAAACACAGCCTGCAAAGAGAAAAATATAACCCGTGAAAGATTTTCTATCACTTACGTCTGCGCCCCAGTCAGCATCAACAAAGCACTCAAATGGCAGTCCAGTTTTGCGATAAGTAAGTTTGTAATTTACGGTACTGCTTAGATACCGTAGAATATGTTTTAGTCCTGCTGTGTGTTCAGCATGTGGATCTTTATTTCTCTGTGATAGCTTGCTCACAGAATGCAAAATATCTGGACGAGTCGATATCGCCAGATACATCAGTGATCCAATTAAACTTTGGTAAACTCGTTCGTCTATTCGCTTACAATCCTTCGACGCACAGTGCACCTGGAAGCCTGAATCCAAATGTGTAGATGCTTCACGGCATTGCTCCATATTGTTTTGCTTAAGTATGTCTTTAATATATTATTTTTGACATAATGTGATTGAATTTGTATCCTTGTTTACTTCGACTTCCATTCCCAAAAAATAGTGAAGTTGGCCTTTGTCTACTATCTCAAACTCATTGGCAATACTTGCTTTGATTCTGGTCAGTGTAGTTTTCTTGGAACAAGCAATCACGATGTCTACGACGTAGATAGCAATAATGTTGAACTCGGTCTCAAAATTCATAACATATACGCAAGGCTCACTTTCACATTGTAAGAATCCTATTTTCTTTAATACTTCATCAATCAGCGCATTCCAATCGCGCCCCGACTGTTTAAGTCCGTAAATTGCTCTGTTCAATCTCAGCACCATATCTGGACACTTTACATCGATAAACATTTCCGGCTGTTTCATGTATACCTCATCATGTAGCTCACTGTTTAAATACGCGGTGGACACATCCATTTGGTGTATAAATAGCTGATACTCAGCGGCTAAAGCAATTATCATTCTTATGGTAGCGAATCTAACAACGGGAGCAAAGGTTTCTTCATAGTTCACCCCATATTGCTGACTACACCCCTTGCCGACGAGTCTTGCTTTAAATCTGTCAATCACTCCATCTTTGTTTTTTTTTAAGCTGTAAGCCCATTTACAATTTATTGCCTTTTTGTTAGGAGGTAATTCACACAATGTCCAGGTGTTATTAGCAATAAGAGAATCAAATTCCTCACCCATACCTTTAACCCACAAATGTTTGTGTGGATTATCGTTTACAGCCTCAAACACAGTCTGTGGAACCTTAATGTTTTGATCAGGAATCATCAAATTAACCAAGTTGAATTGTTTTTTGGGACGTCCTGGATTACCAGTTCGTATCAATTTTGATCTGCCCGGACCTATTCTAGGAGCATATAATTTGTCTGCTATCTCCTCTTCTTTTATGCACCCATTTTTTTCCTGAACGGTGTCAACTGGGTTCTTGACTTCACTGGACTCTCCTCCTTCAACGAGATCCTTGGACGAAGAAGCATTTGTAGTATCGTTTCGAACTATAAAAGGAATAGATTCACTCGTTAAATCTTTTTCCTCAGTTCTGCTATCTTCTAAAAACACTACGTCCCTGGTAACTATAACAGCTTTGGTGTCAACGTCATAAACTCGGTAAGCCTTAGAAGTTTGGGAGTATCCCATCATTAAAATATTCCTTCCCTTAGGCGCGAATTTCTTCCTTTGTGTTTTGTTAAGTGCGATTCCCTTAGAGCCAAATACCTTTAAATGTGCTACGATCGGCTTATGACCTGTCCATACCTCAAATGGAGTAACATCAACCAAGGCCCTTGTGGGCGATCGGTTCCTCAAATACGCCGCTGTGCAAACGGCTTCTGCCCAAAAATGTTCCTTCAGCGCTGCATGAACTAGCATACTTCTCGCCATCTCCACTAGTGTTCTATTAACACGTTCTGCTACGCCGTTCTGTTGTGGTGTATATGGCACAGTTAATTGTCTTTTTATGCCATTTTCAGCTATGAAACTGTTAAACGCATTGTTGACATACTCGCTTCCATTATCACTTCGGAGTTCTTTAATCTTTTTTCCAGTTTGGAGCTCTACTTCAGCCTTAAATTTCTTAAAGATTCCGAGAACTTCATCTTTGGACTTCAAGAAATATACAAAAATGTACCTCGAATGGTCGTCAATGAAGGTGACGAAATATCTAGCTCCGCCATTTGAAAAACTATTGATGGGACCACACACGTCCGAATGTATAAGTTCTAACACTTGCTTTGAACGACTTTCTGTGGATTTGGGAAATGGTTTCACAAACATTTTACCATTTATACAGCTTGTACATTTAAAACTAAAATCACTGTCAACTATTTTAGGAATTTTCATGCCATGCACCATATTTTTTCGCACCATTGCATTAAGGCTGTCAAAATTTAAATGTCCAACCCTATTGTGCCATACGATTGAATCATTACCAATATTTTGTGCAGCAAGACAGGAGTTAGCGATCACATCATCACTATATAAAAACAAGTTGTTCTTTCTTTTTGCCTTCAAAACAACATCACCCGTGCTATTTTGTATCCATGCATAGTTGTTTTCAAATACAACAGTAAAATCATTCGATACCGCTTTACTAACTGATATGAAATTGCTTTGCAAGTTAGGTACATAAAGAACATCTCTAAGCATCACTACAGAACCGGTTGTTTTCAATATAACATCTCCTATTCCATATGCAAGCACCGTTTTACCACCCGCTACTTGAATTTCTTCTCTATGATCTTCAAAAGCAGATATCAAATCGCGGTTACAGCACATATGTGCTGTTGCCCCACTGTCAACGCACCATGCATCTCGTGATAAGCTTTCTGTACTTGTACTTGTAGCTGCTACAATTGATAAGAAAGAAGCGTGTTGGTATGATTTCTCATCTTTTTTTCGCTCCTTACACTCCGATGCAAAATAACCCTTGCGCCCACATTTGAAGCATTTTACATTGCTTTTTTGTTTCGTTGGTTTCTCCTTTGTTGTTGGCCCTTTTGATTGTGCCAAGTATGCTTTGCTTTCCATTAATAAACCACTACTGCCTTTGTCTTTGTCTGCCTTGCGCTCCCCCTTTTCAATAATTTTGGTTTTAAGAGCGCTAAGACTAGGAAACGAATCTCGAATTTCGATGGCGACCACAAAATTTTCATACGAACCTGGTAAGCTCGAAAGCAAAATAATTACCAAAAGTTCTTCCAGAACAAGAACACCAACCTCACTAAGTTTTTCGACAATTGCGGTAAAAGAATTTAGATGCCGTTGTGCATCTCCATCTTCTGACATTTTCAGTCCCAAAAGCTGCTTAAAAAGCGATACCTTCCTTGCAGGACCCTGTCGCTGATATATTTCACGGAACTTATTCCATGCCTCAAGTGAACTTTTACAATGCCTTATGTGGTTGATTTGGGATGGTTTAATAGAAAGCATTATACATGCCAGCGCTTTCTCATCCCTGGCGTCCCATGCGGCCACTGCCGCAGTAGCAGCTGCTGCCACTGCAGCTTCAGCACCGGTATCGATCTCAGGTTTCACCAGCTTTCCGCAAACAAAAGGCCATAATTCCGAACTAATTAGAACGCTTTTCATTTGCACGCTCCACGAGTTTCCTTCATCAAGTTTTTCTATTTGAAAATTTGACCCGCTCATTTTTTTTTTTTTATTTGTAAAAATGTTAGTTATATAAAAAAAAATTGCAACTCTTTCGCAACAAGGACCTGGGCCCATAACCTGTTGGAAGTTCAGAATAGACTGATTTTATTTAATTCACAAAGCATATAACATAATTCAATAGTTTGTATAATAGGTAAGAACAAATTGCATGTAATTGAAAATGAGAGTGATTACATAATAAACAACAGAAGATGATGTACAGACAGATTAGAACAATCTGTGTTGCCACTTAATATGAATGATTTATATTTTCAACAGTAATGAAAAGGCCGAAGTTTTTTCCAATCAATTTGCTTCATATTTTAGAATTTCTTCAAACCTCAGCTAACCAGTGACATCAGATTTAGTTGAATCTTCATTAAATTTACTGAATTCATCTGTTTATAATGTACCGCCTGAATGGTTTGTCCAAGCCAAGGAAATCAAAACTATAATAAAGTTGTCCCGGTTGTGAAAAGCTGCTGGCTCCGTTGGCATTTCATATATTTGTTTAGTGAACCTTCCCCGAGTGGGTCTTATTTATCTCACTCAAATAATGAACTCCTGTCTCAAGTTACAATATTTTCCCAAGGCTTGGAAAATTGTCCTATAAGCCTGTTGAGTAACCTTGCAAAAATGTTGGAAAAGGTTATCAAAAGAAAATTTATTAATTTTGTTGACGAAAACTCGTTACTTCCAAACCAACAGTTTGGTTTCAGATTTGGACATAACACCTGCCATTCAATCTTAAGAATCAAAGATAACTTCAAAGCTGGACTTGCATTGCTTGACGTTGAATCTGCTTTCGATTCTGTTTGGCATGATGCTTTAATTTATAAAATGATTTACTTTAATTTTACCTCGGCCCTAACGACGTTAGGTTAGGTAACTTTTTAGGCGATCGTGACTCCTTGCATTATCGTAGTCTTAAAGTTCATGTTTATTCTGCTATATCAAATGAGCAATCAATAACGGCAGGAGTTGCCCAAGGGTCAGTGCTTGCACCAATACTGTATAATATATATCTGGCAGACTTTCCCAATTTAAACAACTGTTATTCGTCAATTTTTGCACACGATACTGCTGTATTCAGTACAGATAAGGAACCCTTTGATATTTGTTCAAACCTTCAACAAGGCCTATATACTCTGAGTTCATATTTTCATAAATGGAAAATAAAATTTAACGAACGAAAAACTCAAATTATATTTTTTACACGCAGAAGGCATCCTAGATACTTTCCTAATAATGCACTAAATTTAAACGGTTGTAGTATCCCTTGGGCTGAAAATATTAAATATCTTGGCATCATACTAGATTAAACGCTCACATAAAGTAGTCACATAGCTAACATCTTAAGCAAAACAGGAATTTTAATTAAAATATTGTATCCGTTTATAAGTAGAAGATCTACACTTAGCTTGGAAAATAAACTCATAAAGTATAAAGTAATATTTCAGGCTCTACGGTGCCCCCGTCTGGTATAATTGCGTGCGTACTCATATTAATAAAATAAAAATCATGCAAAATAAAATTCTTAAGATGATTCTTCTAAATTAAACTCCTTAGCAAACAAGTTTGTTGATAGATGTTCATTTACTGACAATCATCTTATTAGTCAATTATTGTCTAGTTAGTTTGTAAGTTTTCTTTATCTAGTTTTAAGTTAATTTATAAAAAAAAAATTGTCACTGGGTTTTCAAAAATGTTATATTTCTGTAAAACTACTCAATTAATATTAAAGCTGAATAAGCAATTGCTTTTGCACTTGTCTTTAACTAAATCCTATTGTACATATATAATGTATTAAACTTCTACTTAGATCCAAATAAATGAATTGAAATGAAATTGAATTACGACGCTGCGTCCACACGATCAACAATGTTGGTTTACAAACTGCTTGCTTACTGAAAATTCGTACGAATTTGAAAGATGTCGCACTACATTTCACAAATTCCTGTTGGTTAACTCCAAAGTGTAGCAACGAGAGAGCAAGAAATTTCCCCGCCATTAAAAAGCTTGCAAATTTCTGTTACACAAATTTCTGAGTGCATGAAGTAAACAATTATCAAAACACATCTGTGTTTTTTTATCTTGTGTGTGTTTTAAGATTTTTCTGTTGTGTTTGATAGTGTGTTGCGTTTGACGTTTTTTGCTAAAAAACTGGTTCAACGCGTTGGTTTACTTTGTAACAAGTTTTCCCCTTTATGAAAGATTTTTCCCTTTTTTTTTTAAAAAATTTGACAGTTTTTGAACTTTCTGCTACAGAAGTTACCAAACACACCAATTTCCGATCAAAAGCCTAGTGTGAACATGTCATCTTTGGCGTGCTGACTGTCATTTGTGTTATTTTGCATCGAAAGTCAAGATGAATGCAGTAGCCGATTAAATAAAAGTGACAGCAAGCAATTACGTCGATAAACACGCCCATACTAAAGATTATTGTTCTGTTGAACAACTTTAGTGATTGCTATCCATTTGAATTGGATTAGGTTAGGTTAGAAGGGGTGATAATACGACAAGCCGCATCATCTCACTCGGATCTCAGTGGATCCATTGCGTTCCCCAGGGTGAAAAGTGGGTGGTGAGGAGGGATAGGGAGGGAACCATCATGAGTTCTGAATGAATTTTAGGATGTTTTTTAGTGGCAAGAATCAGATGCCGCCCAGTTCGTCGAAAAAATATTCTCCTAGGGCTGTTTTTCTGGTTCTAGCTAGGCTGGGGCATTTACAACAAGAAGTGAAGGAAGCCCTCTTCCACCTCTTCATCATGACACCTTCTACATAAGTCTGATGAGCTGATGCCCATTCTTTTCATGTGGGTTCGCATGGAGTTGTAGCCCGTTAGGACGCCAATTATTAGTGATATTTGAGGCCTGCTTTACTTGAGTAGTTATTCCGTTTTTGTCTTCAAAATATTCGGCCAAAGGTTCTTTAAAACTCGACAGGTGTCGATAGATGACCATCTGATAATGCAGCTTACAAGAAACTCTGGTGTATTCCTCTTTTTTCTTGCTCCAGTGGCATGAGCATCGAGGCTTCGATTTGGCTTAGATCAAGAGATGATCCGCTTTTGGCCAGTTCATCTGCCATTTCGTTCCCGTGAATATCCCTATGTCCTGGGACCCATTTAGGGGTAACTGTGTTCGCTGCGTAGAGTACTTTAAACCAATTTCGGCAACGATCGATCAGTTTGGACTTTATGTTGATTGAGGAAATGGCTTTAATTGCCGCCCGGCTATCTTTGAAAATGTCATTTGAATTAAATTGCATTCGAGTCGACAAATTTGGATTGGCATTGTCGATCAACACATCTTTTTTTACTCAACATTGTTGATTAACGATCTACATAATTCAACATAATGTGAACGCTGTTTTAGATCGTTAAAGTTTTTTTTAAACTGGTTGATAGATCCAAAAGGAACCATAATACAGTTACAAAACATTGATATTTAATTTCAGAGATTTTTTTTGATCTGTAATACATCAAAATGTCATCTAAGCACTGGCGAGATTTTGACAAGAAGCCAACCAACCATGTACTCCTAGTTCTTAGGTACTTGCTAAGTAATTATAAGAAAAATATAAAAAGCCAAAAGATTTAAATCGTTTTTTTAATTTATAAACAACAAGTTGAACAACTAAGAGCTAAAAACAAGTAGGCCATGTGATTACTTGAAAAAATATGAATACAAGCAAAAAAAAATTTAAAATCGTTGGAGCGGTTTAAGTAAATATTGAATAAATATTGAATTTTCAAAAAATACCTATTTATTGAATACCTATTTTTTTTAATCCCATTTTGTTTTCAAAATCTTGATATACAATATTATTAGCATTTAAAAAGGCCTTAAATTTGCATACAAATTTTGACTGAAATCCTTTGAGCCGTTAATCAGAGAATCCAAAGTTTAAAAATACATTATTTGACAGGTACCGTTAAAAACGGGTTTCGGTAAATTTTGTTCGTATCAAAAAATACACAACCTTATACACTAATAACGGTTGTAGGGCAAGTACCAGTATTTTTGAAGCAAACATTTTTTTTCAATGTTTCCTCTGGAGAGTTACAAGAAAACCGTTAGTTCAAAATTTGAAGAAAATTGCTTCAGTGGCTTAGGCTGTAGGTCGATATATGGACAGAACGACAGACAGATTTTTGCCACCCACGTTTTTGGTGTTCTCTATAATCGTCATATTTGATTGCTATCTCGAATTTTTGTTTGCACGAATCCTTTCGTCTTACTTACTTATTTTACTTTAGATGGCACTCACAGAACGGCCTCAACCAACAACCCTCTCCAGCCAGCTCGGTCCCTAGCTAACTGCCTGCAGTTACGCACTCCAAGTTGGTTGAGGTCGCTCTCTACTTGTGTGCGCCACCTTAAGTGGGGTCTTCCTGTGCTGCGCAGACCAGCAGGGGTGGATTCGAAGACTCGTTGGGCTGGTGCGTAGGTGTCCATTCGCTCCACGTACCCCAGCCATCTCAGCCGCTGTATTTTCAGCTTTTTGACCAGGTCTCCTTGGTTCTTTGAGAGAGGGCTTTACAACTCAAATGCCTTCTTAGCCCGAAGAAACAGCGATTGGCCAGAGTAATACTTCGTTTGATTTCTGCACTGATGTCATTTTGCGATGTAATAGTGGAGCCCAGGTAGACAAAGTCCTTGACAACTTCGTAGTTGTACCTATCCATCGTGACGTTTTGCCCGAGTCGCCGATGTTGAGATTCCTTTCTCGATGATAGCATATACTTCGTCTTGTCCTCATTAACAGCAAAATCCATTTTCACTGCCTCCAATTCAATACTTGCAAACGCACCTGTAACAGCTCGCTTTGTTCTTCCCATGATGTCAATATCATGCACATAAGCAAGTAGCTGAACGGACTTTTGAAAAATTGTTCCTCTGAAGTTGACTTGCGAGTTGCGTACAATTGCTTCAAGTACGATGTTAAAAAGGTTGCATGATAATGCATCGCCTTGCCTCAAACCTTTCTCGACATCAAAGGGTTCTTACCGACTTTGACGGAGCAGCGAGATTTCTCCATCGTCATCCTGCACAGGCGTACGAGCCTAGCAGGGATGCCAAGATGCAACATGGCTCTGTACAGCTCGTCTCTGTTTACGCTATCATACGCGGCTTTGAAATCGATAGAGATATGGTGCGTATCTATTTGAAACTCCTGGATTTTTTCCAAAAACTGTCGGAGTGTGAATATTTGATCGACGGTTCACTTGCCGGGCCAAAAACCACACTGATAGGGGCCCGTCAGATCGTTGACAAATGGTTTTAGGTGATCACACAGTAAAGATGATAGTATTTTGTATGCGACGTTGAGGAGACTTATACCTCTGTAGTTGGAACAATTCAGAGCATCTTCTTTCTTGTGGATGGGGCACACTATTCCGAGGTTCCATTTATCGGGCATACTTTCTTCCGACTAAAATTTGACGATAAGTTGGTGTATACTCCCTACCAAGTCATCTCCTCCTGCTTTGAAAAGCTCGGCTGGCAGGCCATCTGCACCAGCAGCCTTGAACACCTTAAGCCTAGCTAACGCTAACCGCACTTCATTTAGGTCGGGTGCACGGAAATTTTGACCATCGTCGTCCAGGTTGAATGGATTATTCTGCCTCGCAGCGGAATTTTGGCTATCATCGCCATTTAGCAGTCTAGAAAAGTGTTGTTTCCAGATCCTCAGCACCGACTGTGTGTCTACCATCATATTCCCACCCTCGTCCCAGCTGGCTTCCGTTCTAGCCTTGTAACCTTGGGAAGATTGCCTCACCCTTTGGTAGAACTTTCGAACGTCCCCCCTGCCACTACAGTCCTCAATAGACTCGACCGCCCGCTTCGCATGGTCTCTCTTTTTCCTCCTGAGAAGTTGGCGTTCCTCCTTTCGTTTTTGCCCGTAGAGCTTACGGGCTGCCCTCTCAGCAGCTCTGGTTCTAGTTTGCAGCATTGACTGATAGGCCTCGTTCTCGGCTGCATGCGCCAACCGGCATTCTCCATCGAACCAGGGGTTTCGTTGTGGTCGCCTAGTGAAACCCAGCACATCAGTGGCTGCACTTCTGATGGCTTGTTGATAGTATTTCCACTGGTCCTCTGAAGTTTGTGCTGGTGGCGGAGCTGCTGAAAGGTTACGGGAGACTTGGTCCGCATAGGTCCTAGCGATCTCTTGCAATTTTAACTTCGCGACATCAAATTTTTTCACAGCATCCATTTCGTGTTGTGGCGTCAAAGATATCCGCATACGCACTTGGGCTACAACCAAGTAATGGTCCGAGTCAATGTTGGCCCCTCGGAACGTTCGGACATCCAGAATACCGGAAGCATGTCTAGTGCCTATTGCAATATGATCAATCTGGTTGACGGTTCGTTGATCTGGAGACCGCCAGATCAACGGCCTTTGTGTATATTGAGGTGTGGGAATCGAGTGCTTGCTATGATGGCATTCCGCTCCGCCACAAAGTCAATCAGCCTGAGTCCGTCACCGGAAGTGTTGTTGTTAAAGATGCCCTCCTTTCCGATTTTGGCGTTGAAGTCGCCAAGAATGATCTTGACGTCGTACTTTGGGCACCTATCATACGTACTCTCAAGGAGATCGTAGAATTTTTCCTTGGTTGAGTCATCTTTGTCTTTCGTTGGTGCCTGGGCACAGATCAACGTAATGTTTTTGAATTTAGTTTTTAGAATCCTTTCGTCGCCTGGATAAAATGTCGTAAGTTACAATTTCCTACTTTTGGGAAGATGCCTTTAAAGTTAAATAATTTTGTTCCCAAAAACAGTGATTTTCTTTTAAAACAAAATGGCTTATAAAGAAAACACCTGCGGACATAAAAACATTAGCACAAATCGAATATTCTAATAATGAAAGTAGCTATGGTAAATTTGTTCCCAATATACCGTTGTGGTATGTGATGGTTTATTTAAAACTGCTTGTTACCCAAACACCTACGACAAAATAATCACATACACGACAATGAATTTTGAAAAAAATTAGGGTAATTGCATTTTTACTACATACGACAATATAAACCCATATTATTAGTAACTATAAGAAATATGTTTTATCCTCAACAAAATTAAAAATTAAAAAAACGTATTAATTGTAAAAAAGTAAAGAAAAAGAAATAATTCATATTCTACTAGTTAGAAAAACACTTTTTGGTCTTAGCTTAAAAATATTCGCAAGTTTAAAAACAAAACTCTTATTAATTAATTTATTGTCGGTTTTTTAAAATTAAATTAATTAATATTTTAGCAGGAACGAAAATAAAGGGGATGAATCGGCTACGGTGATTTGTGATAGTCGATACAAAAGACACGCTATTGTGATGTGGATGTCAAATATTACAAATCAACTGAATTTAAAAATCATACTCTTTATTAATTTTTAAAATGGCAGGATGAAATATTTCATTTCCATTTTTTCCAGATAAAGATTCATACATTTTATAGTATATTTTTTATTGGAGTCGATTCCCTTTGTTGGAACTGAAAGAACGAAGCTCTTTCCCATAAATACGCCACGGCTGGCACTTGAAAACGACTGTTTTTTGTCATATCTTCTTTAAATTACGGCTCTGTTTATCCTAATTTATAAGTTTCTCTTCGTTGAAGAACAGATACTAAAGTACCACGTGATATCTAGCATCCAAAACTAAAAAGAAGTGACCATTTTTTTCAATAATTTGTGTTTGCAAGATCTTTTTCTTCTTCGTCAAAAATCGATAAGATTGATCGAACTACTGATGACACTTGTCGCTGACGGTTTGTATTTATGTCTATATATGTAAATTGATCTTTTTCAACATCATATCTAGTCTATATCGCGCATAATATACGTAGCTCTACATCCCACGATAAGAAGTTGACATTTTTCTTTGTTCTGCGGGCGATCTAACTTTTTTAACATCATATTTAGTCTTTATTTCCCACAATATTGATAAAACTGGGACGTAGCTCTACGTTTTACGATAAAAAATTTGATATTTTTCCTTGTCCTGCGAGCGATGCCTGTTAATATCTGTAGCTATAGTGTCTGTGGTTTCAGTCAATTGATAAGAGTTTTGACTTAAAAGAACGGTGTTTGCTTATCAGCTAGCTAGGTTAGAATTGAAAGCGTAGCTAAATAGTTTTTGAAATGTTTTTGGTTCATTTGCAAAATTTTTAAATAAACGTTTGGAAGATTCATTTTATTTAAGCACATACGAACGACAATTATTAACCAAGCTTTGACTGAACAGATTTTGTATGAAAAAAATATCGTATGTTTTTATTTTGTCGTGTGTGTAGCATTTTGTATACACATACGCAAAAGGAATACTTAAATGTTGGCGACCTTGCACATACGACAAATTTTAAGGATATTATCTTGGAAACCAGGGCAGATATAGAAAATGGATTTCACTAGAAACTACATTTCAATATCAAAACCTCAATTCACATACGACAATATTTTATCCAGTCGATGCTATATATCGCAAGTAAAAACATCTTATGGCCTGTAAGCAATTTGCAAATACGACTTCTAGTGATGAAACGGAAATCTGCAACTAGTTCGCTGATCTTTTCCAAACAAATATTTTAGTTGAAAAATCTACTAACTTTGATTTCAAATATAAGCCAATCAATAATTTGGAGAAACTCATTCTGACGGAGGAAGAAATTTTGAATTTTTTTCCCGTGGGTACACCCAAAAAAATATTTCGTAAAATCACTGCGAAAGTGTTTCGTAAAACTTTTTTTCGTGCATTTTACAGAATTTAGTTAATTGAACAAATATTTCGTGGGAAAAATCAAATACAAAAGTTTTTCTATTACAAACATTTTGTACAATTTATGAAAAGCCTTTCGTACATTTTTATTGCCCGAATATTAGTTATACGTACAATTTATTTCGTTCATTGTTCTAAATGTGGAGGAAATAGGAGAAATGTAAATTTATCAAAGCAACCGTAAAATAATCAAAAAAAATTCGTAGGCAGCACGAATGTTACTGTAAGTTTAACAATTTTTTCGTCACTCAAAGTATGTTTAATATTTGAGAGACTTACTTCAATATGTAGTGATCACATCAATGAGATAATAAAGTAAGCAACTTTGAAAATGAAATCTAATAAGATTATTAATGTATAATTTCCAGGATCAAATCACAATTATGCTTACTCTTGTGGGGTAGTGAAAAATCATCCAAAGAGAAGTCCTCCATTTCATCAATCCCGTTCGGGCTCAGCATAGAATTGAAGGTTTTGTTTAGCTTATGTTTGCTCATACTTTTTATAGCTGGGCCTATACACATGAGCTAGTGGTCAACCATTGCTAGCCACGAGAATTGGTCAGCACAAAATCATTTATATTCGCACAAGTAATTTGTACTAGATTTACAATCCAACGATTTTGTAGAATGTACCAAATATTTAAAGCATTTAGTATATTCTGCTAAACTTTTGAAAATACTTCGTTAATTCAACTAAATGTTTGCTTACCTTCTTGTACCAATTTGTACAAATAACGAAAGTTTTTTGTGATTTTGCACTACGAAAGTTTCGTAAAATATACGAATTTTTTGGTTAAATACACTTATAAATTTTTGAGTGTAGGTGCAAAACCTGCATAAGGCTCCATGAGGACCGAAAAACACGTGCTCATAGGTGTGGGAGATTCTTACTTTACTAAAACCACTTCCACTTCCCGATTTTATTCTTTGCAGATGGCGTACTAAATTTGACTCGTCAATTTATTTTCAAAACTTTATTAGTTATTTAAGTTTATATTTTATAAGTCCAAACAGGTTCAAGTACCTGCTGTATTAAATCAACTTATTTTCAATACTAAGCTTTAAATATTTACCGAGTAGCCAGTTCATATCTTTTAATTTACTTTTTAAAACGTCGTATTTCTTTTTACGTGACGCTTCCATTTTAAATTCACGTCTAGAGTCATTCCCAGATACTTTGCCTCATTTGCAGATGGAACGGGGCATCTGCTCCACATGAAAATCTATTCCATCTTAAGTGAGAATCTGTTCCACTTCTCAAAGTGGAATTTATTCTCACGACGAGAGGGTACTTACTACATCCAAAATTTTGTGGAATTTTTTCCCATCTAAAATTTGGAATTTGATTTATTATTGATTCATTAATATAGAAACCGTCATTGTTTATTTACATAAATACAATACTAGCATTGTGGGGAATAAGCAGTGAGATGGGTTGGCTAAGTTTTCCCGAATAACGTTTTCCCGAACAACGATGTATTAATTGAGTGTAACACGAATAAACAGTGAGGCATGTAACCCCCCTGCTCACTATAAGATTTGGGGTATGTAAAGTTTCTTTTGCATTTAAAGAAACTGCCTTTATATTCAACAATAATTGTAACTGTATCATTTTGATATCTTCATATAGAAGAGTTTTTAAAAGCAGAGGTATGAATCATACTTTCGCAGTTCTAATAACATTAAAGACTATATATTATACAAAAAATACCTCCTAAGAACGAATCAAAGAAAGAGAAGTGAAATTGATTCTCATAGCAAGTTGGCAAAAGCTCCACTTTCCAAGTGGAGATCTTTCTCACTAAAAAGTGCAATAAATTCCCTTTATTGGTGAGAATAAATTGCACTTTGAAAAGTGGAACAGATTCCCACTTAAGATGGAGTAAATTCCCATGTGGAGCAGATGCGCGTGGAATTATTTCCCTGTACCAAATGAAACACAAGCAGCGGGTACTCTATTTATTTTTTTATACGTAAGGTCTACGTGGACTGACTTTTGTGCATTGAGCGCTATTCTAATAGTAGCTTCGCTAATCGTTTTGTCTACTGCTAGTGTTGCAGTTTCATCAGCAAAAGTGGCTACGATAGTGTCTCCTGTTTGAGGTATATCGCGTGTAAATAAGAGGTACAGAACTGGACCTAATACACTTACTTGTGGTACCCCACCACTATTTTATTGAAATTTGAATAATAATGTCCGTGCCTTATAAAGTCCTTTAGGCAGAATTTATCTTAATTTTTGTTGAGGCCTATCGAATGCTTTCTTCTAAATCCGAACTGATGTTCAGGTATTAATTGTTTCCCTTCTAGTATCGGCTGAAGGCAAAAGATTATTATTCTTTCAAAAACTTTTGATTTTATGGGAAGAAGTGAAATCGTTCTGTAAAACTTTTTTTCCATGAGATGGTTTGCCGGTTTCAAAATCATTATGACTTCTGCAGATTTTCATTGGCTCGGAACATATTTTAACCTTAGAGCGGCAATTATAAAGCAAAGAAGGTTAATAAATCCCTTACGTGGGAGCATTTTTAAAATGTCTGCCGTAATTAAGTCATATCCTGGAGCTTTTTTTTACAAAAGCTTCTTTATTTCTATTTTAAATTCGGCAAGTGTAGCATTTCTTGTTATGTAGCTTTCATTTGAATTAAAATCATATTGATATTTTCGTTGAGTACTTGCCCTTCCAACGGCTTAAATGTCTCCTTCAAGTAATTGGCGAATCCCACTACTTTTTCTTTGTGACTTTCAGCCCAGTCATTTTGGCACTCCTGAATCGGAGGTGCTGGAAGCTTTGGTTTTTTTTGTTACTTTAATAGCTTTCCAAAGTGAGTTAGGTTAAGTTAGGAAGAAGTGGCTGTCAGTAAATTAATACTAGCACACTTGGGCCAAAGTTGGTCCATTGTGATACCACATCAATCTGGAAGGCTCCTTCCTTACTCGTTAAACCATTTAGAGCTCCTGACGATGGGAACGAGACTATTTATGCCTCTGTTTGCCAGATCATTAAGGTCTTTTTAGAAGTAGTCTCCTTAGTGGAGCCTTCGTCTGTCGGAAAGTGCTGTACATGTCCTTGTCCATACAACTTCTGCAAAAATCATTTGAAAGTATGTCTAGCCGTGTTGCGTACCTGCCTTATTAAACAGTGTCCTGTTATGACAACTTCAACAGAGCTAATGTCTGTTTAGAGATATTAAACATATGGAGCTCTTAATGGAGATGTGGATATTCCAGGTTGATATCACGTTTTCTTTAAGTCATGATAATAGTTCTTACCGCTAGAAGTTCCTCGTAGAATACGCTACAGCGATTAGGAAGACGGAATGAGAGAACTAAATTTAGTCTATCAGAGTACACACCTCCACCAACCCCATCTTTGGTCCTCGATCCGTCGGTGTAGACGTGAATCGATTGATCTTTATATAATCCTACATCCTCCCAGGAGGACGGGGAGGTATAATAACCTTAAAGTTTTTGTAGAAGTTCAATAGTGGGATTGTGTATAGTCAGTGATCGGAATGAATTCAGAATAGTGGAGTAGCCAATCTCATTATTGATCCACTGTGAAGAGGCTTTGAGGCGAATTGCTGTGCTCGCGGCTATTTGTTTGCAGTCCAACATTGCCGAAATTTATAACCAGTAAATAATGCGTGGTGGGAGGCCCCTCTTGCCTCCGACGGCTTTTTTGCAAGAGAAGAGTGCCACAATGGCTTTTTTTACTTTTTCTTGTATGTTAGGTTTCTAACTTAACTTCTTATCTATAATGGAGACCTAAGTATTATTCAGCTTCTTCCGAGAATATTAGTGAAACACCATTACTAGCAGGGGGGTCTATTTCCGGAATTTTGTATTTCCTGGAGAAGAGGACAAGATCTGTTTTGTGAGGATTTACTCCAAGACTGCATTGACCAGCCCATCGTGTTGTTATCACTCTGTAGCTCTCCGCTTCTAAGCAATTCAACAACTTTTTAACTACCAAGTTCCAAAGAAGGGCAGAAAGAACGCTGCCTTGCGGTGTACCCCTACTAATAGATCTTCTTGCCGAGAAGCTGCCCAGTTTTGAATTAATAACCCTGCTTGTAAGCATTTGATTAATCAATTCACCAAGTGACCAACATTTAGAGATGCCAGCGCAAATGCGATTTCAGATGTGTCGACGTTGTTAAAGGCGACCATCGTATGCTCTTTATTATGGAGGGAATACTCGATGGTACGTACTAGTGTGTCGAGAGCCTTTTTCAGTGACTTCCTTTTGTAGCTGTAGACAGAAGTCTCTTACCAATGCTTGATCGTAGTTGGATATCAATCAGTGGTTCAAAAGTTCTTAGAAGAAATGAATACAGGTTAATAGGTCTTAAATCTTTTGGGTTTACGTGGGAATATTTACCGGCTTTGGGAATAAACACAACTTTGACTTCTCTCTACAGAAGTGGAACATAAACCAAATTCAAGCAGCTATTGAAGATGACCTCCAGAATCGGTGGAATTACATCTGAATTCATCTGCAGTTCATGTGGAATGATGCGATACAGTCTTGCCGGCTTATATGGTTTGAAGCTTTTGAGTACCCATTGTAATTTTTCACCGTGTAATCAGATCTTGTGAAAATGTAAAGTTACTGCTTATCCTGTGTGGGGCAGTACTATTAACAGACTGCGAGCTGCCTGGAAAATGAGTATCCAGGAGCAAATTAAGCGATTCTTCGCAAGAATCCGTCCAGGTGCATCAACATTTTTTAGGCAAGTAGGCATAACTGGATTTGTGGATTTGTTTGGTTTTCCTCAATTCTTTTTTCTACGATTTTCAATTTGGTTGGAGCTCTAAACAGATCAGGTTTGATTAGTCTCTTAAGTGTTTCTCTGCACTAGGCCATACAGTTTTCCTATGATTTCGAAAAGCTAATTGGCTAGGAGGTGCATCATTTAAGCTGAATTTAATGAATCAGAGAACGAGTGATCACTAGATACTTTCCAATTTAAAATCATTTGACAGATGTTAGCGGAGACCAGGGTTATGTCTTAAACTTCTTGTCTATTTCTAGTCACGAATATAAGGTTAGTACTTAAAATAAAATCGAAAAGGGACTCACCTCTGTTGTTAATATCAGTACTTCCTCATACTGTGTGATGGGCATTAGTGATACTCCTAATAATGCATCTGATATTTTGCGATCAGTTTCTCCAGGGTTTTTCCTGGGAGAGGGCCAGTCTGGTGATGGCCGAGTTATGCCGACGCTAGCCAAAAAGTGCCTTTGGCCGTTTCCAGAATTGCAACCCTAAAATCTTGATCGTTGAAATTAGGTAGTAAATACACATTAATGCTTCTTTTTACTACTATGCTGGATCTTGGAGGCTAATCTGTACTAATTGCAGCATTTTAGCTACAATTAGGCAGATTAACATACACCACGGTGACATCAGGTTCTTCCAAGTCAGAAGGCAAACTTTAAAGCCCGTCATCTCTTAAAAGAACTCTCTTTAAGTAGTCTTCAGTCTCATGTCAGAAAGACTGTTGACGTTCAGAGAGGAGTCTGCTGGAGACGAAGATGTCCTGGAAACTTGGAAAGGTGATAGACATACCTGGGTCCTCGACCACTGCTTCATCTTCTTGGGGGTGTGGAGGAGCACAAGCTGCATCAATCTAGTCTTTTTTTTAAACCATAAGGTTCATCGTCTCAAACACAAACCTTATCACACCTTTAGTCTGCGCCAGGGAAAGAAAGGACTCTTTATTGATCAAAATAATTGCGCCTTTATAAAGACCCTCTTATTCCTCTAGTTTCACGACTTTCCAGTTGTGAGTAAGCAGGGATGGATTCTACAGCTGGATTATTTGGAGTATTTTATCCATACAGGAAGGTTCAGCTAGGATCCAGGTACGTGTTCTTGGCCTGCATGGGATATCCTCAGAATCCTCTCTGCATTCCGCTTGTCTTTATAGAAAGACTAGTGGTGTAAGCCACAGAAAACAGAAATGTTTTTTTCCGAGGTACTGCCTCTTGCGAGGGACTGAAAAATCCTCCAAGAGTATACTTGTCATGTATAAGTGCTTCTCATTTAGCCGTTCGGACTCGGCAAAAAGTTGTAGGTCCTTTCCATTCCTGCCAACAACACGCACACAGGAATGGTTGAGAGTTGTTAGTCACTAGGCTCTTGTTCTTCATGAGCTGTTGCGCCACTAAATTATTTTCTTTTAAGTGGTGTAAGCCTACGCCTACCCCCACTGGGACCCAAGGGAGATGCTCTCTCATTATTGGTGAAAGGGCCATGCTTCACGATCCTTTCAAGACTGAAATGGGGGTTTGAGGAGGTTTACTTTCCGTAGGAGTGGAAGAGCTATATTTCACGATCTCTCCACCACTGAATTTGGGTATTGCTACCTTCCTCTCACTGTTTTTGTTGTCAGCAACTGGACCATGGTTTCGCGTTATGGTAGAAGTTCCAAAGTGAGTAGTTAGAACCTTTTTCTGCTGTCAGATTTTCAAGGTTACTTTCAACTTCACGGTGTTTAAAAAGTTAAAGCAAGTTACACAAGCGATTTGATTTAGCTTTGTGTGGAGGAGCAGAGGTTCGCTGCCATTTCTTGCATGCTTTTCGTTTCTCTTTCACTAAATCTTTTATTTCTTTCGGATATTTTATATTTTTATAGCGCGGCATTTCCCTTTGATATGGTGTATTATTCCATGCTGCCATATTTTGTATCATATTAACAAAATAATCTACTACATCTTCCACCTCAAGAGGCGTTTGTAATGATACCCTCAATGCAACGTGGTCCTCGATATCTTTCTTAAATCCATCCCATTTGGTTTCACTGTTTGTTAACCTGGGTGGTTTTTCAATTTTAACAAGGTTTTCACTCATAGTGAGTATGACGTCAGAATAATATTAGAAGAGATCATAACTGTCTGAAATTTCTACACGGTAAGAGGGTATTCCTTTTACCATAAATAAATCGACTAGGTCAGGTTTTTTTGACAGATCAGTTTGCCAATAATTATTTTCCATTCCTGCTTATGCATCTTGAGACCTTAAAGGTGTGCTTTGTCTTAAGACTTTAAAGTCACCACCAATAATAAAGTTAGGCCTAGTGACTTTCTGAATATCGTGAATTCACTCTAATCAATTTTGCAACGCGGAGGGCAATATATGGAAGAGACATTGAGAGGAATACTAACTTGGAGAAACTCGTACTGATGGAGGAAGAAATTTTGAATGACCTTTCATCACTGGATAGCAGTAAAAACCGGATATGGATGACGTTTCTTATAATTTTCTGAAAATGTGCAAAGGTTATCTAAACCAGTCTGGAATTTGTTTAATTAATCACTTATCATTGGGACTTTTTTATCTTATTAGAAAAATTTCAATTCTCAAAGCAGGTCCTAAACAAGACATTCTTAATTATAGGCCTATCTCGCAGCTAGAATATATTCCACAGATATTTGAAGAAAAAGTTTTAGAAAAGGTTTTATGTTTTTCTGAAACTAGAACAAACCTGAAGTACCACAAGCCTGTCACTTCTTTCACACTTCAGTACAAAATAAATGAAACGTGGTTTCCAAGTTGATGTCATTTGCACAGATTTCGCTGAAGCTTTTGACAGAGTTCAGCATGATGTTTTAATAAGGAAACTAAAAACGTAAGGATTTCAATCAAATCTCCTAAAATGGATTGAACAATACTTAAACAACCGTCAGAGGACTTCAAGATTTTTAGGAATTATAAGGGCTCAGTGGATTGCCATCTTCTTTAAACTGACATTAATAATGTTGTCAAATGGTGTCAAGTTAACTGCCTGTATCTAAACGTGTCAAAGTGTAAACAAATGTCATACACTTGATCTAACCAACCTGTTGTTTTTGAGTACCAGGTAAATAATATTGCACTTGGCTAAGTAACAGTGATTAAGGACTTGGACATTCAAATGGCTTTCAATGAACATAAGACCATCTTGTATCTAAGGCTTATAAAATGCTTGGCTTTATAAAGAAAAATTCAAAGGAATTTAATGAGCTACATTCTCTCAAATCCTTGTATATATCTTTAGTAAGATTTGCTTTGGGATTTGCCTGTTGTGAATGGTGTTAAACATCGCCAGTTAGCATTAAAGGCCTTGAATATATTCAGCGTAATTTTACAAAATATGCCCTTCAAAAATAAAACTGGGCTGATAAATGTATGCTATCTTAATCTAATCATTATAGATGTCTACTTCTCTTATCACTTTATCCTATTTATGACCCTTCAAAGCCTTTTAAGAGAGCGAAATATTTCTTTATTTGTTCCATGTCACTTTACTTATAACTGAAAAATTGATCTCATGTACGTAATAAACTTACACTTAAGTAGGGCATTGGTAAACAGGCCTTAAATGATCTTGTCTTGTAATGTACTTTGAAAACATTATTAATTTATTTTTGTTTTTTGCTTGTAGTTTCATAGGAGGGAGACCTTGCATCTGATCAGGCAGTTCTGAATTTAGCCTAATTGCGAATTCAAGTTTTCGCCCTCGATCGCCAAACGCAACATGGTAAAGATTATAAAAACAACGCAATTTTTGTGCTTTTTTCAGTAACAGTCGATTTTATCAAGATACAGCCAATCAAAATAAATCAATAATAAATTTATAACAACAAGTAGTATAATTAACAGCACAATGACAAAAACAGTGTGCCTTGCATAAGATTGTTCAAAACTTCGGAGCGTGTAGGTTAGGTCAAAAGAAAATTTTTTTATCTGTTCTTAGGTCCGTTCTTCAATATTCACTTGTTTCAATTGATAGTTTCTGAAAAATTAACTTTAAAAAAAATTGATAAAATGTTTTTTTTGTTAATTTATTCAATTTTGTATTCCTTCTAATTTTTCACTATTTTTATTATTTGATGCTCCAATTCTTAGTCAAATACCAAAAACCAAATGCTTTTAATCTTCTAGAAAACTGAAAATATTTAGATCTACGGACCTTTTTTAGTTTTGTTAATCTGTTGTTAGTAGTACCTCGTGTCATCTTTGTATATAAAATCTATAGTATTATTATGAAAAGACTTTTCGTAGTAGTCTTGATATCTGCTGTGGCGCTGCGGAGACTCCACTCATATTTCTAATCTAATTTCTTAGTTGTCTTAATGTGTAACAGATGTCGCCGCTATCAATTGCCATCATAATAATACTATGGATTCTATATATACAATGGTGTCATAATGGTTAGTACGTAGGACAACGCGTGCTCCTACAGCAACGCCCGTTAATCTTCAAATTTCCTACTCCCAAATGGCGGCAGGGAGGGGAAAACCGGTACAGTCTGCAGCTAAGGTAGCCCAACCGGCCCTAGTGCCAAAGGCGCCGGACGCTCAGGCCGAAATAAGAAGCATGTTGCTGGCCATTCAAGGCCAGTTAACAGGACTTCAGACCCAGATAAAGGAGCAGGCAACTAACAACAATTACAACATCGTTAGAAGAGATCGACCCAACTCCACTCAAGGGGGGGGGGGGGGCATCGCAATCTTCATACGAAAAGAGATTAATCATAAAGTTATATATATTAGTGATCTGTGCAGATTTCGGCTGTTAGAGGCGTGTATCGTATGCATTCCTCTCCAACAGGGGAAGCGAATGTATGTGATCGCGGCTTATGCACCGGAATCACCTCAGCCAACTGATTTTATGACAGAGCTTGAAAAACTTTTCGAATGTCTACGCTTGAGATTGGAAGAAAATTACTTTCTCATGGCCGGTGATTTGAATGCCAAACACCTAGATTGGGGAAATCAAACTCAGAATCACAGAGGTATTCATCTTTTCCATTGGATGAGTCGATACAACACTGAATATTTCCTGCTGGCTACGGATCGGCCATCGTTTCCAAGAAGCGGTGCCTATCTGGATCTATTGCTAATAGACGCAAGACTGACAATTACTGACACTGTGGGTCAAAGACCAAGAAACTGTTTACGAACGATCGAGTACGACAGTGATCACTGCGGACTCGCCGCCGTAATACAGCTTCCGAATGAGCTCGTGGAGTTGGATGAGTATGTGCCTGTGCACACTTACAATTACAGTAAGGTGCGCTAGCCACGATTTCCCAACGCCTTATCGAGCGAAATCAGTTCGAATAATATATCCCCACCAAATGACAGGAATTTGACAAATAACGAAATAGACCAATACTAAGAACAAATGGACGAGACAATCAAATGAACAATGAACAGAACAATACCGAAATACAAACAACGGGACGCAACCGACATGTATCGGAATGCGACCATTGACGCATTACACAGACAAAAAAGTGGACTGTTGACAAAACTCAAGCTCTTGTACCAGCGGTTTACTGACCCTCACCATCTGGAGATTAGGACACTGAAGTCGTCGATCAAGAACATCAACCAACTAATTAAAGAAAACTATCGGTTGTCAATTAATTTGTATTGGGATAACAAAATTCGGGTCTTAACTCTAGCGACCCGAGCGTGTTCCCCCAAATTAACAAGATATTTAGAAGGAATGATCAGAACGATCTTTCGTGTCTTAAGCTTCAGAGAACGATAGACAACATAGACGTACTTGGACGATGACCTCTTTATTGTCGAAGATCCGCAGGAGAAAGTGGAGGCTGTGGGGGCTGCTTTCCATTAAGTGTACAAGGTGAATGCGTGCTTTCGCCCCAATCACGACCTGGAAAACAGAGCCTTGCTGCACCACTTCTACCTTCGGAATGACATCGATCATGGCGATCAGAGAAACTCGGATTCACCGGGTTCAATGAAGATCATTTGGCAAACGCCATAATCGCCGAGCGAAATGGGCCCAGTTCCCTGTTAATTACAAAGGTGGAGCTCCAGCTCAACTTCGATTCATTAAAGAAGAAGAAATCAGCTAGAGTCGATGGCATATCCATCGTTGTACTTCGACATTTACCTCAAGAAGCAGAAGACATTTATACCACTCTGTTTAACAACGCTCTGAATAATGCATATTATCCAGTGCGGTGGAAGACAGCTGTGGTGCATCCTCTCCCGAAAAAGGGAAAGGACAATTCCAATCTGGCAAATCTCCGGTCGATAAGTCTTCTTCCGAGTATTAGCAAGGTATTCGAAAGAGTTATCAATAGAGCTCTGTCTAAGTGGGCAGAGGACAATGATATCATACCGGATAATCAATTTGGTCTTAAGGCGGGACATGACACCATTGATGCCGCGTCTAAACTCGTTTCAGATGTCAAATGGAACAAATCTAAGAAGCAGTGTACGGGTGCCTGTCTGGTTGATTTGGAGAAGGCCTTCGATACCGTATGGTGAAAGGTCTTTATATAAAGCTGACCAGACTTGGTATTAGTAAACCACTATTATATATGCTTTATGATATGCGCAATGGCAGAACGTTTGTTGTCAAGAGTGGCAATGTAACTTCTGCCACAACCTTTAATATTAAAAATGGTCTTCAGCAGGAGCGGTCAACTCGCCGATTCTATTCAGCATTTACACCAGCGATCTGATAAGTAGTCTAACTCAGGCAATTGCGTATGCCGACGACCTAATTGCGTACAGAACAGCTCCGAAAGTCGAGGTCATCAGGATTCTTTTGCAGGGTGACTTCGAGAAGATTCAGCGATATTGCGATGACTGGAAGTTGAAAATCAACTTTAACAGGATAGATAGATATTTCTTGCTGAAGCTTATTCGAGGTCACATTGCAACGGCGATGTCCTCGTCTAACAGCTTAATTTTTGGGGATTACTACCCCAACAACGAATAATACGTGTTTGTCTAAGCGGCCGTATTACGCCCGAGGGCTGATCCAGGATAGAGCGGCGGTTCCGCTAATCTATCACGTCGGCCGTAGAACTGTAGATCGGCGGCTCCTGTACAGGGACGTCCTCGCACAAGATGGAGCTGAGCACCTTCGGTTCAGTAGGACTGTGTCCGAACGGGACCGAAGAAGGGTAAGGCAGGAGAATCAGTTCTGGTGGTTGAAAAACGAACATGAAGTTCCTTCAGACATTTAAAAGTTGACCTTGCTTTTTTCTTTTTGTATGGCCAACTTACATAGGTTAAAGTGGTTAGTTTTAAGTACGGACAGTCAGGGTGGCACAAAAAAAAAGTTATAAAACAAACAAAAACACACACAAATTATAAAATCATACAAAAAAAATTATAAAAACCGGAAAATGCTTGCTGTGGCTGTTCTAGTTTGTAAGTAGCTTATAAGTAGGTTGTAACTAGTTTATAATTAGTTGTAAATAGTTTTAAGTAGCTTTAAGTAGTTTTAATTAGTGCTAATTAGTTTTAATTATCGATCAGTAGGCTAGTTTTTATGAATTTTTGTCTAGCTTTAAGGTAGTTTTAAGAAAATGGAAAATAAAAATGAATTAAAAAAAAAAAAAAAAACAGTGCGTAGGACTGTCTTGCCAAAGGTCTGGGTTCGATTCCCGGCCACTGCCACCTAACAACAGAAATGTTTTTTTCCGAGGTACTGCCTCTTGCGAGGGACTGTCAAATCCTCCAAGAATATACTTGTCATGAATAGGTGCTTCTCATTAGCGGTTCGGACTCGGCAAACAATTGTAGGTCCCCTCCATTCCTGCTAACAACACGCATACAGGAACGGTTGAGAGTTGTAAGTCACTAAGCCTTGGTTCTCCACGAGCTGTTGTGCCACCAAATTTTTTTATTTTAATCTGTTATTTCGAGTAAACTGTCTGTAACTACACTACTTGTTATAATAAATTTTCTATTGCTTTCCTTATGAACAGTTTTATTTTTAAAACTATTGGACTTACAGAAAAGATTTAAGGCTTAAAATGAAGCCAATATAATCATTTAACGAATATAATCGTTATAAGCAATTACAGACTAAAATGAGCCTTTGCAAAAAACGCCGCAAGAATTTCGTTATTTTAGATTTTTGACAATGATGCGTTTGGCGCTAAATGTCAGAAACTTGGACTTTTCATCGCTTACCATAAACAACTGATCAAAAATTCACATCTAGTAGATTTGATGCAATGCCTCTTCTCCTCGCACAGTAATTTATATTGAATTAGGATAGATAGATAGATATATTTTTATTGTAGCTCAAATTATTAACATTTTTTCTTTCTTAAACCTATATTGCACAATTTACGGAGATATGTTATAACTCTACCTTACTACTGAAAAAAAATATAATTTTTATTGCAATTATCACAGTTCGTATACATAAAAAGTAAAAGTTAGAAGAAAGAGCTACAAGAAAAACCTTCTTTAAACTGTCAAAAGTATTATCCAAGATTGGAGAGAATGGGAGGCAAGAAAACACCGAAAAGTACTGATTTCAAATAAGCGGTTTTATTATTACAATATCGAAATGCTTTCCATAATGAAAGACTTATTAACAAATCAATAGAAGAGTTAAATAAATAAATAAATAAAAAATGAAAAAATAAATAAATCAATAAATAAATAAAAAATAAATTATTAAATAAATAAATAGATAAATAAATAAACAAATATATGAATAAATAATTAAAAAAAAATAAATTAATACAAATAAAATAAATAACAAATTTAAAGCTTTGCACCAATTAAAACAAATAAATAAAAATAAACATGAATAAATAAATAAATAAATAAATAAATAATTTAACAAATGAATTAATAAGGAAATCAAACATAAACAAATATTTAAACAAACAAAGTAATAAATAAAGTCAACAATTAAGAAATAAATAAATATATTAAGATAGTTAAATAAAACAAAGTTCGTTTTATTTTTTAAAAAAGTTTACGGAACTTTATTTAACTTACGTTCACCGGAATCAACTTAAGACTGACTTTAAAATTATAAATGAAGTAGCAAAGTGCCCAAATATTTGTCAATACAAGATGTAAGCATTCATGCAAGAGAATAGGATCTTCTTTGATTTTATCTTATGTCGCAAAAAGCAATTACAACATTTGACAGAAAGTCACGAAAAAGCAATAAAAGTTTAATGCAGGATATGAAATATATGTTCTTAACTCCTCCCTCCTAAAAATTTAATTAAGAGTAACAAATAAATGGTCATTACTTTTTTTCTCAGAAAATTCTTTTAATTGAATATTTTTGATTTTTGGTATTTCATTTACTATTTTTACTTTCTTACTTTCACATTTTTGATAAAAAAAAAATAATGATTGCAATTATAATTATTAAAATAAACAATATAGAGTTACTTGTGAGGGAGCGATTTGAAATAGTTTTTATCTTTTGCATTTGTTCAATATTTTTTTAATTTAATTGGTCAATATTTACTTTTATATTAGATTCAGTTATTTTACTTTGAAATATGATTGGTAATGGCACTTGATTGTTTACAATTTCTTTGGATTTATATTTTTGTTCTGCAATATCTATAGTACAATTTTGTATTTGAATTATTTAACTACCATTTAAATATTTAGTTTGATTTTCACATTCAATATTAAATTTGTCTTTAAAATTATCAATTACAAGTATATTATCTGTTAATTGTTTAACAGTTGTTCCTTTAAAATAAGTGCAATTATTTTTAATAAAAGTGCAATTTGCGTTTTTAGACCTTAGGAGTCCTGATAAACATGTGTTTTCTGATATTTTTCTAATTTTTTCTGGTTTACATAAGACAATTTCATTAATTACTCTTCTCTTTTATTCCAAATATTTCGTCTGTATTTGAAAAAATTTCCTTAAAAGGTATAATTATCTGTTTATTATTGTTAGTGGCAGGTATGATTTTTATTTGATTATATGATTTAGGAGTGGCTGAGGGTAGGGAAATAATATAAAGGATTAAATCGTTTTTTATGGCTATAGAAGGAGTGGCTAGATTTAATGCTTGCGCATTATTCTTGTATGGGAGATTTTTAATCTTTTCTATTATTTGAACTAACTCTTTCCTATTTAATAATTTTGAATTTACAATGCCTTGTTTTGCCCAATGTATTGCGTTAGAAATGTCTTCTAGTTCTTCCTTTAGCATATACAATTTATTGAAAATTGCTTGCGCAAAATTTTCTCTGGGGTTAGCATTGAATTTTTTTAACATAAAATTGTAATCTTGGATTATTTGGTTTGTCTTGATCATGATATCTCTATTGATAATCATTTGTTGATTATTATTTTTAATGAATAATGAATTTTGTTCGCTTATGATTTGGTCTATGTCATATGCATCTGGTGATCCTGCAATCCATTTCCATGCAGATCCAATCCAATTTATTGATCGTTTTTCTCGATGAAATTTTAATTCTTCTATTTCCTTGTCTATTTTTTCTTGTAAATGTTGTATCTGTAATTTTATTGATGATGAGTCATTGAGTTTTGACTGAATGACGGAATATCAGCATATGTTGTTAGGTTTATAACATATAAGATTTTAAAGTTTCCTTCAATTATATTTCCAAGTCCCATTTTTACTGTCATTAATGGTGAGTTCGAATACTCGAATATTTTTACGTCTGCGTAAGCAATGCATAAAGCGGTTAATCTGAAAAGAAAATAGATAAATCATTCTTAATATTTGTTTTATGTATTTTTCTTCCAGTCATCGTTGTAATAGTGACTCTATGGTCATCTTTAACTATTTCTTTGATATATTTTTGTTTTAATTTTCCTTTTCTTCCTGAAGCTTTAACATATATTATATCTCCTGGTTTATATTTTTTTGGTTTTTCTCTGTGTTTATTCTCGTATTCTAATCTTTGATGTTGTATTTTTTTTTATTAAATCTTTAGTTTTTATATTTGTTTCCTCTCTGGCCAGTTGTAATTCTTCAAATGATCTTGATGGTATTCTTCCGAAAAATATGTTAGCTGGGGTGTCCTTTACTGTGGAGTGAATTGTGTTATTATATCTGTCTGTTGCTATTATTACTAATTCCTTGATTGGGGCTGAATTAATATATTCCTTTTGAATGCAACGAAATATCTCTTGAATTGTGGAATGCAATCTTTCCACTTGACCATATACTTCGCTTCTGCTTGAAGGTGTGAGATATATGTTAATTCCTAAATTTGAAAGAAAATCTGTAATTATTGGACTAGTAAGCGCTTTGTCTCTGTCCATTACTAAAAAATTTGGTGTCGTATAATAATATACTAATTCAACTATTTTATCTTTTAGATAAATAGCGGATTTATTTTCTATTGGGAATATTTTTGTAAATTTGGAAAATTTATCTATTGATGTGAGAAGTTGTCCATCTAATTCCATAATGTCTATGTGGACTATTTCTGTTGGGTAATTTGGAATATGGGTTTTCTGTAATTCCTTTTGTGTTGGATGTCGGTCGTATTTATTTTCCTTACATATTTTACAATTTTTAAGAACTTCTGTTATTTTGGAATTCATTTGTGGGAAATAATAGTCTTGTAATATTTTTTCTTTATTTTCTTTTATACATCTGTGTGCTTTCGTATGTTCTTGATAATTCAATTCTAAGATTTGTTCTTCATCAATAAGATCTGTTACGATTTTTGGAGTAAATCGTATTCTTAGATTTTTTCCAAAGTCATGCTTATAAACTTCCTGGATTAATTGCATAATGTTTTCTGCTGCTTTTAATCCATTTATTACGTCAGGTCGCATTTCATTTTTCAAAATATCTTTTATTATCTGTGCGTTGTAATAATTTCTTACAATTGTTTTTCTGTGGTATCCAGGATGCGGTAGTTCATAAATTCTGTCTTCTTCTTCTCCTTCCATTAAGATTACTTGATTTTTGAATACATTTATTGGAGTTTCTGTGCATGCTGTAAGATCTGTGTTGTCTTCGTCAGCACTATGTTATGTCATGGATGTTGTTGTTGCTGGATTGCATTGACTGACGTTCATTCTTGATAGTGCATCTGCTACATAATTTGTTCGTCCGGGCTTATATATTAATTCATAGTTATATTCCTCAAGTCTTGCTTGCCATCTTTTAAGTTTTGAATTGTAATTTTTGTTACTAAGAGAGTATGTAAGAGGTTGATGGTCAGTTACTATTTTAATTTTTTTGCACCTTAAAGGTAATTCCTGAGGTTATTTAATGCCCATATTAGGGCGAGCATCTCTTTTTCGTTCGTAGCATAACCTTGCTCGGTTTTACTAAGAGATCTGGAGATAAATGTTATAGGTTTATCTTTACCTATGTCACCTTGTGACAAGATTGCGCCTAGAGCGTAGTTTGAAGCGTCCATCGTTAAGATAAATGGTTTATGAAAGTCGGGGAACATTAGAACTTCAGATGAGGTAAGTAGTTTCTTTAAATCATTAAAAGCTTTCTTTTCTTTTTTGCCAAATTTAATTTTTACTTTGGGGGATTGACTTGCTCTGATTTGAGCGTTTTCGCCTCTTGTAAGGTTAGTTAAAGGTTTTGCAATTTTTGCAAATTCCCTGATGAATCTTCTGTAATAGGATGTAAGTCCTATGAATCCTTTTAGTTCTTTAAGATTTTCTGGAGGTTTTAGTTTTTCTATAGCTTCAATTTTTTTAGGATCGGGTTTTATTCCGTCTTTTGTAATTATATAGCCTAAAAATTCAGTTTCTTCCTTTAAGAAGCTAGTTTTTTCTATATTGACCTTTAAGAAAGATTCCTTTAATCTTTTGAATATTGTCCTTATATTTTGAAGATGTTCTTCTAAGGTTTCACCAAGCACAATGATGTCGTCGATATATTCAAAGCATATATTGCCAATGTATTCTCTCAGAACATCGTCAAGAATTCTTTGAAAAATTGCTGGTGCTTTTTTCAGACCAAATGGTAATCATAGTTGAAAGGGCTTTTTTGGGAATGTCACTTTCTTTCATTTTTATTTGATGAAAGCCTGAAGTCAGATCTATTGTAGTGAAAAACTTGGATTTTACCAAACTTGCTAGGGCATTTGATATATCCGGGATAGGATATGCGTCAGATATAGTTATAGCGTTCAGCTTTCTATAGTCGATAACCATTCTGTACTTTCGGTTTCCAGAAGAATCGGATTTCTTCGGAACAACCCACATTGATGAATTATAAGGGCTTCTAGATGAACGAATGATTCCATCATTTAAAAGTTTTTTTACTTGTTTTCCAACTTCTACTCTCATATTTACCGGATAAGGGTAGGTCTTTGTATAAACTGGTTCATCGTTAACTGTTTTGATTTGAGCTTTGACTTTTGTATCTATTGTTTCTTTACTGGACCGAATATTTCCTTATATTCTTTAACTATTATTTTTATCTTCTCTCTAATGTTATCAGGTAGATGACTGTCCTTAATTTCTAAACTATTAACTTGAACAGATAGTTATTGTTGAAGTGGAATTTTGATATTTGGTTTGATTTTTAAAATGTTAGTTTTCCTGTCTATAACTGCTTCTTATTCTTTCAAAGTATCATCTCCGATTATTCCATCGATAGATTTTAATCCGGGTAAAATAAACAAAATTAGGGGCGTATTGTTTCCAATACATGCAAAATAATTTAACAGTTATCTTTTTATTTATTTCGATTTCTCCTCCTGCTGATTGTATTTTAAAGGGTTTGATTGCGGGGATGGCATTTGGTGCAAGATTGTTTTTCATAAAATTTTTGTTGGCTCCTGTATCTATTAGAAATTTTAGAATGTTACCATCTTTGGTTAGAAATGTATGGTATGCTAGAGAGGCTTCTGTCGTAAAATTTATTTCAGTATCATCCTCGTCATCCGTATCGTAATTATTATTCTGGTCATTATTTTGTTGGTAGTACTCTTTATCATATTTGTAAGTGCATTTATCTAAGTATTCTTCTTCTTGTTCTTGTGGTTGGGTTTCCGTATTGAAAACTCTTTGTTGTTTCAGAGGAATGTTGCTAGATTCGTTAGGATGCAATATTTTGTCGTTATTTTGCGATGGTCGGTTCATGTAATTCAGGTTTCGTGTCTGAACTGAAATGTCCATGGGAACTGGGGGTTTTTGTTGTGTCGGTCTAGGTGGTGGGATATTGTCTGGTTGATATCTTGGAAGATATCTAGGTTGGCAATTTTTGTTGTTGTTATATGCTCTTTGGTTTGTTTGATGATGAAGATTATAAGCCAAATTTCTTTGTGCAAGTTGTAAATGCTTATGGGTAAAATTGTCTGGTTTCCTGTATGGAGTTTTTTGTGAGAATATCTAATTGACGGGTGTCGAAATTATATTTGAAATATCTTTCCTGTGAATGGAGATACTCCTATAATTTAAATTTTGTATTTCAAGGCATGTTGCTTATGCCTCTGGAAGAGTTTGAGGTTTTTGAATAATTAAAACTCTTGAGAGTTCGCCGTTTAGGCCACGGATAAAAACATCTAGTGCTCTGTTTCTATAACTTTCTATTAAGGCTGTTATAGTTTCATGAGAATAATCTTCCGATTTTGGTTTGTAAATTATGAGTGAAAACTAAGAGTTCACACTAGCATAAAATTCATCTAACGTAGAATTTCTTTGTGTCATAGAAGACAATTGATGCTCGAGGGTACGAATGTCCCTTTTGTCGGCATAGTGGCATTTCTTAATTATAGACCAATCTTCAGTGAAAATGTTATATGAGATTAGAGCTGTGTTCACATGACCTCTAATCTTTTGTCTGATGCTTTGTAAGATCGCTCTGTATAAAGGTTTGGTCTTAACGCATTTATATTCACTTAGGATGGTTTCAACAGTATGAATCCATGAAATATATTGAACAGGATTTCCGTCGAAAACCTGGAGTTGTCTAACACAATCTGGAAGATTTGATACTTCTTTCAGATCCTGTTCTGTTAAAGGTTTTGGAGAGTTGTGAGCAATATGCGATGGAGCGTGAAGCTGTGCCTCAAGAAATGAAATTTTTAATGCGAGTTTTTTCATGTTATCAGTATGAGTATTTACAGCACCGGTTAGCTGTGTTATTTGGTGTGAAAAGTCTTTTAAAGACATTTTTAGGTTTTGAGTGGTTATTGAGTATTAAAACAAAAATAGAAGTTTATGAAATATAGGGAAGGTAAGGAATACTTTATATCTTAGTATATTTGTCTTCTTAAATTAAAGATTAAATATATTAAGAATGTATAAAATATATAAATTTGTATGAAAAAATTTCACCAATTTCTTCAGTGTATTATGTTGTTGATGATTGTTGTCTTGTTGATGATTTTGTTGATTCTAGTTGTTATGTTGATTCTTGTTGTTATGTTGATACTTGATGCTATGTTGGTTAACAACCGGTATTCTAATTAGATTTCAATTTGTTCACTTTCTTTAATTTTCTCCTTTAATTTCGTTGAATTTCTTTTTATTTAAAAAATAAAGTCGTTTTGTGTTCGCGTAATTTTCGATTAAATTTCTTTTTATTTAAAAAATAAAGTCGTCTTGTATTCGTGTAATTTTCGATTAAATTTCTTTTTATTTTAAAAATAAAGTCGTTTCGTTATCATCGATTTTTTCAATTTCTTAAATTTTAACTTTTCACTTTTCTTAAATTCTAATTTCTTTGATTTTTTTTGTATCTCACTTTTTCATTTCATTGAATTTTTCTTTGATTTTCATTTCCGATATATATTTGAATTTCACTTTTTAATTTCTTTGATATTTTCTTTGATTTCTTTTTTTCGATATATATTTGTATTTCATTGATTTTTCTTTTTCTTTACTTACATAACTAATATTTGTTTCCTCATTGTCGATGAAGACAACTTAGCGGGACGACGCAAGGAGTAGAGTCCAAATTTTAAGCTTTCGCTTATTTCAACAATTCTCGGAGGATTTAAACCGATTGCTTATTTTCTTGCACTGTTACGACACTTGGAGATTTAAACCAATTGATTATTTTTTTATGCCGTTTTCGTTCTTCAAAAAGGCCAAGTTGGTCCCTTTTACACGGACACGATATCAAATCGCGCACCACGGTGGAATATCCTTGACGAAACCCTGCTTGGAATTCATTTAATAGCTTGTGTGTGTCAGTTCACATTTTAAGTCGGCTTTGCAAAATCGAAGTAAATATTTTGTAGGAAGCATTCAAAAAGGAAATTCCTCTATAATTTGCAAGGTCCATTGTACTACCTTTTTTGTGAATGGCGAAAATAAGCGCTTCCTTAAATTCCTCCGGTATATTTCCGTGATCCATGATGTTGTTAAATATGGCTGTTAGCTTGTTGATCAATTCTTCAGACCCATACTTGCAAAATTCCGAAGGTATTCTATTTGAACCCGCAGCTTTACCATCCTTGAGTCCTTTTATGGATGCATATACCTCTTTTTTCTGGATTCTTCCGTCTAAAAGTTCATCATTAAAAGCTGGTTGCGCAAATTGTACCATATCACTACTGGGAGATAGATGATTGAGAAGTTCGATATAGTGCGTTCTTAAAGTCTCGCAATTGAGAAGTCTATTGATAACATAAACCTTCCAATTAATTTTTGAGCTTTCTTCCAGAACTCACGTGTGTTCTTACAACTGACTAGGATTTTCGCTTCAATTTCATAGTGAGCTAATTTTTTCTCTTTGCACAATGCTTTGTATTTCAGGTTCTGTTGGAGGTAATTCCGTTTTGCAGACTCATCATTGTCTCGCCTGTAACGTTTAAGCCAAGCGAAGGATCGCTTTCTGGCCATCATGCACTCTAAATCAAACCAGGGGTCTTTAAACAATCCACTTCGGTTATGATTATTCAGTACCGGGGCCGCTTTCATAATACAATCTTCAATGGTCCTCAGCCATATATCCAATTGATTCCTATAGGCAGTTGCCTTGGAATCTTTCCAATGCAGTTTGGGCATCAATTTTAGGTTCACACTTTCCTCATTTTCAGTTGCTCCAATGTTAAAATAGATGACAATTGGCATGTTATCTGAAAGCGGTACTTGCTCCACCTCAAAATCCGTGATAACGGAGTTCCACATTCCTCCTGCCAGTCCATAATCAATGACAGAACTTCCTTGTTTACCAACAAACGTATTTTCTCCAAGTTTATCACCACCACTCGTGCCATTAAGGATTCGGAGTCCAACGGAGTTGGACAACTCAAGTATTTGATTTCCTTTGCCATTCTTTAACGTATCCTTTGACTGCCTCGCAAGACCTCTTCTTTCATTTTCAACTCCTTCTGTTAAACCCACTCTGGCATTCATATCACCCACCACCAAAAGATTTGAAATTGTTCCGCACATAACAAATTCTTTTATTTTGTTGAAGTCCGTTTCCCAATGGTTGCACTTGATATAGAAGGGTAGAATACGAAATAATTCTCCATCCAATCTTAGATCTTCACAAATAGCATCATCAAAAGACTTAAACTCGTAAACATAACTCTTCAACTCTTTCTTTACTCCGAATATGCATCCCCCACTTGCTCTCCCTCTTGTATGATTTCTTATAGCAGGAACAATTTTTAGCTCATAGTCTTGGAATTTGTTTTCATAACAGGTGAATTTTGTTTCGCTTAGATATGTTTCATATAAAAATACAATTTCAAACTTGTTAATAAATTTAAAAAATCAATAAATAAATTCTTATTACTAAGACAAGAAATGTTGTATGACAAAATTTTACATTTTTTACTAATATGTTTAACATTTACATTCTTAGCTTCTAGATATTTTTTGGCAGACGGCATTAACATTAAAATAAATTTCGAGGCTCCTCACTAGGCTGAGAAGCACAGTCATTTAAATCAACCAAATGACTTTGGCCTGGAACGCACCCATTACTGCTGTCATCTATTATTTGATTATTTGTCATCTATCATTTTAAGTATTTTATTTTGAATTCTTTGTAGTCGAAGTAAATGGCTATTAGCACATTTACCCCATACAGGTGATCCATATAACAATATTCTCTGAAAGATAACTTTAAATATAATAAGCTTGTTTTCAGTACTGATCTGTTAATAAATGGATATACAATTTTTATAGCCAAGTAAACCTTATTGATTTACTCCTGAATATGAAGTCCAAAAGTCAGTGTTTTGTCTAAGTGTACTCCCAAATACTTAACGCTAGATTTCCATTCTGTTGGTATACCATTGATTTATAGCCTGTTGCTGGGTAAGAAACAAGCTTTTCTTTTCCGTGTGAAAAAGGCAGCTTGAATCTTCTCAGCATTAATTTTAATTTTCCAGTGATTAAAGTATTTTAGCATATTATTCAGTGCAGATTGCAAGTTGGCTTCAATGATGAAACCAACTGCATCTGATAAATACAAGCATGTATCATCTGCAAAAATTGCTGATTTACAGTCTGTCAAATACGAAAAATCATATACATATATATATTATATATAAAAATGGACCAAGAACTGATCCTTGTGGTACACCTGCAACAATTGCACATAAATCTGAAAGCGAATTACTGACTGAAACCTTAAAAGATCTTTCAGATAAAAATGAATATATGATTTTATAATAAAGAGTGGAAAATCAAGAACCGTTAGCTTATGAATAAGGCCTTCATGCCACACCGTATCAAATGCTTTCTCAACATCCAAAAACACCATTCCGGTGCTTTTTCCTAATGAAAGATTCATTTTGATATCATTAGTTATTCGGTATACTTGACGAACTGTACAATGATGGCTTCTGAACCCAAATTGTTCTGCTGGAAGTATATCATGCGTATTTAAATGCACTGAAATTTTATTTTCTTATAGTTTCTCAAGACATTTGCTCAGAGAACTAAGCAAACTAATGGGTCTATAACTACAAGTTGAAGAAGGATTTTTACCAGGTTTTTGAATTGGAATGATTTTTGCAGTTTTCCAATTCTTTGGAAAATAAGCAATTCTAAAGCAAGCAGTGAAAAGGACTAGAAGAAATTTCACACCAGTGTTTGGCAGTTTTTTCAAAATTATATTTTTCAAGCCTCCGAATCCTGGACTCTTGGAATTTTTAAGACAACTCAGTGTAGTTTTAACATCCTGTAATGTTATAACATTATCATCAACAATTATTTGTTCAGATCTAATAAATGCAATAGATCTCTGAACAGCAGTTTCTATAGGGCCACTACTAATAATATTGTTAGCAACGTGGTGATTTCTAGAAAATTTGTGTGCTAAGGCATTAGCTTTTTGAAAATTTGTCAGTAGTACAGAGTTTCCTGTTTTTAACGCCGGGATCTAACTGTTCTTTTTTTTAACTATTTTAACTTAGTTTCAAAATGGCTTACTAGCCTTATCCAAAGTTTGTAACTTTGAATTCCACGATTTGTTTTTGTAGTCGTGAATAAATGATTTATTTAAATTGTTAAGAACTTTAGTTTCTGCAAAGTAATATTCATCTCTTGTTCTCATCCATAATGTTCTATATCTATTTCTAAGCTTAATAAGTTGGACAATGTTAGCAGGAAGTGAATTTGTGTTTTCATGCAAAAGCATTTTTTAGGAACAGACTGTGCAACGCTTTCGAAAGCAGCCGTTGTAAAACTTTCTATAGCTTCATTTATTTGTTCACTATTGAAGTTTTATTTTTCTCAAAAAATATATATATAAAGTGCACAAAATTTGACCCAGAATTGATAGAGGATTGAAAATTAAAAACAAACAAGAAATACTTAGTATCATAAAATTAGGGCTGACCACGATACCAGAAAAGTCTCGGTATCGTTTGGTATCGGTATCGGAAACCAAAGCGATACCAGCTCTGAACGATACCGAGACGAGACGATACCAAACTCTCGGTAGTATCGTTTGGTATCGGCAAAAATATAGTTTCTTAATTATTATAAATTTTTTGCAAACAAACAATTTTTGTAGGGAGAAGGGTTAGGCAATTACTTTACTTTCAGCTGCCACTGCCTTGCCCATTTAACTTATGCTGCTTTCTCTAAAGTGAGAAAGTGACTTTAGTGAAATCCATAAAATATTTGTGTGCATTGTTTTTCTGTGAACTTATGACCATGCGTCAAAATTTTGTGTACAATTCCTTATCAGAACCTTACTCAACAAGTGTGAAAAAAGCCTTTAAAAAATTCTTTTGTCAAAAAAAATTCAGTTAAGAAAAATTGTATTTTATAATAATGATTTTTGTCTTAAATTTTAAAAATACCAAAAGAGTTCATTTAACCAAGTTGTGGATTTTATTCTTGTTTGCAACTTAGACCAGACCGAAACCAGAAAAGACCGATACCGATACCGATACCGATACCGAGACGAGACTTTGTTATACGAGACCAAACGAGACTAAGTTATACGAGACCGAGACTGATACCGAGACGATACTGAAGTTTTTAGATTTTGACAATACCGAGACGATACTTACAAAAGTATCGTTTGGTCTAGTATCGTGGCCAGCCCTTTATGAAAGGCTTACAAAATTGTAATCAAAATAGTAATTTTTTTCATTTTCAAAATTTTGTGTTGGAAAATAAATTTTTCAAAAACTATCAATTAAAACAAGCTTATTCAAAAAAGAATATTGAAGAATATTTCAAAAGAATATTGAAAGAAGATTTCTGGCCTTAAAGCAGTAAGGGATTTTCTCCAGATATTACCACCCCAATAATCGTTGCTCTGTTATAAGTCACCTTTTTTAAGTAATTGCGCCTCCCATCCTCTTCTGATATTACTTTTTTCTTCTTTATATGCTCTGAAGTTTTGAACAATTTTATGCCAAGCATATTGTTTTGGTTATTATGCTGTTAATTATCTTACTTGTTGTTATAAATTTATTATTGATACATTTTGAAAGGCTGTCTCTTGGAAACTCTTGGTTCTATGGAGACGATTTTTGGTTCGAAATAATTTAACTTTAATTAATTTCAAATTGTAGGAGAATGCTTTAAACATTAGCTAATCCTTCAGGTATAATTCGACGGTTACTGGATTTTTTACCATGTTAGCAAAAACTTGGTTTCATTGCTAAAAACCATAAGAATCTCTAGATATCGGTACTTAAGAACTTGCTTCCCGATATCAAGGATTACTCCGTGCTCTTTCATAAAGTCGACCCAGAATGCACTCGTCACATATATCTGCTAACAGAATCAGATGTGGAAACTCCAGTTCTGCCAAACGGATCATAAGACGAACCTTACCGTACACTCTGGCTCCCTCTCCTGTTGCAGTTTTAAGATGGTGGTATGCAGCCATGTCATCTTCACCAAATCTCTTCGAAGGCAGTGGAACCGTGTCGATCGTAGCTACTTATTAATTATCGTTTAATGTTGCCTCCACAGTAGATTTTTGTTCTCTTTTTAGTCTGCAAGACCTGGATGGTGATTCTGGGGCCATCGATACCAGAAACCAGCTTCTGCCTCTCGAAGTTAGCACTTACGCGTTTCTTGGTAAGGAAACGGATGTAGTTGGAGTATTGACGATATTATTTTAATTTCTGCTTCCACAATGTTAACATGCAGGTCATCTTGGTGCTAATCTGTACCTATGTTGGAGATGTCCTGTCTTGTTACAATTCCAGCATCGAGCAGGTCCATTTCCCTGGCTTCTTTGGAACGCAGTTATCTGGCAAGAACATTCCTCAATTTCTAGTTCTCTTACTGGATGGATATCTTAAAAAGCTTGTTCTGCTACTTCCATAGCCAAGTCAAATGCTAACGCTTCAGGAAGCGTACGTTTTCCAGTAGTTCGAATTGCTCGCTGAAAATTGATGTCAAATACAGCAAGGACAAAGGCTTCTGTTCCGAATTGATTGATGACTTCATCTCCTGATATGCCAAACGTTCGAAATCTGCTTGGAGCTGCTGCACATTTTCTCCTCTTTTCTGGACTCTACTATTGAGCTGGACCCAGGAGACTTCTTCCTTATGGCCATCTTCAAAGCGTTTGTCAATGTCCTGAACAAGTGCACTGAAGTTGGCATTCTTATCTGCTGGTATGGTTTCCAGCAGTTCGACAGCAGTTCATCTTAGGGCAAGCGTCAGAGCTATATATTTGTCCTTTTCGTCCCAGCCATTCATTGCTGCGGCTGCCTCAAACTGTTTCTTGAAGATTGCCCAAGAAGTCTTTCCTTCGAAAGTTGATGGATGTATTTTTTTTCTCTTTGGATATTCGCCAGAACTTTCTCCAACCTTCATTTTCGTTACTCTATCCAACTCCTTCGTAATGCATTCGATTTTATATTTAAACTTTGCTTTTACTGTCGATATTTGTTTATCTACAATCGAAAATTGTTTATCGACACTCTCGTCATTCTTTTGTTCTTGGCTTTGATTCCTAGAAAATGGCTTTGTTCTTGAAGTTTCTTTTTATGAATATCAAATTTGGAGAGCAGATGAAACAGCATACTTGACATGTCCGACTTACTTACTTACTCTTGTTCTTCTTCCATTTCAATGTCGAATAAAAACCTTATACCTTTCTGCACACAGATTTTTAGACCATTCTTTGTTCCAGACGTAGGAAAACCTCGATTGTTCAGTTCTGCCTTAAGTTTGACTTTATTTAAATCATTTAGAGTTTTACCCATTGCCTTTTCTTATTTTTCGCTTTTTGAAGTTGACGTTAACTTTTTGTAATTATTTTTTCTGAACACACAATAAATTATCTGAATGCACTGCACAGACAAAATAAGTTTTATCACACTTCTGACACCAATGTAATATTTTCTTTCCCAAAACAAAACACAATACTTCCACTACAAAACAATTTATTGTTCACTTTTATTACAACCAACGTTATTAATTCTGATTTAAAACAAAGTGTCTTCTGTCGGCCAGACATATGCTTTTATCATCACCTCAGTATTAGAGCGACCTTAACGACAAAAACATAGTTTCGAGACAACGACGTTTGAAGTTTTAATACTATTAAATACGAATAAAAGATAAACCTTCACTTCAATGACCATAAACTATATTTAATAAAATAGTTGCAATTTTGTCCTACTTACACAATAATTTTTGTTTCGATTAGTCCATTGCATTTTTTTTTATATCAAATCAAAAACAAAATAATTGTATTTTATGAATCAAGAATTGTATGATAAAGATCATTTATGCCCTGGAATTATGTCTTGCAGATAAGTTCAATTATACGTATGGGTCATTTAACACATTTTAGAAATTTTAAAAAGTTCATACAAAAAAGTTTTAAAATAGTTCATAAAAAGCTCTCACTCATACAAAATGTGTTATGTTGCAGACAAATACTGACTTTTTATTCATGAAGTGCGTTTAGATCATACATGTTACACTGATATCTTGTGCAAGAATTTAGTTAGATAGGACAGATTTAATTACACCAATAGAAAGATCTCTGCCAATAAATAAACGTTCCCTACTCAAAAATAACAGAAAATAACGGGTGATTTTTTAGCTGGTTTGGTTTTGGCAACACTGGTTTTGACAGCTGACGTGTGTTTAGTACCTTGTGTCACTGTCAAACAGCTTCAGTTTGGTTTGCAATTTAACTATGGATCGTCTTACAAATGAACAACGCTTGCAAATTATTGAATTTTACTATCAAAATTCGTGCTCGGTTCGAAATGTTCATCGCGCGCTGCTTCCATTTTATGGTCGGCATTCTCGACCTTCTGAGCAGTCTATTCGGAAGATTGTGACCAAATTTCGCACCAAATTTACTTTGTTGGACATTAAACCACCAACACGTTTACGTATTGTGCGTAGTGAAGAAAATATTGCGGCCGTATCAGCTAGTGTGACAGAAGACCGCGAAATGTCGATTCGGCGCCGTTCCCAGCAGTTAGGCCTTTGTTACAGCACTACGTGGAAAATTTTGCGGAAGGATTTGGGCGTAAAGCCTTTTAAGATACAGCTGGTGCAAGAACTAAAGCCAGCCGACCTACCACAACGCCGAATTTTTGGTCAATGGGCTCTTGGAAAGCTGGCCGACGATCCGCTTTTTTATCGAAAAATTGTGTTCAGCGATGAGGCTCATTTTTGGTTGAATGGGTACGTAAATAAGCATAATTGCCGCATTTGGAGTGAAGATCAGCCAGAAGCATTGCAACAGCTACCAATGCATCCCGAAAAAGCCACTGTTTGGTGCGGTTTATGGGCCGGCGGCATTATTGGGCCATATTTCTTCAAAGATGATGCGAATCGCAGCGTTACTGTCAATGGTGAACGCTACCGAGCGATGATAACAAACTTTTTTTTGCCCGAAATGGAAGTTCTTGACTTGCATGATATGTGGTTTCAACAAGACGGTGCCACATGCCACACAGCACGCGAAACAATGGCGCAATTGCGAGGCGAGTTTGGTGAACAGTTAATTTCACGTTTCGGGCCGGTCAATTGGCCGCCTAGATCGTGCGATTTGACACCATTAGATTATTTTTTGTGGGGGTATGTCAAAGCTAATGTCTATAGGGACAAGCCCGCTTCGATTGACGCACTGGAAGCCAACATCCATGCATTCATTCGTGAGATACCGGCCGATATGTGTGAAAGAGTATGCCAAAATTGGACTCAGCGGATGGGCTACCTGAGACGCAGCCGCGGTCAACATTTGCATGAAATTATCTTTAAACATTAAATTGAAAGGTTCAAACTATCGATTCAAATAAATATTTCATTCATTTTTTCGAATTTTTTGTGTTTTTTTTTTTTAAAGTTCTAAGCCTCTTAAAAAATCACCCGTTACATATGTATCACTTAAATACTGGAGTGGCGATGTCTTGAATGTTATAGCATTTGCTTCTAGAGCTTTCCGCAGAGGAAATATCCCATGAATTTCCCTTTGACGAGCTTTTGTTTTGAAAATTAGTGCTTAAAGTTCTTAAGCTCACCAAAGCTCTCCCTGGGCTGGTTTGTGTCATGTTTTTAATTCCGAAGATGGCGTTTCTTTATTGGATAGTCGTTTATTTAAATGTGAGAAAATTAAACAACGAGTATCTTGGATTACCTCTTATCTATTTTTTTTTTTTTTTTTGTAAAGAACTTTAAATAAACTTTATTGTGGAAAAATGTCATATTTGTATAGAATACAAGAAAATATAAAAAAAATTGTACTCAATAACGTGTTTTTTTTTAATAAACTAATATAACAGTTGGATAAAACAATTTGAATATGAAAAAAATCGCATTTGTTAATTAATATCGGGAAGCACGTTACTCACACCAGAAAAAATTGTAGACCAAGTTTGAATGTTTGAAAATTGTTGTTTGAATAAACAAAGAACTTTAAGAATCAGTTGGAATTTGGTAAAGATAGAGCTAACTAAAAGAATCGGGTATTAAAATCATAAAAAACGTTATAAATGCCCAAACGAAGTGAAAACGAGAAAATTGACTCTTAAGTTTATCGATTAAAATGACCCCAGGATGTGGTGGTTACTGTGGGTCACCCTGTATTTTGCATATAAGTTGATTTAAGTAAAATTGACCCAAATATTTGGTTGGAAGTAGACAAGAAAAAATACCACGGGGGGAGGGTAATATTTCCCCGCTTGAATAGAAGATTTTTGTGTGATCTACAACATTTGTATTGAAATTGAAAAATGAAATTGAACATTTTTCATTTTGACGTCAACTTAAGTTGTTAAACGCGAGAACACAATTCCCCTCTTGTTTTCACCCACAAAATCCACCCTCCAACCCCGCCACTGGCAAAAAGATTTATTTTACATTCCTTATAACCCTTCATCATTTCTAATTGTTAAACTTCTGTTTTATAAGTGTGTAAATAAGCCTGCAGGGACTATAATCTACAGTAGTGTAAGAGCCAAAAGCAAATGGATGTATAGCCCAGTCGGAATAGCATTTGAAATGCAAGCAATTATAAAGGCTTTTTTTTCAATTTTAATCGTTAGAAGGCTTCATTAATAGTCTAAAGAAAGTTTTTAACTTTCTAACTCCAATCCGTTAGCCACCATCTTGAAATTAATGAAAGTCGGTTATTGTGAACTAACTCTCCTATTTTCAACTTCCGAGAAAAAATGTACTTAACAAAAGTTCTTAAAAATTTTATTATCTTCAACTTTGGTCATAGTCAAAGTTAAGTTATATATTTTTTTCGACTCATTAGAAGAGAATGACCACCCACCCCTTTTAAATAAAATTGATTTTTGTGAAATAACTCGCCTAGTTTTAACTTATAACCCTGACAATTAAATAGAGTAACTGACCCCTTGCCCCTCCCAGAGGCTGAAAAAGAAAACTGCCTGACTTTGGTACTTATTTAATATAACGATACATGCACCTAAAAAAAAACCTCTTACCCAGAGTTTGGTTATGCATCCACTTCTAAAATTTGCTGTAGACTCTTGGTCTATAGGGGAAAGAAAAAAAATCTGAAAAATTAGAAATTTTTGTTCTTCATTTAGAACTAATTTAGGGCGATTCAAATATACAAACTCATAAAAAAACAATTTACCGACCACTCTAATGTTCCCACATACATATTGTATATATACAAATAGTTATTGCCAATAATGAATGCATCAATGTTAGTAATTTATTAATAGTATACGTATTCGTGTTCAGCTATAAGTGTATTTATTTTATTTTATTTAATTATTATTTTGTTTTTGTTTTGGATTTTAATGTTACACAGCCAATAAAATTAAAATTGTTAACTTAAAGGAACCCTGGGGTTTTCTTGAAGTAAAAACAAAAAATAATTTTCTTTAGTCGTTAGGTACAATAAAAACTTTCAATTGACTTTTAGTAAAAATTCCTAGTACCTTTTTTTGTATTATTAAAAGACATTACGAAAGCTTAAGTTACAGCAGCCATTGAATTTTACATTAATATTCTTGTTTTTGGTGAGCCTGCAAAGATTGTAAATTTCATGAAAAGGTATCCTTTTCAAAAATAGGTTAGTATGAAATCCGATGGTTGTCTTGAAGAAAAGCTTTATCCAAGTTATTTGAACTTTCGTGATAAGCTGAAAGTTTTCCAACTGGAGAAAAATATATTCTCTCCCACAAATCTTTTATATGTATTGTATTATGCAATATGTATGACATGAGAAATAAATTATAAAATTAGCTTTCTATTCAAAAATCTTTAGAAGATACAACAAAATGCTACAGTTTCGCAAGGAAAATCCGAAACAGTATTTTTCTCGACACAAACTGGCAGCTTAAAAAAAATGGACAATATAGAATGTTTTAAGGGTTTAAATGATGGTTTGCAAGGAAACATGCTTGAGCTCCGATCTGTTATTCGCATAGGTCTTTGCAAAATTACTTCCCAGGTATGTACTTATTTTGACAAATTTTGAGTATAAAATCCATTTTTAATGAAAACTCAGCCTACGGCGCTAAGTATCGGGTTTTTCAATAAGAGCGCTACTAAAGTTTTTTCAATAAAACAAAAACGGGTTTGGATATCAATAAATTCCTTATTCTTGTAAAAGTACTTTCGATGCCATTATGTATGGGACTCGATTTCTTTTGCATGTCCACCACGGGCACGCTTGCAGAAGTTCAGACGCTGAACCCAATTTTCGACGGTTTTCAAGCATAAATCGGCCGATACTGCTGCAATTTCACGTTCGATATTCGTACGAAGTTCATCAACCGTCGCTGGCTTGTGGGCATAGACCATATACTTGACGAAGCCCCACAGGAAATAGTCTAACGGCGTCAAATCGCACGACCAACGCGCCCAAGCGACTGGACCATTTCGTGAGATAACACGTTCTCCAAACTTAGTTTCCAATAAATTGATTGTGTGGCTTGTGACACCGGTCGTCCTGTTGGAACCACATGTCCCCCAAGTCCATATCATCCAATTGGGGCCAAAAATATTCGGTTATCATTGAACGATAACGATACCAATTCACAGAAACGTGCCGGTCTAGAACATCACGGAAGAAGTACGGCCCAATGACGCCTCGCCGCCGGCCCATAAACCACACCAAACCGTAATTTTTGCGGGATGCAATGATTACTCATGGAGTACGTGTGGATTGCTGCCTGACCAATACCGCATATTTTGTTTATTGACGAAGCCATTCAGCCAGAAATGAGCCTCATCGCTGAAGATGATTTTTCCATGAAAAACCGAATCATTTTCAAGTTGTTGCTCAGCCCAATTCACGAACATACGACGCTTCTGGTGGTCAAACGGCTTCAGTTATAGCGTCAATTTAATCTTATAAGGATGTAGGCCAAGATCTTTTCGCAAAATTCGCCACAACGACGTCACAGAGATGCCCAACGCTTGAGAACGACGTGTGAGAGACACATTTGGGCTTTCTGCAACTGAAGCCTCAGCGGCAGTAATATTCTCGACACTACGGGCACTTCTTTGTCTCACTGGCACGGGAACATTTTGTACTGTGCCTGTGGATTCAAATTTTTTCACTAGACGCTCAATTGTTGATCTGCTAGGACGATTATGACGACCATAAATTGGACGTAGCGCTCTTAACGTTGAGGCCACTGACTCCGAATTTCGGCAGTAAATTTTAATAATTTCGACTCGTAGTTGGCTCGTATATCTTTTCATCATTAAATGGCAAACCTTACTGAAGGGAAATGTCAAAAGAGCGGTAAGAAATATGGCGTCGTTTGCGTAGTAGCGTCGTAGTTAAAAGTTGTTTCCGACCTATATTGTGTGTTTAGATTTACATCAGATCTGCCTTGTGAGTAGTGGTGCCTAAATGTGCTCCATCAGGAAAATGAATCATTTAAATTATAATAAAATGTTAAACAGAAGAGGCAGCTAACTAGTATTGCCACTAGGAAGAAGCAATGAGGGCTTTTTCGATATTTTTGGGGGCCATATATTTTTTATTTATTTATTTCTTTATTAAATTATTTTGCTTATTTATATAATTTACAATTGGTTTCGCGAAATCGTGAAAATAAATCGTGCGGTGCATGGGACTTATTGAACCATTACATACATTAAAAACAAAAAATATATGCATTTTGATGAAGTCTCCAAGTTGTGTTGTTAATATATTGAATAAATTAAAACAATAAATAAATAAAAAGAAAACACTAGGATTTCTAAATTTTAAAATTTTTTTAATTTAAATTTAAATTTCAAATTATTATCACAACTTATTTACTTAATTTTAATTTTATATTTAGCGACGCGTTTCGGAGTGTATGTGTATCTCCATCATCGGGCTAAGAACTTAATTTAAAATTGGTGTTTCTTGTCAAAGCCGGTGTCAACATGTACTACATTGGACAAACAGGCAGAACGTTCTACGATAGGTTTCTAGAACATAAACCAAAAAACAACACCAAATCAAACTTCGCCCAGCATCTGATCGACAACAACCATAATTACACCGACTTCGACACCAACCTAATACCATTGCACATATGCAAAAAAGGGAAAATACTTGACGCAACAGAAGAATATGAAATTTATAAGGCCAGTGAATTAGAACAAGACAGACTAATGAACGACAAGTTGACATTTAAAACAAATCCACTATACGATACAGCCATAAGAACCAAAATAGAAGAAAGAAGACAACAACATAACACGACACAATAGCAAAACTCCACAGCATCACAAAAAGAGACACCGGCTTTGACAAGAAACACCAATTTTAAATTAAGTTCTTAGCCCGATGATGGAGATACACATACACTCCGAAACGCGTCGCTAAATATAAAATTAAAATTAAGTAAATAAGTTGTGATAATAATTTGAAATTTAAATTTAAATTAAAAAAATTTTAAAATTTAGAAATCCTAGTGTTTTCTTTTTATTTATTTATTGTTTTAATTTATTCTATAAAAAAAAATATATACCTATTAGTGCAACCAAATTTATTTTCGAAAGAATATCGAGAAGTACACACATATTCACACTAGCGCAACCAAATTTATATCATCATACTAAGCGATCAGTGCAACAAAAATTTATTTTCGAAGAAATATCAGGAGAACATTCATACACACACCAGTGTAACGGAATTTATATCATCATACCAAGCGATAACCAGTGCAGAAAAAACTCCTCTTCATACACAGACAAATTAAATCGTGTCGTAGCCAAGTACAGACGTGTTTTATACTCGGTCATATTTAATAATACGTCGGCTTAGAGTGTAAAGCACCTAACTCCACATTTTTTTTTACCATTATAGACCACTTCAAAAATTGCTAAAAAGTACAAAAATCTATCAAATCTTTTCAATTTCACTGAATTTGGCAATAACGAGAGTTGAAAAATATTTAATGTAATTTTGGTTTTATTCAACTAATGCAAACACTTTGTTTAAAATATTTGTCTATTTGTCAGTTAGCTGCTTTACACTCTAGCCGACGAATAATCACTTTCTTTTTAATTTTCCATAATTCAATTTGCTTACCTCTGCAGTTTCAATCGCAAAAGCTCACCTTTTTTGCCCTTAACTCATTCTTTTCATCACCGCTATCGCAGTCAATTCCAAATTGTAAATTGTGCTTACCTGTAACAGTTGTAACAGTTTTTAATTGCTTCGTGAACTCAAATTTTTACCTGACCTAGTTCCACTGTAAAAACGTTAATTGCACTATATCAAGTGTTGCAGCCGACTTAATTCCATGTAACGGGAACTGTAAACTTGGTTTTCATCCCCACTGTATTGGACTTAGAGGAAATACCAAACCATACGTAAGGGAATTCATCGCTAAATTCTCTTTCTTCTTGCGGGCAATTAAATGCAACAATGAACAAATAAGTGCTATAAATGTCTCATTGTCTGAACTTATCTAAATCGTAGGTGCGCCACAACAATATCCGATTAGTTGCAAACATGAATGAAAACTCGGACATTATTCACAGCCGACTCGACGGTCTCATGAAGCAACATGAAGCCCACCCTGCTCATTCCTAAGTCAGTAAAGAGCTTAACAGAATTTCGAACATGCTCTTACTTACTGATCGAATTAAAAACAAAAGCTCACCCTAACTATTAGACTTAGAAAACGTGAAAAACTTTATAGCACAAGGTTCTATTGCTCTAAATTCTATTTCTAAAGATATGGTTATTTTTGATTACCGCTCGGTTAAAATTCGTAACTTAATAGAATGCGTTTAAAAGCAATCGGAAGGCCTTAAAGATTAATTCAACATTATTGAGGATGAAATTCATTTTCTCCACTCAAAAATTGATAATATGGTAACGCCGAATAAAAAATCCATATTAGACGAGTTTTTAGCCCTAGGGGCTGAATCATCTGCCTCTGTACAAGACACAGTTGCCGATTTTCCAGCCCCACAGACATCAGCATCTTCGACTAATGCTCTATCCTGGGACCATTTATATTCCCCCAGCTGCTTCAACCTTGACTTCATCCACTTTACCTGCACGACCGTCCTCACTTTTGACCGCCACTGATGCTCTTGTTGTGGCCGTAACTTCGCTTCCAAATGAGTCAATTTTAACATAATGCACTTCACCTCCATCAACATCTTTTTCTTGCACCGAAAGTCTTGCTGCTCCTCTGATTGTTTCTCCTTCTACGTCAACCGCATCAACTTCAACATCATCCACGTAATGCTGATATAATCTAGATCCAAAACTTTTTCAAGAAAAACTACGCCATCTCCGATGTTGAATACAAACATACATCCACAAGTCACCTTTAAGTTCTCATCCCAGTTCAGAATGAATGGTTCTTTTCTTGCTCGGACACTATCCGGAACAATGGTATTGACAAGTTGGTTTAAAAAGCACAAGAAGTCCAAGCATGCCACCAGTTGTCAATCAGGATCTAATTGGAGCTTTAAAATGGGTATTTTTCCTAACTTCAATCATCCTTTTCTCGAAAATTTTCAAAATAATAGCATATTTTCCTTTTGTAACTCACAACCTCTTCACAAACCATCTGTTCTCCCACCAAAACCTCAACATCCTAGTCGTAGTCACCGTCCTTCACACAATCAACCCATATTTTTATCAAATCCTCAACAGAGGCAAACAATCAACCCATATTTTTACCAAATCCTCAACAGAGGCGTGTGTCCTTTAATATCCTTGAATCCAACTTTCACCCTCTTAAAAATGTACCTGTTTTCCAACCTAATCCTCAACATCCCAGTTGTAGTTCACGTCCTTTTCACAATCAACCTGCATTCTTACAAAATCCTCAAAAACGTGCGTCTTTCAATTTATTTTCCCGTCCTCTTAATATTGATGCGACCTCCTCTCGTCTTTTATTTCAAACCCTCCACTAACCACATTTCATTCGATCCCACATTCTCAATCCAGACGTTTCATCCTCATCGTTCCTCTCCCCCAACCTTCCATCCACATCTATGCTAACCATTTTCAGAATCTTCCATCAGCTCCATACCCCTTCTTAGACCTCCTCGATCCACCAACAGTCAATTTAACAAAAAAATTTATCGATCAAAACAACGACGGTCACCATGTTCTTTCCCGTCTTTGAGACCACCGTATTTATTCAAACATCCGACTTTATCTTGCTTATCTTCACGATAAACAAGACTCCGTTTGTATTGATGGTATAACAAGAACTAATTTAATGGTATTTATTCATCAGGAGGGACTTCCCACGAACTCTGGTGAGCCTAAATAAATTTTTGTGCGTTTTCACGAAACATTTCACCCCTTCTGATGTTGCCAATGATCTCTCTACTTTCACCTCTTATGTATATTCAAAAGGAATTTCTCATTTGCAAAGAAGTAGATCGAACTTCAATACCTTTTTTCCATCTTAGTCCCATAAACATGTCTCCTCCTTCTCACAAAAATCCCAAAATACATGTCCTTGTTCGGGGACCTCGCTCCAAAACCTCCTCGATCTATCTTAACTCACAAAAACTCCCCTATGACATATTTGCGCTTACTGAAACTTATCTATTTCCAGAAATAAATGATAGTGAGCATTTTTCTCCTGATTTCTTCTAGCAATACATGATCGCTTCGATTCAACTCTATTTAAAACCTCAAACTCTTCCTTTTATAGGTATGTCTGCGTTAAAACAATCATCTCAAAAACGATTCTCTTCATAACATGCTGCTATATTAAACCATCTCAACCAATCCAATCTTATCAGCTGGCCATTATTGCCTTCGACTATATTTTCGAACCAGCTGATCCTGATGGAAATCTCAATTTTCCCAATCTCCAATGGACTTCCCTCCAATTACGCTCTGGCATAAACTTTCATAATTATCAGACCAGCAGCTCACTCTTCTCCAAACTATGTGACTCTCTTTATCATGAATACCTGAATAGAATGCAAAGTAGCATCATATCAGAAACCAAAAACTTTTTAACTTTACTAACGTCAAAAGAAAGTCTGATAGCTAACCTTCCACCCTTACCTTCTTAAATTCTAGCTCAGAAGACTCCAAAATTACTGCCAACTTATTTGCCCAATTCTTTAGGCTATCGTTTTTAGTTGATACTTTATTACCGGATTCGAATTACTTTTCTTACCTGAAGTCAAGCACCCAAACTTCTCTAACCTCGATAATAATATCGTCTGCAATAGTTGAAGAAAAACTTAAGAATCTCAAAGATGATTATTCATCAGGCCCTGATGGGATTCCTGCTATAATACTCAAAAATGCAGCTCAAATTTTATCAAACCTCTAACTACTTATTTCGGTTTTCAATTTCACAAGGTGTTTTTTCTTCTATATGAAAAAATTCTTTTACTATCCAATCCATAAGAAAGGCCCCAAAAAATATATCTCCAACTACCGTCCTATTGTTAAGCTTTCTTGCATTCCCAAGCTTTTTGAAAGTATTGTTTATTATAAATATATGGGTTCAATTAAGATTACACAAACAATTTTAATGCACTTACCAGCCCCCTGCGGGTAAGGGGAAAGAATATATCTGAGGTAGGCATGCCTGTCGTAAGAGGCGACTAAAATCCAAACTCGTATACTGAGATTGATGTATACATAACTATGCAATAAGCAAAACAATAAGATATAACGGGTGATTTTTTAAGAGGTTTAGAACTTAAAAAAAAAAAAAACACAAAAAATTCGAAAAAATGAATGAAATATTTATTTGAATCGATAGTTTGAACCTTGCAATTTAATGTTTAAAGATAATTTCATGCAAATGTTGACCGCGGCTGCGTCACAGGTAGCCCATCCGCTGAGTCCAATTTTGGCATACTCTTTCACACATATCGGCCGGTATCTCACGAATGAATGCATGGATGTTGGCTTCCAGTGCGTCAATCGAAGCGGGCTTGTCCCTATAGACATTAGACTTGACATACCCCCACAAAAAATAATCTAATGGTGTCAAATCGCACGATCTAGGCGGCCAATTGACCGGCCCGAAACGTGAAATTAACTGTTCACCAAACTCGCCTCGCAATTGCGCCATTGTTTCGCGTGCTGTGTGGCATGTCTTGTTGAAACCACATATCATGCAAGTCAAGAACTTCCATTTCGGGCAAAAAAAAGTTTGTTATCATCGCTCGGTAGCGTTCACCATTGACAGTAACGCTGCGATTCGCATCATCTTTGAAGAAATATGGCCCAATAATGCCGCCGGCCCATAAACCGCACCAAACAGTGGCTTTTTCGGGATGCATTGGAAGCTGTTGCAATGCTTCTGGCTGATCTTCACTCCAAATGCGGCAATTATGCTTATTTACGTACCCATTCAACCAAAAATGAGCCTCACCATAAAATGAAAGCAGCGCGCGATGAACATTTCGAACCGAGCACGAATTTTGATAGTAAAATTCAATAATTTGCAAGCGTTGTTCATTTGTAAGACGATCCATGGTTAAATTGCAAACCAAACTGAAGCTGTTTGACAGTGACACAAGGTACTAAACACACGTCAGCTGTCAAAACCAGTGTTGCCAAAACCAAACCAGCTAAAAAATCACCCGTTAGAACCCAAGGTGGCAGTCCAGGTTCACTGGAAAATCCACCCTCTTCGGAGGTCAGCTCTATGGACTCTGGGGAGAGTCAATTATTGCATTTAATAAATTCCTTCCTAAAAAGTGCAAGGGTATCTCGATCACCACCATCTAAATCGAGTTCAAAACCATCAAAATTCGGGCAAAAGAGTTAACCCGTCACGCCTGCGCGCGCCAAAATAGACTCAGATAAAACAAAAAATCTTGAATAAGATAATAACGAACTTCGACAAAAACTTGATCAAGTAATGGAACTTATCAAGAGCTAAAGAAAGAAGTCGATCTTCTTCGAAAAGAAAATGAGATATTGAAAAGCGAAAATCCTCCAATAAACTCAAAGTCTAGATTGCCACAAGTCAATAATTGTAGATATGAAACGGACGAAGAAGAGCTAGCACGTGAAACGGAGAAGTCCTCAAAGAAAAGATTGAGTAAAAAGCGTAAAGCTGGCTCTTCACCTGAAGCAGCTTCTTCTTTTGAAATAAGAGTTTCACCAAAACATGCGACAGTGAAAGAAAAACCGGTTAAGGAACGGCCCCCACCACCGATAAATGTTATCGGTATTGCGGAGTATAACAAGTTGCAAATCATATTAAAGGCATTATTACCATCGGCTTTTAAAATTATTTCACTTAACAACAACAAATGGAAAGTTTGTGTGAAAGACCCCGAAAGTTATAGTCTTCTGTCACGAAAACTAAACGAAGAAAAAGTAGAATGGTTTACCTATGAAAATAAGTCGGAAAGACCCCTACGTGTTGTGGCAAGAGGTCTACACGCATCATGTTTAAAAGACGATATTATTAGTGATCTAAAAGAGCGCAACCTCAAAATCTTAGATGCTACGAACATTGTCAAAAGAGAGAAACAGAAAAAAGAGGGTGAAGCGATAGTGGTACAACGTGGTCTCCCACTATTTATACTTTCGTTCGATAAGACTGAAAAATTAGATGAAATTTATAAAATTAAAACAATTCTAAGCATCGTAGTTACGATCGAACCTCTAAGAAAGAGCACAAGGTTAATCCCTCAGTGTAAACGCTGCCAAGAATTCAATCACACCCAAACCTATTGCAAAAAAGAGCCAAGGTGTGTAAAATGCGCTGGAAAACATCTAACTGTTGACTGCAACGGAAAAAGTGAAAGTCCACCGACGTGCATTATTTGTAATGGAAATCACCCAGCAAGTTATAGGGGCTGTAAAGTAGCTAAAGAATTACAAAAGCGACGATCAAAATCTGCCCAAACACCAAGAAACCCACCAAGGCAATTAGAAACCGCAATTCCCAAGAGTGCCAAATATACGAAAGGTCCAAAACCTAGTATCCGTAAGGAAAAGAAAACAGTATCAGTACCTTTGGAGAAAATATCGAAGCAAGGCAAAATGCAGAAACATATGCCCAAATAGCGCCAAAAAATATACCCATAAATAAAGACACTGAAACAGACCCGGTTTCGAAAGTCTTTTCAATAATTTTGTCAAAACTTGAAGAACAATGTGAAACAAATAAACTTATCTTTGATAGGTTAAGTAAACCTCTTTCAAAAAATAAATGATGGAAAAGCTTAAAATTCTAACGTGGAATGCCAACGGATTATGGCAAAAACTTGGAGAATTGGAGATATATTTGCGAGAAAATGATATTGACATATGTTTGATATCAGAAACGCATGCCAAAAATGAATCAAATCTTAAAATCCACGGGTTTCATGACTACTACGCCATTCATCGTCAAACAAAGCAAAAGGTGGATCATCATTGTATATAAAAGAATTCATTGAACACTCGATAGGCCTTAAAATAGAGGTGGAATCAATGCAATTGAGTAGTGTACAGGTTAAAACTAAAAATATTCCTCTCAATGTCTCTTCCATATATTGCCCTCCGCGTTGCAAAATTGATAAGAGTGAATTTACGACATTGATAAAGTCACTAAGTCCAAATTTAATTGTTGGTGGTGACTTTAATGCAAAGCACACCTTCTGGGCCTCACGATGCATATCTCAAAAGGGTTGCATGCTATATGAAGCAGGAATGGAGAATAATTGTGACTTTCATTCGACTGGCAAGCCAACTTACTGGCCAACTGATCCGTCGAAAATACCTGACCTAATCGATTTATTCATGGTGAAAGGAATACCCTCTACCGTATAGAAATTTCAGAGGGTTATGACCTCTTCTCAGATCATTCTGCCGTCGTACTCATTATGAGCGAAAGCCTTGTTAAAATTGAAAAACCACCCAGATTAACAACAAGTAAAACCAACTGGGATGGATTTAAAAAAGATATCGAGGACAACGTTGAGTTAAGGGTATGATTACAAACGCCTCTTGAGCTTGAAGACGTAGTAGATACCTTTGTTGATATAATACAAAAAGCAGCTTGGGATAACACACCTTATCAAAGGCTAATGCCTCGCTATAAAGATATAAAATATCCGCAAGAAATAAAAGATTTAGTGAAAGAGAAACGAAAAGCACGTAAAAAATGGCAGCAAACCCGTGCTCCGCAACACAAAGCTCATTTAAATCGCTTGAGTAATATGCAAAAAACAGCGATATCAGATTTCAAAAACCTTGAAGTTGAAAATTATCTTGAAGGCTTGACAGCGGGGAAAGAATCCAACTACTCACTTTGGAAAGCTATAAGCCGCACGTGAAAAAGAAAAGCTTAGTATTGAAAATAAATCGATTTTATATCGACAGGTTCTTAAACCATTTTGGACTTATGGTATACAACTTTGGGGTTGTACCTGCGATACAAACTTAAATAACTTAACTTAATTCAACGATTATTGACATTCTTGACGAGTCGAATTTAGTACGCCGTCTGCGAAGAACAAAACCTTCCGACTTGGTGCGGTGAACAGAAAAACGCTTTAAAATCACGGATTAAGCAGGAACTTTCACCGGAAAGTAACCTGCAACACGTTACTTAACTTCGTTAAAAATAAATTTCTAGATAAGTTTCAACTTAGTTGCAATCGGGAAGTGGAGGTGGTTTTAGTGTAGTAAGAATCTCACACGTCTATGAGCACGCGTTTTTCAATCCTCATAGAGCCTGAATAGCAGGTTTTGTATCTACCCACGGGGAAAAAAAAAAAAAAAACTTACCAGATCCGCTCGCCCATGAGCCATCAGGTCTCAGGTGTGAGCGTTTGGCTCGGACTTGCGAAGGTTCGATTTATAAACGATCACGTCAAGAGCACTCTCATTATGTGCGATAACCAAACGCTCACGTGGAGAGCGCTCTCATTATGTGCGATAGCAAAACCGTACGTCCATGAGCGCGAGACGAGAGTGAGCCCATTTTGCGATCGCAACCCCTTAAGAATTTAGAAAAAAAAGACATTTTTAGGTTTCAATTTGTAATTAATATTAATAGATTCATTTAATGGAAAGAGTCTTACATTCATCGCATTTATTGAGCTCATTATTTCATAAGTGCAAACTGTATTCGAAAAACCAGTTTTCTTTTTTGTGCTTCAGCGTTATCAGTTTCACTTAAGTGAGGTGCACTCAAAGCCCTGATAACTGCCGAAGCAAGAGTAAATTTAACTAGACCAAAATTAACAAACCGTAATTATGGGTGACCAGATTCACTTAAGTGAAGTTAATAATCTATCAGTGTCGTATATTCAGTGTTTCAGTGTCGTATATTTCACTTAAGTAAGGTTTAGCTAAGATTATCTATTTTCGCTTAAGTTGACTTAAGTGAGGTGCACTCGAGAGCCCTAATAACTTCTGAAGCAAGAGTAAATTCAACTAGACAAAAAGTAAGAAACCGTAATTATGGGTGAACAAATTCATTTAAGTGAAATTAATGATTTTTCATTTTAAATGTGCTTCACCGTAAGATTTTCCATTTTCACTTAGGTTCACTTAAGTGATGTGCACTAGAGAGCTCTCATAGCTTGCAAGAGTTAGTTCAAATCTATTAAAAGTAAGAAACCGTAATTATGGGTGAATAAATTCACTTAATTGAAATTAATGATCTTTCAATGTGCTTCATAGCCGTTAGTTTCAATTAAGAAAGGTTAACCTAAGATTTTCCATTTTTATTTCAGTTAACTTAAAAGAGGTGCACTCGAGAGGCTCTACTAAAAGACTAAAAGTAACAAACAAAAAACAGTGCCTTTTGTTTATAGTTTTACACAGTATGCTTCAATCAAATTTCTTCAAAAGTCAGTTTTGTTAGTAAATGTGTTTTTCCTTTAACTGACTTTTTTTTACCTCCTTCAAACAAAAGTAAGGAAGCTAATTCATAAACGCATCTTCTGTATTAAAAAATAAAATGAAAACCTACACATACATTGCTTATAAGCGCTCATGAGCGCTCACAAACGTCCGTACTCGCCCGCGAGCCATGGGCCATGCCATATGTTGTTTTCGCTCTTGCCCATGAGCGTCGTGCGCTTAGCTATTGGGTTTGTTGCGCTCTTGCCCATGAGCGCTATTGAGTTAAAGCGCTCGCGCTCCCGGTCGTGAGCCTTTGAATTCTGCGTACGTTCGTGGGCGAAATATGAGCTGAGAGCGTTTTATGAGCGTTCATGTGTGAGCGTTTCCGTACCCTGGCTTTCTTATATCAGTTGCAGTTTCATAAGTTAAGTGCCGTACAAGCAGCAACAGGCCACCAGTGTTTTTAAAAAAGCTCTCCCATAAAGCATGTTCAGTAGTGTAAATATCGATGGTCCCATGCAAGACTACACTACTTAGTATAGTTTAAGTTATTTATGTCATTAAAACCGCCGCATCGACTTATATTTTTCATTTTTTTCATGCAGATCCGACAAAAAACCTTGAAATTATAGCTTAAATAACACTTAGTATACTACACTTTTTTAATACTTTTTCCAAGCATAATCACTTTAACTGCTCTTAGTATTTTTATTTTGGAAATTTTCATTTGTAACTTGTATACTATGTTGACATAGTATTGTTTGCCTGGAATTTTCATATTTCAAATGCACTCAAGTGCCAAATGGTATTCTTTTGTGTCTGTGCAAAAGAGATCGAAGATGACACCTAAGTAGGTGTTAGTATGATTCATACTGTTTCTTTCTGTCTCATGTCATATTCTAAATACCGTTACAATGTTTATGTCTGGAGAAACTTTGCACATTCTTGTTCCTGACCTAAGTTAGTCATAAAGTTTTTCCAAAAAAAATAGTAAATTATGGCATCTAGGGCGAGAAAAATGCTTTATCTTGCAAGAAAATTCAATGAAGTGAGTAAATACAAACATTAAATGTTATAAAACATTGTTAAAAATATAATTCAACTCAGATGAAAATACGAACTGTCCTGAGAACGAAGCCGGTGATTTCAAGATAATTGACGCCATGGATACAAGTAAATAATCCTTCCAAAGTTAATGTTATTTAAAAAAAAACGACTATGTAGGTACACAATACATACATACATATAAGGTGTGGTGGACGCAGCTTGACGTCAAGCTGGGTCCCCCACCAGTTTGAGGGGGAAGGGAATTTAGTACCAGGGCGTGATTGCGGTACTAAATTAGCATCAAATTAGCATCAAATTATTTCATCATTACATTTTTGAATTTCAATTGTGGTGGACGCAGCTTGACGGACCTAAATAAGAACAAGGTTTTGTTCAGGTTTTTTGCATTGGCATCCAAAAACTTTAAGATAAACATCACTCATAGATTTTAAGAAGAAGGCCATACCCAAAACGACAATAGTGTGCATGCCTTAATTGAAAAAAGTCAGAAAAATAAATTAGTCTACACACCAATCGAATGGTATTCAATTATAGGAAATGCAAACACCAAAAAACCGAATTACAAAGTAACAGATGTTGATCAGCATAGTGTGCTTAAGAGCCTGTTTTTCAGGACGAGATCATGCTTGTCTCGGGTTTAAACCCTGAAACGTATTTTTCAGTCAATTAAAAGTTAAATCCGAGTTTACTTACTTAATTTGATGAGTTAATTCAGGGACAGGTAAATTTTTGGTAAGGTTGATTTCCGTTGTGGCACCATCTCGTTTTGTATAGTGTAAGGCGTTAAAGTTGATATCCATAGTCTCACACTTCGATTTCAACAGATTTTTGACAGCTAAAAGATAAATTTAATCTTCTATTGAAAAATTGTTTCCGAGATAACCAGAGGTTAATATGTTTTCAGGAATGGCTTAGTTTTATTTAAATCAGAGTTAACTAGCCCTTAAGTAATAAGGTAGGTAAGGTACTTTCTATTCAAACATACAATTTTTTCACCAACAACCACCATCTAAGCTTTACGTTAGACCGCGTGGATTCTGACGACGAAGTATTAGCACTTTTCATTTCCGCTCGACCCATTGATATAACAGTAAAGTTGTTGCAGTTCTTGCAATATGATAATAATGACCCAACCAAAAGTAAAAAGTAAACTATACTATAACCGTTGTAATTGAGAAAAAAATTAATAAACGATCGAGGAAAACTGTTACTTTTATATTTTATATCCTCTTCAGATCTATTTTTATTTAAAATAAGTCTTCCCTTTTGCCTTTTCTGTCTGAGTTAGGTGCCAGTTATACCTATCATTGAACCTCATCAATGAAGATTTTGTTTATCAATTTTAAGGCATTTTGAAAGAAAATCATATATTTGATGGACAGATAAAGCTCACGACTTTTTTAATATTTTCATGCAATTTTTTTTTCAAAAATATCCAACTTTCCACATAAAATGATTTTTATTATTTCAAGGATTGAACTTCCTTAACTATAATCATTGAAATATTAAAATTATTATTATTCCACATTTTATGTGGAAAGTTGGGACTATTTGAAATTTATTTTTCTTTAGAAATATTAAATAAGTTCTTAACTTTAACCGTCCATAAAAAATACATGATTTTGCTTTCTAGACGTCTCAAAATCAATCAATAAAGTTTTCAATGATGAGTTTCAATGATAGTTATAACTGGCGCCTTACCCAAAATACAACAAAAAAATACATAAACATTGCAGCTTTTTATTAAAGAACAAAGCAAGCAAGAAGGCAAAAAGCTTTAAGTAATGTGCGCTTTTTAATGTTGTTTTTTTTTTTTTGTTTAAGTCTTTCTTGTTTACTTTCTTTCTTAACTTAGACTGTTGGTTTTCTTATGAAATTATTTAATTACATAATAAATATATTGATAGCATTAATTAAATCTAGATATTTGTCATTGTGTTTTTAAAGTTACTACACTTAATTACTTTAAAAAGAAACTCGATTAAACATTAATAAATTTATTTGATTTATTTTTGTGTTTTTCAATGGAATCACCATAGGGTGCTGCAAAGTTGACGAAAGAGGACATTGAAAAAGTTTTTTCGCTGTACGATAGGGTAAGTAAAAAAATGTCTACATAGATCTTATAAGCAAGCGTTTTTATTTTGATTGCGTGAGAAAAACAATTACGAAAGACAAAAGAAAAATTCTTTGAATGTCGGCGAACGACGTTTAACTATACAAGGGAAAATTATTGAACGACTCGACGTTGAGATCCCGGGAGAAAAGCCGGTATAAGAAACCAATTTCTGGTTTATTATACCTGATTTTCAGGTTGTTATTTTTCAACTCGGTCGATCAGGCTAACTGCTAGATACCTGATTTTAATGTCGTGTTAAATCAATGTAGATCGCAGGAGGTAGTATCTGATAGTAAAACTGTAAATTTGTCCTGCAAATCTAGTTAACTTTAAATAAAAACATGAATAAAGTATTCAACGTCCCGTAAATTTAACATGGATATCTAGTTAGTTTAACTTGTGGATGTGTTTCAACACTGGTATAGGGCTGGTTTTACAGGTGGCCAGGTTAAATTGAAATAATTTTATTTGGATGGCCTGTGTGTGTATAATTTAACACTAGTGTCACGTTGAAATCATCTGGCAGAGTGTTCCCTTAATATGAGGCCAGGTTAAATTTAACAAGTTAACATTGTAAAAATATCCATGAGTCATTCCATATGAAAACGTCGAAAAACAAAATTGAATTGTACATTATTATTTTAGATTTTATTCAAACTTTGTGAGAATATTCCTTATGGTTCAAAGGAAGGATATCCACCGTGTTTTAATTTTCTCCTGCCTCATTCCCCTCCTGTCCCAATTGAAGTATTTGAAAATCATCATTTTAGTGCTTCAGTATGTTTGGTTTAAAAAAATTTCTATTAGAGATATCAAAACGTTTGATATGACATATTAAAACCTAAAAAGAGTACTAGTTGTGACTTACATTTTAATTCACATAATCAATGTCAAACAATATAAGAAACGGTGCCGAAAGTACGATAAATACAAAAACAATTTAAACATTTTTTAAACAGTATTACACTGTTAAAAATAACACTAAAATATATTTGTTTTTGTGCATTTGTTGTTATTTTCAATGTGGTAAATATTTTTTAAGAAAATTAAAAATAATGGTTTTATTTACTTTTTATGGTACTTAATATATGAACCAAGTTTGAAGATTTTCCATCCACTTTTACACTTTTTCCGAAATTTTTAGTAAAACACTGAAAAAATACCCATGTATTTTGTATGGGAAATTTCAAGTTCTTGCCAGCACGTATTAACGTTGACCGATTTCAAAAATATTTTGCACAATATTTTATAAAACTACCTTGGGGGGGGGGGGGATACCACCCTAGTACACATGTAAATATAGTAAGACATTTAAAATACTCTTCAAAAACCTTTTATTTTTTGACTGGTACATCTTCTTTTAAACCACTGGTAAACGTATAACAGATTAAAATAAAACGAAACTTACAGGATTTAAAGATCAAGATAATAACTAAAGGTCGTGAAAGTTTCAAATTTTTTGGTTTGACTTGTTTTAGTATAAGTGTACTTTAAATTCAAGAAAAATTATGTTGTTGTGTTCGACAGTCGTGACACCAGTCAGTTGAAAACGACAAAAAATCAGAAAAACACTCGTACTTTCGGCACCATCTTTTATATTGTTTGACATTAATTATATGAATTAAAATATAAGTTGCAATTAGTACTCTTTTCAGGCTTTAATATGTCGTATCAAACGTTTTGATATCTTTGATCGAAATTTGTTTAAAGCAAAAATACTGAAGCTTTAAAATGAAGACTTGGAAATACTTCAAAGAGGACAGGAGGGGAATGAGGAAGGAGAAAATTAAAACACGGTGGATATCCTTCCTTTGAACCATTACGGATATTCTCACAAAGAAAAAAATCTAAAATGGGTTGGCATTTTCAATTTGACGATTTCATATGGAATGACTCCCATATAAAACGTTACTTCAACCAGATTTTTGGTAAAATAGAAATTCACAACATACATGGTAAAAAAAACATGACGTAAGTTTAAATTAGCGCTATATTCTAGTAAAAATTTCTTGTTTACCAGAAAACAGTGTTAAAATAACAGGTCATCTTCTTAAATCAACTTAAATATGGTAGTTTAGGCCACCAGGTTGATTTAGGACTTAATATAAGGTTATTAAAATCAGGTACATTTCTGAAATGTCTGTAAATTTATATGGGATTATGCACCTTGTAAGTTTAACAGAGCCCAGGTTAATTATTAACCTGACTTTTTTCTCTGAATGTAGTCATTGTTCACCGGTGCTGATTGGCAGACCATGAAGTTTGGACTCGATACCATCCCATCCCCCCGAAAGCAAATTGACGGATTATGATAAGATTTCCAATAACTTAAAAAAATGTGTCATGTTTTTGTTCAAATTTAGTTTGGTTAGTTCTTAGCTTAAATAATATCTTCCTATTTTATTAAAAAAAACACGAGAAGCCTTCAACTTTAACCAGAGCAGCGGTAGAAAATCTTCTCACAGTCTTTTTACAATATCAAATAATTGCTAAGTTGAAGATAAACTTTTTGACGCTTTTATTTTAATTTTTTTCAAAGCAATAGTAAGTCAAATTATTCATTAAACTTCTATTTGGATAAATGCAGGAATCGATTTTGAAGAATTTGAATTAATTGATCTAATTTATACTATTCCCCTCAGTTGGCTAGGTTGGCTGAACCAACCCTAAGATTTCGGCTAAGATACGTATTACAAATAAATTATTTGTATTAAAACTTGGATACATAATATCCTTTTAAATAAAAATTCATTATATAACCAGCAAACCTAATCAAATCAAAACACTAATTGCAACCTCCACGTGCTAAATTAATGCCCTACAAAGTATTATCTAATATTATTGTGTTTCCAATTTCGTGCGTCAACAAATCTCATAGTCCCCTTTCACACGAAGAAACAAGTTACTGGAGATTTTCTTGGTGTTGTCTCCTTTTTTTAGGCTAGACCATTCGCGTGAGATTTTCCAAAAAAATCTTACTTGAGGGGGGTAATATTTCCCCCCGGTTAAATAGGAGGGGCAATTTCATAAAAAAAAGAGGGTGGGTGCGACTGGCCACTTCCCATTGGCACCCTCAGAAGCTAGAGGCCCGATGTTATTTTATTATTTAAAAATCACCAATTCAAGATCTTCGAAAACATTTTCAGATGTTCAATACGCAATACAGTCATTGGCGGATACAAGGGGGGGGTCATGGGGGTCATGACCCCCCCCTGGGGCTTTTCCCCGATATAAAATATTAGACATATGAATTCAATCATAAACAAAAAATTTCACTGCTCAAAGGATATAATCTGCCTTCAAATTTATTTTAATTAAACGTGCGTATTTAAAGAGTTAAAACACAAAAATCAAAGTAAAAAATACATATCGTCGGCTTTCTGTCAAAACCAATTTCAAATTTGAAAAATTGCTTAGAAGATACAAAACACCGATTTAATAGGTATTAAAATGGAATTCTAAGATAATGAAAGGTTTTAAAACTGGTTGATAGAGCCAAAAGAAACCATGACACAGTTACTAGACATTGATATTCGAATTCAGTAATTCTTGTTGACCAAAAGTACATTAAAATGTCATTTAAGGACTTGCTTGGTTTTGACAGAAAGCCGACGATATGTATATCGTTCGTGAAAAGTTGAAAAAATAATTCTTCTGCCAAAAAAATAATAAAAGTTTTCATTTCAAGAATAATACAGAACTCTACTTTTTGTTTTAACTTAAAAATAAATTGAAATTGATTTGATGATTTTGTGAACATTTCTGACACCGTACACCGAATCAGATGACAAATTTCATGGCATCCCGTATATGTACTCTTCGAAAGGTTACTGGTCATTTAAGTTCAGGTAGTAACAGTAGATAATTTTTCAGACATAGAATTTTCAAAAAGTAATACTGAACCATGAAAAAACTTTGAAAATTCATTTAAAAAATGTATGTTACCAATGAATCTAGGAAACCTTTAATAACAAATTAGTGACCTTTGATATAAAATATTTGCTTTTTAAGATAACCTTAATAAGGTACCTAAAAATGTTTCTTCAGTGACCTGGAATGACTTAAAAAAAAAACTTTAAAATCCCATTAAAACAAATCCGCAACCAATTAATGTAGCTAGATGACATTTTATCAGCAGTCTTTTGAATTGGGCACAAATTACAAAACCGTGCGAATGAAAAACTCGCATTCGAGATCTTGCAAATAAAAGTAATACTAATTATGTGACCAACTCAGTTTTGAGTAGGTATTCGAGATTTCAATTTTGGAAATTTTGGTTGACATTGGCAAGATTGTAAGGTGAGAATGCAATGTTTTTTTTTTACTTAGTGTGAGATTTTTCAAGATCTATAAAGATCTGCAGTTTCGATATTTTAGAATTTGGTATCTTGCAATTTCTCACAGTGAAGTGCGAAAAATTGGGCGGTACTTGGAAAAACTCTTACAGCTGATTCAAAATTTTCTAAGGCCAACTCAACAAATTTATAAAATTAAACTTTTTGGACTTTTTACTGATCACATACATTCTTTGCAAATATCCTAAATGACATATCGCTTGCTTAATCTCAAAATCAAGGTCTAGCAACCATTAGGCAACTAAGTTGTAAATTGCGATTAATTTTTAGTTTCTAGCGCTATGAAGTAACTTTAAGTATTGAGCAACTCAGAGACTTTTGAGTGGTAGCAAGCCTTTTTTTATGGAAAAACCACCTCATTTTACTTCGTTTTCCCAAGACTGTAATTGCTTACGCTTTCCCACTAACTTGGGTGCACCATTTTGGGAATACAAAGATTTTTATTTTGTTATTTTGACGTTTCATGAATTTGTTTTGCTCGGGGATGTCATTAAGGAAATTGGTACGTATAACAAAAGTAGCTTCTAGTCACCAGGCAAAAGATCAAAATAGATCTTGTAGAGTAAATACGATCTTATTGTAAAGAGTTAAGATTTTAGGGCCAAAAAAAAACTTTTCCTAGACAAAATTTTCAGTATCTAGTGGCATGATGGTTCTGGTTTCAATTCCTTAATTAGTTAATTTATTTTTTCAAAAAATATTTGTAATGGAAATAAAATGTACGACTGTATTGCAGCTACTTGCTCTGATGTTCAAGTTGCCTATAATTAAGAACTTTTAAAATATGCCAGTAATTACATATATAAAAAATATATAAAATGAGGGCATTTAAATTGTTCTTTTAATTGTTTAACAACTTTTCAAATAGCTTAAGGCTTAAAACCAATTTGATAACTTGAAGAAATATGAATATAAGCACAAAAAAAAACCTTGTAGTGATTTTCTAAAAAAGCAATTTTTTATATTAAATTTAATAATAATTAATTTTAAAATACATTTATAAACTAGTTTCAAAACAATTCACCAACGCGTTCTTGAAATATCTTCTTAAAAGGCCAACATTTATTTTTTATTTTGATATGCAATTTTATTGAGATTTTTATGGACCTTTTGCATGCAAATTTTGATTGAAATTTCTTGAACAAATCGAAGTTCAAAAAGCCTTAAATGGCAGGTACCATTATTTAAAGTTTTTCGGATTTTTTTCCAGAATGTTCACCATACCTACAGTAATCCATTGGTTTTATTAAATTCGTTGAAGCCGTTTTTCAGATAAGTAAGCTTTTTCTTAATGGTATTTTGTTGGTATAGTTTTAGAAAGTAAGAAATATACCCTCCGAAGAATTGAAAAAAAAATAATTTAAAAATTTGAAGAAAATTGCTTCAGTGGTTTAGGCTGTAGCTGTAGGCCATGGAATAGACAGACAGACAACCAGACAGAATTGTGCCACCCACTTTGCTCGAATACAAAACTAGCTTTATATCGTAAGTAAAAATTTTTTTTGGGTGCAATACTTTACTGAAGTTTTAAGAAACGTGACCCCCCCCTGGGGCAAAGTCTGGATCCGCCCTTGAATACAGTATCAAGTGAAGACCACAGATAGAGCCCAAACCTTGTTTAAACATTGAGTAGAATGAAGATTTTTAGGAAGAAGAATTTTGCTAAACAATTTTTGGTAAAGTTTTTTAATTATACGAGTATAAACACGTGTTTAGAAGAAAATTACCCCGAAAGTCAATTTCATTGTTTGTTCTTAAGTTATTGGAGGAGAAAAACTTTTTCAACAATTTTCAGCAGTTTGTTTTTATTAAAGCTAGTATGTTTTCATATTTCTACCAATTTTTTATTACATATATATGCCTAGATTCAAATTAACCCGAAGTCTATAACATTATTTGTTCTTGAAATATTTTGAGACTAAGGAAATTCAAGAATGGTTTTGTATTGTCAATATCTTCATTCGTTCTTGGGATTATGGCGAACGAAAACAAAGAGAAGGAAAGTAAGAACGTACGAATGTAGGTAGGTACAAACACAGACATCGCTCTAAATATGATTGATTTCGATTATAGGGAGCTCGAAACGTGAAGATAGGTCTAAATTTTCGATTCGAAAAATCGGACCAGTTACAAAGGGAAGCTAAAAATTAAATTATATAGAAAACAATTAGTTAACAACAACAATCACTGTATAACCTCTTGAAAAGCCAAAAATCCATTCTTTATTTATTTTAAAATTTATTTTAAAATTAAGTGTCTTTGATGAACAGTTTTGTTCATTGTTTCAAACTCTATATTTTGAAAAAAAAATCAACTTCCGTTTTCAAGATTTAAAGTTTAAAAAATAATTTAGGTGAAATTGTTTATTAAAAAAATTATTTGAAACTAAAGAATACTGTAACTGTCGCCGTTGTTTTTAAACAAGTTTTTTACTAAAAAAAATATCAGGCCCTCTCATTAGATTTATTTTTCTTGTCTACTTCCAAGCTACATGCTTTGATTTCTTAGTAGATCTTATGCGAATGTCCAAGTATACAAACAAAAATAGGCAATTTGCTTAAAAGTTTCATTTCTTCCTTTGGAGCTAATTTAGGCCCTTCCAAATATATATAGTCAAACAAAATTAGACAAAAAATGTCAAAACTACGAATAAGTTCCTACAAAACTGAATTTTGGTAGAGAGCTTTGTTTTGGCGTTTTAGACATTTCCTGAAAAGTTCAGTAAATATTGGCCGGGGCTAAATTTAACTATTAAGTTTTTTTTTGAAAAAATGCAATGGTACAAATTGTAGCTAATGTTATTTTACATAAAAAAGATTAACATAATATTTTTCAAACAAGCAATATATTCTGAGAAAATTATGCAAGAACTTCACGGTGGAGCAAATTTTGTCAAAAAAATTAAATTTCATTAATCGATGCTCAAATTTTTTTGTGCGAATTCAATTTGGCAACATTTCCTCTTTATAAAACCAGTTTTTTGGGGTGTCTAGGGTAAGGGGAAGACCGCCGTATTGAAATGAAATTTACTCTTACAACAAATCATGAAAGAAAAACACATAGACAGTAAAATTATCTAAACTTAATAGTGAATGATGAGTTTGGTTGTTCAATCTGGAACTTCTTATAATAGTTAGAGTTTTTTTTGCTCACAGTTAAATGTATCGAACAACATAAGCGATGGCATTTCTTTTCATTCCACATTCTATTTTCAGTTGTAATTTTTTGTTGCTGTCTTAAAAGAGCCATTTTGGCACAATTAATCATCCTTTTAGAGGATGCCATAATTTCTGCAAATGACGTCGTACGTCAATAATATTTGAAATTTGTAAAATAGATATCTCTAAAATATTTTTGGAAAAACAATGAACCGCTATACTCCCTAAGAGCGTGGTATAATTGTGTCTATTTTGGCTACTCAAAATCAGTCAGTAGTTTTAGCGCAACGTGAATTTCGAAGTCGATTTCCTACTCGTGTTGCACCAACTCCGCAAACAATACTGGTCGTTCGGTAGAGAATATCATGGTTGTGGCTGCCGTTGTCGCTGAGAACAAAGAAACATCAACCAGACGAAGGGCCACGCAATTGGGCATCACCAGACGGACACTACAGCGGATTTTAGTGAAAGACTTACACATGTTTTCGTACAAAGTGCAAAAAGTGCATCAGTTAATGCTTCCTGACCTTCAGTCGCGAGTGAATTGCTGCCAAGCCCTCCTCAATCTCAACAACGAAAGGGACGATTTTGTGTCGAAAATCATCTTGAGTGACAAGGTTCATTTCCACTTAAGCGGTTACATCAATAAATAAAATTTTCGTTTCTGGGGAACTGAAAATCCAAAAGTGATCCACTCAAAGCCACTGTGTGGTGCAGCGTTTACGCGGGAGGAGTGATTGGGCCGCATTTTTTTGAGAACGCATCGGCAATATGGTCACTGTTACAGGTGAACCGCACAGGGTCAAGTTAAAAGACTTTTTACCGCCAGAATTGCATGAGCGGTGCTTGGTGAACATGTGGTCTCAACAAAACGATGCAACCGCACACACAGCAAGAGCCACAATGGATATTCTGAAGGAAGCTTTTCCTAGTCGAGTAATTTCCCGATTTGGTGATTTGGCATGGACAGCAAGATCGCCTGATTTAACCATCCCAGACTTTTTCCTTTGGGGCAACTTGAAGTCGCGGGTCTATGTCAACAAGCCTCAGAAAATTGCAGCCCTAAAGGAGAATATTCGACATGAATGCGAACTTTAATCACCGGAAGTCTTGAAAAAAGTTGTGCACAATGCGATAAAACGGGCACAAATGTGTATCACCACTGACAGCAGCCACTTGTGTCAGATATAATGTTTTCTACTTAACAGAACAAATTCTAAGGGTTTAAATAAACATATCCATTGACCAAAATCAATTTTTTTTATTTAGGTAAAAAGTTATTTAAAAACTAAAACGGGTGACTAATTTCGCGCCACCTTGTATTACTATGAGTAGTATAAACTAGAGGGTACGAGGCCACCGGTATCACCGGTACCACAGGTATCACCGGTACCACCGGTATCACCGGTACCACCGGTATCACCGGTACCACCGGTACCACCGGTATCACCGGTACCACCGGTATCACCGGTACCACCGGTACCAATTTGGGTTCTGATCTATGCTATGCTAAATACCGGTGTTATTTTGGGTTCTAGACCATGCTTAGCAAACGTTAGAACGCAAAAACGTAAAATTCACGTTCACGTTAAAACGCAAAAACGTAAAATTCGCGTTAAAACGTAAAATTTACGTTCACGTTAAAACGCAAAAACGTAAAAATTCACATTCACGTTAAAACGTAAAATTCACGTTCACGTTAAAACGCAAAAACGTAAAATTTACGTTTACGTTAAATCGCAAAAACGTAAAATTCACGTTCGGAACGCAAAAATCACAATAGGAAACTGAACAAAATCATGAACAAAACATGATGTTTAAGAGTTAAGTTTTCAGAAAAGGTGGTCCATATGAGTGAAGAGAGAAAAGAATCGTTAAGTAAAAAGACATGTATATATTTTTTTATTTTTTAATTAAATTTTAATGTTTAAAAAAATGGTTAGTATTGCTGCTAGGGGGCTTACATCAAACCCCCCTTTATAAGCTTTTATTTTTAAAGAATACAGCAGGTTTGCCACAAGGCTGTAAATGTTGGTAGTATCCACATTACCAACCTCCTCCAAAGCAGCATCCTGAAGCTGCTGGAACTCCCAGCATTGGCAGCCATATTTTGCTAGCCACTCTTCCATCTGTTGTGTAATTTTTATACTTGCGTCCTGATGATTCATGTTGCTTGTATATATTTTTGCTATAAACTGATGATTATGATGATGATGCTCAAAGTATTTATACAAAAAAAAAGAGGGCAACAAAAAAATACACATACAAACATTATAAGTATTTGTATGCAGACCATTACAATCCACACATTTTCAGAGACCCTCTGATTTTCGTAGCACACTTTCAATAAATTTAAAGGATGTTAAAAGTCATCAGAAATAAAAATCAAATAGGATCAACACTATATTTCTGTAAGGATGGATGTCAACAATTAAAATTTACGATTATGCTATTTGCATTGGTATATCAAAACTCTGATGCATCGATAGCATCATGTCAATGATCGGACTAATAGAACTTGACCCCTCTATCTGATGCCTTAGAATTTTTGAATGGAATAAATTTTGAGGATGTTTAAAGTCAACGGAAATAAAAATATTTTAAAAATATTTAAATAAGGTTAGCACTATATTTCTATAAGGATGAATGCCGGCAATTAAAATTTACGATTATAATACGTGCATTGATATATCATCATTTGACTAAGAGGACTTGACCATCTATATCTATTGCTTTAGGATTTTTCCTGGATTGAGGTAATAATTAGTGTAACAAAAGCCTAATACCCCACTACCATCATAGCATTCATTTGTCTAATAGGGCTATACCTCCTTTATCTATTGCTTTGCTAGCATCATGTCAATCATATTACTAAACCCTGTCCCTTATCATTAAAATCCTGAAAAATGGTCCAAGGGTTATTTTTATTGCGGAATACAAATGTATGTTAATAAGGTCAACACATTATTTTATCTATAGGGATGGATGCCGACAATTAAAATATGCATTCATGATGATCGCAATACATAAATTTATCCAACTGCTTCCTTATTTACACCGATGATATCCCAAGTGTCAACAATACAAATTTATGATAAGGTTAACTGCATGAATGAATGCGTGGAAAAACTCTATTTTTCTACTATTAGCAATCAATATGATATAAGCATGCATTATTACCCCCATACTTACATACTTTTCATTAGTTACTTTTCACCCCAAAGAAACCTTTTGCAATGTGTAATACGACATTTAGGATCATATCCTGTATATGACTACTTTCGTACCCTTAATAGCAAATGAATAAACATACAAATGTTATGATATTCCTATATTATTTTGAAGTGGTGATGTAAATTAAATGGAATGAGCAAATCTTGAATAATAACACATGCTTTTTTTTTTTTTTTTTTTAATAATATTGTACGAGTATTTTATTTATATATTTTCTGGTTTTATTTTTAGGTTTACATTAAAAAATAAAAAAAAAAATAATAATAATCCTTAGACAATTCTGTTAACAACTTGGTCAAGTGGATTGTATTCAATAATCCGATCATGAAGCATGAGGCAGTAAGCTGAAGTATTTGCAGGAATGTTATGCGTATATCGATAGGTCCTGTTTTCAAAGTCTCATTTTGATGTCTGTAGTCTATAATAAAAATTGGAGCACGGGATTTAAATAGATCCCAAGAAAGCAAAGGTTCAGTGTTGGTTTTATTGTAGTAAGTTCTTTGAAGATCCGTATACATTTTGTAGAACAAGCTAGCTATATCTATTTCTTTCGAAAGAAATATTAAGATCTTCATGAGGATATACATCAGAGTTTAGATACACTTTTAAGTCTGTTAAATCACAATGGTCAAACGTTGTAGGATCAGCAGATATTTTTTTATTTTTTGCAGTTTGTAGTGCAAATACAATGTATCGGGGTTTTTCTATTTGCATTGTTGTTTTAACGTTCCAGATGTGATGGTCAGAGCTTGATAACATGGGATACTCATAGAGACCCCAGTTTCGGAAAGCAATTTTCATAAAACTATTTGCATTTATAGATTTATATAGATTTAATTTCATCGAATCTGATAAAGTCACGTGTGGTACTCTCCACTGCACCTTATGTAGTTTTATTTGTACATTTTCATCAGTTGGGGAGATTATAGCGTTTTCATCCATCCTAGAACGAGTGAGAATTAGATCATGACGAGCATTGGGAATAATTTGTTTATAATCTTCGGCAAAACCCAAAAGCTTATTCAATGGAATGCAGTAGTTAAAATGAAATGGTTTCAAATAAATAACTGAATCAGGAGACCATGTAGCATTTAAAAGCATATCACTCTCATTTTTTGTCAACGATAAATAGTTTTTGATTGTTGTTGTAATCCCCACATTTCAATTGTAATCAATTTCCTTTCCATTCAGCTCATAACGTATTCCGTCGAAGAGAAAAGCCATTGCATTGTTTACAAGTCTTGTGCTGACTATTTCTTTTCCATCTGTCTTCGATAGTGATCCTTCAACATATAGAAAACTTTCCGAAGGAAAGGACGTTTTTACTCTGGATGATTTCGCTGCTTTTGAAGCAAATTCATTAACCCTAGCCAGTGGATTCAAGCCAACAAAGAAGCTATCGGAGTTGGAAATGGGTCTAAAATATAACATTTATACCTTGCGAAAGGTTACGACACGGTGGGGTGATAGAATCGTAGCGGATCTGGGCGAATATACGGTAAGATAAAATTTTTCTCGTTCTGCTTCCTTTATACAAAATACTTGAAAATTATTTTTTTTCTTATAGGTCTTTTTACCGATAAGATACGCAAAGCTGTCCACAGAAAGGATATTACTAATTGGAGGAGACTCTTATGCTTTAGAGAAAACATATCAACGTGGATCAACGTTTGAGCTGAAATTTACAAAAATATAAATAATTTTATGTTAATATAATTTATAAGCATATATATATATATGTATATATATATTTATAAATATATACATATAAGAAAAAGAAGCAAAATTAAAATTTTTAAAAATCAAATTTATTTCTTTTATTAATTATACAGAATTTTGTTTTTATCGATCCAAGAGTTATGTTCTGGTGGGAATCCCAACCATTTTACAAAAACTTTATTTCCTCTCATTTGTAGAACTTTTTCAACTAGATATACATCACCACAATCAGTTTTCAGCAGTTCTAGTTCGTAAAAGCCTCCTTGAATAGGTTTTCCTTGAAAGTCTTCGAGAAGATATGTTATAGGTTTTGTTGCTTGGACTTTTCTTATTTTAAAAACCTCAGTAGTCCAGTTAGGTGTATAACCTTTTTCGAATACATGTTTATACTTGCTAATTCTTACGTTATCACCAACTTTGAATTTTCTTTTACTAAACACTTCTTTCTTATTTTTGAAAAGTGATAACATTGACTTTGAATTTTTCTTGTTTACATCTGCAGGTTTACATTGAATCGTTCGGTGGAAAGAATGATTATAATCATAAAGCAATTTCTTATAATTATTTATCCACTTATAGCTTCCATTGAAACTAAATTCTTTCCACATTTTTTCCTTATTGGTTCTATTAAATCTTTCAATAATTGAAGCCTTCAATGAGCTGAATGTAGAATAATGATTAATTTCATGTTTTTCCATCAAACTCTTGAAGTTTGTATTGAAAAATTCCTTTCCATCATCAGTCTACAAGTTCTTTGGAATCCTAGAAGAATTAGTAAATATTTCATCCATTCCTTTTGAAATAGTAATGCATTTTTTGTTTTTCATTGAGACAACCCAAGTGAATTTTGAAAAAGCATCGATAACTGTCATCAAATAATTAAATCCATTATTTTTGTCGCTGTAAGGTACTCGTATCATTTCAACCAGATCTGCTTGCCACAAGTCATCATATCCCTTTATGATAACATGACGACGTTTGAAATTTCGCCGTGTAGCCTTATGTAACTCTTCAACAACCTTTCGCTTACTCATATTTAAAAAGAGTGACTTCATATAAATAAAACAAATCTTTTATATATTTTTATAAATGTATGCTTTTATTCCAATCTTTTATATAATAACATCAATTTCTTAATTCTAACCAAACGGTTTTCTACCATATAGCAGGCGCAAGTATCGGGTCCTAGCTTACATTGGTTGAATGCCCAGCAGCAATTGGAGTAATGATGTCCGTGAATAGTTTCAGTGTAATGTACATTATCGAATCTTATAAGCAGGGAAATGCAAGTTAAGATCTCTTCATAATGCTCATCCAATACATTCTTGCGATGAGTTTTTAAAAAATCAAAAATGTTTTTAACTATGACTTTTGAGTCCATTTTTATAGTTGTTGCTGGTTAAAGTGTTGAATGCTTACTAACAATTTTTTACTTTTTGTAAGAGGAATTAACGTAAAATGAAAAATATTTGTAACACATACAACAATAAAACTTTGAAAACTATTTAATATTCATAATAATAGCATTTGTATTTGTGATTTTTTTAAAATTGGGGTGGGAATATTTTTCTTGCTTCTATTAACTATAAAATACAGACACATAAAATTAATACAAATAACAACATTTTTTTACTTATTTTAATCTATGGGTGTAAAGGGTACATTAGGAAACATCATCTTCATTAAATATTCAACTTTTTTTTTTATTTTCTTGTCAATATACTTTTCCTCTATGGAGTCTTTAAGATTTTTTTGAGAAATTAATTGTGATGCTTTGTTTTCTTGTTCCATACTTTTTATTGTTTCCTTTATCGTAGAGTCTATGTGGTTTTTTAGCATATGAATTTCCTTATTAAAAGTGGATAAAACTTCCATTAAAGAAGAATTTATGTGGTTTATAATGCTTGATTCTTTAAGACTTACGAGTATTTGATCATCAACATATCCTTTACACACGGCTTGGTGGGGGTATTCAGGATTACTTCCAACATTGTTTAAATATCTACTTTCTATATCAAAATCACCAGAGGGTAAGAGTTTAAAACCCAATCCTGGAGGACCCACAATACCTCTGGTTTTTGGAGTAGGTTTGAAGTTCCTACCGAACTTGTCGACGTTCATTGTTCAAATGTTAAGTTTTCTTTTTAGTATGATACTAATATATAATATTTGATTCCTTCAATTCTTCAATTATGGAAGTGATTTCATTCTGATGGTTATCGTTACCAGCATTTTTAGATGCTATCAAAAGTCGTAGTCTATCCACAAGTTCATTTGGATCATTCCAGTATACATATTCAATATCTTTGTTTGTGTATTTCATTTCAGTAATACTAGAATAGGATTTTCCTATTTTTGCATTATCATTTTTAAGTCCAGCGACAATAGCCTTTATTATTTGTGTATATTTCACACCTCTGTTACTCTTAATTCGAGAAGAACTATCATGATTCATTCTGTATGCATTAGTTTTTTGGAGGATTTTCGAATATTGTTCTAAGTCATCCTTAGTATATTTTTGCTTACAAGGATTTTTCTTTAACACCAATTCAATGAGACCCGGAGTTCGAGTAAAAATTTCATCATCAATGATAATATTCTTATCACTCATTTTAAAGCTACATTTTCCTAGTTTTACAGATTGAGTGTTTGCATCAAAATATGGTCCATAGGCCGTATCACGATTCGACTCTGACAATAGTTTTTGTTGATTGAAAGACGATGATTTATTAGCACTATCAAAATTTTTTGGTGTACTGAATAAAAAAGTATTATCTGGACTATTAAATTCTAATGAAGGTGATTCTGCTCACTCATGGTCCTCCTCATCCTTTTCATTAAAAGATTTGAAATGTAGCTTACGACGTTTCGATGTTTTTATATTATCCTCTTGTTGTGATTCTTCTTTTTTAATATTTCCAACCAATTTTTTCAACGGTTCAACGATGGGTTTGAAAGTGTTTTCCAACTCAGTTTCTCGCATCATTTTACCAGTTTTTAGTTGAAAATATTTATTTTTTAGCACATTTCGCGTTTTTATTAGATCGTTTAACACACTTTCATCCATTTTTTATAGTACAAAATATGAGACAGTATTTAAATATTTATTTTATTATGATTATATATGATGGACTAGTACCTCCAAACAGTGGTGCTGATGTAATGTGTTGCTTTCAAATGATAAATGTATATTTATAGTATTGCAATTTTATGAAAACTGTTTTTATATCGACCTTTTTCAATGGTGCTTTCCTTGTCTATAACCAGAAAACCGAAATTATCAGCCCAACACTGAGAACATAATTCCTTAAACTGATTAAATGTCATATCAGAGTTTATATGATCTTTGTAAACATGCATCAAATTCAATTCATCTTGTTTGAAAAGAATAATAAAATTAGCATTGTCTCTAATTAAATGTTTTGGTATATGGGTATAGGACTGACATACTCGTAAGTAAAAACTATCAACTCCATAATGACGACCCATGCAAAAATAATCTCTTATGTTATTTTGTTTCTGGCATGCAACATCATCGAATATAAATATTGAATTATTTTTCGCGTCTGATGGGGGTATTATCTCGGAATTTTTTGAAAATGCATTGCATTCCATTCCTTTCACGGATGTAATTAGCTTTTTGAGATATATATATTTTGGTTGATGTAAGGATTTAGAATAAATATAAATATTTTCAAACTTTAATCCATTCGGGTCGAGAAGAATACTAAGCATAACATTTGTTTTTCCACAGTTTGATGGTCCAACGATAATTCCTCGAATACTGTTTTGGAATAATGAACCATGTTTTTTTTTTATTTTGACTTTGGAATCAAAGTTTTTTACTTTAATAACTTCTGACTGCTTTACGAAGCGCATAATGCCGACTGATAGCTTTTACAATAAAACATAACATTTTTATATGATTATATTCATATGTGTTTCAACCTCCAAGTAGGAAGGTATAAAAATTATAATATGATTGAGCACAACGTTCGAAGTCATACTCATAATAGTTAAAAGAAAATCAATTGAAGGAAAGGGGCTTTTGAATACGGTTATAGACAAATTACCATTTGAGCTACATCTTCTTTCATATAATTATTGTGGCCCCGGAACTAAATTGGAAAAACGATTACGTAGAGGAGATAAGGGGGTTAATAAACTGGATGAGGCTAGTCGTTTGCATGATATTACATATTCTAAGAGTAGCTCTGTCTCAGATCGACACGTTGCTGATAAAATTCTAACTGAGCAAGCGTGGAAACGATTTAAAGCAAACGACTCTTCAACGTCTGAAAAGTTAAGCGGCCTTTTGGTCACCAACATGATGAAGGCGAAAACAAAGTTCGGTATGGGTAATAAAGAGAATAAAAAAAAAACTATCCGAGCTTGTAAGAAAAATATTTTTAAAAAGGCCATAACTGAAGCAAGAAATGCTATTAAAAGCAATATCAATTGTTGTGATACAACATCTATGGCAAATATTGCTCTGAAAGCTGCAAAAAATGTTTTTAAAAATAAAAAAAAACAAAATATACAAACTCCAAGAATAATCCCACTTCCAAAGAGAGGTGGTTTTCTTCCATTTCTAGCTCCTATTCTAGCTGGTTTATCAGCTGTTGGATCTTTAACAGTTGGAGTTGCCGGAGTTGCAAAAGCACTCAATGACGTTCATGTTGCTAAAAGAGCTTTTGAAGAAAACAAACAACATAATAAGGCTATGGAGGCAGTCGCTATTCAAGGGAAGGGGTTATACTTGAAACCATATAAAAATGGTCTTGGTTTATTTCTAAACACACCTAATACAAAAAACTGATTGATTTGCTGCCTAAGAGACCCTTAAATAATCATGATATTCTACGGTTTGGAAAGAAACATCTCAAGCACTTTAGAGGAGTTTTTATGCGAGACTCATTACCAAAAACCTCTACGGATCAAGAGTGTGGCGTTATAAATTTGGATAGTGAAGCTGGTATGGGTACTCATTGGGTAGCATATATTAGAAATAAAATATATAATATTATAAAGTATTTTGATAGTTTTGGTAATTTAAGACCACCAACTGAAGTAATAGACTATCTTGGTAATCAAATAAATTATAATTATATTCGAGAACAAGATTTTGATACATTTATATGTGGACATTTATTCTTAAGATTTTTATTAGACCAATGTTGAAATGTTTTCAAAAGTTTAAATAAAAAATGAATAAAACCATGTGAACACATCAAAACTGTCTCAATTTTCTTTTAACCAGGATGTCGCTAACATTAACATTAAGTGGGAATGAATCAAGTCTCAATGCAGAATATTTTCCACCAATTGTACTGAAATCTAATTATGTTTGCGGGCTTATAGATTTTCAAACATATAACTCTATACCAAATGTAGATGAGTTTAATAATTTGATTTGATAATGTTATCTCGCTTCCTATTGGTTCATATGAGATAGAAGATATAAATAATTTAATACAAACAAAACTTAATGATATTAACAAAAAAAAAAAAATTAAAAAAGTGAATTTAAAATCAAGGCCAATATAAACACTCTAAAATGTGAAATTTTCAGCTCGGAAGATATTGACTTCTCTAAACCGAATTCAATTGGATCTCTTTTAGGATTTAGTGAGAAGCTGCTGAAGGCAAATAGGCAATATGAATCAGATCTCTTCGTCGATATAAATAGAGCTAATGCCATACGCATTGAATGTAATATTATAGATGGAACGTATATTAACAATCAACCTGCGCATATTTTACATGAATTTGATGTTAAAGTAAGTCCAGGCTATAAAATCATAGAAGTTCCGAAAAATATCATTTATTTACCCGTGAACGTCAGACGAATAACATCGTTGTGTTTAAAGTTCATAGATCAAGACGGAAAAGTTATAAATTTTAGAGGAGAGACATTAACGGCTCGATTACATTTACAACCGCAGCCATGATTGTATATGAAAATATAATTAGCACAATCCCATATAAAAACACCGTCGAAAATAATTCATTACTTAATCAAGCTTCGAACTCAGCCGCGGTAACACATAATCTTACAAAGCATAATCAGGATTTCTTACTCTCATTGGGGTATATCATAAAATATTGAAAATCAAAAACAAAATATAGCAATATGTTGAACATTTTCCAAGAGCCCGAAATCTATGAAAGTGTTTCTAAATATGAATATCATACTTACTCACCATATCAAAACAATTTTGAAAAAAATGACATCGTTCAGATTTGCATACAACACCAAAATCTTAATGTTCTTCCTTCGGAAAGTTTTCTATATGTTGAAGGATCACTATCGAAGACAGATGGAAAAGAAATAGTCAGCACAAGACTTGTAAACAATGCAATGGCTTTTCTTTTCGACGGAATACGTTATGAGCTGAATGGAAAGGAAATTGATTACAATCGAAATGTGGGGATTACAACAACAATCAAAAACTATTTATCGTTGACAAAAAATGAGAGTGATATGCTTTTAAATGCTACATGGTCTCCTGATTCAGTTATTTATTTGAAACCATTTCATTTTAACTACTGCATTCCATTGAATAAGCTTTTGGGTTTTGCCGAAGATTATAAACAAATTATTCCCAATGCTCGTCATGATCTAATTCTCACTCGTTCTAGGATGGATGAAAACGCTATAATCTCCCCAACTGATGAAAATGTACAAGTAAAACTACATAAGGTGCAGTGGAGAGTACCACACGTGACTTTATCAGATTCGATGAAATTAAATCTATATAAATCTATAAATGCAAATAGTTTTATGAAAATTGCTTTCCGAAACTGGGGTCTCTATGAGTATCCCATGTTATCAAGCTCTGACCATCACATCTGGAACGTTAAAACAACAACGCAAATAGAAAAACCTCGATACATTGTATTTGCACTACAAACTGCAAAAAATAAAAAAATATCTGCTGATCCTACAACGTTTGACCATTGTGATTTAACAGACTTAAAAGTGTATCTAAACTCCGATGTATATCCTCATGAAGATCTTAATATTTCTTTCGAAAGAAATAGATATAGCTTGTTCTACAAAATGTATACGGATTTTCAAAGAACTTACTACAATAAAACCAACACTGAACCTTTGCTTTCTTGGGATCTATTTAAATCCCGTGCTCCAATTTTTGTTATAGACTGCAGACATCAAAATGAGACTTTGAAAACAGGACCTATCGATATACGCTTGGAGATGAGAACATCAAAAAACATTAACAGATTTGTCTAAGGATTATTATTATTTTTTTTTTATTTTTGAATGTAAACCTAAAAATAAAACCAGAAAATATATAAATAAAATACTCGTACAATATTATTAAAAAAAAAAAAAAAAAAAGCATGTGTTATTATTCAAGATTTGCTCATTCCATTTAATTTACATCACCACTTCAAAATAATATAGGAATATCATAACATTTGTATGTTTATTCATTTGCTATTAAGGGTACGAAAGTAGTCATATACAGGATATGATCCTAAATGTCGTATTACACATTGCAAAAGGTTTCTTTGGGGTGAAAAGTAACTAATGAAAAGTATGTAAGTATGGGGGTAATAATGCATGCTTATATCATATTGATTGCTAATAGTAGAAAAATAGAGTTTTTCCACGCATTCATCCATGCAGTTAACCTTATCATAAATTTGTATTGTTGTCACTTAGGATATCATCGATGTAAATAAGGAAGCAGTTGGATAAATGTATGTATTACGATCATCATGAATGCATATTTTAATTGTCGGCATCCATCCCTATAGATAAAATAATGTGTTGACCTTATTGACGTACATTTGTATTCCGCAATAAAAATAACCCTTGGACCATTTTTCAGGATTTTAATGATAAGGGACAGGGTTTAGTAATATGATTGACATGATGCTAGCAAAGCAATAGATAAAGGAGGTATAGTCCTATTAGACGAATGAATGCTATGATGGTAGTGAGGTATTAGGCTTTTGTTACACTAATTATCACCTCAATCCAGGAAAAATCCTGAGGCAATAGATATATGTAGATGGTCAAGTCCTATTAGTCAGATGAGTGACATGATGGTAACGATGTATCAGGGTCTTGATATATCAATGCACGTATTATAATCGTAAATCTTAATTGCCGGCATTCATAGATCAGAACCCAAATTGGTACCAGTGGTACCGGTGATGCCGGTGTTCTCGTACCCTCTAGGGTGATGCCGGTGTTCTCGTACCATCTAGGGTGATGCCGGTGTTCTCGTACCATCTAGGGTGATGCCGGTGTTCTCGTACCATCTAGGGTGATGCCGGTGATTCCGGTAATGCCGGTGATGCCGGTGTCCCAGAACCCTCTAGGATGATGCCGGTGATGCCGGCGATGCCGGTGTCCCAGAACCCTCTAGTTTATACTACTGACGTAGCCCCACAGGAAATAGTCTAACGGCGTCAAATCGCACGACCGAGGTGGCCAAGCGACTGGACCATTTCGTGAGATAACACGGTCTTCAAACTTGGTTTCCAATAAATTGATTGTGACATTCGCTGTGTGGCTTGTGACGCCGGCCGTCCTGTTGGAACCACATGTCCTCCAAGTCCATAAACCACACCAAACCGTAATTTTTGCGGGATGCAATGATGATTCATGGAGTTCGTGTGGATTGCTGCCTAACCAATACCGCATATTTTGTTTATTGACGAAGCCATTCAGCCAGAAATGAGCCTTATCGCTGAAGATGATTTTTTTTTTTTCGCTGAGGCCATTGACTTCGAATGTCGGTGGTAAATTTTAATAATTTCGACTCGTAGTTGGCTCGTATATCTTTTCATCATGAAATGGCAAACCTTACTGAAGAGAAATGACAAAAGAGCGGCAAGAAACATGGCGTCGTTTGCTGTCCCTGTTGCTCTACTTTTGTAGCGTACCTGTTGAAAAACCCTTTACTTCATCTAAAAACTGAATAGTAGAACAAACTCTTTTACAAAAGGTTAAAAACATTTTTGTTAGTGTTGCTATTTTGTTGTAATGTTTTTTTAACCCTTTAAAGTACTTTTTTTATAAAATGAACCAAACCACCACTTTTGCGCTCAATTTCGACTTAGCTGCCATATAATGAAATATAGTAGTTCTCATTACCTTTCAAATAACATAAGTTTCATCACTGTTGAGCAATATTGAAAGTGAGCCCAAAGTCCATACAAAAGTGTAAATAAAGCTCGCCATTAATCTTTATTAATCTCTGTCGGAATTTTTTCGAAGTGTTATAGTTATACATATGTCTTATATAACGACCATCTAACTAAATTATATTTATTTCTTTTAAATAAAGCTTTATTCTTTTAAAACAAAACTAAGGGCCTTATTGCGAGAGTCTCTTCAAAATAGACTCTAATTCGAATAGACTTAAAGTCAACTATCGGTATTGTGAAAGTATATTTGTAAATATTTTTCTATTTGATTTGTTTTTTTTCTGTTTGATAGAAATCTCAAATCTATCAAGAATTCCTGATCGACTTTTTTCTATTCGAATTTCTCGGAATAGACTCTAGCAATAAGGCCCTTAGACTAACTTTACAATATTAATTTTATTCTAAAGTAACCTACTCTAAACCCTATTGCATCATGTTGCTGCAGGTAGGTCGCGTCGCAGACGCTTCGTCAGCAGAATGGATGCTCGTGTGGTCGCTGACCCATTTGAGTTCCCACGGGCAACAAATAATTTGCTTTTTCAAGCTTTTTGCTGTTTCAGTTTAAGTGTCGTTAACTTACAATTCAATCAATCATCAATTTCTAGTCGTCTTAATTTAACCAAATTCCACTAGATAATTATAATTTACAGTGCATTTGTGCGTCTAAGAAGGGTACAACAACATCTAACTGATGAGCCCAATTGTTGTACCTGGGCATTTGGACTAAAGATTACAAAAACCTTAAAATGGAATTAACTTACATATGTATATTTCGTTTAAGTTAAAACATCAGACTCAATTTTGTTTTATTTCTTTTTGTTTTTGAATCCAATAGGATAACAATGGAACAATTGAAAATGAAGAGCTTCGTGGGTTCTTAAAGGATCTGCTTGAATTGGTTAAAAAGGTAAAATGAAACATTTTAGTTTTCTAAACAATAACTAATATTCCTTTAAATGTTTTGTTATAATATGCAAATAGGATGATTACGATGCCCAAGATTTAAGTCAATTTGAAGAGACCATCCTCAGAGGTGTTGGATACGATAAAGACGGCAAAATCTCCCGAAAAGAACTGACTATGATACTTTTAACTTTGGCAAAGATGCCACCAGAGGACGATCAATAAGTTGTTTAAAAGCTCTGTATTTGTATTTGATGAGATTAATAATTCTATTGCGATTAAAATTTACTAAACAAAAATTATATCTATTTCAAAATGAAGCTTAATTTTATTTAAGTTAATGTATTGAGGAATGCAAAAAATGTAATAAATTTCTTAATATCTTTAAAAATTAAAAAAGCCTAAACTCAACTAAAACCAAATTTCAAAACTTACAAAAATATTGGAGAAAGCTGATATATGTACCTATATATTTAAGAAAAAATGTTATCAATTATTATTATTATTATTATTATTATTATTATTATTATTATTATTATTATTATTATTATTATTATTATTATTATTATTATTATTATTATTATTATTATTATTATTATTATTATTATTATTATTATTATTATTATTATTATTATTATTATTATTATTATCATTATTATTATTATTATTATTATTATTATTATTATTATTATTATTATTATTATTATTATTATCATTATTATTATTATTACTATCATTATTACTATTACTAAAATTTATTGAACTTAGGTTGCATTCATGTTTATTCTGAATTCATAAATGTTTCAACACTGAAAACAAAAATACTAAACATAAAATGGAATGAAAAATTGAAACGGTCGAAAAACATCGATATTTAAATTTTTAACGTTATTAATAATGAGTTGTAAATGCACTTTAAGAACTTAAGGATTCTTCATAGTTTTAAAATAAATGTTTAACAGAATAATACTAAGGTGCCTTAATGTATTTGATGAAAAATTTGAAATGCCATAAATATTAACACCGACAAATGAAATCTTATCCATAAAACAAAGTTGAAGTTAATAAACTAACTCACCAAAGTAAGTACATTAATCCCCGGATCGGGATCGCAACCTACATTAGCAGATGGGAAGGGTAAAAATCCCGAAAACCTAAGACCCCAAATGCCAAATACCACTCCCCCCTGCGGGTAAGGGGAAAGAATATACCCAAGGTAGGCATGCCTGTCGTAAGAGGCGACTAAAATCCAAACTCCGTATACTGAGATTGATGTATACAGAACTATGCAATGAGCAAAACAATAAGATATAGTACCCCAGGCGGCAGTCCAGGTTCACTGAAAAATCCACCCTCTTCGGAAGTCAGCTCTATGGACTCTGGGGAGAGCCAATTATTGCATTTAATAAATCCATTCCTAAAAAGTGTAAGGGTATCTCGATCACCACCATCTAAATCGAGTGCAAAACCAACAAAATTCGGGCAAAAGAGTTCACCCGTCACGCCTGCGCGCGCCAAAATAGACTCAGATAAAACAAAAAATCTTGAATAAGATAATAACGAACTTCGACAAAAACTTGATCAAGTAATGGAACTTATCAAGAGCTAAAGAAAGAAGTCGATCTTCTTCGAAAAGAAAATGAGATATTGAAAAGCGAAAATCCTCCAATAAACTCAAAGTCTAGATTGCCACAAGTCAATAATTGTAGATATGAAATGGACGAAGAAGAGCTAGCACGTGAAACGGAGAAGTCCTCAAAGAAAAGATTGAGTAAAAAGCGTAAAGCTGGCTCTTCACCTGAAGCAGCCTCTTCTTTTGAAATAAGAGTTTCACCAAAACATGCGACAGTAAAAGAAAAACCGGTTAAGGAACGGCCCCCACCACAGATAAATGTTATCGGTATTGCGGAGTATAACAAGTTGCAAACCATATTAAGGGCATTATTACCATCGGCTTTTAAAATTATTTCACTTAACAACAACAAATGGAAAGTTTGTGTGAAAGACCCCGAAAGTTATCGTCTTCTGTCATGAAAACTAAACGAAGAAAAAGTAGAATGGTATACCTATGAAAATAAGTAGGAAAGACCCCTACGTGTTGTGGCAAGAGGTCTACACGCATCATGTTTAAAAGACGATATTATTAGTGACCTAAAAGAGCGCAACCTCAAAATCTTAGATGCTACGAACATTGTCAAAAGAGAGAAACTGAAAAAAGAGGGTGAAGCGAAAAGTGTATACTTTCGTTCGATAAAACTGAAATATAGAAGAGAGATGAAATTTATAAAATTAAAACAATTCTAAGCATCGTAGTAAGCATCGAACCTCTAAGCAAGCACAAGGTTAATCCCACAGTGTAAACGCTGCCAAGAATTCAATCACACGCAGACTTACTGAAAAAAGAGCCAAGGTTTGTAAAATACGCTGGAAAACATCTAACCGTTGACTGCAACGGAAAAAGTGAAAGTCCACCGACGTGCATTAATTGTAACGGAAATCACCCAGCCAGTTATAGGGGCTGTGAAGTAGCTAAAGAATTACAAAAGCGACGATCAAAATCTGTCCAAATACAAGGAAACCCACCAAGGCAATTAGAAACCGCAATTCCCAAGAGTGCCAAATCTACGAAAGGTCCAAAACCTAGTATCCGTAAGGAAAAGAAAACAGTGGCAGTACCTTCGGAGAAAATATCGAAGCAAGGAAATGCAGAAACATATGCCCAAATAGCGGCAAAAAATATACCCGTAAATAAAGACACTGAAACAGACCCGGTTTCGAAAGTCTTTTTAATAATTTTGTCAAAACTGGAAGAACAATGTGGAACAAATAAACTAACACCATCTGGCCTCTGGCCGAAATCAGATTTCAAAAACCTCGAAGTTGAAAACTACCTTGAAGGCTTGACAGCGGGGAAAGAATCCAACTACTCACTTTGGAAAGCTATAAAAACAACGAAAAAACCAAAGCTTCCAGTGCCCCCGATTAAGAAAAGCCAAAATGAAAGAGACAAAGAAAAAGCGACGGTATTCGCCGATTACTTAGAGGAAACATTTAAGCCGTTCGATGGGCAAGAACTCAACGAAAATATTAATATGAATTTTACCTCAAATGAAAGCTACATAACGAGAAATGCTACACTTGCCGAGTTAAAAAGGGAAATAAAGAAGCTTCAGTCCAACAAAGCTCCAGGATATGACTTAATAGCGGCAGAGATTTTAAAATACTCCTTCGTAAAGGGTTTATTAACCTCCTTTACATAATAAATGCCGCTCTAAGGTTAGAATATGTTCCGAGCCAATGGAAAGTTGTGGAAGTCATAATGGTATTGAAACCTGGCAAACCATCTCACGAAAAGAAGTCTTACAGGCCGATTTCGCTTCTTCCTATTATATCAAAAGTTTTTGAAAGAATACTACTCCTGCGCCTGCAACCGATAATAGAAGAGAAACAATTAATACCAGAACATCAGTTCGGATTTAGAAGCAAGCATTCGACAGTTGATCAAGTGCATAGAATTACTGACGTAATTGAGAGAGCTCTTGAAGAAAAGAAAATCTGTTCGACTGTCTTTTTGGACGTGTCGCAGGCGTTTGACAAGGTGTGGCACGAAGGCCTCAAATTCAAATTAAGACAAGTTCTGCCTGAAGGACTTTACAAAATTCTAAACGGATATCTAAATGAAAGACTTTTTCGTGTAAGACACGGAAATGACTATTCTGATTTCAAAGAAATAGTGGCTGGGGTACCACGAGGAAGTGTATTAGGTCCAGTTGTGTACCTTTTATTTACACGCGATATACCTCAAACTGAAGATACTATTGTAGCAACGTTTGCTGATGATACTGCAATACTAGCAGTAGGCAAAACGATTAGCGAAGCTACAATTAAATTACAAAATGCTCTTAATAATGTTAATGAGTGGACGAAAACATGGCGAATAGCGCTCAATGAACAAATGTCAGTCCACGTGGGCTTTACGTATAAAAAAATAAAGTATCTGGGAATGACTCTAGACGCGAAATTAAAATGGAAGCCGCACGTGAAAAAGAAATGCGAAGAACTAAAAAGTAAATTAAGAGATATGAACTGGTTACTCGGTAAATATTCAAAGCTTAGTATTGAAAATAAATTGATTTTATACGGACAGGTTCTTAAACCAGTTTGGACTTATGGTATACAACTTTGGGGTTGTACCTGCGATACAAACATAAATAACTTACAAACGTTTGAAAATAAATTGCTTAGGTCATTTGTAAATGCTCCGTTGTATATAAGAAACGAAGATCTTCATAGGGATCTCGGGATTCCTACGGTGTGGGACGAAATAAAAAGTTTCGCGCGAAAACATAGAAATCGACTATTAGAACACGCTAATTCAACGATTATTGACATTCTTGACGAGCCGACTTTAGTACGCCGTCTGCGAAGAGCAAAGCCTTCCGACTTGGTGCGGTGAACAGAAAACCGCTTTAGAATCGTGGATTAAGCAGGAACTTTCACCGGAAAGTATCCTGCAACACGTTACTTAACTTCGTTAAGAAAAAATTGCGAGATAAGTTTCAACTAAGTTGCAATCGGGAAGTGAAGGTGGTTTTAGTGTAGTAAGAATCTCACACTTCTATGAGCACGCTTTTTTCGGTCCTCATAGAGCCTGAATAGCAGGTTTTGCACCTACCCACGGGAAAATAACCACACAAAAAAAAAAAAAAAATACGACATGCACAAAATCCCGAATGGACAAAATCTGAAAGCCAACATCCTAAATGGACAAAATCCCGAATTTCAATACTTTTTCGGTACTTTCAAGGATATAATCACGACTTAGAGTCCGAGCTAACAAGCTTGAACTCACATGTGAGAAAGATCAAGCAGAGCCAAACTCGAACTTGGTTTCGTATGCAAAAACCTGAATTCGCTCTCAACAGCTCTGACTCGATGAATGTGAGATCGATCTCAAAGCTCTTCTTCTTAAATCATTGTGATTGCAATTTCTGTACAGAATTTTTTCTGAAAGCGAAAATGAAAGTGATCCTGAACAGTGTTGCTTACCCCCTGCGGGTAAGGGGAAAGAATATACCCGAGGTAGGCATGCCTGTCGTAAGAGGCGACTAAAATCCAAACTCGTATACTGAGATTGATGTATACATAACTATGCAATGAGCAAAACAATAAGATATAGTACCCCAGGTGGCAGTCCAGGTTCACTGGAAAATCCACCCTCTTCGGAGGTGGGCTCTATGGATTCTGGGGAGAGCCAATTATTGCATTTAATAAATCCCTTCCTAAAAAGTGCAAGGGTATCTCGATCACCACCATCTTAATCGAGTGCAAAACCATCAAAATTCATAAAGATAAAACAAAAAATCTTGAAAAAGATAATAACGAACTTCGACAAAAACTTGATCAAGTAATGGAACTTATCAAGAGCTAAAGAAAGAAGTCGATCTTCTTCGAAAAGAAAATGAGATATTGAAAAGCAAAAATCATCCAATAAACTCAAAGTCTAGCTTGCCACAAGTCAATAATTGTAGATATGAAACGGACGAAGAAGAGCTAGCACGTGAAATGGAGAAGTCCTCAAAGAAAAGATTAGGTATAAAGCGTAAAGCTGGCTCTTCGCCTGAAGCAGCCTCTTCTTTTGAAATAAGAGTTTCACCAAAACATGCGACAGTAAAAGAAAAACCGGTTAAGGAACGGCCCCCACCACCGATAAATGTTATCGGTATTGCGGAGTATAACAAGTTGCAAACCATATTAAGGGCATTATTACTATCGGCTTTTAAAATTATTTCACTTAACAACAACAAATGGAAAGTTTGTGTGAAAGACCCCGAAAGTTATCGTCTTCTGTCACGAAAATTAAACGAAGAAACAGTAGAATGGTATACCTATGAAAATAAGTCGGAAAGACCCCTACGTGTTGTGGCAAGAGGTCTACACGCATCATGTTTAAAAGACGATATTATTAGTGACCTAAAAGAGCGCAACCTCAAAATCTTAGATGCTACGAACATTGTCAAAAGAGAGAAACAGAAAAAAGAGGGTGAAGCGATAGTGGTACAACGTGGTCTCCCACTATTTATACTTTCGTTCGATAAGACTGAAAAATTAGATGAAATTTATAAAATTAAAACAATTCTAAACATCGTAGTTAGGATCGAACCTCTAAGAAAGAGCACAAGGTTAATATCCCACTGTAAACGCTGCCAAGAATTCAATCATACCCAAACCTATTGCAAAAAAGAGCCAAGGTGTGTAAAATGCGCTGGAAAACATCTAACTGTTGACTGCAATGGAAAAAGTGAAAGTCCACCGACGTGCATTAATTGTAATGGAAATCACCCAGCAAGTTATAGGGGCTGTAAAGTTGCTAAAGAATTACAAAAGCGACGATCAAAATCTGTCCAAATACAAGGAAACCCACCAAGGCAATTAGAAACCGCAATTCCCAAGAGTACCAAATCTACGAAAGGTCCAAAACCTAGTATCCGTAAGGAAAATAAAACAGTGGCAGTACCTTCGGAGAAAATATCGAAGCAAGGAAATGCAGAAACATATGCCCAAATAGCGGCAAGAAATATACCCGTAAATAACGACACTGAAACAGACCCGGTTTCGAAAGTCTTTTCAATAATTTTGCCAAAACTGGAAGAACAATATGGAACAAATATACTAACACCATCTGGGCCTCTGGGTGAAATCAGATTTCAAAAACCTTGAAGTTGAAAACTACCTTGAAGGCTTGACAGCGGGGAAAAAATCCAACTACTCACTTTGGAAAGCTATAAAAACAACGAAAAAACCAAAACTTCCAGTGCCCCCGATTAGGAAAAGCCAAAATGAAAGAGACAAAGAAAAAGCGACGGTATTCGCCGATTACTTAGAGGAAACATTTAAGCCGTTCGATGGGCAAGAACTCAACGAAAATATTAATATGAATTTTACCTCAAATGAAAGCTACATAACGAGAAATGCTACACTTGCCAAGTTAAAAAGGGAAATAAAGAAGCTTCAGTCCAACAAAGCTCCAGGATATGACTTAATAACGGCAGAGATTTTAAAAATGCTCCCTCGTAAAGGGTTTATTAACCTCCTTTACATAATAAATGCCGCTCTAAGGTTAGAATATGTTCCGAGCCAATAGAAAGTTGCGGAAGTCATAATGGTATTGAAACCTGGCAAACCATCTCACGAAAAGAAGTCTTACAGGCCGATTTCGCTTCTTCCTATTATATCAAAAGTTTTTGAAAGAATACTACTCCTGCGCCTGCAACCGATAATAGAAGAGAAACAATTAATACCAGAACATCAGTTCGGATTTAGAAGCAAGCATTCGACAGTTGATCAAGTGCATAGAATTACTGACGTAATTGAGAGAGCTCTTGAAGAAAAGAAAATCTGTTCGACTGTCTTTTTGGACGTGTCGCAGGCGTTTGACAAGGTGTGGCACGAAGGCCTCAAACTCAAATTAAGACAAGTTCTGCCTGAAGGACTTTACAACATTCTAAACGGATATCTAAATGAAAGACTTTTTCGTGTAAGACACGGAAATGACTATTCTGATTTCAAAGAAATAGTGGCTGGGGTACCACGAGGAAGTGTATTAGGTCCAGTTCTGTACCTTTTATTTTATTTACACGCGATATACCTCAAACTGAAGATACTATTGTAGCCACGTTTGCTGATGATACTGCAATACTAGCAGTAGGCAAAACGATTAGCGAAGCTACAATTAAATTACAAAATGCTCTTAATAATGTTAATGAGTGGACGAAAACATGGCGAATAGCGCTCAATGAACAAAAGTCAGTCCACGTGGGCTTTACGTATACAAAAATAAATAGATTACCCGTCTTTCTTAATACCGCTCGTGTTCCATTTGCAAATGTGGCAAAGTATCTGGGAATGACTCTAGACGCGAAATTAAAATGGAAGCCGCACGTGAAAAAGAAATGCGAAGACCTAAAAAGTAAATTAAGAGATATGAACTGGTTACTCAGTAAATATTCAAAGCTTAGTATTGAAAATAAATTGATTTTATACCGACATGTTCTTAAACCGGTTTGGACTTATGGTATACAACTTTGGGGTTGTACCTGCGATACAAACTTAAATAACTTACAAACGTTTGAAAATAAATTGCTTAGGTCATTTGTAAATGCTCCATGGTATATAAGAAACGAAGATCTTCACAGGGATCTCGGGATTCCTACGGTGTGGGACGAAATAAAAAGTTTCGCGCGAAAACATAGAAATCGACTATTAGAACACGCTAATTCAACGATTATTGACATTCTTGACGAGCCGACTTTAGTACGCCGTCTGCGAAGAGCAAAGCCTTCCGACTTGGTGCGGTGAACAGAAAACCGCTTTAAAATTGCGAATGAAGCAGGAAATTTCACCGGAAAGTAACCTGCAACACGTTACTTAACTTCGTTAAGAATAAACTGCTAGATAAGTTTCAACTTAGTTGCAATCGGGAAGTGGAGGTGGTTTTTGTGTAGTAAAAATCTCACACTTCTATGAGCACGCGTTTTTCGGTCCTCATAGAGCCTGATATTGAGGTTTTGCACCTACCCACGGAAAAAAAACGCTTATGATGGTAAAGGATGTGATGGATTTGCTCGGGACGATCAATCCTTAGGAAGAGGCAGTCGTTAGACTGTCACATTTATACATTAATGACTCTCAAATGCGTTTTAACCACTCTCGAATAAAAAAAACATCTTATTCCGGATTAGACATGACACAAACTTCCAATACTAAACGTCAGAATAAAAGCTTTGGAAAGCTCTAGAAGCAAATACCAAAACCTTCCAGCTTTTCGGGAACCTTGTGAAAAGTATTAGATCACATGTTTGGCTATCAGAGCTATCAGAGGACACAGTTTATTTTTAATCGTGGATGAGTAAAGTTGGTTGAAATAAAAGTAAGGCTGGTGAACTAATTGAACTAATTTCTGTGGCGTACAGTAATTTTTTTGTAGTAAGAAAAGTAAGGTGTTTTATTTTGTGAAGTAAATAAGTGAAGAATTTAAATAAAGTGAATAAGTTTTATAACCGAACCTAAGAAAATATTACAATATTTTCAGCAGGCCTTTTTTTTGCCTGCAATAAATTTGTTTGAAGTGCACGTTTAGTAGCCAAACCACAACCAAGCGTTCGGTTGCGCCGACCTTTACATATTCAATAGAAACAATGGACTTTTATGAGGCAATCTTAAATGTTACCTTAAGCTTCGTGCTACGTCTAAGTTTTTTTTATTACAAAAAAAAAGACAAAGAAACCCAACTAACAATTTTGCTTCTATATTCCTCCATAGATGCTTTTCGTTTGCATTCAAGCTATGCATATAAGTATTGCATAAAACTCCATAGAGTGAAAAAGGCGACCTTTTTTCACTCCTACGGTACCTTTATGGAGTTAATTATAATAGTCTTAAGGAAGTTCACATTAAATTAAATTAAAAAAAAATTGTTGCTAGAACCAGGAATCGAACCCGTTTCCCTCTGAACCAATTGCCTTACCCGCTAGCCGTTCCACAAATCTCAGATATACAGTTCAATGCATTAAATTGGAATCACTTTTATCTAGAATTGTCTCGTATGAGACAAGAAGCTTGCATTAATAAGAAAAAACTTTCTTCAAGAAAAAAATATAAAATAATAGATTAGTATGTCTATAACAAACACACATTTTTAATAAAATAAATAGATATATAATAGATTAATTAATCCATTAAAGCCAACCTTTAACACTGGCAATAATAAGAAATATATGTGCTCAGGTGCTAAATTGAATATAAATTATAAAATGGCCAATTAGTATTTTAGTATTTATTTTATTCATGATAAGCTTACACTGTAAGATATAATATCTTTTTGGAAGTGAAGCTTCATAATTGTACAATAGCTACTATAATTGATAAATAACATATTCTGTTTAAAAAGGAATGAGTAAAAAATTACCAACATACAAAAGAGAGATATAAATAAATCATAAAGTAATTTATACAATTCTGAAATGAAGTTTAAGTTGCTTTCTCATTAATAGTGTGCTACTAGTTCGTGTTGAGTTGACAAAAAACTGTCTTTCAGAGGTTAGGCACTTAAACCGGGGAATGACTAAAATACATGATTTGTTGGAATTTAGATATGCTATTTCATTAAACAGGTCAGCAGGTTGATGGGTTAAAAGTATATCCGAAAATTAGGTTAACAACCGTAAGTAACTAACGGTAATATAAGCGTTTTCAGAAGTAATTCTCTTATTTTTACGGGTATATAGTACTGAGTAGACCAAAGTGTGCGGAGAACGCCATATGTCTTGCCAACAATATAGGTTATGTGATTTTTCCAAGTCAGGTTTCTGTTGAAAATAACACTTAGGTTTTTCGCAGTTTCAACGTACTCAATCGCAAAAGTATTTAAGATGATAGGGGGAAAATATGACAGGTCTAACTTGTTCTTTGAAATAACGACACATTTTGATTTCTTCGGGTTGAGAATTAAACCATTATTGTTTGACCAGCGCTTGATTTCTTCCAGATCTTCATTTATACATGATGCAGTATGTTCAATAAGTGCCAGCGGACAGCTTATGTATAACTGAACATCATCAGCGTATAAACGAATTGAACAGTGCTTAACTATAGACGGAAACTCATTAACATAGATTGAAAATAGCAAAGGACCAAGAATGGATCCTTGAGGAACTCCACTAGCGTTTAATAAAAAATTGGAAAGAATTTTGTTAAGTTCATCTGCCTGCAATCTATCAGTTAAATATGAATGAATGAGACAGACTGCACTAGGAGAAAAGTTAAACAAATGTAAAAGTTTTTCACAGAGTATAGAATGGTTAACCATGTCGAAGGCTTTTGAAAAGTCTAAAAGTGTTAAAAATGTTATATATTTAAGATCCATAGCTTTTCGAATATCCTCTGTAACTCTTATTAATGCCGTAATACAGCTATTTTTCTTACGGAAACCAGATTATTTCAGTGTTAGTAAATTTTCGCGATAAAGAAAGCTGCTAATTTGTTTTTGAATTATCTTTTCAAATACTTTTGATAGAAATGGCAATATGGATATAGGCCTGAAATCATCAAATCTTGAGTTCTTGGGCACGGGTATAATTTTTGCTCTTTTCCATTGGATAGGAAACTCATTCGTTGAAATAATCGAGTTAAATATGTGTTTTATATATGGTAAAAGAAAAGGCAACAAAATTTTAAGAAATGAAGGGTGCATTTCATCTAGACATACAACGTTTGACGTAATTGAAAGGATTCCTTCAACTACGTCCTCGGAAGATACTGTTGTAAATTTAAGCGAACGTAAGCTTGATGTTCCTCTATCATAATCGGTTGATGAAAAGGCACTGAGATTAAAGTTGGACGAGATAGAGTTAGAAACGAATCTTTTGTTCAACTCATTAATATCTAACTCTTCACTAATATTATATCGAGACTTACCAATACCAGTATTCCTAAGTATTTGCCATATTTGTTTGCTGCTTTGGGAATTATTGAAACGGTTAGAATATAAAGCAACTTTTGCGTTACGTATGGTTAAAACAGTTTTGTTTCTAAGTGAACAATATTGTTGATGGAAACTATCGATACGAAATCTTTTCCATCGCTTGTAAGCCAAATCCCGCTGTTGCATTAACGATTTGATTTCGTTTGTGAACCAAAGTTTCCTGCAGGGTAAGACACTTTTAGTTTTTAATGGCACGTGCATATCAAAAAGTCTTAATACAGTACTGTTAAGTAATTCTACCTGATCACAAGGTGAAGATTTAAAAAGAATATCATCCCAATTTGCATTATGATCAGAACGAAGTAAAGTATAGTTAATGTTAATAGTTTGAAGTCCCTATATTCAAAATTATTAGTGTAAAAATCTACTTGAAAGTCAAAAGTTAAGAAAATAAGCTCATGCCTAGAAAAAACTGGAACCGATAATTGATCATAAACGATAGCTTTACTTTTGTTGCTAACAAGAAACAAATCCAACAATGTAGGTTCGAAATTAGAAAAATGAGTCGGAGTAAGTGTATTCACTGAGTGAAGATTAAGAGAACTAAATTCGTCAACAAAAGTATTCTCACTGAGTAGGTTGCAATTGAAATCACCGCACAAAATTGCAAAAGGATATGATACTGAAATTAGTTCTAATATAGAAATAAGAGGAAGAAAACTAACGTTTCTGGAAGGTCTGTATATTGTGCCCAGAAGGAGCTTTTCAACCCCATTTTGCAATTCCACAAAAATAAAATCGATTTCACTATTTTCAGCTGAGCAGCTCTTAATCCTACACTTCAGAATATCTCAAACAAATATTGCCACGCCTCCTCCTCTACAGCGTTCCCTATCTGATCGAAAGACTTTATATCCACTTAAGCCACATATGTAATTGATTATTTTGCTCGATCGTCAACCAAGTTGCGGATACACAGATAACGTCAACTTCTGATTCTTCGAAAATGTAACGTAATACATCTATTTTGCAAAGCAAACTTTGTGCATTTATATGACATACACGAAGACCAGTTCTTTGCCGGCACAAAACTTTTATCATAGCGTGTATATTTCTAGTAGCCATTTTTCTAAGAGCAAATTTGCAAAGAAGAATTATCAGCATATAAGATTCAATAAGAGAGAAAAGCGAATTCAAAATAAAAATTAATAAAGAAAAGCAAATTCAAAAAGAGAATAAAAAAACAACAAATTAGAAAAAATAATTTGAATATTGTAATTATTAAATAGGGGAAAATAGAACAAAAGTTATTTAATTAATAAATGATTGAAAAAGCAAGGTAAAATTAAGAGAAAAAAAAATTAAAATTACGAGTATCTAATTAAATAAATGATTAGTATAAAATAAGTAAACAGAAATCATAAATTTGTAGAGTTGGCATCCCAGTTAAAATCCTCAATGCAATAAATAGGCTCAGCTGTATCGTTGTTGAGTCGTTTTACATAGACTAGTCCTCGAGATGTACGAGTATACACAGATGATAGTTGTTTTTGTTTTTTTAAACTCAGTACATGTTGAAAGATGTTGTAATTGTTTTTAGTTAGCGCTTCACGCATATAAAAAGAGTTGGTTGAGTTTATATCGATATCTTGCAGACAAAGTTCTCTCTGTTGTTGTTTACGAAATATTCCGATTGACTTTAAAACAAAATTGCGCTCATATGGTGATTTAAATATGAAAAAAATCGGAGTGTCTTTAGAGTTAGATTTAGAATTAGAGCGTGTGGGCATGCGGTAAATGTTGTTTATTGATGGAGGTTTGATTTGCAACGCGTTACAAAGTAAATAAAAAGTTGATTTTAAATTCTCACCGGGAAATGAGGTACGCCGGATAGAATTGCGTCACAAGCCACTGTTCGGTTTTCTTGCACGTTTTGAAGTTTTTTAACTTCGTTCAGTTCATTTTTTGCGAGAGTTGTTTGTTTATTTACATCATTTAGTGTATTTTTAAGTGCGGATATTTCGGAGTTAAGTGTAGTTATGTTTGTTTTAGCGTTCAAAAGTGCTGATTCAAGTTCGTTTACTTTAAATTGTGTGTTTTCAATAGAATGTTTTAATTCATTGATTTGATTATTAATATTATCCGAAATTCTCTTTTCCGAGTCATTTATGTGTTTTGATAAGAGTTGTATTATGTAATCACTTTGCTCTTTTAAACGGTTTTCCATTGCCTTGTAGTCTTCACTTTTTCCGACTTTTTCTGATTTTTTTGGGGTGAAAGCGGGGGAATCAGTTGCGGGGATGATAATTTTACGTGATGCTCCGGCACGAGACATTTTAAACAAAGCAAAAGAGATTCAGGGGCAAAGTGGAAACGGAACACTGGTAAAATATTTAATTTATTTTTTTGCGAAATTAATTAAATAAAGCACTTTGAAACAAAATCACACTTTATTCCAAAAAAATTGAAAATGTTTGCAACGTTTTGGTATGTAAAATTTTTTTAATTGTTCAGTTAACAGCAAAGAGTGTAAAACAAGAACGCCAGACTCAAACACACGTCTGTTCAGTAGCTGTCATAGCTTGTCTTATCCAGGTTAGTTTTTGTTGAATGAAATATAAAAATGATGAATTTATGTATATTCGTGTTTACGGAGTAAGCGCGCGCGCATTTGATAATTAATTTTCGCGATCGCGGTGTGTGCATGAGTTGTGTGAGTGCATTTTTTTTTGTATTTATTAAAATATATTTTGATTGATAATTGGCTATTGATGCCTATTTTATCATTATATGTAAAAAATTAAATTAATTTACCTTGTTATATATAGGAAATATATGGCGTGATATTAAATCCCTTGGTGTCTATATACAAGTTATGTATTAATATATAACAGCCGAGAAGTGAAGTCTCAGATGGAATGTGTTCAGTTTCCAATTGGAATTTATCGGGAAGTTTGTTTACTTTTAATTTGAGTGAAAGGTGACAATAATACTCAAAGCAAAACAAAATAGTCAAATTTGAAATTATTCAAAGTGGATTTCAATGGTCTGATTGCGTTTTTATTTGTGATTATTAGTTGATGAAATAACTATTAATTAATTAAATCGGCGCGACGTAAATTAATATAATTATTTGTTGTTGTGAAATTTGTGATACAAATTATAGTTTCAATTAAACCGGTCCGGGGTATTAATTGAATATTTTTTTTTTGTTAAATTTGTTAATTGGCTTCGGCGACTTATTTCGATTTTCGTTCGATAGTGATTAGTGATTGTTTTGATTTGATGAGACGTTTTCTTTTCATTAATTTTGATTTGAATTTATTTTGATTCATTTTAAAATCGTTGATTTGTGTTCATTAATTTGTTTTTATGTTTTTCTTCAGAATTTTTGCCGACGCGTTTTGACATTTGGATGGGATTTTTTTTTTTTTTTTTAATTTAATTTATTTTGAATTTCATCTCGATGATGTAAATTTGTGACAAGTTTTGTGGACTGTGTTTTTTAGCTCAGTTAGAAGCTAAAATAATAAATTTGTCAAAAATTATGAATACATTTTAAGAATTTGATTTTTATAAATTGTTTTTTTTTCATGTTTTGTCGCGATGTTATTTTATTTAAAATCAAAGTTTTCTGCATACTGTTTTGTTATATGTACATAGTATTTGACTAATGTTTTTAATAAATAAATTTTGCATAAAATTGATGTGTTTTGTTTTTATCGGAGAATTATCTGAATCGATAAAATTATTTATGCTGCAATTATTTTGTGCTGCAATTCCGATGTAATTATATAAAGAAAGAATTTTTAAATAAATATGTAAATGAAAAAATGACTACGATTTTTTATTTAATGATTTTATATGATACAAAATTGATTGTTGTTTTTTCTGGATTTTATTTCATTTTATGTGGTGTTATATTTTAGTTTTTCTGCAAGTTTTGTTGGGTGCATGAAGAAGAAATTTTAAATAAATTGTTGAAAATTTAAGTTTGTGCGTTTTATTTAATCCGAGAATGATCTGCTATGATTAAATGTGGATTTAAATATTTCTCTTTTTTAAACGATGCCTGTTTGTTCTGGAGACTTGTTTGACGGTAGTAGACAAATCTTCGCGATCGGGCGTTTCATGTGTCCAGCTTGTGTCTTGGCGGTAACTACACGTACTAGTCCGTCCGATGCTGCATGGGTTCCTTCAATTCGCGCGAGATTCCAATAGGTCGGTGAAAGTCGTTCGTCTTTAAGGAGAACTAAATCTCCTATCTGTGGCATTGCTTGGATTTTCATCCATTTTGGACGCTGCTGAAGCCTTGCGAGGTATTCGGAATTCCATTTCCGCCAAAATCCTTCCGCCAGCGCTTGAACACGTTTCCACCGGTCGATGTGTGTTACGTTTTCGTTAGTTTTGCCTTGAGGTACTGCGTATAATGATTCGCCGACTAAGAAGTGCGCAGGAGTGAGCGCGTTTAAATCGTCGAGACTGTCGGAGAGAGGGCATAGGGGCCTCGAATTCAGACACGCTTCTATTTGTGCTAGAAGCGTCGCGAGCTCCTCAAAAGTTAACCTTTCAGTTCCGACTACTCTTTTTAGATGGTACTTGACTGATTTCACACCTGCTTCCCATAATCCACCAAAGTGTGGAGAAGCAGGAGGAATAAAATGCCAATCGGTACCGTGATTTGCTAAAGTTTCTGCCATTTCCTTTCAGTCATGGCTTGCTTCTTTTAACATCTTGGCTAGTTCGTTATTCGCACCAACGAAATTAGTTCCGCAATCGCTGTATATTTTCTTGCAGCTTTCTCTTCATGCAGTAAAGCATTTGAATGCTGCTAAAAATGCTTGGGTTGTCAGATCTGACACAACTTCCAAATAAATGGCCTTCGTAGCTAAACAAATAAATACTGCAAAGTAACCTTTTAGTATTTTTGCTCCACGTACCTTCCATGATTTTATCTCGATTGGTCCGGCGTAGTCGACGCCCGTATGGCTGAATGGTCGAGACATCCTAACTCTAGGAGCGGGCAAATTTGCCATTAATTGTTGCATTACAGATGCCTCTCTCCGGAAGCAAGAAGAACATCTATGCAGCTGATGCTTGACACTTCTTCGTATTTGGCCAATCCAGTATTTTTGACGAATATACGTTATCATTTGTTGGATGCCACCATGAAGTGTATTTTTGTGGGTATCTCTGACAACTAAAATTGTAAAATGATCATTGTCTTGCAACAAAATTGGATGCTGAGCATCATAAGAAAGGAGGGAGTTCTCCAAACGTCCCCCTACACGTAAGATCCCATTAACATCGATGAATGCGTTTAACGAACGGAAGTTTTTGAGAATCTTGTTTTCTAAAATTTGTTGAATCTCGTTCTTGAACATATCCTTTTGTGCTGCTTTGACGACGATCAGTAGCGCTGCTTCTAATTCTCTGGGGCTTGGTAAACCTTTGATATGCCCCAACTTCGGTCGACATTTGATGGTAAAGCGATAACAGTAAGCGATGACTCGTACAACTTTAAGTAGACTCGAACAGTGATAAATCGCCTGCAAAAAACCGTCGTTGTGATGTACCTGTATGGTAAGTACGTTTACCGTACGTTTCTCTTCTTCGGTGTCGATTTCAATGGGCTGATGATTGACATCGAAATCCCATTGTAGCCGTAAGTATTCCGGACCGGTCCACCAAACTTCTAATGACTCCAGTTCAAATGGAAACACACCCCTGGACGCCAAATCGGCTGGGTTATGAAGCGTTGCGACATGTCCCCAGCAATCGATCCCCACTAATCGCTGGATTTCCGACACACGGTTGGAAACAAATGTGGTCCATTTGGCGGGAGTGGCGCGTATCCAGGCAAGTGCAATTGTAGAGCCCGTCCAAGCATATATTTTTACATCGGGAATGGCCAAAACTTCCTTTGTGTATTGCATCAAATGGGCTAAGACAACAGCACCACACAGTTCAAGACGTGGAAGAGTGATGATTCGTTGACTTGGTGCTACTTTCGTCTTTGATAAAAGCAAGCTTACGTGGATGTTGTCATTGCTGTCCAGAACACGGTGGTAGACTGCTGCTGCGTAAGCTTTCATCGATGCGTCGCAAAACCCGTGCAATTCGATGGCCTTGTTGGTCTTGCTCATCTGGGTCCACCGTGGAATGCGAAATCGCTCGATGATTGGTAGTTCTCGTAGAAAAGCATCCCAATATTTCTTCAAGGCAGGTGGAATCGGTTCGTCCCAATCACTACCGAGCAACCACAATCGCTGCATCATGATTTTTGCCGTGATGATGCACGGAGAGATCCAACCGAGAGGGTCGAAAAGTTTGGCTATAGTCGACAGCATGGATTTGTTGGTGGTAGCATCAGTTGTAGGTTGATTTTTACCGTCATGATGCACAGCGAGATCCAACCAAGAGGGTCGAAAAGTTTGGCTATAGTCGACAGCATGGATCTTTTGGTGGAAGCATCAGTTGTAATTGCAGATTCTGGTACGAAAAATAGTCGTCGACAGGAAACCATTTGATGCCGAGAGTCTTAACGTGGTTCGACAAATTGAACGGAAGTTTAAAGTCAAGTTCTCGATCTTGAACTAGTATGTCTCCGATGAGTTCTTTTGTGTGGCTCGTCCATTTTCGCAAATTAAGCCCTGCAGATGCCAAAAGTTTTCTTGCTTCGTCACGTTTTATTCGTGCCTCTTGGATGGAATCTGCTCCACTAATAAGGTCATCGACATACATGTCTTCACGGACAACCTTCGCCCCCTCCGAAAAATTGACATCTTCATCATCGGCTACTCTTTTCAAGATCTTGATGGCAAGATACGGTGCACTCGCTGTGCCAAAAGTAACTGTATTCATTTTGTAAAATTTTATAGGTGACGTCTTCTGCTCTCTCCACATGATCAGCTGATAGTATCGGTCTGGGAAACTAACCAAAATCTGCCTGTACATTTTTTCGATGTCGGCCGTAAATGTGACTCGGTGAGTCCCCCATTTTAGAACGAGATCTATGATGCTCGCCTTCAATTTTTGACCCACAAGTAGCCGGTCGTTGAGTAATTTCTCGTCCGAAAATTTTGCTGCATGATGTGGCAAAAAGTAGTGAAATTGGATTTGTAAAACCGCATCATTCACATCAATTTCCTCCATGTGATGAAGTTCTTCATATTCTTTTATATATTTGGTATAATCTGCACAAAGCTTCGAATTGCTGTCAAGCTTCTTTTCTAAATGTAGAAATCGTCGATAAGCAATTTGTCGACTGGAGCATTCACCTTAGAATGGCAACTTAACCTCATAATGCCCGTCAGGTAAGCGCTTTGTGTGCATCAAAAAGTGTTTGTCACAGGCAATGTCATCTTCAGTCTGATGTGGCTGGAACGGCGTTTTTTCAATGCCCCAAAATCTTTCCAGTTGTGAGCTCAAGTCAGCAACTTGGACGAAACTGCGAAATTGCCGAGGAGATTCTGATGAAACTTGTCCAAAAGCAATCCACCCCAATTCGGTCTTTTGTGCCACCGGTCCGATGCCATCCTCTGCAAGTCTTATCTCAGGAAGGAGAATCTGGGCGCAAACGTCACTTCCGAGTAAAAGATCGATTGGTGCAGGCTCATAGAGATGGGGATCTGCCAAAGAGAGACCTTTTAGGTGGTCCCAATTGCCGGGTATCACTCGTTGGGTCGGGAGATGCCCAGTCAGCGACTTGAATACCAAAGCCTGTACGGCTGTCTCAAACGTCGAGTGTCGGGACGCAAAACGTACTTCGACGGAGTGTTGCGTTGTGCCGCTGCTGACCAACCCTAACCCAGGCAATGGTACGTCGCTTTTCTAACTTCAGCAGTTGTGCGGCAGCTTCTGTGATGAAGGACGTTTTTGAGCCTGTGCCGATCAGAGCACGTAGTAGGCGTAGCTTCCCATCTGCTGCTCGCGCCTTCACAACTGCTGTCACCAGAAGCACCTGGTGTGTTTGTCGACGATCAGCATGCGACGTGTGGTAGTTAAAAGTATATCCATTTGATTGGAGTTGTTGTCCCGCCATCGGCTGGAATTCAGGCACGTGCGGGTTCACGGACGCTTGAAGAGTATTTGTTCGGTTGTTCCTCGCCTGAGCAGATGTATTTGACGCTGCTGGTTGCTGTTGTTGTTGATGTTGTTGTTGTTGTGGTGGTTGTTGTTGGTATTGTTGTTGTTGATTTTGCTGGTATTGTTGTTGTGGATTTTGCTAGTATTGTTTTTGTATATGCAACAGTGAATGATGCCTTTGTTGGCAAAAGTAGCAACTGCTGAAGCTTAGATAGTCTTGAACAATGTGCCTATAAGACAAACAGTTTTCGCATACCTTCAGTCTGCGCACTGTCTCCTTTCGTCCCATGACGTCTATGTTGAGGAATCGTTGACATCTTCTCAGCGTGTGCTTGCCTTGGTTGCACAATTTGCATGACAGCTGCTCAAACGCAACTGTCTTCGCTGTTGGTTTGACCGGCTGCTTAACGACCTGCTTAGCATGCAAAACCTTTGCTTTGGCTAGCTGGAAACGAGGCCTTGGATTGACGGGTGGCTCATCTTTGTTTCTGCCTGCTACTCCAGTTTCCTGCTGTTCAACAACTTCCAAAGTCCGGAAACGAGTTTCCAAAAAATCGGTAAATTCTTTGAAATTTGGTAAGTCCTTTCTGTTTCCTAACCTCTCTTCCCATAGTTTTTGGCTCGTACCAGGAAGTTATTTATTTATTTATTTAGCTTATTGCAAGCGAATTATTTAAATTATATTATACAAACTTAAATTATAAATAATATACTTAACGCTAATAAGAAAATAATACGGTGGAGTGAGGTTAGGGAGAGAAGGTGTATAGAGTTCTTCTAAGGGAAGGGGAACTAATGGAGAAATCGAAAATATCTTGTGCTGCATTGGCTAATCGAAGCATTCTGCTCATTGGATTGAAATGGCCGTAGTTGGTGCGGTGAATAGGGAGGCGGAAGAAGGGGATAGCTCTAACGTTACGTGGATTGGTATTGATTTTAATCCATTCAAGCAACGCCGGAGAGTCTATGGCTCCAATGATGAGCTGATGGACGAATATTATGTCAGCGATACGGCGACGTTGAGAAAGGGTGTGCATGCCAATTAGTTGCAAACGGTCTTCATAAGGGGGTAAAATATCGGGATCAGACCAAGGTAGACTACGCAAAGCGAATCTGAGAAATTTCTTCTGAACAGCTTCAATTCTAAGAGATTGAGTGACTTGAAAGGGAGACCAAACGTGACTAGCATATTCAAGGATAGGCCTGACGTATGTGGTGTATAAAGATTTGGTAACATGGGGGTTGGAAAATTCTTCAGACCATCGTTTAACAAATCCGAGGGTAGAATTCGCTTTCCCGATGATATGATCAATATGAGAGCGAAAATTTAACTCCTTTTCACATATAACCCCGAGATCACGAATAGATGAAACGATAGGGACAGGTATGTTACAGAAGTGATAGATTCGAGGATTTGAAGGTATACGTTTTCGGGAAAAAGTCATAGATTGGCATTTACTAATATTAAGCTCAAGAAAGTTTTTGTTGCACCAGGTAAGTAAAGTATTTAGATCAAGTTGAAGCAGCAAAGAATCATGAGATGATGAGATTACTTTAATTATTTTAATGTCGTCTGCATAAATAGAAAGGTCTGAGAAGGAGATGATTCTACCGACATCGTTTATAGCAAGCACAAATAGAAGTGGACCGAGATATGGCTACCCTGGGGAATGACAGAGGAGGCGAGGAAGGGATCGGACACTTCATTTCTGAAAACAACCCTATATAAACGGTTCTCGAGATAAGATTTGACCCACTTGATGAATGATGGTGTTAAGCCAAAGGCTTGTAGCTTAACGTAGATAATTTGGTGACTGATTTTATCGAACGCCTTACTGAAATCAGTAGTGATAACATCAACATCGTAGCGTTTTTCCATTGCCGAGAGTGTCGTAGAGACAAACTGGGTAAGATTAGTCGTAGTGGATCTTCCCTTTAAAAATCCGTGTTGAAGTGGAGAAAAAATTGATTTACAATGGAAATAAAGGGAATCATACACTATACTTTCAAAGAGCTTGGGGATAACGGAGAGTTTAGAAATCGGTCGATAGTTAGATATTTCGTTCTTACAACCATTTTTAAAAATTGGAAAAATAAAGGATTTTTTCCAAAGAGAGGGAAAAACTGACTGTGAAAGCGAGAGTTGAAAAAGATTAGTGAGGGGTTCACAGAGTGCAGAAGCGCAATTTTTAAGAAAAATTGCTGGGATACAATCAGGACCGGGTGAAAAGTCATAATTCAGTAAACTTAACTTTTCACGGACGGTATGCGAACTAATGTTAAGAGAAGACAGAGAAGTGTGCGGGCCTTTTGAATGAAATTTGTGGTAGTCAAGGTCAGTTTCATTAGAATTATTGCTAAAGGATAGACTAAAAAAGGTAGCAAATAGGTTAACAATTACTTTAGCTTCAGAAGAAGATATGCCGATGAAATTGAATGTTGAAGGAAGACCGTCGGATTTTCTTTTCACGTTTATAAATTGGTAAAGGCGTTTTGGTTCGGTGATGAGACAGGCTTGCATTTTATTGAGATAGATTTGGTATAGGGAATTGCAGAGAACAGAAAAATTAGAAGGTGCTTGTTGGTAGTAGAAATAGTTTAAGGGTGTTTGGGATTTCAGGTAAGTTTTCCATAACTTATTTCTTATATTACGGATGTGTCGTAATTCTTGTGTGTACCAAGGAGGAGATGATACACAAGTTTTTTTTAACTGTATAAAGGACACATTGAATGAGACAAGCAAAGATAGAGGTGTAAAAGAAAGAAAGCGAAGTTTTTGGTTAAGAAACCAAATGAGGACCGTATCCCACTTAGATACCGGAACGTCCATGTTTTCCAACGCCAGACAACATTCTCTTGTTGTGTAGAGGAGATCTCGAGGACCAGTAACAGTTTCACGAGGCACGAAGGGTTGCCCAAAAAGCTTCTGCATTTGGATGTGGACCAGAATGCGCTTATGGTCATACCTCTCCTTCAAGACAAATTTTGCAAAAATCGATTTGCATCACCAACCAAACATGATTACAAAAAATGCAGTTTGTCAATGTCGTCTATGCTCTTATTATTGTGAACGAGAGCCTGAAACCTATCTTGAAAAGCACACCAGGTGGTATATGAAGCGTCGAATTTTGGTAGATCGATTCGAGGCAGTCGAATCCCCGTATGCGATGATGGTGCAGCTGTAGAAAGGGGCGGAGCACCCGTGTCTGACGGAGCCGCAATGATTGGCGCAGATTTGTTGATTGCCTCCACCAACTCTGCACGATATTCAAGGTATATATCATTTATTTGTTCATATACCACCTCTAACTCTTCAATTTTTAAATTATCTTCCAGCATACCTGCCCCAATGATGGTATCGTGGTAGGATTTTGACGTGGACAAATCATCTTCCAATTTACTGAGATGACCTGTTAATGTTCATAAAAAACAGTTCAAAAAGGACCAAATGTTACGTCTAAGTTTTTTTTATTACAAAAAATAGCAAAAAAAAGACAAAGAAATAAAACGCAAAACCACTTTGTAAGAAATATTTTTGAATTGTATTTTAGTCATAAGACTCGATGTATACTCGATCGTACAATCATTTCATTAATTATTTGACATGTAGATCTTGTTGCTCATTTGTGGAGTGTATTTGAATTTTGTAAAAGGTTTGTTTCCTTCATGTATTGAATTGTCCTCTCTCCGTAAATTCCATAGTATTTATACTTGTACTTTCGTACACTTCGTGTTAACCTCAGATCATAAATATTGTTATATTTTCTCAGGTTTGTTAAAAAAATCTATTCACTTTATTTAAATTCTCCACTTATTTACTTTACAAAATAAAACACTTTACTTTAAAACCCCAAAACAATTTATTGCTCACCACTGAAATTAATTCACCACTTTACTTTTATAACTACCAACTTTACTCATTCACGATTAAAAATATACTGCGTCCTCTGCCGGTCGGACATGTGCTTTATACTTTTCACAAGGTTCCCGAAAAAGCTGGAAGGTTCTAGTATTTGCTCCCAAAGCTTAACATAGGGGAAATTTCCCTTTCCAAAACTTTCAATTTGACGTTAAGTATTGGAAGTTCGAAAGCTCACCAAAACTCTCCGTAGGTTGGTTTGTGTCCCGTCTAATCCAAAACTCGGTGTTTCTTTTATTCGAGAGTGGTTATAGCTCATTCCAGAGTCGTTGTAGTACAAATGTGAAAGCCGTTACAATATTGTAAGCCTGAGCGATACGCCCTAATAGACCTTTTTTCTATTTTGGTGGCGCTTTGACAGCTTTAACCGATTTTTTTGTGTTATATCATGTTTTTGGTGCGCAGGGAAGTGTTTTCAGAAACATTCAATTATTTCTAATATTAAAAAAGCAAATAGTAATTATTTAAACCTTTAGAAACTAAAAATGTGTTTTTGCTATTAACTTTATTAATAAATGCAACGACAACAGCAGCAATAAAAATCATTGTATGTGTTTGATGTTTTTTTTTGTACATTTTTTGGTGTACATACTACTTGCAAATTGGATTCCTATTTTAGAACTATTCAAATTTATTCAAGTGTTTCTATTACTCTATTATTTACATAATAAATAATTGAATCAAACTTTATAATTATAGCAAAAATCAATCAATCAAATAAACAAAATATTCCTGTGAAATTAATTGTTTTCGTTTTATTCATTTCATTTCCAACCCACATTTGTTTTTATATTCGACAGCTGTTCGGACTGTTCTCTCTCTTGGGCATGTTTGATTGAATGAAATTATTAAGTTCAGTGAGAGTGTTTATGTACCCGGTGCCCAGGTTCTGTAACTTTTGCATCGTTAGGTCCCAGTTATAGCTATCATTGAAGCTCACAATTGAAAATTTTAATGATGGATTTTGAGACGTTTAAGAATTAAAACCATTAATTTTTTTAATGAATAAATAAAGTTCAAGATTTAATTAATATTTCTGGTCAAAAAAAATTTCAAATAGGCCCAACTTCCCACATAAAAAGACTTTTCTTTTTTCAATGATTGAACAACCTTACCAATGATCATTGGAATCTTTAAAGTCATTTTAAGTGGAAAGTTGGGCGTATTTGAAAATTGTTTTGAATAAAAATATTAATTAAGTCTTGAGCTTTATTTGTCCATCAAAATAATATTTGATTTTGCTTCCTAAATCAGTAAAGTTTTCAGTGATTAGTTTCAATGATAGCTATAACTGTCGACTTAAAGTACCTCGAGAAATGATGAAATCTGAAACAAAACACGGCGACGGCGAAATTTGTCGATACAAGGGTTATAGAACATGCACTGTTTTGCGTTCTTCTAAAGTAAGAGAATTTTGGACTATCAATAATAGTTTTTCGATTGAAATATATGGTTACTATACACACTAGGTCTGTTTGTTGAGGGTTCTGACAGCAAATTGTGAACATTTTTGAAAATTTGAGAAAAATTTCACTCTACGTAACACAACTATTATATATCAAAGTAAGCTTTTTTTAATAAATAAGCTCCATTAATTTTAGTGAAATATTAAAAGATCACAAAGGGGACGAAAAATATAGGTCTCTCTTACGTATATCAGATAGTTTTTGATGGAGAAATTACATTTTTTGTTTCCTTCGCACTCAATTGCGAAAAAGAGTCAGGAACAAAGAGTCATTATGTTAAAGGGGTCCATAATTGTGTAATATGGAACTATAATTCGGTATGGGAATTTGTTTCTAATTTTTATATTTTTCGTATCGAAAACTCCATTGTGACACTTTAACGTTTCCAAATGTTAAAAAAGGTGTGTTTGGTTAGTTTTTGCAAGAACTCTCGCTGTTTAAGCCGTTTTAACTTTTTTTAGGGCCTGTTGTACGAACGTGGTTCAAACTTTGATACGTGGTTCAGCAATTTTAACTCACCAATTTCGGTGGATTAATTGAGGTCCAAGTATGTGATAGTAGCCAAGTAATTTAATTTACACGTTTGAAACATCCTTGAACTTCGCAGTTAATCCACCGAAATCAGTGGGTTAGCTTTGCTTATATTTGTTAGATTCTGGCAGCTATTTATTGACTCTTCCGAATTACAAATTAAAAATTATTTCAAAATTAACAATTTCACCCACAAAAGCAAATACTCGTATACACTAAACCTTAGAGGGCACTAGTTTATGATGTATATTAACTTTTGGGACACATTGTGATAGTGAAAAACTAATTAAGATAAATGTATCCCTTTCCTAAAAACACTGTTTTGCTCTTACACTCAAATTGATTTGGTGAGAAATAAAACGAAGAAAAAATGTAGTGTCCTAATGTTCCTTCCAACCAAAAAGAAAATCGATCTGAACTGGTTCTTTTTATGCAAAAAATATAATTTTAACATTTTTCTTATTCAATGTCTATTTAAATGTAATTATTCTTAGCAATCTTACATCACCATAAAAGCAAGTACATGGTACACACTCGTACAATTTATTTTAAAAATTTTTTCATCGAAAAAGCCTTGACTCTTTACCTACTATTTTGCTTATGACTATAACAGAGAATTTCGGTCTCCCTTTTCTCTAAAGAGTTTTCATATTCTTAATTTAAGGAAACAGAACTTTTATTCTGTCTTATTCGTAATTTGTCAACGCCCGAAGCTTGAAGCAACATTCCGTTTTGCAAATTTTAGGGTCGCGCTTAATGACACAGACTATCGTAAGGTCGGTAAAAAGCCCATCAAAGCCCGGCTGACCAAACGCGAAATTGTGATTTGGTCTTACTACTGCTTACGTTTTGTACTTCAATAAAAAAAAACAGAAAAAATGTGTATTTTTTTGTATTTATTTTCCCGTGGGTAGGTACGAAACCTGCATAAGGCTCTATGAGGACCGAAAAACACGTGTTGATAAGTGTGGTTATTTTCCCGTGGATAGGTGCAAAACCTCAATATCAGGCTCTATGAGGACCGAAAAACGCGTGCTCATAGAAGTGTGAGATTCTTACTACACTAAAACCACCTCCACTTCCCGATTGCAACTAAGTTGAAACTTATCTAGCAATTTATTTTTAACGTAGGTAAGTAATGTGTTACAGGTTACTTTCCGGTGAAAGTTCCTGCTTAATCCGCGATTTTAAAGCGGTTTTCTGTTCACCGCACCAAATCGAAAGGTTTTGTTCTTCGCAGACGGCGTACTAAATTCGACTCGTCAAGAATGTCAATAATCGTTAAATTATCGTGTTCTAATAGTCGATTTCTATGTTTGCGCGCGAAACTTTTTATCTTTTTATTTCCTCCCGGACCGTAGGAATCCCGAGATCCCTATGAAGATCTTCGTTTCTTATACACCACGGAGTCATTCCCAGATACTTTGCCTCATTTGCAAATGGAACACGAGCGGTATTAAGAAAGACGGGTAATCTATTTATTTTTTTATACGTAAAGTCCACGTGGACTGACTTTTGTTCATTGAGCGCTATTTACCATGTTTTCGTCCACTCATTAACATTATTAAGAGCATTTTGTAATTTAATTGAAGCTTTGCTAATCGTTTTGCCTACTGCTAGTATTGCAGTATCATCAGCAAACGTGGCTACAATAGTATCTACAGTTTGAGGTATATCGAGTGTAAATAAAAGGTACAGAACTGGACCTAATACACTTCCTTGTGGTACCCCAGCCACTATTTCTTTGAAATCAAAATCCGTGTCTTACACGAAAAAGTCTTTCATTTAGATATCCGTTTAGAATGTTGTAAAGTCCTTCAGGCAGAACTTGTCTTAATTTGAATTTGAGGCCTTCGTGCCACACCATGTCATTTGTCAAACGCCTGCGACACATCCAAAAAGACAGTCGAACAGATTTTCTTTTCTTCAAGAGCTCTCTCTATTACGTCAGTAATTCTATGCACTTGATCAATTGTCGAATGCTTGCTTCTAAATCCGAACTGATGTTCAGGTATTAATTGTTTCTCTTCTATTATCAGTTGCTTGATATAATAGGAAGAAGCGAAATCGGCCTGTAAGACTTCTTTTCGTGAGATGGTTTGCCAGGTTTCCAAACCATTATGACTTCCGCAGCTTTCCATTGGCTCGGAACATATTCTAACCTTAGAGCGGCATTTATTATGTAAAGGAGGTTAATAAATTTTAAAGGAGGGAGCATTTTTAAAATCTCTGCCGTTATTAAGTCATATCCTGGAGCTTTGTTGGACTTAAGCTTCTTTATTTCTCTTTTTAATTCGGCAAGTGTAGCATTTCTCGTTATGTAGCTTTCATTTGAGGTAAAATTCATATTAATATTTTCGTTGAGTTCTTGCCCATCGAACGGCTTAAATGTTTCCTCTAAGTAATCGGCGAATACCGTCACTTTTTCTTTGTCACTTTTAGCCCTTTCATTTTGGCTTTTCTTAATCGGAGGCACTGGAAGCTTTGGTTTTCGTCGTTTTTATAGCTTTCCAAAGCGAGTAGTTGGATTCTTTCCCCGCTGTCAAGCCTTCAAGGTAATTTTCAACTTCAAGGTTTTTGAAATCTGATATCGCCGTTTTTAGCATATTACTTAAGCGATTTAAATGAGCTTTGTGTTGAGGTGCACGGGTTTGCTGCCATTTTTTCGTGCTTTTCGTTTTTCTTTCACCAAATCTTTTATTTCTTGCGGATATTCTATATTTTTATAGCGCGGCATTTCCCTTTGATATGGTGTATTATTCCATGCTGGTTTTTGTATCATATTAACAAAATAATCTACTAAATCTTCCACCTCAAGAGGCGTTTGTAATGATACCCTCAATGCAACGTGGTCCTCGATATCTTTCTTAAATCCATCCCATTTGGTTTCACTGTTTGTTAACCTGGGTGGTTTTTCAATTTTAACAAGGCTTTCGCTCATAATGAGTACGACGGCAGAATGATCTGAGAAGAGGTCATAGCCCTCTGAAATTTCTATACGGCTAGAGGGTATTCCTTTCACCATGAATAAATCGATTAGGTCAGGTATTTTCGACGGATCAGTTGTCCAGTAAGTTGGCTTGCCAGTCGAATGAAAGTCACAATTATTTTCTATTCCTGCTTCATATAGCATGCGACCCTTTTGAGATAAGTGTTGATAAGTGAGTGAAATTGTTACTACACTAAACCACCTCCACTTCCCAATTGCAACCAAATTGAAACATATCTAGCAATCTATTTTTAAAAAAGTTAAGTAACATGTTGCAGGTTACTTTCTTGCTTATAAAGGGTGATTTTTTAGCTGGTTTGGTTTTGGCAACACTGGTTTTGACAGCTGACGTGTGTTTAGTACCTTGTGTCACTGTCAAACAGCTTCAGTTTGGTTTGCAATTTAACCATGGATCGTCTTACAAATGAACAACGCATGCAAATTATTGAATTTTACTATCAAAATTCGTGCTCGGTTCGAAATGCTTTTTTATCGAAAAATTGTGTTCAGCGATGAGGCTCATTTTTGGTTGAATGGGTACGTAAATAAGCATAATTGCCGCATTTGGAGTGAAGATCAGCCAGAAGCATTGCAACAGCTTCCAATGCATCCCGAAAAAGCCACTGTTTGGTGCGGTTTATGGGCCGGCGGCATTATTGGGCCATATTTCTTCAAAGATGATGCGAATCGCAGCGTTACTGTCAATGGTGAACGCTACCGAGCGATGATAACAAACTTTTTTTTGCCCGAAATGGAAGTTCTTGACTTGCATGATATGTGGTTTCAACAAGACGGTGCCACATGCCACACAGCACGCGAAACAATGGCGCAATTGCGAGGCGAGTTTTGTGGGGGTATGTCAAGGCTAATGTCTATAGGGACAAGCCCGCTTCGATTGACGCACTGGAAGCCAACATCCATGCATTCATTCGTGATATACCGGCCTATATGTGTGAAAGAGTATGCCAAAATTGGACTCAGCGGATGGGCTACCTGAGACGCAGCCGCGGTCAACATTTGCATGAAATTATCTTTAAACATTAAATTGCAAGGTTCAAACTATCGATTCAAATAAATATTTTATTCAATTTTTCGAATTTTTTGTGTTTTTTTTTTTTTAAGTTTTAAACCTCTTAAAAAATCACCCGTTACTATGATTTTAAAGCGTTTTTCTGTTCACCGCACCAAGTCAAAAGTTTTGTTCTTCGCAGACGGCGTACTATATTATACACGTCAAAAATATCAATAATCATTGAATGAGCATGTTCTTAAAGCCGATTTCTATGTTTTTGCGCGAAACTTTTTATTTTGTCCCGAATCGTAGGAATTCCGAGATTCCTGTGAAGTTTTTCGTTTCTTATATACCACGGAGCAGTTACAAATGACCTAAGCAATTTAATTTCAAAGGTTTGTAAGTTATTTAAGTTTGTATTGGAGGTACAACCCCAAAGTTTTAGGTATAAGGTATAACATAAGTCCAAACAGGTTTAAGTAGATGCCTGCATAAAATCAACTTATTTTCAGTACTCAGCTTTGAATACTTAACTAGTAGCCAGTTCAAATCTATTATTTTACTTTCTAGTTTTTCGCATTTCTCTTTTACGCGTGGCTTCCATTTTAATTTCGCGTCTAAAGTCATTCCCACATACCTTGCATCAATTGCAAATGGACCACGAGCGGTATTAGGAAAAACGGGTAATCTATTTATTTTTATATACGTTAGGTCCTCGTGGACTGACTTTCGTTAACTGAGTGCTATTCGCCATGTTCTTATCCGCTCATTAACATTATAAAGAGCATTTTGTAATTGAATTTTAGCTAATCGTTTTGCCTACACCTAGTATTGCAGTATCATCAGCAAATGTGGCTACGATAGTGTCTTCTGTTTGAGGTATATCGCGTGTAAATAAAAGGTACAGAACTGGACCTAATACACTTCCTTGTGGTACCCCAGTCACTGTTCACTATCACTCGGGCAAAGAGAAATAACGCAAAATTATCTTGAGAAATAGGGCCAACTTTAAAAATTCTGAACTATATAATATATATGGCAGTGTAATTTAAAGAAAGTTTCCTTAAAGCCATATTCTTTAAATGCAAAAGAAACTTTGCATTCACCCAACCTCGGAACCAGTCCCGGATCTACGATTTTTTCGAACCGGGCAAAAACTGGAACTTGGCGCCCCTCCAGTTTTTGAGATTAATAATAAAAAAAAAATCATATTGATAGGTATTAAGTTGAATTTTCTGTAACCGGGAGATACAAACTTTTAATGAATTGCATTCTATACAGTACAAACACAAGGCCGTAGCCAGAGGGTGATTACAAAGGTTTTATCTCCAACGGCGGAATATTTTTAAAATACGTTTGTAAATTATATATATTCGGTTCAGTATAATAAATTTGTATTCAAAATACCCACGATGGTTACTACTTGTGTTCAAAATTTTCTGAATTTACTATTATGTTCACGTACTAAGCAATTTTTAATGAATATAGTAATCATAATCAAGAAATAAGGAACCCTGACGATTTCTTAAAACAGCTTGAATTATTAAAATTAGATTCGAGAACCTTAAGTCCATACTTTCTTCCTTGTGTCTTTTTTTACAAAAATATACAAAATTTTAACAAAACAAAATTTTGTTTAATGAAAATATGTGCCTACTTGTCCTGTAATTAGTTTTATAAAATTTGCTTAGAATAAGAAAATAAATGAAAAGACATACAGCCCTATCAATAGTACTGTAGCCTTGTAGTTCCATAGGAGTGAGACCTTGCGTCAAATCCGGTATTTCTGATTTTTCGCTGAGTTGTTTATGATGTTGATCTAGTGATAAATCCAATGTTTCGATCTAGAGCGTTGAACGCAACCTTGGTAAAAATCCAAAAAACCCCGAAATTTCCGTGGTTTTTCGAGTAATTGGGAATTTCAACAAATACGCCTTAATTTCAGAGTTAAACGTTGTCTTACGATTTAAACCTTACCAAATTTACTTCAATTTGGGTTCAAAACCGTCTCCATAGACCCACCAGTTTCCAAAGGACGGCTTTCTAAAATATAAGCAATAGTAAATTTAAAACAACAAGTAGTATATTAAAGTGTATAATAACAAATACAAGATCTTTGACAAATGTTGCATAAACACACCAGACCGGGTGGATCGGCCCAAAAGAAGAAAACCATATTATAGGATAGGGGTTGTATATCCCCCGGTTTAGGCGGGAGATGCAATTTTAAGAAAAGTTGTCTTCAAATAAGAAAATAACTTTGCAGAAACAATGGTAATATCTGGACAAAAATCCTTTAGCCTATCTCAAAGCCAGAAATCCATTCTTGATTTTTTTTTAAATAAAGTTATTTAACCTGATAGTTTGTGAAAAAATTTTCTTTCAAACTCAAAATTTTGACAAAAAACACGATACTGTAATTATAACTCTCGAATGAACTATAACCACTCTCAAATAAAAGAAACACCGAATTTCGGATTAGACGGGGCACAAACCAACCTACGGAGAGCATTGGTGAGCTTTTGAACTTCCAATACTAAACGTTAAATCGAAAGTTTTGGAAAGGGAAATGTATGGGAAATTTCCCCAATGGGAAGCTCTGGATGCAAATACTAGAACCTTCCAGATTTTTCGGGAACCTTGTGAAAAGTATAAAGCACATGTCCGACCGGCAGAGGACGCCTTTGGCAACAGAATTATTGCCCTTGATGAGCGTGTCGACAGACAATTTTCGACTGTCGATAAACAATTTTCGACTGTCGATAAACAATTTTCGACTGTCGATAAACAATTATCGACAATAGAAGCAAAGTTCAAAGATCAAATCGAATGCATTACAAAGGAATTGGATAAAGTAAAGAGAATGAAGGATCGAGAAAGTGCTGGTGACTGTCCAAAGAGAAGGGAGATGCATCCAACCAACCTTCGATAGATAAACTTCTTCGTCAATCTACAAAAAACAGTTTGGGGCAGCCGCAGCAACGAATGGCTGGGACGAAGAAGACAAATATATAGCTCTGACACTTGCACTTCGAGGAACTGCTGCTGAACTACTACAAACCATACCAGACAGAAAAATCCACAGTAAAATGCAGTAGTATAAACTTCGAGTCCAAAATCTTTCAGGAAATTTGTACACTCCTTGGCATTAAAAAAACGAGGACAACACCGCTTCATCCACAATCTGATGGAATGGTTGAACGATTCAACAGGACCCTTAAAGAACACCTTTCCAAAGTGGTAAGTGACATCCAACGAGACTGGGATCGGCATATTCCACTATTCTTGATGGCCTATCAAAGTGCATTACATAGCTCAACAGGAAATACACCATCAGCTGGGGAACACAATACGACTGCCAAGTGAAATAAATTCGGATGTTATGGTAATGAGCCCCAAGAAATAGACGACTACGTGGAAGACCTGAGAGAAAAGCTTCTTGACATTCACGATAGGACAAGGGCAAATATAAAGCTATCAAGTGATCGGATGAAAACACGATACGACACAAAAGCAAGAACGAAAGTATTCCAAGCGGGAGAACTGCTGTGGTTTTATAATTCCCACCGTCGCGACGGTCGACGCGTCGGAGGGGACTTTCACCGGAACTTCAACAAAATTGGGAAGGATGTGATGGATTGCTCGGGACTGTTTTAACTCGAATAAATGATGTCGTCTACCACATTCAGAGAGGACTTAGAGGCAGAATGAAAGTAGTTCACAGTGACCGTTTACACCGTTATAATGGTGAAGGATGTAATGGATTGCTGGGGATGATCAATCTTAAGGAGGAGGCAGTGTAACGACTGTCACATTTGAACTATAACGACTCTCGAATGAACTATTACCACTCTCGAATATAAGAAACACCGAAATTTGGATTAGACGGGACACAAACCATCCTACGGAGAGCTTTGGTGAGCTTTCAAACTTCCAACACTAAACGTCAAATTGAAAGCTTTGGAAAGGGAAATTTATGGGAAATTTCCCCAATCGAAAGCTCTTGAGTTATCATATTTCTCCCACAGATATTTACATTAGTGACTGAGGTAGGTATAATTTGAAAGATTTTGTATTTAGTATGGTGAAATGATAGAAAAACAGCTAAAGGCTGACTGAGAAATATTTGCATTTCATTAAATGTCGGCAATTCTCAATTTTGCTAGGCGCATGGATTTGGCACCCCTGGAGGCTGCCGCCCGGGACACAGGCCCCGGTTTGCCCCCCCATAGATCCGGGGCTGCTCACACCTACCCCAAATGCTATAGTGATCCCAAGCGAGGGGTTGCAGGGGGGCAGCATTCTCCCCCTATACATACTTCAGTATTTATTTGTGAATTTTTGAAATTTTACAGACCAGATAAAGGAGAGGTTTAATTTGGTTTGTGTAGTTTAAAAATTCGCTAATAAACAGTGAGGTATGTATGAAGGGCATGCTGCTCCCCTGCAATCCCTCTGCTTGTTCTCACTATAGGATTTGGGATAGGTGCGAGGTTGGGTGCATGCAAGGTGTCTTTTGCATTTAAAGAATAATTATGGCTTTAAATAAACTTTGAACTTATTATTATCTCCTTGCACCTTGCTAGTTATAAGAAACTTGTTTTTTCTAAGAATTATTATTTGATGATAAAAATACTTTTGTTAGTTCTTAGAAAATCGTCTGACTGTGTAATCTAAAACTGTAAACGCGAAGATGAATTATTGTAACTTAAAACTGTAAATGCGAAGATGAATTTTAACTTGAAATAAATATTCTTCTCCAGTCTTATTCGGAGAGTCAACCAGGAAACATTGTCTTATTATTTATAACTAGATCCTAACATAAATTGGTGTCTGAAGTAAAGATAATAATTAACATTCATTCTATAAAAAGTTACAAGTATGTAAATCGACAGCCATAAAAAAAATAAAACACAGAGCATCCAAAAACAATACAAAACAAATCAAAAAATAAATCAACCATCAGAGCATCCAACAACAACACAAAACAAATAAAAAAAATAAATTAACCATCAGAGCATTAAAAAACAATTCAAAACAAATAAAAAAATAAAACACAGAGCATCGAACAATATACAAAACAATTAAAAAATAAATCACTGAAAAATAGTGTTCGAGAATTCAACCATCAGAGCATCATGATCAAAACAAAAGTGAATCAAGCAGTGTCATCTAAGTGCAGTAAAGAAAAAAATAATTATTTTTGTAAGTTTAAAGCATTAATTTAATTTAATTAATGTACTAAGTTATTTTATATAAGAAAAAAGAAAACAAAAATTAAACTTAAGTTATATGATTTTATAAATACTAATATTTGAATAGATTACGTATTTGATATAGCTAACGTGAATCAAGAACAAAACGAAGAATTCGAAGTAGACACGATTTATCGATAACTGTTCCTCTACAAACACCTTTCAAATTTATAAAGCCATTCGATGGCGACAGACAAAAATTAAACCTCCGGGTTTTCTAAAAAGACCTGATAAAACCTGGACAGATTCCTGCTCTGAGACCTTAGAGTCACTTTTGAGCACTCACTTCCCAGGATGTACTACTGATTCATGGTCTGCGGATAGAGGCCCTGACATAAGTGTAATCTCTAACATAGGTAACCAAATCGTAGATAGCAGAAAGGTGGCTTGGGCCATAGACTCATTCTCAGCATACAAGTCTGCAGGGCCTGATGGAATAATTCCTTTTATGCTCCAAAGCTCTAAAGACGTAATTGTTCCAATTCTAGTGGACATTTTTAGGGGTTGTATTAACATCACCTACGTTCCTTCTAAATGGAGAGAAGTCAATGTCATCTTCATTCCGAAAGCTGGCAAGCCCACCCACACCGAACCTAAGGATTTTAGGCCTATAAGCCTATCCTCTTTCCTTCTCAAGACTTTAGAAAGACTAGTGGAGACTCACATTCGCCTAAAACTTAATGACGGCGTGCTCTCACAGGCCCAACATGTATATATGAAGGGCAAATCTGTTGAAACAGCGCTTCATGAAGTGGTCGGCACAATCGAAAAATCGATCCAATTCAAGGAATTCACACTGGTAGCATTCCTTGACATAGAAGGAGCATTTAACAATGTTGAAAATAGCGCAATTCGACAAGCCCTCAACTCGATTGGCATCGATCTGTTACTGATAAACTGGATTGACTCCATGCTTCAAACAAGACTCATAAATGTAGAAATGGGTGATAGGAAGTTAAAAGTTAGAACATGCAAGGGGACTCCGCAAGGTGGAGTTCTATCTCCTCTGCTTTGGCTCCTTATAGTCAACCAGATATTGGTTAAACTTAATCTGAATGGCATCAAGGTCGTTGCATACGCCGATGACATTGTGTTAATGGCCTCGGGAAAATTTGTCCCAACCTTATGCGACCTCCTACAATTAGCCCTCAACAAGCTCAGTAATTGGGCCAGCAGTTGCGGACTTAGCGTTAACCCTCAAAAGAGAGAATTGGTGTTGTTTACAAGGAAAAACAAAATTCCGAACATAAACCCGCCAACCATCAACGGAACTCCACTTCAAGTTTCAGATACCGCCAAATACCTTGGTGTTGTACTTGACCGTAAATTGAACTGGAAAAAGAACATTAAAGAAAGAGAGAAAAAAGCCTCAGTAGCATTCTATACGTGCAGTCGAATTTTTGGTAGAAGATGGGGTCCCAGCCCTAGAACCATTCATTGGATGTACACAGCCATTCTAAGGCCAATCCTAACGTACGCATGTATGTTCTGGTGGCCAGCCTTAGATAAGGAAACCAATCTAAAAACCATGACTAAAATTCAAAGACTAGCGTGTATCGGCACAACCAGTGCTATAAGAACCACACCAACGGCCGCCCTAGAAACTTTCCTTTCACTTGCCCCACTCGATCTGTTTACGAAAGAGTTGGCGGCAAAAAGTGCTTTACGACTGCAACAATGTAATAATTGGAAAAGGGGCCTCTTCGGTCGCAGAACTATAATGAACTTTACAGACATTGACATTCAAACAGACTATGTTTCGCCGCACATTGATTTTAACCCAGTAACCATGACAGATATCCCCACCAGGGAACTCTGGAACGAAAACAGGGTCATAAATGCAAACCATGTTTCGGTCTTCACCGACGGCTCCAAAACCTTGGAGGGTGTTGGGTCAGGTATCTATTCAGATAAACCACCCATATATAGATCAATGAAGCTTCCAAACTTTTGCAGGGTATTCCAAGCGGAAGTGCTGGCAGTTTGTGAGACCGCGAAGCATCTTGCCTCACGTGAATTAGTCAACAATAATATTGACATTTTCATAGATAGCCAGGCGGCAATTAAAGCCATTTCCTCAATCACCGTAAAGTCCAAACTGATCGATCGTTGCCGAAATGAGTTAAGAATACTCAACGCAACGAACACAGTTACCCAAAAATGGGTCCCAGGACATAGGGATATTCACGGAAATGAAATGGCAGATGAACTGGCCAAAAGCGGATCATCTCTTGATCCGAGCCAAATCGTAGCCTCGGTGCTTATTCCACTGGTGGAAGAAAAAAGTAGAATATACCAGGGTTTCTTGGAAGCTGCAAATGTCAGATGGTCATCTATCGACACCTGTCGGGTTTCAAGGAACCTTTGGCCGAATATTTCGAAGGAAAAAACTGAATACCTACTCAAGCTAAGCAGGCCTCAATTATCACTCATAGTTGGCGTCCTAACGGGGCATAACTCTATGGGAACCCACATGAAAAGAATGGGCATCAGCTCATCGGACTTATGTAGATGGTGTCATGATGAAGAGGCGGAAGAGGGCTCCCTTCACTTCTTATGTGAATGCCCCAGCCTAGCTAGAACCAGGAAAGCAGCCCTAGGAGAATATTTCTTTGATGAACTGGGCGACATCTCTGTATTGCCACTGAAAAACATCCTAAAATTCATTCAGAACTCAGGATGGTTCAGGGAGGCCCCCTACAACTAATACGCCTCATCAAACCCCTCCCTATCCCTATTCACTAGGGCTGTAAAAGTAACGACAAAATCAGTACCCGCATGTTTACGTTACTTTTGGGTCGAGTACTCGTTACTAAAATGTCGTTACTCGTTACTCTCGTTACTTTCGTTACAAACGTATGCGGTATTAAAAATCGAAATCTTCAGAATTTATTTGATGTACCTTAACAATGCAATTTCAGGGCCACTTGAAAAGATATATTATTTGTTCCCAAAAATATAATTTTTTGTCCATCTATCAAGCCATTAACTGTCAAATTTTATTGAAGGATGGCTGCGATATAAATGAATTAAGAAACCTCTGAAAAATCTAAAAATATTTGCTCTGAAAATCGAAATTTTTCAGAATTAATTTTATGTACCGGAGTAATGCGATTTTAGGGCCTTTGGAACGAAATACTATTTTTGCCCTCAAATATAGTTTGTTGTCTTTTTGTCAAGCCATAAATTGTCAAATTCCATTGAAGGATGGCTGCAATCTAAATAAATTAAAAAAACCTCTGAAAAATCTAAATGTTTGCTCTGAAAATCGAAATTTTTCAGAATTAATTAAATGTACCTCAACAAGGCCTTAGAGAGTGTCATTTGGACGAAAAATTATTTTTTCCCTAAAACATAGTTTGTTGTCCATCTGTTAAGCTATTAATTGTCAAATTCCATTGAAGGATGGCTACAATAAAGATAGATTAAAATTCATCTTAAAAATCAGACACTTTTACGGGTTATTTACTCCTCCGGAAAAATAGATCTCTATACCGATTCATGTTTAATTCATACACAAAAACACAAAAGAAATATAAAAGCTTTACTCTGGTTGGTATCGATGCAAGGAATATCTCTCATGTGGTATTTTATTTTCGTTTCGCACATGCGAAAAATGTGACATGCATAATGTGCGATAAGGAATTGTTTGTATGGTATATACCAAGTAACGAAATCGTACGAGTAACGACATCATTTAGGTAGTAACGTTTCGTTACTTGGTATAGAAGTGAATACCCGCATCTTAGTAACGAATACATACGATTCGTTACAGCTCTACTATTCACCACCCACCTTTCACTCTGGGGAGCGCAATGGATCCACTGAGATCCGAGTGAGATGATGCGGCCACGCCGTATCATCACCCCTTCTAACCTCCATATTTAAATGCTGTAGATGCAGCTTTCAGAATCGCTACTCCCGATCAAATTGATATTTTGCTGACTAATACAAAAACTCAATTAAGTGGCAAAGCAGAAGCAGCAGTTCCTAATCATGATTTTAATACTTGGTTAGAGTTGAAGAATTTTCTTAAAAGCATATACGCTGATTCTAAGCATCATTGGCATTTACTTATAGAACTTTTATCTTGTAAACAGCAACCTTCACAACAAATTTCGCAATACATTTGTAGGGTTGAAACCGCGTTAAAACGTTTGTTAACATCAACTCAACAAAATACAATAATACCCGCTGAGCTTTCGGGAAGACTTGCCGCCATGAATGACCTAGCCTTACATAAATTTAAATTAAATATCAAACCTGATATAAACAACATGTTCAGAGCAAGAAACATTGAAAATTTAAACGATGTTTTCAATCTCGCCATTGAAGAAGAAAAAGTTCAATTGCTCATAAAAATAAAACAACCTGCCGAATGTTCTATTTGTCATAAAATAGGACATACAGCAAATCACTGTTTTTAAAAAAAACCAGTACAACTAAACCCATATTATATTCGACCTCTAATAATGTCAATAATACAGGGTGGCGCACCAATTGTGCTACATTAAGAAATTCAAATAACTTTTTTTTTAATCGATGTATTTCATTTATTTTTTTTATTGGTTAGAAAATTAAATTTTATTTTAAATAGTTAGTTGTTTTTAAAGATTATAGACCGCAAATGACCTCCACGCTCTCCCACGCATATGTGGCACCTGATCAAAAAATTATTCATTGCGGCCTGAAGAGTTGAAGTTGGGATCGCCTCAATTATTGTCGTTATGGACTGCTTTAATTTAGTTAAATTCCTGGGCTTCGTTTTATACACCTCTTGCTTGACATAACTCCATAAAAAGAAGTCTGGTGCAGTCAGGTCAGGTGACCTTGGGGGCCAGCGAAGAAAGGAGTTCCTAGAAATTAATTTGTTTGCGAATTTTTTGTTTAGCTCCGCCATAACTGGTCTGGCTATATGTGCAGTTGCTCCATCTTGCTGAAACCAAACGCTGTTGAATGGTATACGTCTTCAGCGTAGTTCTGGGTAAACAAAACTCCTTCAACATCTTTAAATAACGGTCCCCATTGACAGTAACGGTTACACCGTTTTCTTCAAAGAAGTACGGCCCGACAATACACCTTGATGAAACTGCGCACCACACAGTGACTCGTTCTGGGCGCAGTTCCGTCTCATGGAGCATTTCTGGATTAGACTCATTCCATATATGGCAATTTTGCTTGTTTACATTGCCGTTAAGATCAAAATGGGCCTCATCAGACATGAACAAACAATTGATCAATGTGTTGTCTTCTTCGGCCATTGATATCATTTTTTGGCAATTTGGACTTTGTACGGAAACAAGTTTAAATCGTCATGAAGTATCCGTTGTAATGACCGTCTACTAACTCCAATTTGCCCCGATAAGTTTCGGGTCGAAACGCTCGGATTGGCCTGTGTTGCAGTTGCTACTGCTGCGATTGTATCCTGAACCCGAACATTGGCATCTCGATGGTACGGCCTTCGTGCGATGCTTCCAGATTCGGCAAACATGTTTACAAACCTCATAATGGTCCATCTACTCGGGGGATTACCGCCAAACTACCGCCTAAATTCCCTTTGGACGGAAATGACGGATTGCAAAACATGGTACCGTTGCACTATCCAAATTCTTTTCTCCGTATCCCAAGCATCCATTTTTATAAATCTAAATAGTAACCTACAAAATAAAAAAAAAAATAAGCCGATTACTCACACAGAAAAAAAGTTATTACGTTGTATTTTTGTAGCACGATTCGTGCGCCACCCTGTAGTTGCAATTACTGCAAAAAGTTAGGGCATAATATCCAAGGATGTAGGAAGCTCAAATAGAAAAAGGAACAAGATTTAAAGAATTTAAGCAATCCTTCAAAGCCTTCGGAAAACATAAGAACCCTCGAAACAAATGCTGCAGGGTTTCGAGCGGAAATCATGACAGCAGCAGACCCTTCAGAATAATTTTATTTAATGACAATACAATTTACGCCATAGTCAATTCCAATAGATCCAGATCAGGATATTTTAAATTTTTAATTGACAGTGGTGCAAGTATACCAATATTGAAAAAACTAAATCTGAAGGAAAATACTAAATTCGTTCCAGATAATCAAGTAAAACTACAAGGAATCTACGAGGGTACAAACCCTATTGAAAGCATAGGTTCCTTAAATCTCAAATTCTTTATTCATTCTGAAAATTCTAAGATCTTACATTTTGATAACATATTTCATATTATCAACTCCCCGTCTAATATTCCATATGACGGTATATTGGGAAACGACTTTCTTGTCTCTAAAAAAGCAAATCTTAACTATAAAAATAAAACCTTAAGTCTAGGAAATGGAGAATCTATTCCATTCTTTATAAATAATTGCAAAAACGAATAGTTTATTTTGCCTCCTCGATCAGAAACTTTAATAAGGGTAAATATATTAAATCCAAAAATTAAAGAAGCAATTCTACAAGAACTTCCGATTTTAGAAGGAGTGTATCTAAGCAAAGCAATTACTAAAATCGATAATAAAACTCAAGCCTTAGCTACAGTTCTGAACACACTTGATTACCAAGTTAAAATTTCTGAGGAAAATGACAATTTAATTCCTTTACCATCAGAATCCTTTCAGGTTCAAAACGGAACTAATCAAATTACAGATCGACTAGATCTCTTAAATAAAGAAATAAGAACAGAACATCTTAATTCAGAGGAAAAACAAAGCCTCTTAAACATATGTAATCAATATTCGAATATATTTTCTCATTTAGAAAATAATAGACCGGTAAATTGTAAAATATATAGATACCCAGAAATACATAAGACTGAAGTATCAAAACAAATTTCAAATATGCTAGATCAAAAAATTATTAGACCTTCTAATTTTCCGTGGTCCGCACCCTTGTGGGTGGTCCCAAAAAAGACTGATGCTTCGGGTATAAGAAAATGGAGGATAGTTGTAGACTATCGTAAACTTAATGAAATTACTATAGGAGACTCCTTTCCATTACCCATCAAAATGCAGACTGTTTGTCAAGAATCAGATGCAATACTGATAATGAAAATCATGAGATCTTTTTAATTACACAAGAGACTTATAGTGGTTATTTTCCCGTGGGTAGGTGCAAAACCTGCTATTCAGGCTCTATGAGGACCGAAAAACGCGTGCTCATAGAAGTGCGAGATTCTTACTACACTAAAACCACCTCCACTTCCCGATTGCAACTAAGTTGAAACTTATTTAGCAATTTATTTTTAACGAAGTTAAGTAACGTGTTGCAGGTTACTTTCCGGTGAAAGTTCCTGCTTAATCCGCGATTTTAAAGCGGTTTTCTGTTCACCGCACCAAGTCGGAAGGTTTTGTTCTTCGCAGACGGCGTACTAAATTCGACTCGTCAAGAATGTCAATGATCGTTGAATTAGCGTGTTCTAATAGTCGATTTCTATGTTTTCGCGCGAAACTTTTTATTTCGTCTCTTATATACCACGGAGCATTTACAAATGACCTAAGCAATTTATTTTCAAACGTTTGTAAGTTATTTAAGTTTGTATCGCAGGTACAACCCCAAAGTTGTATACCATAAGTCCAAACCGGTTTAAGAACATGTCGGTATAAAATCAATTTATTTTCAATACTAAGCTTTGAATATTTACCGAGTAACCAGTTCATATCTCTTAATTTACTTTTTAGGTCTTCGCATTTCTTTTTCACGTGCGGCTTCCATTTTAATTTCGCGTCTAGAGTCATTCCCAGATACTTTGCCACATTTGCAAATGGAACACGAGCGGTATTAAGAAAGACGGGTAATCTATTTATTTTTGTATACGTAAAGCCCACGTGGACTGACTTTTGTTCATTGAGCGCTATTTGCCATGTTTTCGTCCACTCATTAACATTATTAAGAGCATTTTGTAATTTAATTGTAGTTTCGCTAATCGTGTTGCCTACTGCTAGTATTGCGTATCATCAGCAAACATGGCTACAATAGTGTCATCTGTTTGAGGTATATCGCGTGTAAATAAAAGGTACAGAACTGGACCTAATACACTCCCTTGTGGTACCCCATCCACTATTTCTTTGAAATCAGAATAGTCATTTCCGTGTCTTACACGAAAAAGTCTTTCATTTAGATATCCGTTTAGAATGTTGTAAAGTCCTTCAGGCAGAACTTGTCTTAATTTGAATTTGAGGCCTTCGTGCCACACCATGTCATTTGTCAAACGCCTGCGACACGTCCAAAAAGACAGTCGAACAGATTTTCTTTTCTTCAAGAGCTCTCTCAATTACGTCAGTAATTCTATGCACTTGATCAATTGTCGAATGCTTGCTTCTAAATCCGAACTGATGTTCAGGTATTAATTGTTTCTCTTCTATTATCGGAGGAGTAGTATTCTTTCAAAAACTTTTGATATAATAGGAAGAAGCGAAATCGGCCTGTAAGACTTCTTTTCGTGAGATGGTTTGCCAGGTTTCCAAACCATTATGACTTCCGCAGCTTTCCATTGGGTCGGAACATATTCTAACCTTAGAGCGGCATTTATAATGTAAAGGAGGTTAATAAACCCTTTACGAGGGAGCATTTTTAAAATCTCTGCCGTTATTAAGTCATATCCTGGAGCTTTGTTGGACTTAAGCTTCTTTATTTCTCTTTTTAATTCGGCAAGTGTAGCATTTCTCGTTATGTAGCTTTCATTTGAGGTAAAATTCATATTAATATTTTCGTTGAGTTCTTGCCCATCGAACGGCTTAAATGTTTCCTCTAAGCAATCGGCGAATACCGTCGCTTTTTCTTTGTCACTTTTAGTCCATTCATTTTGGCTTTTCTTGATCGGGGGCACTGGAAGCCTTTGTTTTTTCGTTGTTTTTATAGCTTTCCAAAGTGAGTAGTTGGATTCTTTCCCCGTTGTCAAGCCTTCAAGGTAATTTTCAACTTCAAGGTTTTTGAAATCTGATATCGCCGTTTTTAGCATATTACTCAAGCGATTTAAATGAGCTTTGTGTTGAGGAGCACGGGTTTGCTGCCATTTTTTACGTGCTTTTCGTTTCTCTTTCACTAAATCTTTTATTTCTTGCGGATATTTTATATCTTTATAGCGAGGCATTAGCCTTTGATAAGGTGTGTTATCCCAAGCTGCTTTTTGTATTATATCAACAAAGGTATCTACTGCGTCTTCAAGTTCAAGAGGCGTTTGTAATCATACACTTAACTCAACGTTGTCCTCGATATCTTTTTTAAATCCAGTTGGTTTTACTGTTTGTTAACTTGGGTGGTTTTTCAATTTTAGCAAGGTTTTCGCTCATAATGAGTACAACGGCAGAATGATCTGAGAAGAGGTCATAGCCCTCTGAAATTTTTATACGGTAGAGAGTATTCCTTTCACCATGAATAAATCGATTAGGTCAGGTATTTTCAACGGATCAGTTGTCCAGTAAGTTGGCTTGCCAGTCGAATGAAAGTCACAATAATTTTCCAATCCTGCTTCATATAGCATGCGACCTTTTTGAGATATGCATCGTGAGGCCCAGAAGGTGTGCTTTGCATTAAAGTCACCACCAACAATTAAATTTGGACTTAGTGACTTTATAAATGTCGTAAATTCACTCTTATCAATTTTGCAACGCAGAGGGCAATATATGGAAGAGACATTGAGAGGAATATTTTTAGTTTTAACCTGTACACTACTCAATTGCATTGAGTAGTCCTCTTTTTTGAGGCCTATCGAGTGTTCAATGAATTCTTTTATATACAATGATGATCCGCCTCTTGCTTTGTTTGACGATGAATGGCGTGGTAGTCATGAAACCCGTGGATTTTAAGATTTGATTCATTTTTGGCATGCGTTTCTGATATCAAACATATGTCAATATCATTTTCTCGCATATACATCTCCAGTTCTCCAAGTTTTTGCCATAATCCGTTGGCATTCCACGTTAGAATTTTAAGCTTTTCCATCACATATTTTTTGAAAGAGGTTTGGGTCGAATACAATTTTCGAGCTTACTTAACCTATCAAAGATAAGTTTATTTGTTTCACATTGTTCTTCAAGTTTTGACAAAATTATTGAAAAGACCTTCGAAACCGGGTCTGTTTCAGTGTCTTTAATTACGAGTATATTTTTTGCCGCTATTTGGGCATATGTTTCTGCATTTCCTTGCTTCGATATTTTCTCCGAAGGTACTTCCACTGTTTTCTTTTCCTTATGGATACTAGGTTTTGGACCTTTCGTAGATTTGGTACTCTTGGGAATTGCGGTTTCTAATTGCCTTGGTGGGCTTCCTTGTATTTGGACAGATTTTGATCGTCGCTTTTGTAATTCTTTAGCTACTTCACAGCCCCTATAACTGGCTGGGTGATTTCCATTACAATTAATGCACGTCGGTGGACTTTCACTTTTTCCGTTGCAGTCAACGGTTAGATGTTTTCCAGCGTATTTTACACACCTTGGCTCTTTTTTCAGTAAGTCTGCGTGTGATTGAATTCTTGGCAGCGTTTACACTGTGGGATTAACCTTGTGCTTGCTTAGAGGTTCGATGCTTACTACGATGCTTAGAATTGTTTTAATTTTATAAATTTCATCTATCTTCTATATTTCAGTCTTATCGAACGAAAGTATACACTGTTCGCTTCACCCTCTTTTTTCAGTTTCTCTCTTTTGACAATGTTCGTAGCATCTAAAATATTGAGGTTGCACTCTTTTAGATCTTTAATGATCTCATCTTTTAAACATGATGTATGTTGACCTCTTGCCACAACACGTTAGGGTCTTTCCGATTTATTTTCATGGTATACCATTCCACTTTTTCTTCGTTTAGTCATTGTGACAGAAGACGATAAATTTCGGGGTCTTTCACACAAACTTTCCATTTGTTGCTATTAAGTGATATAATTTTAAAAGTCGATGGTAATAATACCTTTAATACGGTTTGCAACTAGTTAAACTTAGTATAACTTAACAGGTTTTTCATTTATTGTTTCATGTTTTGGTGAAACTCTTATTTCAAAAGATGAGGCTGCCTCAGGTGAAGAGCCAGCTTAACGCTTTTTACTTAATCTTTTCTTTGAGGACTTCTCCATTTCACGTGCTAGCTTCGTTGGTTCGATATCTACAATTATTGATTTTTGGCAACCTAGCTTTTGAGTTTATTGGAGCATTTTGCCTTTCAATATCTCATTTTCTCTTCAAAAAAGGTCGACTTCTTTCTTTAGCTCTTGATAAAGTTGCATTACATGATCAAGTCTTTGTTGAAGTTCGTTATTATCTTTTTCAAGTTTTTGTTTGTTTTTTCTGTCTTTGTGTCTATTTTGGCGCACGCAGCCGTGACTGGTTAACTCTTTGGCCCGAATGTTGATTATTTTGCACTCGATTTAGATGGTCGTGATCGAGATACCCTTGCACATTTTAGGAAGGGATTTATTAAATGCAATAATTGGCTCGCCCCAGAATCCATAGAGCTGACCTCTGAATAGGTAGGATTTTCCAGTGAACCTGGACTGCCACATGGGGTACTCTATCTTATTGTTTTGCTCATTGCATAGTTATGTATTCATCAATCTGAGTATACGGTGTTTGGATTTTAGTCGCCTCTTACGATAGGCATGCCTACCTCAGGTTTATTCTTTCCACTTACCTGCCGGGGATAAAAAAGTTATTTTATTATTATACAAGTAAACAAAACAGTAAAATGTGTTTAAAATTAGAGAAAAGTTACTAAAGCACATAACATTTAGAAGACATTGTAAATTAAACTAGGTATCCTCATCAATAATTGACCTAATACCCACTAGAGGACAATCTTCTCCTATGTGACTTAGTTAATTTTAAGTATTATCGTTTGCCAGGATGTTTAAAATATTGCGCCAGGCTCATTAACATTAAAAACCATTTAGGAATGCCAGATGTCCTACCAGGCGCGGGACTGTCCCGCAAAACGACCTTTGTCCCGCAAGTATCCCGCCGCAAAATTATATAATGTCCCGCAGGTCCCACAAAATATTCGAAATGCTATCAAGATTAAATTTTTTAGCATGATAGCGTTAAGCTTTTTTATTGGAATTCACTTTTTTCCATTAATGCTCACTGAACACAACAATTTGTCGAGAATCGAAAAAGTCAACGAAAGGAAATAATAACAAAACTGATTTTGAAAAGACATTCCGTATAAGGGTAGAACTATAATAGTCGGAAGGGCACTGAAGCTAATGTAACAAACCAACGAAAAGTAGCTTGCCGTAGTCAAATGGGGAACACACATGGCAGTCCAATTTCACCAAATGTCAGTTTTACTTAAGTGAGGTGCGCTCCGGAGTGTTTTAACAGTCCGCCACTCACATAGTAACAAATTTCACATGGGAACAAGGAATTGTGTAAATCTAAATTGGCTGTAACTGAGATTGAGATTGTGTTCAAGGTTCTATCGGCAAATACCTAAAAATTAAAAAAACTAAAATTAAAATTTTAAAATCTATTTTTTATATTGTAAAAATATATGAATTTTTAATTTAACGAGAAGACTGTTTAACTATATGTTGGTTTGATAATTTTTAATGTATTATTTTTAAGGCTAGTATTATTTATTTATTTACATTTTAGTCCATTGTAAAAATAGTTTGTGATCTTATCAAATAAGATTGTTAAATAAAAAGGCTGTTTCGCAATTAAAGTGTTTGGTGTCGAATGACAAGTAGATAATACTTTTACAATTTTTCGGCAAGGTGGTTATGTTCTTAAAATAAAGTTGTCCCGCAGAGTAATTTTTCAAATCTGGTATCCCTAAAACCATTACGATACATCCTCAATGCCTAACCACGTTACATTTTAAAAACATAAAAGCAAGCTTTTACGATCTCGTAATGCATTTAATTTTTGATTACGACAACTGTGGTATTTTTAGCCTTTGCAAGCTACTTTACTTAGGTGTAATGTTCATTGAAAGTATCTAGAAAGTTTGGAATTTTTTCTACTTGCTGGCTTAACCATCTCATATAATAAAAGTTGATTAAAAAAAATAAGCAACAAGACTTTATCAGCGATTAAAAGATTAATCATAATTACAAGCTGATTGAAAGCATTACAAGTAATAACCCTTTCCTTGACTATAGCAAAATTCTTATCATAGTTCAATCGATAAGGTTTGATATAAAAGCTAAATTATCCCATGACTTTTCTTCAGTGTCAAGCCAGCATGTTTCGTGTTTTGGGCCTGCTGTTTACGGTTATTTCATTAGCTGCTTCTGCATCCATACCCTCTGAAAATTTGGAGCAGAATGATCTTAGCGGTCGAATTGTCGGAGGAAAGTTGACAGATATTTCAAATCATCCCCACCAGGTTTCGTTACGATACAAGAGCTGCAGTACCTGCTCATTTAATCATCGCTGTGGAGGTAGTATTGTAACAAAAACAATTATCGTAACCGCAGCACATTGTGTAAGCACAATCAGTGATCCAACCCGATTGCATGTTGTTGCTGGTTCCAATGAACGTAATGGCCAAGGAGTTATCGCTCCAGTCAAGAAGATTATCTACCACGAGGAATACCAAAAAAACGTGGCTTTTGAAAATGACATTGCCATTTTAGTCCTTGCCATTGATTTACCGTTAAATGATTACGACATCAGGACGATCAAAATGGCAGAGAAACGACCAGTTCATAATGAGATCTCACAGATAACAGGTTGGGGAACAACAACAGAAGGTGGCTATCCATCTGATTTTCTTCTCGAAGTTGAGGTTCCTATAATTTCCAATGACGATTGTGAGTTACGGTATGGCAGCGGGAGAATCAATACAAGTATGCTTTGCGCTGGAACTTCAAAAGGTGGCAAAGACGCTTGTCAAGGAGATTCGGGGGGCCCGCTCTTGGTGAAAGGTTTTCTCATGGGAGTTGTCTCTTGGGGTAATGGCTGTGCAAGGCCGGAATACCCAGGTGTTTATGCCAGTGTAGGGGACTTGAGAACATGGATTGATGAAGCAATTAAATCAAATTCATAATTTTAAACAGTAAAAAATTAAATATTTCTAGAAAGTTCAACGTGTTTCATTATTGAAATGTATGTACCTACATTGGAGTGGTCGTTAAAACAAGGGGAATGCGGCTAAATCCACTCTGAATGAAGAAAAAAGTCTATTTTCTTTTTAGATTTATATTTTCATCCCCTATCGTAGCTGTAGGGGTTAATTTAACTGCCTATTGTTTTTTCTGCATACTTGGTTAGATAAAATCGGCTAAACAATTCAGGGCCCTACAATGTACATAACTCGATTCTATAGTGAAACTGTTCAAATTCGCAAAATCACAACTCTACAGGCTCCAATACTGACAACTATTGTCTTTGCGTTTTTTTTTTAGACATTTTAAATATATTTTGACTAGAAATATTAGTTAGGTCTTGAGCTTTATTCGTCCATCAAAATAATAAATGATCAATCATTAAAATGTACAATGATGAGTTTCAATGGCGCCTAATAGCCATTCCACACTTTTCCATCACATGTCAAAAAAGTGTGAAGAAAATCATGTATAATAGTGTGGCAGAAAAATATGAAATTTCTTTATTCTTTATTCTGACATGTGATAATACTTTGTGAGATAGTGTAGAGGCACTTTTTGGTTTGCACCAAACGTAAACTCAAAAAAATCCTTATGTTTATGTCAAACATAAATTTTCGATTACTTTTGTTTTTGATCTATTTGCCAAGAACTGTGAAGAAAATACTATTACAAAATAAAAAAAAAATAAATTCCTCAGAACACTACTCACACTATCTTCCCGTTTTGAATTCTCTAATCTCTTAGTTTGTTGGTTTTGAACCTAATACGCAGATCGAGCAAAGACAAATTTTATCTTTTCATTTTTTTTTTTCTCAAGACAATGGCTACGGTGTCGTTAGTTTAAAAAACCGCTAAGAATTCCGAAATTTGTTAATTTTTTTACTTCTCCGGAAAAATGTGATTTTTGGGAAATTGGTAGACATTGAGATCTAAATAAACTATTTCCGACGAAACGGCGTATACAAGGGGGGGGGGTCACGGGGTCATGACCCCCCCCCCCCCCCCCCGAGAACTCAAAAGATAAACGCAAAAAATAATAAGAAAAGCAAAAAATATTTGCAATCTTAAAATATAATTTCAAAAAAATTATTTGTTTATAGCTTTGAAATAGACAACCTACTCATTATTGGTGAAGATTATTTTCCTTCTCCTATCAACATTTATAAGCCATTGCCCGAATAATACTATTGGGGTTTTATTGTCGAAATTAATAAATTTTTTTTTTGTTAAGATTTAAATAGACCATTTTGACCACTTTTGCATTCAGAACATTTCAGCATTGATTTATTTTTTGATTCAAAATCTATTTGGTAGATCTACGTTTTTGGCAGATATACCCTCTTTAATGCTCCAAGTATTTTCAATATTGTTTTTGATCGGTTTAACCTACTTATTTTGTGGGAATTTTGTTCAAAATATCAAGGAAATCATCTTCGATAAAAAATAAATGAATGAATGAATGAAAAAAAAAAATAATAGACGATATTATACGAATATTACAATGAAAAACAAAAATTTTACTTTAAACCGTATTCCATACACCAGGGTCGTTCCGACTCAAACCCAGTACCAACTTGTTTCAGTATAGGTTACGTACGAAATACCAGCAAAAAAAAAAAACGATTTAACTAGTTGAAATGTCGTTTTATATAATAATAAAACACGTTTGGTTAAAGTGTTTATGTATCTTTATTTAGTGGTGAACTTCAGCGTTCGACCGTAGTGAGACAATTATACAATCTCCCTCGTTTATGAGATTGTCTAGAGCTTAAATAGTATCTGCAAACATAATGTGAATGCATTTCTTAGAATTCTTGCAGGTGCACTAAGTGTATCTTTAAAGATAGAGAATTGACGAAGACAATTGTCTAGAACAAAATTTGAGAGTTTTGTTTGTCGAAGAATAGTTGAAGACAATTCTTCGGAAATTGAAATGAAATGTGTGGGAAACTTAGTGGCGTATTATAATTGTGTGACAATATCGACTTTTTTGCATGTAAGAATACTTATTTTGGTTACTTATTTCATTTTTAGCTTCGAACTTAGACAAAAAGTCAGCAGCCTAAAAAGAAAGTCGAGAAAAGGATCGACTTTGATCGAATTTTCGATATTTCCTCCCAGTGTTTAGTACATAAAAAAAAAAGTTGATATAAATTGATTTTTTAACCTGTCGACATTTTTATTTTTAGTTCGATATTTTTTCTATCGTTAATTTCATTTTAACGCAACGCAACTTAAAATACATCGCTCTGCTTGGAATGTTTGAATGAAATCAACTAAAACTCTAATCATACATTCTTGTCTGACTTTTAAACACGAATTTAACAGATTAGTTTGGATTGTGTTTAAAATACATTTTCTTTTGATCGTATCGATCGTATATTCGATTGATAACAATTCAACGCAAGTTAAGCGTGCTTTTAAACATTATTCCCTTAACTATGAATTGATCACAATATCGGTCAATCAAAGTCAATTTGTTCGTGAAATTATCGTCGTTTTTTTGACGCAGAAAGCGTCATGACAAATAATATGTAACCGTCCTGTTTGTTGAAAATTTGTTTCCATCAACGCCAGTCAATTTACTTGTTAAAGCTTTTGACGTTTACAAAAATGCTCTCTGCCTTTTCAATAATCATCAACTCGATTTTTGTGCTGCTCAGTTGCACCGTAGATGATGTATTCAAATTCGTGACTTTAGCGAACTTGACTATTGAACACAATACTAACGCAGTAGAATTTGTATTTGCATTTTGCGTATTTTGGAGTGTGTGAAGTTAGCTCCCCTTTTTTGGAATTTGTCATTTTTGTAAGTTGTTCCAGATTGTTCCCGGTTTGTTCCGGATTGTTCCAAATTTTTTTTTGAAAAATATTCAAAAATGGGGGTTTTAGACCCAAAAAACTGTTTTTGACCTAGCCCCCCTTTTTCAAAAATCGAAATTTTGAAAATTGTTCCAGATTGTTCTAGTTGTTCTGAACATTGTTCCAAATTTTTGGACCTCTATGTTAAAAATTTCAAAAGTTATGGGCAAAATTCGAAAAAATTGTAGCCCCCCTTTTTTTGAAATTCTTACTTTAAATTTTTTTTTGGTTTAAAAAAGTGTTCTAAACATTGTTCCAAGAAATTAAAATTGTAGAATTAATATTTAAAAAGATATAGTCTTTCAAACTTTTATTTCGAAAATGTAAACTACGGCTCACCTATTTATTTTTTTTTTTAAGTTTTTATTTTCAATACTTAATAGCAAATATATATTTTGACTAAATATTGTGTCCTTACATAAGCAAAAACTGCCTAAAACAGAGCTTTAAAAAAACATCTTTAAGTTTTTGAATTTTTAAAAGCCCCTATTGGCTCCCCTTTCACAAAATTCAAAAATACAAAACTTGTTCCAAGTGCGCAATTGCCTGAATCCAATTTATCCAAGGATTCATTCAAAAATATTCCAAATTGTAGATTTTAACCCGAAACATTTTAAATGAAAAAAATATTAATTACCCTTGCCCTTGCCCCCCCCCCCCCCCTTTAGGAAATTCAAAATTCAAAAACTTGTTCCCGGTTGTTCTAGGGCTCTTCTAAATTGTTCCGAGCTTTCGTTTCTAAAAATTGATTTTTAGTATTAAAACTTTCAAAAAAAAATGCTCCCCCGGCCCTCCTTTTCCAAAATCGAAAATCCAAAACTTGTTCCAAGTGCAGAATCGCCTAAATCCAATTGTTCCAAGGATTCATTCATAAATATTCAAAATTGTAGATTTTAAGCTGAAAAAACACTTTAAATGAAAAAGTACTAATTATCCTTGCTCTGGCCCCCCTTTTAGGAAATTCAAAATTCAAAAACTTGTTCCAGGTTGTTCTAGGGCTCTTCTAAATTGTTCCGAGCTTTCGTTTCTAAAAATTGATTTTTAGTATTAAATCTTTCAAAAAAATGCTCCCTCGGCCCCCCTTTTCCAAAATCGAAAATCCAAAACTTGTTCCAAGTGCAGAATCGCCTAAATCCTATTGTTCCAAGGATTCATTCAAAAATTTTCAAAATTTTGGATTTGAAAGCTCACTCCTCTTTTTTTTTTACAATCGAACATCGTGTGTTTCATTGTTGTTAAAAAAAAGTAAAGAAAAAACTAAGAAAATGATACATATTAATAAATTTGAATGTTTTGGTTTTCCATTGAAATTACATTTTTTATTTGCCTTCTCTCTGGTGTTGACAAACTTTCTCTTTCTAGTCGATTTTTAGCAGGGTGTCTCCATGTTGTGCTGACGATTCAAATTGTAGCACCCTTTAGGTTTGGTCATGGTCCTTATGGGTGTAATCTTGTAGGTAGATTATGTTTTTCATTTTGCAATTAGTATTTTTTCATTTAAAGTGTTTTTCAGCTTAAAATTTACAATTTTGAATATTTTTGAATGAATCCTTAGAACAATTGGATTTAGGCGATTCTGCACTTGGAACAAGTTTTGGATTTTCGATTTTGGAAAAGGGGGGCCGGGGGAGCATTTTTTTGAAAGTTTTAATACTAAAAATCAATTTTTAGAAACGAAAGCTCGGAACAATTTAGAAGAGCCCTAGAACAACCTGGAACAAGTTTTTGAATTTTGAATTTCCTAAAAGGGGGGCCAGAGCAAGGATAATTAGTATTTTTTCATTTAAAGTGTTTTTTCAGCTTAAAATCTACAATTTTGAATATTTATGAATGAATCCTTGGAACAATTGGATTTAGGCGATTCTGCACTTGGAACAAGTTTTGGATTTTCGATTTTGGAAAAGGGGGGCCGGGGGAGCATTTTTTTGAAAGTTTTAATACTAAAAATCAATTTTTAGAAACGAAAGCTCGGAACAATTTAGAAGAGCCCTAGAACAACCTGGAACAAGTTTTTGAATTTTGAATTTCCTAAAAGGGGGGCCAGAGCAAGGATAATTAGTACTTTTTCATTTAAAGTGTTTTTTCAGCTTAAAATCTACAATTTTGAATATTTATGAATGAATCCTTGGAACAATTGGATTTAGGCGATTCTGCACTTGGAACAAGTTTTGGATTTTCGATTTTGGAAAAGGAGGGCCGGGGGAGCATTTTTTTTTTAAAGTTTTAATACTAAAAATCAATTTTTAGAAACGAAAGCTCGGAACAATTTAGAAGAGCCCTAGAACAACCGGGAACAAGTTTTTGAATTTTGAATTTCCTAAAGGGGGGGGGGGGGCAAGGGCAAGGGTAATTAATATTTTTTTCATTTAAAATGTTTCGGGTTAAAATCTACAATTTGGAATATTTTTGAATGAATCCTTGGATAAATTGGATTCAGGCAATTGCGCACTTGGAACAAGTTTTGGATTTTTGAATTTTGTGAAAGGGGAGCCAATAGGGGCTTTTAAAAATTCAAAAACTTAAAGATGTTTTTTTAAAGCTCTGTTTTAGGCAGTTTTTGCTTATGTAAGGACACAATATTTAGTCAAAATATATATTTGCTATTAAGTATTGAAAATAAAAACTTAAAAAAAAAAATAAATAGGTGAGCCGTAGTTTACATTTTCGAAATAAAAGTTTGAAAGACTATATCTTTTTAAATATTAATTCTACAATTTTAATTTCTTGGAACAAAGTTTAGAACACTTTTTTAAACCAAAAAAAAAAAATTTAAAGTAAGAATTTCAAAAAAAGGGGGGCTACAATTTTTTCGAATTTTGCCCATAACTTTTGAAATTTTTAACATAGAGGTCCAAAAATTTGGAACAATGTTCAGAACAACTAGAACAATCTGGAACAATTTTCAAAATTTCGATTTTTGAAAAAGGGGGGCTAGGTCAAAAACAGTTTTTTGGGTCTAAAACCCCCATTTTTGAATATTTTTCAAAAAAAAATTTGGAACAATCTGGAACAACTTACAAAAATGACAAATTCCATAAAAGGGGGGCTAACTTCACACACTCCAAAATACGCAAAATGCAAATACAAATTCTACTGCGTTAGTATTGTGTTCAATAGTCAAGTTCGCTAAAGTCACGAATTTGAATACATCATCTACGGTGCAACTGAGCAGCACAAAAATCGAGTTGATGATTATTGAAAAGGCAGAGAGCATTTTTGTAAACGTCAAAAGCTTTAACAAGTAAATTGACTGGCGTTGATGGAAACAAATTTTCAACAAACAGGACGGTTACATATTATTTGTCATGACGCTTTCTGCGTCAAAAAAACGACGATAATTTCACGAACAAATTGACTTTGATTGACCGATATTGTGATCAATTCATAGTTAAGGGAATAATGTTTAAAAGCACGCTTAACTTGCGTTGAATTGTTATCAATCGAATATACGATCGATACGATCAAAAGAAAATGTATTTTAAACACAATCCAAACTAATCTGTTAAATTCGTGTTTAAAAGTCAGACAAGAATGTATGATTAGAGTTTTAGTTGATTTCATTCAAACATTCCAAGCAGAGCGATGTATTTTAAGTTGCGTTGCGTTAAAATGAAATTAACGATAGAAAAAATATCGAACTAAAAATAAAAATGTCGACAGGTTAAAAAATCAATTTATATCAACTTTTTTTTTTATGTACTAAACACTGGGAGGAAATATCGAAAATTCGATCAAAGTCGATCCTTTTCTCGACTTTCTTTTTAGGCTGCTGACTTTTTGTCTAAGTTCGAAGCTAAAAATGAAATAAGTAACCAAAATAAGTATTCTTACATGCAAAAAAGTCGATATTGTCACACAATTATAATACGCCACTAAGTTTCCCACACATTTCATTTCAATTTCCGAAGAATTGTCTTCAACTATTCTTCGACAAACAAAACTCTCAAATTTTGTTCTAGACAATTGTCTTCGTCAATTCTCTATCTTTAAAGATACACTTAGTGCACCTGCAAGAATTCTAAGAAATGCATTCACATTATGTTTGCAGATACTATTTAAGCTCTAGACAATCTCATAAACGAGGGAGATTGTATAATTGTCTCACTACGGTCGAACGCTGAAGTTCACCACTAAATAAAGATACATAAACACTTTAACCAAACGTGTTTTATTATTATATAAACCGACATTTCAACTAGTTAAATCGTTTTTTTTTTTTTGCTGGTATTTCGTACGTAACCTATACTGAAACAAGTTGGTACTGGGTTTGAGTCGGAACGACCCTGGTGTATGGAATACGGTTTAAAGTAAAATTTTTGTTTTTCATTGTAATATTCGTATAATATCGTCTATTATTTTTTTTTTTCATTCATTCATTCATTTATTTTTTATCGAAGATGATTTCCTTGATATTTTGAACAAAATTCCCACAAAATAAGTAGGTTAAACCGATCAAAAACAATATTGAAAATACTTGGAGCATTAAAGAGGGTATATCTGCCAAAAACGTAGATCTACCAAATTGATTTTGAATCAAAAAATAAATCAATGCTGAAATGTTCTGAATGCAAAAGTGGTCAAAATGGTCTATTTAAATCTTAACAAAAAAAAAAATTTATTAATTTCGACAATAAAACCCCAATAGTATTATTCGGGCAATGGCTTATAAATGTTGATAGGAGAAGGAAAATAATCTTCACCAATAATGAGTAGGTTGTCTATTTCAAAGCTATAAACAAATAATTTTTTTGAAATTATATTTTAAGATTGCAAATATTTTTTGCTTTTCTTATTATTTTTTGCGTTTATCTTTTGAGTTCTCGGGGGGGGGGGGGGGGGTCATGACCCCGTGACCCCCCCCCCTTGTATACGCCGTTGCACACAAACGAGGTAATCAACACAAAAAAAATAGTATTTTTAACTTCTAACACAATTTAATCAAAATCACAGAAACTTAAAATCATCAATCGACCAATCAGTCACAGTCATTCCATCTTTAAAATCCTCAATTAACATTCATTTTAACATAGATTGATAGATAGATAAGATAGATTTTAAAATCTATCTAATCTAAAAAAAAATCTATCTAATTTTAACATATAATTCACTTTAAAAACATGAAAAACATTTTAAAGCAATTTTAAATTAATTTAAAAAAAAATATATTTTTTTAATCTAAAAAACGAAACACCCTTTAAAAATTCATCAAAATACACTTTGAATTAAATTCTAATCTAAGGAGGTGAATTGAAGGATCACAAATTTCCTCGTTTGGAGGAAAGTATTATGAGAATATGTTCCATGAAGGATTCGATAGAAGGTTGCCGAAACGCATCTTCATTTGGATTACCTCACTTCAAGAAACTTTGGGATGTATTCTTGATTTAGATGATTCTAATGCTCCGGTGGAGTGTCAACAAATTGAACCAGAACCACAGCCTGTTGCTGATTGCAGTACAAATTCAAGCAAATCGATGAAAAGATGGAAATCTGATAATACGAAGAACTCAGGGTTCCTAGAACAGGAGCTTATTCTTCAGAAAGAGATTTGCATCAAAATAGGAAAAGCCGTCGATAGGCTCTATGATCAGCAAAACCTTGTATTAAAAGAGATGTGTCGTCTTAACATCCAAATGGAAGAAAAAGAGCAATAGAAATATAATGAAATTAAACGACACAACAATAAAATGGAAAATTGAGACTTAAAGAAATTGAATCCAAGATAAAATTTAAACAGGATCTCATTCAAATTGAGGAAGAAAAGCTCCAAAAGTTGCAATAATTTGTTTTAAGTGAAGAAAGTTTTGTAATCAGTTCCTTTAGTATTTGTTTTATGTAGTGAAATGTTTATTTTTTGTTTTTTTTTTATTTATTTATTTATTTAAGTTCTTATGAGCTATGACTGTGAATTAAATTAAAGCAAATTGATATTATATATTAAATAAAAAAAATACGTTTTAAATGCTATTTCCAATCTCTCTTCTTATTGCCTGCCCAATGGCTAAATATTCGCCATCGCCTCCTGATTGAAGATCAATTTCAGATACATTTGAAGAACCTTCGATACCGTCCTGAGTCGTTGAGTTAACCTGGTACTCCATTGGAAGATTGCTTTTAAAAAATATGCACATGTTATGTAAGGCGCAGTATGTATTAATGATTTGGATCGCTTTTTGGGGTTCATAGTGAAGTTCTCTGGCATCTAGAATGCATCTCCACCTACCTTTTAGAACCCCATTAACTTGCTCAATTATTTTGCGATCGGCTTTATGTGTTTTGTTGAATTTACACTCCGGTGATCCTTCCTGGCATGTTCTATGTGGAGTAAGCAGCCATGGTGCCAATGGGTATCCTGCGAAAAAATGATGATATACAAAAAAAAAATACGTTTTTACCTAATAGCCCAAAGTTTCGTTCACCACTCAGATATCGTTGCAGAAAATGGGAACGAAACTCCGACACTTTCCACACCAATGAGTCGTGGGATGCTCCTGGATGTGTAGCATCGACAAAACGAATCTTCATTTCTTCATCACAAATCTAAAATATGAATTAATTATGTATGTATGTACTTTATCGTGTTTAAATATAGGTAACTATAAACAACTTTTAAACCACTTACAAGTAAAACATTTACAGCCGTATTTATAAAGAAAATTTAAAGGCTTCGTAACTTTAAAATGCCTCTAAGATGCTCTTAAGTGCGAAATCGGTATCTATAATCAATTTTCACTTTAAGCAACGTTACTAACTTAAACGCCATTCACCGCGTTTAAAGGTTACTTAAAGCCATCTCAAACATATTTTGACATTCGAGACTAATGATTTTTTTTATTTCAGAAATATAGGTACATATACCTACCTATGTATGTTTGTGGGTAGAATTTTCATATTTTTGCTGGCGGTACCTAATGAAAGTTTTAAGATTTGTGGTTTCCTTTAGTAAAATGAATTGTAAAATAAATTGTTTCGATTTATTAACATATTTTTTTTATCAAAAGGCCAAGGTGTGAATCAAATAATTGAATAATAGAGTTTCTGAACACACACATCAAAGCATCAGAAACCAAAATGGAATCATGTTTCATTTCGTTTGCATTTAGTATACCAGTTGCTTCTCTTTCTTTCTTATAAATACATGTGCTCATCTTTTGTTTGCATTTCTTGGAAACTGTCAAAAAACAGCTGAAAAGAACATGTATTAGTGAGTTTTCTCACGTTACGTTACATTTCAATCGTTTAGTTAAGTAGCAATGGAAAATTGATTATAGATGAGAATTTAAGTAACGTTATTTAAAGGCAACTTAAATATTTAAGCAAACTTAACTAAATGACCTCTAAGAGGCATTTTAAGAAAATCTAATAAATTCGGCTCTTAGACTATAGAATCCTTTTCTGTTAAAAAACAAGTGCGAAGATTCATGCGGTCCAACAATCCTTACGTGAGTTCCATCTATACATCCGATCACTCCTGGAAGTTTATATTTTTCGAAAAAATATAAATTTGTCTTTCTTTGCTCTTCCGCGGTTTGAATTATGATCCATTCTGGACAAAGCTTTTCCTCGAAAATGTTAAGGAAGTTTGACAATACTTCCGAGAATGATGACTGGACAAGACCTACATCGTGGTCCTTGCTGACTCCTCTTTGGTACCCACCTTCAGCAAAAAAAACGTAGACATGCACTATGCCTGACGATTTTAGGCACAGCAAATGATTTTTTTGCCATGGGAAAGAATCGGAGAGGGTATCCAGTAAATATTTGAATAATACTTTATTTAGTCGGTAATTCTTGATAAATCTGAAACAAGAAGAATTAAAAAGATAATTTGACACAGTGTTAGATTTTACTCACAATTCTTATGGTAACTCCAAGGGATTGGAATTATCCCTTAATTCGCGTCTTATTGACCTGATTTCATTTTTTTGTCTTTCTTCCTCCTCCATCGCTCCTTAAAATTATAAAATTTTAAAGTTCGATTCAGCAAAAACAAAATTTACATATTCCAAACAACAATAAATGTAACTGGAGGGATTTTGTTCTTCTGCGAAATTTAACACCTGGTTCAAACGGAAAAATCTAAATGGTAACATGAAAAAATTCAATTATTTTGTTTGTTGTGCACCCTAGGAAGGTATCGAAGAGGACAGTTTTATGCAATTTTGTACAATTCAGTTGAAATGAACGCACCCAATATTTCTTTCTTCACATGGATGGGGAATTTTTTTGGGATATTTTGATTTATTGTATAGGGAATTTCAACTTAAATTTAATTTTTTTAATTATGATCCTTTGATAACACTGCACACAATTCGAAATTGATCTCCGAAAATAATTTTGTTTTTTCAATGTTGGTAGTTTTTTCCCTGGGAAAAATTTATTCCGAGGGAAGTTCACGATAATTAGAAATATTTCTTGGGAATGAAACTTTCCGTGGGAACAAAAATTGCCCGGGAGATTCCCGATAGGGCCCATTAATGAACTTAATCACTTAACAAAAAATAAAACAACACCAGCCGTATTTATAAAGAAAATTTAAAGGCTTTGTAACTTTAAAATGCCTCTAAGTTGCTCTTAAGTGCGAAATCGGTAGCTATAATCAATTTTCACTTTTAAGCAACGTTACTTAAATGCGTCTTAACTTAAACGCCATTCACCGCGTTTAAAGGTTACTTAAAGCCATCTTAAACATATTTTGACATTCGAGACTAATGGTTTTTTTTTATTTCAGAAATATAGGTATACCTATGTATGTTTGTGGGTAGAGTTTTCATATTTTTGGTGTGGGTACCTAATGAAAGTTCTAAGATTTGTGGTTTCCTTTAGTAAAATGAATTGTAAAATAAATTGTTTCGATTTATTAACATATTTTTTTTATCAAAAGGTCAAGGTGTGAATCAAATAATTGAATAATAGAGTTTCTGAACACACACATCAAAGCATCAGAAACCAAAATGGAATCATGTTTCATTTCGTTTGCATTTAGTATACCAGTTCTGCTTCTCTTTCTTTCTTATAAATACATGTGCTCATCTTTTGTTTGCATTTCTTGGAAACTGTCAAAAAACAGCTGAAAAGAACATGTATTAGTGAGTTTTCTCACGTTACGTTACATTTCAATCGTTTAGTTAAGTAGCAATGGAAAATTGATTATAGATGAGAATTTAAGTAACGTAATTTAAAGGCAACTTAAATATTCAAGCAAACTTAACTAAATGACCTCTAAGAGGCATTTTAAAAAAATCTAATAAATTCGGCTACACATCTTTAAGCTTGGAACTACGAGACAATTTACAACCGACGCCGATGTACGAGACGAAACGAGACAAACATATAAATACCCACATTCGGCACAAAAAAATATTATTTGTAGCTGTCATTCAGCAAGATCTATTTGTTTCAAGTTTTGTTTTTGTCTTTGCGATCTAGTACTAACGAAATTTTTTTTCGTTACTTGTAAAATGAGAACTGAAATTAGATGAACCAACGCAAATTGTATTATTTAGAACTTCGTTCACAGCCGGGGAGGAATGTTGGGAGGAGCGTGTAAACTAGCTCCAAAAGGCTCCATGAAACATCAACGCTATCATCACACACCTTTAATGTTGCTGTCAGTTGTTTTTATCAATTTGTTACAAATTCAATCATATTTAAATGTCATCTCCTAATTTTGCAAGTTATGTTTAGAACTTCAATTCTATTTTGTTTTTATTGTTCAAAGTCAATTTAAAGTCATTTAAAATATTAAGTAAATTAAAATGTGTATATCAAATAAATCATTATGCTACAAACTAGCAAACCAAACACTTGGTTTTTTTTATTAACATTTTTTGTTGGATACAACAGAGTTATTTACACTTTTCTTGTTATTTTAGTAAAACATGCCTTTTTTGTTATTAGAATATAAATTGTTGCTTTTTATTCTCTCTCCTGTGGCATTTTTTTAAACGGGCCTTTTTTTTTGTCCTGGGACCCTTTTTGGGACCCCTTTTGTTTTTTTTTCAGCGGCAATACAGGTATTTACTCTTATTTGTTTTTATAATCTCATTCCTTGACCGGATTTAAGTTTTTTTGTATCGAGGAGGGTCATAGTAGATCCTGTGTCTACTAGGATTTATACTTTATTTTTGAACTGTAAGTACTACGATGCTATAAAATTTACCTCTTCATCAATTATTTATTGTTCGCTTAAGGCCACTTTACACGATAGTATAAGTCATATGACCTGTCATTATATTTTCTGTATGATTTCTCATATGAGCTGTCATTTCAAGTCAAGTTATACGTTTATAATTTTGTTATGTTAATACGTCTTTACTTCGCATTTGATTTTTCCTATGGTTATCTGTCAAAACCAAAATAAAAGAAAAAAAGTCATAAAAAATAAATGTTTGTGGAGCAAAACTACTTTTTATGAATTATCCATTGTTGTTTTCATTCAAAATAATTTTTTTTGTAGAAATATTTTAATTTTCAATACTCTGAATTCACTACTTTCCATGAAAATAAAAAATCTCGTTTGACTTCTCAAATGGAATTAGCTGCAGGTCTAATGTCAAAAAAGTCATATGCTTTTTGCTTTTGAGAAGTCATATGAGATATATGAGTGTGTTCAAACGATATGGTATGAATTTTTTGACAGGTCGTACGAGAAGTCATATGACTTCTATAATCGTGTAAAGTGGCCTTTAGGCGATTAACTTCCATTGGTTGTTCTCGGTTGTTATTAAATCTCCTTACTTGGCTTGCAGTTGGCTGATTATTATTTTGACCTTTCCAATTGTTACTCGTATATTGTTGTTATTTTGGCTTTGATAATTTTTATTAAAACCATATCTATGACCTTGATTAGGGTTTAAATTTCCAAATATTCTATTATTGTTGTATCTAATCTGCTCCGATGTTATTCTATTCTGTTGTCTTAAGTTATTATTATTTTGATTAGATCTAAAATTGTTATAATTTTGATTTCCCTGATATTGTCTAGGAGAATTATTCTGGTCGTACTTCATACTAAAGCCCCTGCTTGGTCCACTTTGATTTCTTACGCGGATCATATCATTGGCTTCTAAGACTTCGTAAGCTTCAACAATATTTTTACAATTATAGACGATAACTATCGCTTTTTGTAAAGGGTTTAAATTATGTTTACACGCTTCAAATACCAAAACTTCGTTATTTGCTTGAGTATAAATTAAGTTTGGTTCTAATTGTGTTTTGGTTTGCAATTTCTGCAATTAAAGGTATAATTTTTTTAATGTATTTGACTTCTTGCGATAGCATAATATATGTTTGTTTAATTGAAAATAAACGAGTTAGGTTTACCTTAATGTCCTTCCACGACGATAGATGTGGTAGACTGTTGATTGCCCTTACCGCTTCTCTTTGGATTATTGAACGGATAGTTAAAATTGATTTAAATAATACTCCACTGTAGATATGAACAGTGCCAGATTGTCGTCTTTTGAACCTTTAAATGGATTTATTTTCTCCATTTCACGAAGAAGGCAACATTGTTCCCCTTCTGAACATCGTTCAATGTGGGTTTCTGTCATTTTTACTTTTTGCTCGTCTAGATCACTTTCACTTTCGGTATCACTGTCGTGATGTTTGTTTAATCTTCTGTTTAATCTGTCTCTATTATTTTCTTCACTATACTTCTGCTAAATATTCTCTCTACAATATTTCGCAATAAAAAATTTATTATTGAATTTGAGATGCTATATTTTTCACAAATGATTTTTTTTTTCAAACTATATTTAAAGTTAATGTTCGTTTAATTTTGTTATTTCGTTCGTATCACTGGATCTCAGATGTCACTATAATAAGTGTGTTTTTTTACAAGCCCAGAAAAATCGGACGAAAAAAACCACATAGGCGCTTAGTGACGCCATCACAGAAAAAATGGGGTTTCCATACAAACTACCGATAAGAAGTATGCAATTAGTGCCGGTAACATAGTTTTTATCTGGGCTAAAGTTAAGCCTCGAAAATTCTCTGGGCTTAGTTGTTGTTGCATTTAACATGTAAATTGCTTAGCCCCGACGTCATTTTTTTCATCCAAGCCCACTCGGGCAAGGAAAAAAACAAACCTAATATTCGTTTATAGATCTCATCTCGAATATAGATGGTGATGATGTTCGATGTGTAGTCATGATTCCTGGTTGCATCGAAGATCGTTCAATGTTTTTGTTATCCGATGTGAAGTGGAGGTTTTTGGTCGCATCGAAGATTGCCCATTTACATTATAAGAAAGCTCGTTGAGGTCGTCAAAAAATGCCACTCCAAATGATTCAAGCCAGAGCAGAACATTTCCAAAAAAAGTGAAAGACTGTTTCCTTTTCTTGCTGATCGTAGCAGCTACGGCATTGAAGGTTGTATGCGGAATATCCAACCTCGCCGCATGTTCCCTTACTGGCCAATGTAAAGTACAGGTTGCAATGACCCTATGTTTCGTCTGGGTCTACATAACTGATCAATTTTTCGGGATTTATTATAGGTGGGCCAGATCTTTCTGGATATTTTGCACTTGCTTATGCTATTCCACCTACGATTGGATTCACTACGAAAGATTGACAGTATATTGCCCTTCACAGGGGGAATGTTAACTCTTTCCGCAAATGAGCTGTGAAGGACTGATCCTTGCCTCGCTAGTTCATCTGCCCGTTCATTTTCCTTAATGCCCCTATGGTCAGGAACCCAAATAAGGGTGATCTTGAGGTTAATATTAAGGGTTACGAGCTCCTCCCGGCATGGCTGGACCAATTTAGTGGATGATGTAGCCGAATCAGCTTTGACAGCTGCCTGACTGTGTGTATGGAAAACTGCATAACATTTTTGGTTTGGATCTAGTTTAAGTATCCTCTGCATGCCTCCCTAATTGCAAGTAATTCAGCTTGAAAAACACTAGCATAATCGAACAAACGAAAGGACCTTGAAGCCTAGTACGCAGGTAGAGCAAAGACAAATTTTACCTCTACATTTTTTTCTCAAGACAATTTCTGAAGGTGTAGAAATAAAAACTAAAGTCAAATTAGAAGTCAAAAAATTATAAAGATTTCTACAACATAAATAAATTTGAAAATTTTAAATACAGAAATTAGATTTTTTCAAAGCATTTGAAGAGCAAGAAAAATTGATCATCCGTGCTTGATTTGGAACAGTATAATGAGGATGAATGAAAATAAAATACCTCTAAAAACTCTGAAATGTTCAGTTTAAACTTTCTCTGAAAAAGGAGATTTTAAGGCAATTTGGTAACATTTGGATCGAAATGAACTTTTTCCTCAAAATATAGTTTGTCTCTCACCTGTCAAGCCATCAACTATCAAATTATATTGAAGTATGACTTCGATGTCGATAGATTTAAAAAATTCTAAAAATTTGTAAGTACTTTTTCTTTTCCGGAAGAAGTGATTTTAGGGCAACTGGTTGACATTTGGATATAGATAACTTTTTGTGTCAAAATAACTCAATTTGCTGATTCCAACTCAGTTTAACCCAGTCAGTTTAAGTTTTTTATTGAAAAAAATATTTTCCTTATCTGCATGCTTTGAACATTCTTTTTCCACCCAAATCTTTTCACGTAAAGTGGTTACAACTGTCAAATTTTGCGCTGGAGCTGCGTACAGCTTGGAAGAAATTCGAAATAAAATTTGTTCTGGAAAAATTGTATATGGGAGATAAATTTTGTCTCAATCTGCGTACTAGGCTTGAGATGTTAAGAGACTCAGAAAAGATTCCTGAACCAACACCGCACTCCATCTTTGAGCCGCCAGTATAGATAGTTTGTGGAAGTCTCTCGTCACAACGTCATCCTCCAAGTCCTTTCTGGGTGGGAATAAGACTTTAAAATCTTTACTGAGTTTCATTGTAAAGTGCGGTAGTTAGTAGGAGTTGGAAAAATTTCAATGGGAATCAAATTTGTGATATTGCTGTGACCATATGGCTTGATAACCCAACAATTTGATTTTTTGAGTCTTAATTCACTTCAAGGAACAGATATTTAATGTGCAGATCAAGTGGTAAAAGCTGCAGAAAAACACTTGAGACATCCGTTGGGCAAGATTGAAGAACCTCTGTGCTACCAAGCTTTTTAAGTTTGTAGATGTTATATGTTCTGTTTACTACGGGCCACCAGACAGTGGAACCATAAGTTAGAATCGGTCGTACAACGGCTGTATACGTCCAAAAAATCATCTAAGATTGAAGACCCCATTTTTTACCAAAGGTTTTGCGACCAGCGTAGAAAGCTATGCAGGCGTTCCTTAGCCGATCATCGATGTTAGTTTTCCAATTTGACTTAGGGTCAAGTATGACATCAAATACTATTCACTGGTTGATAGTGAGAGTGGTTGGCCGTTAAGACGGGGTGGAGTGAAGGGATGTATCTTAGTTTTGGTATTAAAAAGCATCAGCTCGTAGCTCAGTTGTTAACCTTTCTCAGAGCCATTTCTGTGATTTCGCTTATCACAAGAGTGAACATTCCTGATACCAATATCACTGAATCATCCGCATACGCAACCGCCTTCACAATACACCTATCCAGGATTTTGTTCATAACTAATAGCCAAAGGAGTGGTGAAAGAACCCCACCCTGAGGTGCTCCTCTACTCACGTGTTTTGTCGAGTTTGCATTACCTAAATTGCTATGAATCCTTCTGTCGTTGAGCATGGATATTATTCATTCTCTGATGTAGTCCTCTACTCCAAAAAGTGACTCAAGAATGGATTCAGTACAATGTAGCAAGGGTATATTCTTTGAAGTTAATGGTTTTCTCAATTGTGCGCACTACCTCATGAAAGGCCGTCTCCGTGGACTTACCTTTATGATATAAGCTTTCGAGGGGCATTACACAAGTAAGTTCCTATATGGGTGTCTAGAATACGCTCCAGAGTTTTAAGCACAAAAGAGGTTAGGCGATTGGTCGGAGATATTTCAACAAAATGCACCCCTTAGGCTGTCTAGGAATGTCCTTAGAGGTGATTAGCTTAATCCTCAAGCCGTCCCAGTCATTACTGATCTTAGCAATGCATGACCCAAGGAAATCAATATGAAACAAATCAGTGCATTTGATTACTATGTATACCCTGAGCATTTCACCAGAATCAAAACTAAGATAGGGTCCCTCGCTTGCCATCAAAGTGTAGGAAAACACCGATCACCGATACCTGGAGGTCATCTCTGACAACCTCACTTAAGATACGCGGTTGCGCCGCTCTGGATGGTGGCACTTTCTCTACTTTCTTCAAGCCGTCAAGCTTGTCCCTTTTCGGAGGTTGAATGGTCTCGTCTCGAGACCTATTGCGTTTGACAGCTTTTTCTTTGTTGATCTGTTTTTGTGTAACCCGGAGACAGTTGTATTCTTCAACAATCTTTAGATACTTGAATTTATCAGCGAGGTTTCTCTCAAGAGAGAAGAGCACCCGCATATTTCTTTTTACTGCCCCTTACAGCGCCGCTATGGCTAGCTTTGCTTCACGAGGGTTCGGTATTGGTGGTCGGTTCGGGCACAGTTGTACTATGGCTGGGACTACAAGTGTTACCTGAGTGTGTAGGTTGCCCTGCGATGGTCTCCTGATTGGAGGCAAAAATTCATCCTCAGTGTCGTCGGATGCTAAGTCTCTCCTGTCAATTTCGTCTATGATAAATAAAAGTAAAAACTAATAGTCCCACTAGTAGATCCGAAGAGATGGTCAGCCCTCGCAGGGCCGATATACCGGGGGAAGGCAGACTAACAGTTCGCGTACACTAAAACCGAATCATCGGCCGTTTTCGGGTCGGAGCTATTCGGACGACTGTCTCGGACGGTCGTCTGCATACACTGCTTCCGATCTCGTACGGTGGCATTCTAAAGTCTGACTGTGAAGCTTGGATGTGAAAGTAATAATTTTGTTCAATGGAAGACTTCGAAGAAATGTATATTTTAGAAAACTCACACCGCCATTTAATTCGTCAACGTCGAAGACGTCGTCGCTGTGTATGGGATAATAAAATATTTATGCACAGAAAGCAGCTGGGGGAATACCACCATCTTTTTGAGGATTTGAAATTACAACCCATAAAATTCTTCGAATATTTTAGAATGTCTTTTAGTACATTTCAATATATTTTAAACTCAGTGGAATCATTAATAACAAAGGAGAACACAAACTATCGGGAATGTATATCACCGACGGAAAGACTCGTAATAACATTGCGGTAAGATAGAACTTATAGCCTTTTTTTTGTGAATTTTCATCTTCGCTTGAAAAAAAGTATCATGTTAAATACAACAACAAACTAGTAAAACTCTGTATTGTTGTTGTATTTAACATGCTACTTTTCTTAAGCGAAGATAAAAATCCAATAAAAAGATCTATAGTTTATTTTAAATTTGCCATAAATAGTAATGGCATTTTATTAACATGCCATTCAAATCTTCCAGCTACCTTGCAACTGGGGAATCATTTCGATCTCTAGCTTTTTCGTTCAGAGTTTCAGACAGTGCGGTTGGAAAGATTGTCAGAGAAACTTGCAAAGCAATATTTGACTGTCTAGTATCACATCATATGCCAATGCCAACCGACGAAATGCTTCATCAGAATGCCGAATCGTATTGGTCAAAGTGGAGATTTCCTAACTGTATTGGAAGCTTGGATGGTAAACATGTGCGAATGAAATTTCCTTCTAATTCCGGTAGCATGTACTTAAACTACAAGAAATTTTTTTCCATCGTCTTACAAGCGGTTGCAAGTCCCGATTATAAATTTTTATTTATCGAGGTAGGAGCTGTTTCGCCATTTCGAAAATGGGCATTTTAATATTTCAAAATACCTTCCAAATACGAATACTATCTTACCCTTGGTATTACTAGCTGATGAAGCCTATCCTCTTAAATGGTACATTATGAGACAATATCCAAGACGTAACCTTGGAGAAGAAGAAACGCTTTACAACGAACGTTTGTCAAACGCGCGAGTAGTAATTGAATGCGCTTTTGGCATAATAACGCAAAAGTGGAGAATTTTGACTAAATGTATCGAAACTACTACAGAAAATGCGGAAATTATTATAAAATGTATATGTTTACTACACAACATTGTTATAGACAAAGAAGGACCACCAGCGCACAATTATTCCACAGTTCAAAAAAGGAATTCTGGTCAAAGAATCAATTTCGCTTCCAGAGGGCAAAACAGAAGTGCAACTGAAGCATTTAATTTTCGTGAAGCTTTCAAACAGTTCTTTTGTAATGAAAATAGCATTCGTTAAGATGAGAAAGTGGAATAAAAAAAAATTGTTTATGGAACTGTGTATTTTATTATTTAACGAAAAATTATTATATAATGAAAATTACTGAGGGTTAGAGCCAAAATTATAGTTATGTGATCGCATAAATTTCATCCTCCTGGGCACATTCCTCACCCTCCTGGGCACATTGTCCACCCCCCTGGACATATGATGATGTTTGTGGACGAGTCATTTGATTTGTAGTCAGTGGCAGGGGCTCTTCAATATTGACAACATACGTGGGATATGAAATATTTGGTTGAAATTCTACAGAGCTGGGTCGACTGAATTCCTCCGGAGAAAAGCAGCTTACAGGAGAGTTTTGAGGTTGAGGGTTTTCTTCTTGCAGGAACACATCTAATAACTTTCTTTGCACACAGATCTTTCTATTACGTGGCACTTCTTTCAGATATGGTAAAATTCCGATCTGGGTCTTCTGCGGATTTATCAGTGGACCTAGATTCATACAATTGAAGTTTCCTTTTTTCAATCTGAAGATATTCTTGGTCGACATCAAAATTGTTTTTTTCATAAGCCTTTCCGATCTATGAGGTGTAAAACGATGATTTTGTGTTATAGGCACCGATTTTTTATAGGGTTTATTATGTTGATGTGACTTGGGCATCTCTGGTTGTGACTCTGTTGAGGTTCCCGGCTGCGATAAAGGCGGTGACGCAGGCTGTGATACCGCAGGCTGAGATTCTAAAACATCTGAAAATGGTTGCAATTCCGTATCATCTTCTTGGCTAGGACTTCTTATTTCAGGCAGATTTCCGCTTAATTGCTTAGGAGCGATTAGTTTTCATATAAATAAAAGAGAGTCGTAGTAAGTCCAACAAGACGTTTTATTTTCTGCTGCAGCACCAGATTTCCCAGCCCCATTGCACTTGTTGTATTCCTTTCGGAATTGATCTCTCAAATTACTCCATTTTTTCTTCATGTCTGCAACAGACAATTCCATCTCTGATGAAATTTCGGCCCATAATCGTTTAGCAATGTCTCTATTATTATAACTTTTAGAAAATTTATCCCAGAGTGGTGGCCTGTTAAAAATAGAATTAAATAATTTTTCAGTATCCATATTTTATATTTTTGCATGAATTTTTTCGCAAAACCAGCCGGACAACAACTGACGAAAAATCCAAACATGTTGGGATATGCCGGTTGATCGCTTATTAACGGTCGTCATCGGACGATGTCGGTTTCATTGGTGTTTGCACTCTCTTTCCTTTCTATACGTTTGGTTCGTTCGGCCGAATTCGGCCGACAACACCCGAGCACATTTCGGCCGATGACGGATTAGGTGTACGCGAGCCGTAAGATGCCTTTGCTTACGACGTAAGGGTACTGAGAGCGCGAGAGTCAAAATTTGAAAAATAACGACGCAAACCTAGTTTTTAGATTTTGTGGTGTCTGTCAGACAGCCACAGAGGGACACATTTTTTTTTGCAACACAATTAAAAGCCATTAGGTTTTTTGTTAAGACCAGAAAAACTTTCAGGTCTGTCAAGAAAACCTGCATCAACCCTGGGAAAATTTCAATGAAAGGAACTAATACATACCTACTGCGCTGGAGTATTTATGCGACAATCGATTTTAATCAACATCTTACATAAATGAAACTTCCAAACTCACTTCCACTTCATAAGTAAAAATGGGTGATTAAAAATCGTAATTTTTATATACACACTGGTAAGTGCTATCGTTTATTTAAATAATATATAACTTATTATTTGTCTATAAATTTTACTTTTTTGCCACTAGTATAAGTATACATTCGAATAATTTAAATATACAATATAAAAATTAATAACTATGTAAAGTAAAAATAATGTATCATCATTGGCAAAATAGGAATAAATGAATTTAATATTTAGTCATAATAATCAAATAATTTGTAGGTTTAAGTGTTTATGTTTATAATAACTAAGAAGTTTAATTTACCTAGGAATTTTGTTTTTATGTTAACCTACATAACATTTTACTTCTGGATAGCTATGGCGACCAAATTTTATAAGTAGGAAAAAAAATGTATGTAAGTACTTACAACAACACTCAAAATGATTTATAAAATCCCCGAAATTAAACACTTATAATTATGTTTTCTTAAATTAATTTACAGAATAAATATGTTAATGAATGTTTCTTAATTTATTATACATCTGTATTTACATGAAAGTAGTTTCTAAGAGTAGGTTTTAAATTTTATTTATATTTTCATTCAAATCACTTGTTTTGATACATAATATAATTCAATATTTCTTTTTATCGCTTTTTCAATGCCATCAGTCTTTGACATAAGCTTATCAAATACTTAAAATTGAAAGTAGTAAGGCTGTCTATGCGATTATGCATGTTCATAAGCACAACACAAATAAATGAGAATAAAGATTTGTTACAGATTGAAAGCTATTTTTGGCGTTATAATTGTGTAGTGGATTCAGTTGAGGGGTATAGTTCAAAAATCTTCTATTCCATTTTTTTGTTTTTTTAAATGAGTTCCTCAAATGTTCTTTAGAAAGTCCTTCATCGACGTAATGAGCTTAAATTTATAAAAAAAATATTGTTTCCTATACTTTTTGGTATTTAAAAGAGTTTGTTTGTTTCAAAACTACACTATTCCACTCAGTCATTCAATTCAAAACTCATCTATTCCTATGCAAATCAAATTCCGCACCAAAGCTCTTCTTTTTCTTTTTCTTTTTCTTTTTATTATCGTGGTCAGCCCTATCTGGCGTGTCCAAATTTTCAATTCAAACTAACGGAACCTTCTATTATTTCAAACAGACACGACAAGATATATAAATTTTGAAATTGTGTTCCAACGCAGTTTTCAAATATTTATAGCTATAACATATAGGCACATTTCTTGGTTTTGTCATAAAAAAATATCTCTTTGAATATAAAAGGTAGTTGGAGTAAATCTTTAAGTTTGTGTTACTATTAATTTTTGTACTCGAGCGCGACGGTACATTTCACAATGTATGTATGATACATGTTCATAATGTGGTTACTTGTTGTTTCTCAGAATCGCACATGCAAAATTAGTTTTTGTTTCGTATAATTAAATAAAAGACATTATTTTAAATTACTTAAAACACTTTTATTATTTATTTATTTATTTAGTTAGTTTTATATAAAACTTGCTGACGATGGAAGCATAGCTTCCAAAATGCATTTTAGTAAATAAATAAATAAAATAAGAGTTTTAAAGTTATTTAAAATAATATCTTTTAGGTATTTATTTCATGTAAAAAACGCTTTGAAAATCTCCACCATCAAATCAGTGCTTGACAATCTGTGATAAAATTCATCGTCATCGGAATAGGACACTCAGCACACTATAATGCAATGGCTCCTATATCGAAAGTGGAATCTTTATGCAACTCTTTTCTTCTCTGGTACAAATTGCAAGTTCTGGAAAAGAGGCGGTACATATGTTTTTTTTTTCGTTTTATGATTACATTGCGGCACTTGAATAGAACATGCACGCCGACTCATAATTATATTCGTTGATCGAACTTTTTCTGTTAATTTTAACAACTTACATCCTACATATTTAATAAAAAAAAAAAAATTGAAAAATGTTGTATCAAATCAAGGTAGGCCTCAAAACTATGGGCACGTTCAGACGACCCAACGGACTAGTTATTCAGTCAACTTGCACATGCACATCGGACGGGAAGATCTTGTCCCCGGGAACTTACCCTCGCCTTCAAACATTAAACAAATATCAGGCCTGAGGAAAACTAAGAACAAAAATCATTGAACTAGAAGACTTACAAACAGACTATCATCACACCAGGGCTCTGCGGATGTTGTTGAAGTAGGCTATTGATTATGTCCCAAAAAACAGGCCAATAAGGAACTAAGATGTTCATGGGTTTTTATTGTAAATATCAATAATTGAAAATGAGGGAACCGCGAGTGTTATTAAACTAGAGGATGCATTTTGGAAGGGGATGCAAAAGTACTGTTTTCAGTTTTTTGCATATAACTCGAAAACGAAGCAAATTTTGAAATAATGTTAAAACTTTTACCAACAATTTTTTTTATAGATTCTAAGGAGTTGGAGTCGAAATTTAGGCAAGGTCAAAATTCGTTTAACAAAATTTTACTTTAGAAATTCTGATTTTCCAAATTCTGATTACGTAATTCTGACCTTAGTCATAGTTGAAAAACTATTTTAGTTTGTTTATTTTCGTTTATAAATATAAATTAATTGAAAAAAAAACAGAAAAAACAGCGCTTGGATTTGAAATTAGAGATTATATAGAGGGAAAATTTAAAAAAACATTTTAACAGCATATTTACATATGCTGACATACTCGTATTTACGTTAAAGAAATCAAATTTTAAAAAGCTGAATTTTAAAACGAGAATTTCGATCCACCCTTGATCTCAAATTTGACCTGGTGGTGCTGGTGCTTCGTTTGCAAAAAGAATATATCCAAGGCGTTCGTGAAGAACCTGGTAACTCAAACTTCTAAAAAAACTAGATGGTCAGGATTTATGTTGAATATGATTATCACTCACAAAACCTTAACTGTATGGAAAAAAGCTTTCATCATGTATTTTCAGAAGTATTAGGAAAGTTTTACACAAGGATACAATTTTGCTAAGTGTTGTAAACTATTCGTTTCAGGATTATTTATAAATTAATAATAATTCACACCTTGAAACTCGACTATTCTGGTTCTTCACGACCGTCATGGATATCGTATGAATTTATTTGTGAACGCTAAAGAAAATGAAAAGGTTTTGGAGATGGTAGTCTGAAAATTGTACATACCTTTAACACTTTTCGACGTTCCAGGACAGTTTTTAGTGGCAGTTTGTATTTCAAGAATCCAACTACTCACTTTGGAAAGCTATAAAAACAACGAAAAAGCCAAAGCTTCCAGTGCCTCTGATAAAGAAAACTCAAAATGAATGGGCTAAAAGTGACAAAGAAAAAGCGACGGTATTCGCCGATTACTTAGAGGAAACATTTAAGCCGTTTGATGGGCAAGAACTCAACGAAAATATTAATATGAATTTTACCTCAAATGAAAGCTACACAACGAGAAATGCTACACTTGCCGAATTAAAAGGAGAAATAAAGAAGCTTAAGTCCAACAAAGCTCCAGGATATGACTTATTAACGGCAGAGATTTTAAAAATGCTCCCTCGTAAAGGGTTTATTAACCTCCTTTACATAATAAATGCCGCTCTAAGGTAAGAATATGTTCCGAGCCAATGGAAAGTTGCGGAAGTCATAATGGTATTGAATGGTATTGTCTGTTTGACAAGGTGTGGCACGAAGGCCTCAAATTCAAATTAAGACAAGTTCTGCCTGAAGGACTTTACAACATTCTAAACGGATATCTAAATGAAAGGCTTTTTCGTGTAAGACACGGAAATGACTATTCTGATTTCAAAGAAATAGTGGCTGGGGTACCATAAGGAAGTGTATTAGGTCCAGTTCTGTACCTTTTGTTTACACGCGATATACCTCAAACAGATGACACTATTGTAGCCACGTTTGCTGATGATACTGCAATACTAGCAGTAGGCAAAACGATTAGCGAAGCTACAATTCAATTACAAAATGCTCTTAATAATGTTAATGAGTGGACGAAAACATGGCAAATAGCGCTCAATGAACAAAAGTCAGTCCACGTGGGCTTTACTTTTAAAAAAATAAATAGATTACCCGTCTTTCTTAATACCGCTCGTGTTCCATTTGCAAATGAGGCTAAATATCTGGGAATGACTCTAGGCGCGAAATTAAAATGGAAGCCGCACGTAAAAAAGAAATGCGAAGAACTAAAAAGTAAATTAAGAGATATGAACTGGTTACTTGGTAAATATTCAAAGCTTAGTATTGAAAATAAATTGATTTTATACCGACAGGTTTTTAAACCTGTTTGGACTTATGGTATACAACTTTGGGGCTGTACCTGCGATACAAACTTAAATAACTTACAAAGAACAAAACCTTCCGACTTGGTGCGGTGAACAGAAAACTGCTTTAAAATCGCGGATTAAGCAGGAACTTTCACCGGAAAGGCACCTGCAACACGTTACTTAACTTCGTTAAGAATAAATTGCGAGATAAGTTTCAACTTAGTTGCAATCGGGAAGTGGAGGTGGTTTTAGTGTAGTTAGAATCTCACACTTCTATGAGCACGCGTTTTTCGGTCCTCATAGAGCCTGAATAGCAGGTTTTGCACCTACCCACGGGAAAATAACCACAAAAAAAGTTTGTATTTCATGTTTTTCTTATTATGGTATTTCAAAATACATAGTACTGATTTAGAGGAGATAATTTTCTTCTTAATCGATCAAAAATTGTGGAGGTTTGAGTTAGCTTAGCTCCAATTATAGAACAGAATTCATAGCTTTCACAAGTTAATTTTTTCTTATTGAAGCATTTAATGTTAACAAAATTGATCGCAGACAAATTTTTTCCATGGTTTTTAAGTGTATAAAAACCAAATTTATTTTTGAAAGGGGCAACATTCTTCTTTTTAAATCCGCAAAAATTTTAAAATTGGTCAAAAATAAATTTTTTTTCTGTGAGTAGGTGCAAAACCTGAATAAGGCTCTATGATGACCGAAAAATGTGTGCTCATAGTTGTGTGAGATTCTTACTACACTAAAACCAACTCCACTTCCCTATTGCAACTAAGTTGAAACTTATCTAGCAATTTATTTTTAACGAAGTTAAAATTTCGAAATTATTTCGAAAAACCGGGACTAATGTGGGTATTTATTTGTATATTTTAGATACAATTGATGCATTGAATCATAATTTTAGAAATCTGAACACCAATAAAAGTTTATTAATTGTTATTTATTTTTTATTTTATTTTTTTAAATATTATTATTAATTAATTATTAAACTTATTCTTTTTATTGGAGACAATTTTCTTCATATTTTGAACAAAATTCTCAAAGCCGAAATTTGTTATTCTGATAAAAACCATATTGAAAATTGTTTTGGCATCAGACAATCTACTAAAGTAGAAGTAGATCCACCAAAAAGATTTTTAATTAAAAAATAAATCAATTCTGTTACCCAATGGAATGCAAAAATGGTCAAAATCGTCTTGTCGATAGATCTTAATCAAAGATAAATTAGTGAATTTCACCAATAAAACCCCAATGATAATAACAAATACCAAAGTAGCAGATTTTTTTTTCAGCCTTTGAGAGGGACGAGAGGTGTAAAACAGTCAGTTCCTCCATTTAATTGTCACGGTTATAATTACTTTAATTTATTTAAAAAAGTATTGTATATGATGCTCAGTCGTTTTTCCTATAATCATAAACACCTCAGTCTTGATGGTCGAAAAGAATTCAAGATAAAGCCATTGTATAAGAACCTTATCACCTTTTTTTGGAGATATGAAATAAAAAACAAATCAACATAGTAAAGTCTCCAAAAAAAGCCCGATAAGGTTTGCTTGAATAGCTTAAATCATGGCTTCTATTGATCGTATTATCAAGATAAAAGTCCTTTAACTTCGGGGAAATATCAAAGCATCATTTCCTATTTTTTAAAAGTGAATTGAAGTGATAACCCTAACACGTAGATAGAAAACCAAGTGGGTTTTAAATTCCCACCCCTCCCTGAAAAAGAACCCTGCCAGACTTTGGGATTTCATATCACGATACATGCACCTGTAAACCTTCATACCCAGATTTTGGTTATACACACATCCACTCTTAAAATTTGATGTAACGTTATCATGCCACTTTAGCTGAACTTTCTAGTAAAGGACACAAAACTGGTAACGAATAACGAATAATCAATTCCATAGCTATAAACTGAAAATTTTAGAAATACATGTAATATAATTGCAAATATTTCTCTCTCTGTAGCTCTTTGAGTTCTTTGGGGGAGGGGGGGGGAGGGGGTGTCGTGACTCTGTGACCCCCTCCCCCTATATACGCCGGCGCACCGTTGCTATCGAAAAAAGTAACACATATGGACAAGTTGTAGATATTTGGGAGAGCTATAACTGTTACTTGGATCACTTTTTCACATAACTATTTTCTTGAATCTATAGTACTATCATGGGTTACGAGCGACTGGCACGCACCTAGCGCCGGCATATGAAATTATTGGTACTGAGACTAACTAAGCGTGTACAGTTGTAAGAATTGGCAAATGAAGAATGAAGTGTAATGATAAAATAATGAGAGAGGTATATACTTTTTTATCAAAGTCAAAGGGAGAAACGAAGAATTTAATTTGTTTTCTTTTTACTATTTGTTCATTGTAGGTATGGTTGGTTGCAATTGTAGATGCCATGTCCAAGAAAGAAAACTTTAGGACAACAGTATACAAAGTTTATACAGATAACTTTTTGGAGTTGGACGGCTGTTTAAAGTTATACAAAGTTTATAAATCGACTGTTAATAAAAGAATTCATGCGACGCAGGCCCGGATCTACGATTTTTCCAAACTGGAGCAAAAACCTGAATTCGGCGCCAGTTTTTGAGATTAGTGAAAAAAAGAGCATATGGACGATAATCCGTAAACTGATACTTTTGCGAGTGCATTTACAAAAAAGAATTATAGATTTCTTAAACTTTTTTGAGGCCATAATGATTGTTATCATAACAAAAGTAAATTTCTAAAGTAAAGTAAATTTGACTTGTGACAATTACAATTTTTAAGTCAGAATTCATGTTAAAGGAGGCAAAGTGCCATAAGCAACTAGATTCATAAGCTTCTTAAAACCTGTTTTTATAAGCACACTAAAAAGAGATGTTTTGACAATAAAACGTCTAAAAACATACCTAAGAAATTTTACGGGTAAAGAAAGACTTATAGGATTAGCCTTAATGTCAGTTCATCAATAAGTTGAGATTAACGCACAGGAGGTTAACGATATAGCAACATATTTGCTGCACAGAAGGCCAGAAGATCAAAAAGTGAACCTTTTTTTTGAAGAATTAATGCTCAATGTAAAGTGGACGTAAAGACGCAAATTTTAAAATGGAATTATCATGTTCCACCCAAACACCACAGTCCACACTTCCACAGATATTTATTTCCGTGACTGATTGTAGGTAGCTTGCAATATCTTGTATTTTAAAAAGTGAAAAAACTGCTAAAGGCTGACTGAGAAATACAATTTGAAATTCCATTGCCGCATCTCATTCCATTTCATTAAGTGTCGGCAGTTCTTAATTTCTGGAGGATGCAGCCCGGAGCACAGGCCCCGATTTGCCACTCCATAGATCCGGCGCTGATGCAACGTCGTAAGTTTACAAATTGTATTAAATGAAAAGTTTACGCAGAGTTTTTTATACATTTGATTAATGCTAGGTAATTTAATCAGAGTAAGAGTCTCAATGACGTTTAGATAAGTTTAACCAGTTTTGTTAATTTTACGCAACAAAATTCTTTGATAATTTTAACCAAATTGTATAAATTATTTCCCATACAAAATTTGACAGTTCATTAACCAAAGATAAACTTAACCAAATTTTTAATTTATCTACGGTTTTACGAAGTTGCATGAATTTTGGCTGTTTTTTTCAGTTTCGTTTTATTATTTTTGTTTGTTGTTGTTGTTGTTCTTATTGCAATATGGTAAGAACGTAGATGGTTGTCGTTGCTGATGCTTTGCTACTGCTCGGGGTGGGTAAAAAAAACTAATTTTAACAATCTGGATGAAATTTTCAGAGTTGATTCGCATGAGTAAGCAAAAAAGTTAACAAATAGTTTTTGTTCAAATCCGCCCACATATTTTATATCTTGATCACTCCAAAAAACAGCTCTAAGGATTATTGTAGACATGGGGAATAAGTTGTATGGGTAAGAAAAATATGAAGGTGATTTTTTGGAGCCCACCCACAACCACGCCCATTTTTTTCATAATTCTATATTTCAGCAACGTCCCTAACGATCAGGATGATACTTTTAGAGTTCATTCGCATGAGTAAGAAACAACTTAAGAAATATTTTTTGTGAAAATCTGCCCACATTTTATAACAAGATTTCTCAAAAACAGCTCTTAGGATTATTTTAAGTATTAGAAATTGTTTGTATGTGTAAGGAAAATATGAAATCTGTCCGAAATTTATTTATTATTATTTATAGAGTGGATTCAAAAAAGTGAGAAAAAACTAAAAATATTTGTTGTTCAAATCCACCCACTTCCACACCCACTTTTTATTTTGATTTCTCAAAAACGACTAAAGATTACTGTTAATATTTGATATTGTTTATATGAGTAAAAGAAAAATGTTGGTGTTTTCTAAACCTCCATACCCATTTGCTCAACTTGTTGAGGTAATATCAATGCCTATTTAATAATTTTAAATTTAAAGTAATTTGTGTGGTATTGCATTAGTTGAGTCTGAACATATTGCCGTATTTTAATTAACGCGATCAACTTGAGAAATTAAAAAAAAAAAACTTCTTGCAAATTGGTGACAACGCAATGTTTCCATATCTTAATCAATTTCTTGCTTTCGAAAATGTTTCTCTTATATATTTCGTCTAGTTTTTTTGCACACAATTTCAAAAATTCTAATAGTGATTTCCTTTGGTCATCCGGAAGCATTCCAAATGCTTCTGAAAACGTTTGTTTGGCACAAGATGATTTTTTTCTTCTGAGAAGAAGAGAAAAGCGATTCTGGATTTGAAGAAAGAATCAAAACCAGCCGCTTGCACACATGCATACAATTTGATCGTCAAAATCGTCAAAAGTAATTTTTTTATTATTTAATTTACTAATACATCCAGCCCTCGAAACTCGAGAGCTAATTACATTATTAGTCAATAAAAGCTGCCTTTTTCGTAGAGAAAAACTGATACCTCGTTAACATGGAGAATTGATTTAGGATATTCAGGTCCATGTAAAACTGGATCGGATTAAATCCAGATCGGCGAGCTGGCCGATCCTTTGATCCGCCCATGAAAACGTGGTATGAGCTACTTATTATTATTTTCTGCAGCACTGAACGCTGCCATCAGACATTCCAATAATCTTTCCAGTCTTTGCTGGAAAATTTTTTGATTGGTGGGTGGAAAAATCGAAGCGTCACATTTAGGCTACAAATAATTGCTCGGTCTCGCTGCTCGCACTAATTACAAAATTTTATTGATTGTTTTTTTAGATTTTGTGGTGCAATTATTTAATAAATTTTTACATTCTATATGCTTTCGGCTTTTGTAGACCGCGTAAATGGTACCACAAAATTCGTGTTTGCCGTTTTATTATATGACGTGCATTATACTAAAATTTAGAGTTGAACTACTTACATACACGTTTGACATTCTTTAGATCTGAGAGCTCCGGAGGCTTCTTCCAGATTACCAAACGAAAACGCTATAAGCCTCTTGAAATGTTGACAGGTAGAAAGACATGTAGGTATAGGTAGGTATATTAGGATGGTCGTAAAAAATCACCTTGGATGAGCCTAAACTGATTCTAATTTACGAGTATTTTCATCCCATTAGCCGTTGTAGTGGTAAGTTTAATGGCCTATTTTATGCATACACACTGAAAAAACTGAAGTATGACTTATTTTAAATTTAAACTCGAATCAATTTGAATTGAACTCAAAGTAATAAAGGCGTTTAGCGTCTAAGATATTTGCAAATAAGTCCGTCTCTTCTATCGGTAAGAAAAGATATTCAAATAGTTCTACGGTAATAAAAATTAGTGCCACCGTAATACCGTCGGTCCAAAAGTAAAATTCGCTAAGTGTGGAAAAACATTTTAAAGCAAGTGAGAGTGAAATGTATTTTAAATCTTAAAAGTATCATTTTGACTGGTTTTATAAAACAGTAAAAGGTATGCACGGACTTTTAATTTAAAAAATTAAAGAAAAAGTGACTTTTAGTGACATTCTGATTTTCCTAAAAAATGTAATTTGTAGTTGAGTTTTAACTTTGAACCGACTTTATGTATGTATGTTGCATGTATTACCTATAGGAAACGTTACCATCATTACAAATAGAAAACATTTGTATTAAGGAGCTAGAATCTATTTGGAAAAAGTAACATTGAAATCATTTGATTAAAACAGAAAACATCGTTGACCCAAACATGAAAATATTTAAAAAGATTAATATGATTCTGTTTGAAACAACATCAAATGAAGTTAATTCAACCAAACAGAAATATCTTTATGTTAAATAGAAAACATGGTAAATTGGAACAAAACCATGTTCAAACCATTTTAAGGATGAATTAATTCGATTCTATTTAAATTAAATTAAATAGAAATCGATTCCATGACAAATCATATGTGTTTGAGTTTGATTTAAATATGAATGAGTTCAATTTTTTTCTCAGTGCCGCATATAAAGTGATTAGCGTGAAGTCCGCCAAAAAATGTAGGGTATGTTGTAGGCTCATTTTGTGAGATATAGTTCACATTGGCTGTCTGTAAGAAAATCAATGTAATTTCAACTGAAAATTACTTAAATTGCGTTTTTTAAACGCAAATATAACTTTTGATTTGAAATGAGAACTGCTTTTTGGTTCTATTTTATCTTTAATTAGAAAACACACTACCGATATTAATGATTTTACTAGACTAATAAGCGAGTTCCATCTATAAAGTGATTACCTTTACCTTGGTAAACATTCATTACGTTATTCAGCTAAGAGAATAATGGTCTGGTGAAAAAGCAACGCCACGTACATAGTGATATCACTGATGTATATTCATGGTATTTTTCCTCAAATGAAATTCATTTTGGAATAAGCAAGTTACACCCTCTCAGTGATTTCAACACTTAATATTCACCAAAAAAGTTACTTGGTGAGCTCCAATGACAACCCCATGTTAATTTCCTCGACGCTTTCACCTCAAATGCCTTGGGTGTAGCTTCCATTCCTTGAGGAAAAAGTTGGGGATTCCTCAGTGAATTTTTGAAAATTTTCCATTGGGTAAGCTCATTATACAAATACAAACTCAATCGAGTCGTAGAAAACAATTGTTTTATTTTTATTTCCTTTCATTTATTCTGATCTTTCTCATGGTACTAAGAACTGATTCATTTGTTTCCCTTATCCTCCTTATCGTTGCGAGAATCAAAATAATACAGCCCTCTCTTTCTACTTATTCATTTTGCTTTTAAATTTTCCCTCTATTTCAAATAAAAAAATTGGTTCATGATTGTACGAAAGATTTTACAAAATCTTATGTTTCTCAAAAACGGCTCCATAACTTTTCTTCACAAAAAAAAAGGAAATTTCGTTTGGTAAAGCTACCTTTAGATGGGAAACAATTTTCCAATTTTTTTTATTTTCGATTTGCTTTAAGACGGTTATTTTGATTTCAATAATTTTTGTATACAGAAGCTTCTTAGCAATGTAAATACAGAAGCTTCTAAGCAATGTAAATAGTTTTTCTCACTAAAATTTTGAAAAAATATTTTTTGGATTTTTAAAAAAATATTCAAAATATTTTTTTGAAAAACAAATACAGGGTGTCCGCCGGATGGTATACTACCTTGTTTGTCTCGCAGTAATTCCATTGTAATCCTGGCTATGCGAAGTGGCACCATGTTGTTGATCCCACATGATAATCAAGCCCAAAGCAAGCAGCTGTGGCATTAAAAATTTTCGATCATATCACGATATCGCTCACCCATTCACAGTTACCTGAGCACGGCGTCAAATTGAGGTTGAAGGATTGTTTTGAACACTTCCTTGAGCAGCAGTAATGTTTTCAGCCGATCTTGCAGTACGTTGTGGTCCATGCTTGGGTCTATCACCTACAGACCCTCTTTCTTCGAAATCATTCACTACACGATAAATAGTGCGTCTTGTTGGCTCGTTGTTTCTCTCAAAAATTTCACGTAACTTTCATATCGTCACAGTAATCGATGATTGATTTTGATAAAATAATCGAACTATCGAATATTTTTCCATAATAAACTTGCCACGAGTCTACTTCACGACTGCCAAATATGAACTGTCAAGAGTAATGTTTACTAAAATGACGGCAAAACAAAGTAGTGTACCTTCCCGGTATTATGGAAACTACTAAAAGTTTTCACTCTGTTAATTATTTTAAGAAAGAATCTTACTTTCATGAACAAATGACGGAACATTTTCTTACAAATGTTAAAAAAAGAAAAATATTTTCTTAAAAAACGGCTCCTACGATTTAGAATAGTGCAAAATACATACTACCAAAAATTATAAAAAAATTTACAAACAGCAACTGTTTGTCGTACTCTTCATAGAAGGTTTTTTTTTAACTTTGAATTTTTTCAAATTTTCTCATTATGGCCGAACAAATTTATATTATTTTTTTATATACAAATATATACAAATTTTAAAAAAGACTAAAAAATTGCATATCAAAATTTTCAAAAATAAGTAAATAAATTTTTTTGAAATTTTTATTTTCTTATTCACATAAATAAATAGTTACGATTTGCATACTAAAAATGTTCCTTAAAATGTTTTAAGAATTTGATATATAAACAATTATTTTTTTAAGAAAACCGCTCCAACGATCTTAAATATTTTTTCCATAAAATCATATTCAATTTCATATTCACGTTGGGCATTGCGTTGAAAGATTTGTCTGTCAAAGTGTCAACGCGAATGTTCATGGCATAGGAATTTCTGTTTAGTGTTTACAATGGCGCGTTGAGCGTTATGTTACGATTTTGCATCCATTAGTTGGTACACAATCCAACGTAACCGTAAGCGGCAGCAACCCTAAAGTAGAAATTATTATTCTTTTGCGTGCGTTTTGACATTTCGATTTCAATTTAGGCATGTGGCCATCTTGTGTAGAAAAAAGGTTGAATTTTGTTCTCGTTTTCTCTCGACGCGTCTGTAACGCTTCTTAAATGTAACATACGCATCACGATCGTATCTGCCATTATGATTTACAATGACGCTATGCGTATGTTACATTTAAGACGCGTTACGGACGCCTTGAGATAAAACGCGAACAAAAATTCAACCTTTTTTCAACAAAAGCGAAATGTCAAAACGTATGCAAACGTTGAATAATTCTACTTTTGCGTTGGAACCGCTTACGTTACGTTGATTTGTGTACTTACTAATGGATGGGGAATCGTAGTATAATGTTCAACACGTCATTGTAAAATGCCCTACTACACGACGACTTTAGAGTCATGACTTTGTTCGAAATTAAATGAGTGCGAAGGCGAGATCAGAAGTTTTTTCTCATTCTTACTCATTGAATTTCGAAAAAAGTCATGACTCTAAAGTCGTCGTGTAATAGGGCACAAACACTAAACAGAAATTCCTATACCTGAACTTTTGCGTTGCAAATCTTTCAACGCAACGCCCAACGCGGCATTGTAAATCAGCTATAAGATGTCGTCCTTTTCATTTAAAGCTCTCAAGGAAGTTATTTAAGCTAATTTAAATATAGTATTTGATGTTTTACATACAATTTTCTTAATCAAAATTTTCTACCTTGAGAACCGACGCAACATTAATAGATAAATATCGAAAAAACCGCTAAATTTTTAAAATTTTGCATTGTAAAATTAATTTTCCCAACACTATGGATTGAATTAAAAGAACTTTATTTGAAAAGAAATTTCAAGAATCGATGTCTGTCTTTTAGATAAGTCCAGCTGGCACCCTTAATTTTGAACAAATATTTAATTATTTATGTCGGTCGATTTTTTAGTGTTTATATTTGTTTACAATTTTTCAGAAACTACAGATCGCATTGAGATAACTTTTTTCTATTGATTAAAAAAAATTATCAAAATCTTTTCAGTAGTTTCAAACATAGGTACATATATGCCAAAATCTTTTATGAGTAGGTTTATATTTATATATATTGTAACATCGACTTGCTTGAAACAATTGTTAACTTCAGTTTTAAAAAATGGTTAAAATTATACAAGAAATTATTTTTTTTTTATTTTATTTAAAAAAATTATAGTAATTATGTGAAGCCACAGAACGTAGAAGTCATTCCTAAACAAATAAAATAAAACGTTTGTTTTGGAAAGTATTCGAGTCTGTCTAGAGATTATAAGATACTTGTGTTTTTTTTTTGTACTAGCGTTAGGAAAGTAGGGAAGGATTTGCGAGGATATACCGATGCACATTGGTTTTGTAGTTCTGAATATCAAAAATATCAAAATTAGAGCGAAATACAGATCCAGGTAAAGCATTCCACATTCGGGCAGTGCGACTAAGAAAAGAATCTCTATACTTGACAGTATGTCCGAAAATGGGCTCTAAGGTAAACTGATTTGCACTCCTAGAATTGCGAGTATTAGGTGGAACTACTTAAGAGGAGGAATGCAAGTGACTATCTCACTAGAACACTGTTTGTGAGGAGTGTAAGTGTAGTAGTGTAGTTTTCTTTGTACTTCTAGTTTTTCAAATTTTTAATAAATTTACATACTTATATACCTATCTAATTGGTCTTATTTGGTCTTATGAATAATCCAAGTAGGAATTTCCCCTCGACTGCCAAACACAACAATACAGAGATAATATTATTCGCTCGTGGTATGCGTTTTATCGTTCAAAATATGTACATATTTATATTTTGGTCTTTTATGTGTCAGCTTCATGAGCAATGTAAGGAGTTTGTATAGTTTACTTTCTTTTTATATCGGAATAATTATTAATGACTAGGTTAATTGAAAAATGTATAAAATCATTTTGCCATGGCAAAGTGCCCAGTACACCCCTCTGCAAATTGGGCCCGGAAAGTACCGTCTAGCATCACTTTCAACACTCCATTTAATTGAACAATGAACAATTACTGGCAATTACAGAAAAATCGAACTTGACAAATCGTTTTTTTTTTTGGTTCTTTGCACTTTTTGACTGTGTTTTTTCATGACTACATGGAAAGAAATGAAAAATCACCAATTGAAAAATTTGCAGTCGCAATTTACGAATCAAGTTTTATCCATAAATCAAGGCTTTTTGATCCCAAATTAATACAAAAACTGGTTATTTAACATTCAAAACGTAGCAATTTGCAAAATTTGTGTTTTCCTGATTTGCAATTAAAATTTATGATTCAAGCTTGTACTTTTCATAGCAAAATACAACTTTTTTGGCGTGATTTACTCTCCAAAAGAACAATTTCGCAAACAGCAAAACAAATATTGATTTGCGATAAAAATCTAGTAATTTACATTGCTCAATCACAGATTTACGTTTTTTTTTGTCGCAATTTGCAACTTCATGGGAATAACTCCAAATCACCAACAAAAAAATTCTTAAATCACGACTTTCTTATCGCAATTTATTTCTCGAAGAGGTAAAGCACCACAACATGGTATGTATCTAATGATTAATGTTTGACACCAACGATCTGTAATGCAAATTGGCCTAGTGGTTGCATGCTCCCTCCGCAACTCAAGGGATGTGAGTTCAAATCCAAGTAGAGTCTAGCGTAAAGTATTTATTTCAAATGAATTAAATTAAACGTGTATGCCTGCTGCAATGGAAGGGTAGAAGTTAGATTGATCTCTCAAAGTCGCAATATCATGAAATAAAAGTGTGATCACAAATCTTTTTTGCAAATTTACAAATTGGTGATTGATGAATATTTGGATCAAATTGCGATTTGCTGTTCTCAATTTTTGATACTTAAGAGTGTTGATTTACGAATTTTGAGTATTAATATCTTCATTTTGCTCAGTTTTGCAAATTGCAAACAAATAGTCGTAAATTACGAAATCACGAGCCAAGGTATAAATCGCGATTCATTTTTCATAATTTGCAGCTCATTTTTCGTGATCTGATCTAAGAATTCTTTCCGTGGGTTTTCCACAAAAATTGTGTGTTTAATTTTCACTGCCTTAGAGAAGACGCATCAACAAAAAAAATTCCGTCCTAAATATTTCTAAAAACAAATCGAAAATTTCAAGTTTTTGAAAAATGATTCAAGTAAATGATGTAGGTCCTTCTACTTTTGCCGGAAATCGTAAGAAACCTCGATTTCACATCCTCAAAGCACATTATCGCCCACCCACCCCACCGGTCCATCTACTGCGGGGCAATTGATTTTTCACCTTTTATATACTATTGATCCTAATTTTTCCATCACTCATTTTCTTCTAATAATTTTTCCAACTTTTGGCTTTTGAAAACGGGTTTGGCACTGGTCTAAAAACCCAACCTACCATAAGAATCCTTGGCCATTTTTGGAGTCCATTTGGGTTGGTCGAAAACTTTTTAGACTCTTTATGAACCCTCCTAAAAAATTAAACCAAAGTATACCCATATCTAATTTTTTGCATTTCAAATGTACTCGTACATTCCCACTGGGCTGACTGTCATCCTCTTTTCGTGTGTACGCCATGAGATAGGTAATCTTACTGTCTATATCACTATTATTCAAATATTAAATTTCCATCTCTCATTTATTTTTAAATTTAGTTATAGAAAAAAAAAATTAAGTAGGTACCTTATTATGGTAGATACGTGTATATTTAAAATTTAACATTCAGTAAACGAAACAAACATTTCTTTGGAGAACGAGAACAGTGATAGACATACCTATGTATATGTTTGTTTGTATAAGTATTCAAATTAAAATTTTAGCCCTAGTACGGGATATTAATGTTTTTTATTAATCTTCTGACTGTTTAAGGCACACATTGATTTCTCTATCTTACCATTTATCTCTAAAATTTGAATGTCACTTATTTTTCATTTATTACTTAAAGTTCAGACAAACTTGAAGCACCGGAAGTAAGTAGGCAGTTATAGTAAAATAGACTTTCATAGAAAAGTCCAGTTCAATTAGACAAAAGTTACCCTTGACCCCAGCAAAATTTTGTACAAGCTGAATTTTGTTGAATATTATTTAGGATAGTCCCTTTTATTATATATGAAATTCCTTAAATATCCCGAAGTGAGGTTTGACCACCATATTGAAAAAACCGCTGATGCTATGGAGCTGCGTTTATTGGATTTTGTTGCTAAGCAACACTAGGAATATTTGATTACTAAGTGTGAGGCAGTGTTAATGCTGTTAAGCTTTTTAAATAAATTTGTTGCCAAAAAAAATAAAACCGTTTTGTAATTTTTAATTTAAAAAAAGTTTATCCCCTCGAATTGCCACCCCTAGCAAAGTGTCGCTCGGGGCCTGTGCCCCCTTGCGCCCCCTCGTTACGCCTGTGTGCAAAGGTCATTTGAGAATAGCTTAGCAGAATAAGATATTGGTGTGGATACAACTTAAAAGAGATGATTTTTTTTGTGAAAATGGATTTCAAGAAATATATACTATGGAAATATGAAGGAAGGTACTTCTTACTTGCTCTATATTAAATAAAACTGTCCCACCTCTTTCACCCCAGGCAACTTTGATTGCAACATTGCAAGGCATATCGGAACTTATACTTTAAAATTATTTTATATAGAAAATAAGGATCGATAGTTATTATGTTAAACTGGTGCAAGAATAACACAATTGTTTCTTTAAGTGCGACACGAACACTCAGAAAAAGGTTGGATCTGCTTAATGCAAGCGGTTACAAAAGTAAAAAAGATAAAAATACAAAAAAAAAATAAAAAAGGAACAAAACTGAAATTAAAAATAAGACCATGCAAAAGCAGGTCTCTACTAAAAAATTGAAGGGAAGAGCATGCTAAGGCATTTGTGAAGTTAGTTTGTAGTTTCAGTTTCTCTATGCAATAGATAATAAAGAAATTAAAGTTTTACAAAATAGTTTTAAGTAGTTTTAGGAGTAACCATAAAGAAGTCTTTTCTGTGTGTTCTTACTATGGTTACAGTCAAAAATATTTGCATCAGAGTTCACTTCCCTCAACATTCTAGAGACTGGTTAGTTCCTGCCATAATCAGTTCTGTGAGGGGCTTGATAGAATTGGGGTATTGATCTTAGAGAATGTGAGTTGGAGTTTATACTCATTACCTCAAGGAGGATAGCAAAATCAGTAACACCAGACACAATTTGATGGATAAAAATTACGTCAGCTACTTCATGACGATTTTCAAGGGATTATAAGTTAATGAGCTGCAACCGATCTAGGAGCAAAGCGGAAGAATTGCCTCTATTCTTTTGATATGCACAAGGTGGTAATGGTCGCCATACTTGGCTAGCATATTCAAGTAAAGGTCGAAGGTTTGTATGAAAAAATATCGTTTCGTTAGGATCAGATGACTCTTTAGGCCAACGCTTGGAATATGTGATAGCTTGGCATTTACCGACATGAAGTTAAAAATTATTTTGTTTACACCAAACAAAAAATGTATTCAGGTCGTTCTGAAAAGGCAAGCCTCGTTAGGTGACGAAATTACTCTAAAGATTTTCATGTCATCCACGTAAGTATAAATTTTCGAATGCTCAATCACAGATTCCACGTCATTGATTTTAAGAATGAAAATTATTGGACCTAGATGCATACCTTGAGGGACTTGAGGGCCTCCTGATTTCGCAATCAAAGGATCTGACACAGATAATCTAAACAGACCAGATATTTTCGATCTGAAGATTTTTCAGGAAGAAATCCAAGAGTTTTTAATTTGAAAGACATAATTTTGTCTCAGATTTTATCAAATGCCTTACTAGAGCCTGTAGCTAGCTCAGGAAGGTGTGTTAAATGCACGAAAAATCTGTTAGTGATTAAAAACGTGAAAACCACCTCCTCTTTTTTGATGTTTTTCTATATTACTTAAAAAATATGCAGCTGAGAAAAAAATATGAAATATATATTTGTTTATCATAAAATCTATCTACAAGATGACATTTATTAAAAACTCCTTGACGTAATATTCACCAAAAAGGTATAAGTAATTGAATAGTTTAGAAGCGCTGAACTGAAAAAGTGTCGAATTACACTTTTAATGTGGACTTGTTACTCTAGACTCTAGAGTATAAATAAGAGACATTATATGGTCACGAGCGTTTCATCATGTTGTTGTGCTTCATTGCACCTTTAAAAAAAAGTAATTTAAACACTTTTTTCAATAAGAAACCAAAATGAAAAAACCCGCTTAAGTTGTTTTCACTCTAAGGAACATATGCAATAAACGCTTAGCTCAAATAAGAATTCTAAAATAATATAATGCAGTTTTAAATAATGGCTTGTATCGACTTAAGTCGCTTTTCTAAATTGAAAACCCTTCCAAAAACAGAAAAGTAAATGGGAGTCAAAAACAACCTATTCCGATCTAAGCGCTTATTGCAAAGTTGAAGAGGCATTTTCATCCTTACTATAGTCAATTAAGTCTTATTTGCAAATTTGTATCTGTATTTTGAGAAATCTTATGTTACTTACGCTACTATTGCAAATCGAAGATTCCTACAACTTGGAATTAAATGGACTTAAGCTGTTCTCTCGAATGCATGGGGGAATATTCAATGAACTTAACAGCCCAATATAAAATATTCCCGGGAAAAATTATTCGGGAGATGTGATCTGCCGAGAGTAAAATTCTCCTATTCCGAATTCTTCGGGAGAATAATTTTCCCTTCGAAACCGGGAATGAGAATTCTGAATGTTTGAAACAGCTGTTTCCAGTATTTGACATATGTAAATACTTTCCAAATAAAATAACAGGAAGTGAAAAAGTTTTAAAAACTGTAACATCTATTTAAATTTTAAAGAAAAAAGAGTTCAGTATCGGACTAAAAATTATACACGAGTACTAGTAAAAATTAGAAGTAAATCGACAGCAAAAACCAAATATTTTAATTTTCCGATTGTATTCTGTAAACACAAGATTTTCAAAGCAAAACGCATGGAAAGCAGATTTAAAACACACTCAAAGCAAATAAAAGTGAATTGTGCGTTTTATTGACATTTATAGCTAGCGCAGTAAGGCAAGTACCAATAAAACGTTATACTCACTTTTATATTCAACCCAATTCCGGCGCCACATAAGTATAAACTTAACGAAACCAACTTTTATATCCAATTTTTTACTGACTTATTTATCGAAACTTTTGGGTTTGTTGCTGTTTGGCAAGGAAAATTTTACTGTGCTAGCTATAACTTTTTCAATAAAACACGCGTATTAGCACCAATACCTTTGCATTTGCACAAGAAAAGAGAACCCGCGCATTTTGGGAATGCAAGAATGGTTATAATTGCATTTGAGATATATGTTTGCAGCATTTCGCCCAAGATATGCGCTTAGAAATTCAATTTTTTTGGTTGTCGCGTAACTGTACAGAGTTTCAATTTCGATTTAAGTGAGCTACGGACGCTTTCATCCCAACTGGTATATGTCTTCAATTATTTCAATTTTCTCTCAACCCTTTTGCCAGAACAATTACTCCCTTCATACGTGAAACAAAAAATAAATAAATAAATTTGGTCGCACAACAGCTCGTGGAGAACCAAGGCCTAGTGATTTATAACTCTGAACCATTCCTGTGTGCGTGTTGTTGGCTGGAATGGATGGGACCCACAATTTTTTGCCGAGTCCGAACGGCTAATGAGAAGCACTTATTCATGACAAGTATACTCTCGGAGGATTTGTCAGTCCCTCGCAAGAGGCAGTACCTCGGAAAAAAACATTTCTGTTTTTAGGTGGCAGTGGCCGGGAATCGAACCCAGACCTTTGGCATGACAGTCCTACGCACTAACCATTATGCCACGAGGTACTACGTGAAACACTTGATATTTATTTTTGACCTCAAATGTTAAGAAGTTTTAGCTGTGAAAAAGGAAAATCTAAAGCTCGTATTTTATTGATCAAATCTCTCGAGCAAATATGTGAGGATAAATCTTGTGCCAAATTAATTCACATTTTCGTTTCTATCGTTTAGAATGCATACTTTTTCCCCAGAGAGTTTATTCCCCTATTCGAAGTTCGTATAGAATACGGGAAAAGGGAAAAGGTAACAAAGTTCCTGGGAATTATTAATTAAGAATAAGAGGAAAGGAAAAAGGGAAATATTTCTCCAAAAACTATCATTTAGAATTGGGCTGTAAATGTTTTTTGAAGGGAAATAACTAGTACACTTAGTTCCTGATTATAATTGATTATAATGCTGAAGAACTATTTTGAGTTGCATGTTTTCAAATAATGTTAAGTCATTAATGTGATTCTTGAAATAGGTTGCCATTTTTATTGAAGTTAAAGATATCAAGAAAACGGGGACAACCTCTTATTGTACATATACTGTTCCGTTTTCATGTGTATAGGTATACAAAACTACAATAAACAACAAATCTTAGTATTAAGGGTATTCATACAACAGCGTAAAGTCGTCGTTAACGTTATAAAGTTTTAAAAATTCGTAATTCTGTCACAATTTGCATGAAAATTTGACAGATTTACGCAATTTACAACTTTAATATGTTTACGAACACCTTACACTGTAAAATAAATACCCCTATTGTTTTGAAATTTTTGGTGAAAATGTTATAATAATTGTCCAACTTCAATTCAGATGATTTTGTATAAATTTCAACCATCCAATGGCTTCTAATAATATCAAGGTTTTAGAAATTAATTTCAACTTAAATTCACCTGATAGATTGCCTTGCGCAGATGGGAATGTTACAGAACGCAGAAGCCAGAATTGAAAATTGAAAGTACCTCAGGCTATGGCTGCAGTGGATGCGTATTTTTATACGGTTTTGAATTTTACGTCAGAACTAACATAGCAGTTAAGTGCTTTTCACATGAGCTGTGAATAGTAAACTGCGAATTGCGAATGGTCGTGAATTTTGAAATTTCTTTCATATGCGTGGTCGCGACAGACGCGAATTGTTATGAAAAATATAGCAGTAAAATGAGTGCTCAAAAAAAATTTGAGATTAAATGGGAGCGAATTTTTCATTCGCAGATATGCGAAATGCGTCCTGATGTTGGGATCACGAATTAGTGCTTGGCAGCTCGCATAAAATATCTTTTTGGCCATGTAGAAAATATAAAAATTTTTAATTTAACAATTTAAACAAGTTTCGGGCCGTATTTTCTTTTGCTGTCTGAATTTAAACAAATTCCACTAGATAATATAATTTACAGTGCATTTGTGCTGTTTATTTAATACCTGTCGGTAACCATCGATTAAAATTATGCGTCTTCGAAGAGTACAACAACATCTAACTGATGAGCCCAATTGTTGTACCTGGGCGAAACGCATTTGGACTAAAGGTCACATAAAACGTCAAATTGAATTTATATTCTGGACTTCACAAAAAAATAAATTTTCTATTATTTACTTTTTTATTCTATAGCAATACTACAACTGACCTGGCGGTCATCGGATTTTTGAGGACTCAGGTTATTAGTAACACCAATCCCAACGTGCATACGAAAAACCAGCCTGTTACAATTTGTTTCCTTTCCTTGGCATTCGCATTTCTATGTCTATTTTTACTAGGCTATAGTGAGACACATTCACAATAGTAAATTGCACCCAAGCCGCCAGAATGAAAACAATTTTTTGGATCATTATAATAGATCCAGATATTAAGCAGGATCCTATGTATTTTCTGTAATTATGTATTAGATATTGATCTGGATCAGTTCAAATGGATAATAAAGTGCGGCTTATGTTAACTAAGTGCAGCGCGAAATGTTTTGCGCCAATGCTTTGGTAAAAGTTTGACACTCAATTTGGAGCTGATTATTGTACACTTACTTAGAACCCTTAGTTACATATCATAAAATATCATTTTTGTTAGCTTTTATGGCAATGTTAAAATTACAGAAATCGTTAGCGGCGAAACCGAAAAATCGAAGATGGTGGCTGGCTTTTTAAGATGGTGGTTAAGCCCCACCTTGGGATTTTTGGGAACTTTCAGATAAAATAAAGGGGACTTTCCTGAATCATATCCACCAAAATGCAGCTTGTACACAATTTCGCAGGGGTCAATACCTAATAGCACTAGACTAAAAGCAATGGGAATTTTTTTATACTCTTAGACTTGCTTTATAAAAGTGATGACGAAGCTTTGATAAAACTTCTTCATCCAATGATCACGATGATTATATTAAAAATATTATTGGTAGCTTTCTCAGCCACACACATTTCTGTTCATAGGCTTTTTCATGTATTTTCCTCAATAACAAATGCCAAAAGCTTAGCAAAAATCACCGTTCTGTTGGCCTATTTGGTGTAGGAATAAAGGAGTTTGGTAATTTTTTGAAAAAGCCCAGCGTATCTAGTGTCTTTACTGAACGTCGTATCAGCTCATCCTTGTACTTCCAAATGGTTTTATCTTCAACTGAGTTTTCACGATATTGTTCACAAGATTTCAGCAAAGTCTTCACACAATCTGCCCGATAATGCTGTAGTTGGGCGTCTTCTGTATCAACAGGATATGATTTGCAAACGCCACCCAAACAGGCTAACGGAAAGTGATTGTGCAGAGTTAATACCTTTTCGGGATTGTGAAAGCATTTGACGTACTGATTTGGTTTGGTGTAGTTTTTTGCTCGGTGAACATGCTGCAGCATATGCATATACTTCGGTATATCCTTGTGCCAGCCATGGTCATGTTGATGATCATCAAGAAAATACACATTACGAAAATTATAGCTTGCATAGCCCTCAGGCTTTATTTTCTTAGCTTTTGGCATTACACGTTGCATAAGTTCCATCCATGAGATGTCGCCATTTTTCGGCATAATTACTTCGTCGATGTCCAACAATGCAATATAATCGTAGCGATAGATATTCTTATATAGACAGTCGTTATAGGGTATAACTTCGTTTTGTCGTTTGTGATTAGTTTTTTTCGTCAGGTAAAGATGTTGGAAACCAGGAACATTTGGTTGACCTCCGGGCAAGGTAAGTGGAATAACTTGAACTATTCCCTCTTGCTCATAATGGCTGAGGACTTTTGAAATATTCGGATGAACTTGTAAATTATAAAAAAAAATTTTTTCAGCTCCAAGTATATTCAATATCTCAATCCATTCAATAATTCGGACTGAGAGGTCGTCATAGAGAAAATCTAGACCCTTGACGCAAACCGCAAATCCTTTTTTATGATCATCTGGAGGCCGATTGTAAATTACTCGCAAATTATTCGTTGCAGTGTCACATTCCCTCTCAACCATAGACACTGATGAAGGGACAATTCCATGAAATGGTTTTGGAATCTGACATGCTATCAAATATGGCTGGTAAATACCCTGTTTATAATTGCCCCATTTATTATACCAAATGTATTTGTATTCGAATGTCTTTACGATGAAGGGTTCTTTTTGCCCGTCAAACCAAAATTGACAAAATGTTTTTACTTTTGGTTCAATACGATCAATCATTCCTAAAATACGAACAGTTGGTCCCAGAAGTGAACTCTTACGAATGTCATAGTATGCACCAAAAAATTGAAATGTTCCGTTCGAAGTTCGCATTGTCTGCCAATAGATATTGTTGAATTCCAGTTCAAATATTGAAGGGTACTTTGCACACGTTGTGGATTTCTGCTGTAAAAAGTTTTTGTTTTTGCTCCAGTAGGCTATGGGAAGCGATGGAATACGGGATTCTACATCGCGGACAAGTTGCTCATCGTCCATTGCTGCAATTGTAAAAGAAAAACTATTATTAATACTACAAAATTAGGACAAAATATTGGTTATTTAAAAGTAAAAACAGTTTGTGTACTGATACTGACACAACATAGGAAACGAACTATATTTTGACAGTCAATTTTCAACCCCCATCTAACTTCAATACCAGTAAAAAAATTCCCAGTACTTGCTGAGCTAGTGAAAAACAATCGCCTCAATAAATGTTATCTCTTTAGAATTAGTAGTTCCTTCAAAAATCATCATCAAAATTATGGAGCACTTCCCGACAACCGTAGATCCATAGATTGTTTTGCTCTCATAAAAAATATGTGGCGCACTTTCAACTGATGTTGAATGATAAAAGCTGGTTGGAAGATCGATAGGAAGTCCATATAAGGATAAAAGTCAAAATTTAGAATTTACTGCTCAAGAGACGTGGCATCCAACCAAATTTTTGAAATTCTTATTTCTTATTCTTATATGGTGCACTTGCGGTTGTCGTAGAATCGTGAAACTTGAAGAGAGGTAGGGCTTGAGCTGCACACAAAAGAAAAATCAAACCATTTTGGATTGTCTGCTTAGGAGGCGTAGCATCCTTATACATTTTTATCTATTATATAAGCAAAAATCTCTAAGGTGAAAATCTCGAAAAATAAAATCTAGGTTAAATCTCGAACACAAAACTCTGTAGAAAAAGAATAATCTCGAATTATAAAAATTTAGAAAAAAAACCCACATTTAAATTAAATCAATTTTTATTTATTAACTAGACTAGAGCATCTGATCCCTTATTATCTTGTGACTGACTGTCTGACTGTAAGAAAGTACCTAAGTAAGTCCTCATCAATTGAGAACATTTTCTTACATACTTTTAAAATGCTTCTGCAGTAATTCTGCATTTATATTGGCATTCATGATTGAATTGGTGAATGGAAGAACAGTACTAGTGCAAAATGATAGTTTTAAGAAAAACAGAATTAACTAGTGTATCACATAAAAACAATTTATTTATCAGGATAATATTGTATGAGCGGTTTGAAGTTTTTGAGGCCCCTTATATGTTGATGAATAAATAATTCAGAACACTGTACATTAGGGTTCCCAACCGTCCTTCCTTCATTACCAAATGTCCTTCTTAGAAAAAATTAGAAACATTTATAGCTGCATGCAATAACTTTTGATAAAATAACGGAACACACTCAATCTTCAATTCAGTTGATTTCAACGTAGTACAATTTGTGAATATTTCATAATAATCATAAATGTCAATGCATGTATCCAATACCTGGTGAAATCCTACTAAAATGTTCACCACTGCTAAGCTCAAGCCTTGTGATAGTTAGCCAGTTTATATCTCAGAGCTCTCTGTAATCTTCCTCCGTCACTTTTACAAAGCATCAGGAGAGTTATATAAACAGGTTCTCTCACATAGCAGATAGAATTCAAAAATTTTAGTATCGGTTTTAAAAAAAAGAGGAATTAATAAATAATTAATTTATTTTAATGGGATATATTCATAGATGTTGTTTATGATGTTACAAGACAAAACTGGAGTTTATCGGGTGGAATTTCAATAAAACCAAACTCCAGATTTGCCTATAGAAATAGCTTAAACAACATCTATAGTACAGGTAAATAAATACAACAAAAAATTGGTACCATCACGAAACTTGCTAAAAACGATTCATGTACCATGGAAATGAAGAATCAAAAGAGCCTATAAAAATATTTCACATGGAAGGGTGTTTTTTTGAGGGGGAGAGGGGGAACTTGTGGTGAATGAAACCGGAAATATTTACGTTGGTACAACTTAACCATATGACACATGTTTTTAAGGATGTTTTCAATGTTGAATCAAATGAAATAAAAAGGAAATCGAAGCGGCATCCGTGAAAAAAGTTATTAACATTTTAATGTAAGGATTACTACGTTTTCAGTATAAAAGTTAAATATTACCGAATACCAATTGGAAATAATGGTGTATTGATGAAACTTGGCATCAATGGTTCATTTGTCATAATAAGCAATAATAAGAATAATCCATACAAATTTCTGTTGTGAACAGGTGTTTTTTTTTTTGGGTAAGACTAGTAGTAGGATTATTATCATAAAATCTGTGACAAAAATGCTACCTTCACATAGTTTGGTAGAAATGTGTTCTGAACTACCAGAATGAAGAATCAAAAGTTTCTATTAAAATATCTTTAGTTTATTTTAATCGGTGAAGAAAAGTATAATACTTTTTTCAAAAAGAAATGTTGTTTAGAGAAACCAATTTTCCAAATCCACAAAAACACCCCTCTTTTTATATTATGCGTGCACGTTGTGACTTCCCTTAAGATGATTGAACACAGTGCGAGCGTTAGGAAAAAAGGGAAGGACTTAAAATAAGACACCGATGTACATTGGGTTTAAAACTCTGAATATCAAAATGGGAGGGGAAAATAGAGCCGGGTAAGGCAACAAAATAGCGATAAAATAAGGAGAGGCATGGAACATTACGTCGATGCTCAAGAGATTCGAATGTTTCCGTTAAAGAACTATCACCTATTATCTTTAAAGCTCTTTTTTGGATACGATCCAAGAGACTTGGGAGCACCAGCCGAAATATGAGAATTGTATTGAAGATCAGAAGGGGGTTTCCCCTTTCTTGCATCTTCGAAGAAAACCTAAGCACTTTGTCGCGTTTTTGGCGATGTTAGATATATGATCGTTCCAAAGAAGTTGGTCTGTGATGCACATACCCAGAACTGAAAGCTGTTCAGTTTCCTCGATGCTAGTATCGCTCATGTATAAGATAGCGGTGGGTGGGTTTTGCTTTAATGACAACAGGCAGCATTGGGTTTTTGAAGCATTAAATTCAACACGGTTTTTTGTTCCCCACTGGACATGGACAATTCTGTCAAGATCAGAATTTAATGAGCTTATAATACGCTTCCGTTCAAGATGCCAAACTCTATCAAACGCTTTTGAAATATCAAGTGCAATTATCTTACTTTCTCCAAAACGATGTAAGGATTTGTTCCACTGCTCGGTGAGATATACCATCAGATTACTAGTGGACTTATTGCTACGAAAGCCATACTGCCGGTCATTAAAAAGCTTCCGTTCTTCAAGATATTTCTTGAGCAGACAATTAATCAGCCATTTCCATGACCTTAGAAAGAAGGGACGTAAGTGCAATTGGACGATAATTAGAGGGAGAAGAAGATTCGCCTTTTTCAGGGACAGGCTCGACAAATGCTGTTTTCCATCCACTCGGAAAGAGACCAGTAGAGTTGGACAAATGGAAAAGCTTACGCAGTGGCTTCGCCAGCGCTAAAGAACACCTCTTTAGAACAATGGGAGGGATAATATCCAGGCCAGCAGATTTGTGTTCGTTTAGATCTTTAAGACTCTTGCTACTGCACTAATGCGAAAAAAGATTTGTCCCATTAAATCATTAGCGCTCTCAAGTTTAGACAGAGCCAGATTAACAGCAAACTGTGCTGCAAGCAAATTGACTTTTTTTAGTGAACTGACATAGGGAGTATCATTGAAGACGAGCGTTGGAACTGAAGACGAGGTAGAATTACGTAGGTTTTTTACAAATGACCAAAAAAATTGTTCTACATTTGGGACATTGTAGTATTATTTGTCTTTATTTCTGATCATGCAAAAATTTGGTTCGTCGAATATAAGCGTTATAGGTCTTTCGATCTTGTTTGAACTTATTCTGGTTTTCCTCAGTGGGATTAGCTTGGTATCTTCGGAAACTTACTTCTCTTACCCTGATAACCTCTTTACTGCTCGAATCAAACCATGAATTCTCTTTTGGTTCGATAGATTTGATCCTGTTCAGAATAAAATTTCCCATACCGTAGGGAATTAAATTTGTTACCATATCTGCACTGGAATCTACGCCACTACCGAGGAAGCATAGCGACCAGTTAAAGTTTTTGAAGAATTTATTGAAACCGTCCCAGTTGGTTTTCTCGTATTGCCAAACGGTTCTCATTGGAGTTGTTTCTCTAACTTGAATGTTTTGGCATGAGAAATTAGCAGATATGATACAATGATCAGATGTGCCTAGAGGCGATTCTACACTAATAGTGTATTTATCAGGGTCAGAGGTAAGAAACGAGTCTAAAGTATTGGCGGATTGACCTCCAACGTCAGGGATACAATTTGGCTCGTCAACAAGCTGAGTTAGTTGGTTTAACTCAGCAAAGACCTCAACATACCTTCCTTCGGGTGTTGTCTGGCCACAAAACAATCGTGCAATCGAAAAATATTTTAACCAGAATTTTAAAAACAACACTACACTTCCCAATTTCTCAAAAAAAAAAACACACTTCCATCCGAAACTTTGTCCATAAAGCATTTTCACCATGTTTAGTGGTGGTATCATTTTTGTTATAGGTCTTATGGTAATAATCCCACTATAACCACACCTCCCGCCCCCAAAAAAAAACACCTTTTCACCACAGAAATTTGTATGACTCCTTCTGCTTATTGTTTTTTATGACAAATGAACCATTGACGCAAAGATTCATCGATGAACTATTATTTCCAATCTAGTTTCGGTAATATCTAACTTTTATACTGCAAACATAGTAATCCTTACATAAAAATGGTAGTTACTTTTTCACCGATGCCGCATCGATTTACTTTTTATGTTATTTGATTTAGTATTAAAAACTAGCTTAAAAACAGTTGTTTTGATACACCACAACTTCCCCCCTCTCCCTCCCCGTCAAAAAAACACCCTTCCATGTGAAATATTTGTAAAGACTCTTTTGATTCTTCATTCTCATGGTACATGAAACGTTTTCACCAAGTTTCATGGTGGTACCAATTTTTTTTATTCGGAGGCTTTTCTGTACTATTTTACCTGTACTACTATGAATATGTCCCAATATGTTTTTACTTGCGATATAGGTACTACAACGAAAGTTTTGGACTAGTGAAAAAAAATTGAGATTACATTCAAATAATTATTACAATAATAGAGAACACCAAAAAAGTGGGTGGCACAATTCTGTCTCTCTATCTATTTTTGTTTCAAAAAATGGTTATTAATGGTATCTTCCAAAGAACCATTTTTGAATTTTTATTTTCTTTAAAACGGTATGACTAATTTCAATATTTTTTTCATACAGAGGCTTTCAAAACTATAAATATTTATAAAAAAGTGTCAACATTTTTTTTTTAAATCTAATATTTCGAAAATGATACAATCAATTTTTTCAAGCTCGATATTTAAGAGTTTTTTAGTATCTCTAAAATATTTTTAGAAAAACCTTACATGAAAAATAACGGTACCTTCCATGAAAAGGTTAAAAAACCGGAAAGGAAATTATTTGTTTTCTCAAAAATGACCCCTAAGATTTTGATTAAACTTTTTCCATACATGTTAATACCAAAAATTATACAATTTTGCACTTAGCAACTATTAATAGTACCGGTCATAGAACGTGTTTTTTTTAATTTTCTCGTTATCGGCTGAACGGATTTAGACAAGTTTTCTTATGTATAAATTTCAGATAAGATAATATAATATTGCAAATCAAAATTTTCAAAAAAAAGTTTTTAAATTTTTAATAATGAATTAATATCAAACTCTCAACGAAGTTTTTAAGCTAACTTAAATATCGCATTTCATGCTTTTAAGCAATTTTCTCTTATAATTTCCATGTCTCTACATATAATTTTCTTAAGCCCTCAGCGCCTTGAACATAAAAGCAAGTACGTGCGACCCAGTCATGCATTTTATTTTATTTTGTATTTATTTTTGTATGCGTCTATAAATTCTTTAAATTATTTCTTTTTTTTTTTTGTTTTCTGTATCTTTTTTCAATAAAAAAAAAATTATTTAAAAAAAGTGTCCTCCTTTGGTTTCAATGCAAGTTGGGAACCCAACGGTACATGTACATAGAAAAGAATCATTGAGACTGGAAGACACTGTACTTGTACTGTTCTTTCACTCAATATGAAAAGAGTACGGTTAAATGTGTTTCACTAATAATGGCAGTTCTTTGAGTATTCCTATTAGCCTGGATTATCATTATTATAGTTATTTTCCATAAAATTATTGTATGCAGCAGTAAAACTCCTAAGCCTATCCAGTTATTATTTTCTATTATTTTCCTAATGTTTAACCTCTATATTAATAAACGGCAGATAACATAACGTGCTAACGTTTATACATTTGTTAACTTGTAATTTCTATTAACAAATGTGTAATAGTATCTGACGTGTGTTAAAGTACGGATAACTTATAGGAAACGATTAAGGAATTTAAATTTCAATGTTTCAAATATTATTTAACGAACAACCAACAGTCACAGTCGGAAGAGAATAATAGAAATGGAGAATCGAAATTTCGTTCAGCAGAGTTCCACTTTTTCGTCATTCATTTGCCTTGCAAGAAAAGCCAAGTTTAAGAGAAATGAAATTATGACACCAATACAGGCAAATCACCTAGAATGTTCTATAATGGAAGTGTTTCCGGTGTTGTTTTTCTGGCTGGCTTTTAACAAAAAGCTGAGAATTTTGTTATATGTATCTATTGTTGAAAAATTCAAAAATAATTTTAGAAACACAATTCCTGAGATTTTGGTTTAAATGTAGGTCAGTAACAACATCATCGGAAACCTATAAAATAAAATTTTTTTGTTATAAATCAAGTTTTTTTTGAAAAAGCCAGTCCAACTTTCCGACGCCACGCAAAACTTTTAAAATAATAAGAAGAAAATGAAACACTTAGCTTCGTTAGTAAAACTCATTCACTTTATTCAAATTCTCCACTTATTTACTTCACAAAATAAAACACTTTACTTTTCTTACTACAAAACAATTTATTTTTCACCACTGAAATTAATTACCAACTTTATTTTTATTACAACCAACTTAACTCATTCACGATTAAAAATAAACTGCGTCTTCTGCCGGTCAGACATGTCCTTTTATACTTTTCACACAGGTTCCCGAAAAATCTTGAAGGTTCCAGTACTTGCTTCTAGAGCTTTCCAGGGGAAATTTCCAGTAAAATTCCCTTTCCAAAGCTTTTTTCCACAGGTTGGTTTGTGTTATGTATATTTCGGAATTTGGTGCTTTTTTTATTCGAGAGTGGTTATAGTTCATTCGAGAGTCGCTATAGTACAAATGTGACAGTCGTTACACTGCCCCCTCATTAAGATTGATCGTCCCGAGAAAATCCATCACTTCTTTCACCATTATAACGGTGTAAACGGTCACTGTGAACTACTTTCATTTTGCCTCTAAGTCCTCTCTGAATGCGGTAGATGACATCGTTTATTCGTGCGACAACAGTATACGGGCCTTCCCAATTTTGTTGAAGTTTCGGTGAAAGTCCCTTCCACAGGTGGGGATTATAGATCCATACAAGGTCTCCCGCTTGGAATTCGTTCGTTGTTGCTTCTGTGTCGTATCGCGTTTTCATTCGGTCACCTGTTGGCTTTCTATTTGCTCTTGCCCTTTTCCGAATGCCGAATGTCACTCAGCTTATCTTCTCTACTTACCTTATCGCATCGCTCAGTTTCATGGCCAGTCTGTTGAATCTGCAATATTCCTACGATGTTCTTCAATGCCTTTGGTGGAGTTTTGATTGTTAGGATACAGTCCATTGAAACTGTACACTCTCAGAAAAATTTGCTTGTTACAAACATTGCGTATTTAATACTGCTTAAATTTAGTAGAAATTATTCACTACCAATATTAATTTATGGGATATAGCGTTTAGCTAGGTCTCTCAAGAATTTATGGCTTTAGAACACATTTTTTACCAAACTGCTTCTGATTATGTTTTTTCGCTGTCTTCAACAAAGAAAAAGTTTTGTTCACAAATTGCCAAGGAATTTAACAGAAATGTTAATTGCATTAGTGGGTAATTCTTTAATTGTTTGTTACAAACGATATAGATTATGCTGTGATTGACAAAGAATGTAAGGATGAATAAGTTGCGAAGTTGTGTTAATATTCAAAACTGATAAAAACACGTGCTTTGAACTTTATCGTCTTTTAGTTCACACTGTCTTATATCAGTAAAGTTAATAACACTATGCAATGTTTGTGAAATTTTTGGTAATATACCAGACAAGACTTTATATCTAATGGTAGGCCCCAGATTGACTCTGAAATTTTTAAAACTGAGTACACATTTAACTATGAGTATTTAATTTAATTAATAATAATATTTAATAATAATGATTTTACCTTTATTTGGAAGTGAAAGAATTATAAATTAACAATTCTTCGCTTCGCAATAAATTTTAAAGGTAATATTGTTTGTCATAAACACTTTCCGTTTATGGTAAAAAGTAAGCTTTTTGTAGTTAAAATGAAAATAGTTTTGCAGTTTTAGAATTAAGTTCTAGGAGCAAATAACATTATTCCTTAAAGCAATGGTTTTAATATTTATTCTAAGTTTTAAACTTTAAGAGTCAATCTGATAAATTCCTTCCACAAATTTCAAAAATACCTATAGCGAAATATTAGACAGCTAATCTTCAATGCTTATTCGCTCTGAGCTAAAAATAATAAAACGAGTTGTGAAAGTGCAGCGAGAACTTATCATTTGCAGTTCGAAGTTTTAGTTTTTTGCAAACAAAGAATTTAAAGCTGGCATTTAAATATTGAAACAGAGCATGCGAAGCGGGCGGTCGAGTCTATTGAGGACCGTAGCAGTAGGGGGGATGTTCGAAGGTTCTACCGAAGGGTGAGGCAATCTACTCAGGGTTACAAGGTCAGAACGGAAGCCTGCCGGGACGAGAGTGGGATCATGGTGATAGTCACACAGTCGGTGCTGAGGATCTGGAAACAACACTATTCTAGACTGCTAAACGGTGATAATAGCAAAAATTCCGCTGCGAGACAGAATAATCCATTCAACCTGGACGACAATGGTCGAAATTTCCGTCCACCTGACCTAAATAAAGTGCGGTTAGCGATAGCTACCCAAGAAACAATTTTAGCTGTTTAATTGCTCTAAAAGCGTTTGTAGAGCTAATCTTAGAGCTCGTTGATTTCAAAAGAAGCTCTAGATACACTTCTAAAGCAAGTGCAAAGCTTGCCTACAGCGAATTCATTGAGTTTGAGAGCTAATATTTGCTCGAAACCAGCTCTTATCAGTGGCTTGTAAGGCCTTCCAGCTCTTAGGTATATTATTTAGAAATCTTTAAAGCAACATTTTTGACAGCACTTTGTTTGTATTAGTTTGGGTTTGTGTAATACAAATTACAAAGTAAAATAATATTGGAACGATGTATTATATGTGTGATAGTAACATTTGAGAACTTTATGTGTTGTGATGTCGCAAATTAGTAAAATATTCCTATAGAAAATATAAGTGAGAAATGAAATTAATTATTTAACTGTTCCATCTTAGTGAATTTTTAGTGCGCGCTTAGATTTATCAAACATTTACTGAATGTATTTCGCAAAATTACAACGCGCCTTCGAAATTCTTTATATTACGCAGTGAAATGTTTAAAAAATTAACTTAAGCAACACAGAAATCTGTTACAAAAATTAATTTAAATATCTGAAATAAAATATTTTTGTTTTCATTGCAATATTTGCAATATTTAGTGTGTTTTATATTGAAAATAAAGGTTTTTTATTCATTTCAAATAAAATAAGGAAAATTGTTTCAATGTTTTTTTTTCTGTCACCATATTTTTATCGTGAAAATAGTTTGTCTTCAATAGAACTCCAATATGGATATTGTAGAGCTAGTTCCCACAAAATGAGAGTTTTGTGTTCAAGGCTAAAAAAGAAGGGTGTTTCGAAAATTGAAAGTTTTGAATAATTTTAAATCGTGGAAAAAATTTCTTATTTGTTTATTAGCAATTGAAGTGCATTATGGTTTCTCAGCAAGCAAACACTTGTGCGACTCAACCGTGTATTTAATTTTATTTTAAAACATTTTATTAAACTATTCAATTGATTTTAATAAATTTTTTTAGAAATTTCGGATCTCTGATTCGACAATTACGGTGCATACTTGGTATTGCTTAGAAATATAAAGGAACTTATTTATTTTCTAGTTTTGGTTTGACTTTTCTCGGTGAAATTATCTTTATTGTATTTTATTGTGAAGCACCCTACTAATATGAGACAGGTTTAGTATTAAGCTCTATAGTCGTTCTGTTGTAGCTTTGTTCAGCTTTCAAACTTCACAATTCTCAGAGAAATTTAATAATGCTCAGAGAGATATCCAATGCGCATGCGTTTGTGTGAATGTATTAGTAATTTAACTCTACAGCCGCATTCTGTGCAGCTATTTTTTGACATTTCTATAGAATCATGCAATAGTATTTTAAATATGAGTTTTAAGAAGCTCTATAACGCCTCTTTATATGCTCATATTAATAATTTGCTCGTTTAAAGAACGTTGAACGTTATTAAAGAGCATATTTTTAAATCTTGGGACGTTATAAAAATAATGGAGCTTAATGTGTATTGGAAACTCGATTATGGAACAAAATTTTTAAATAAATGTTGGGAGCTGTGAAATAATCTGTCTTAGAACTATGGTCTCAGATTTCACTGCTTACAAGCTGCTAAAGAACAGTTTTGCTTCTATTAGCTCCAACGATGTTACTTGTGTAAGCTTAATGCGTACAAGGCTGCTGGAGCAGATGGCCTGCTAGCCGAGGTTTTCAAAGCAGGGGGAGACGACTTGGTAGGAAGTATACACCAATTTATCCTTTAAATTTGGTCGCAAGAAAGTATGCCCGATGAATGGAACATCGGTATTGTGTGCCCCATCCACAAGAAAGGAGGTGCTCTGAATTGTCCCAACTATAGAGGTAAAAGTCTCCTCAACGTGCGTCGCATACAAAATCCTATCACCTTTACTGTGTGATTCTTTAAAACCATTTGTCAACGATCTGATTGGCCCCTATCAGTGTAGTTTTAGGCTCAGCAAATCAACCGTCGATCAAATGTTCACACTCCGACAGATTTTGGAAAAAACCCTGGAGTTTCAAATCGATACACGCCATCTTTTTATTGATTTCAAAGTCACATAAGCTAGCGAAGCAGAGATGAGCTGTATGGAGCCATGTCGCATCTTGGCATCCCTGCTAAACTTGTATACCTGTGCAGGATGACGATGGAGCAATCTCGCTGCACCTTCAAAGTCAATAAAAACACCACCGAACCCTTTGATATCGAGAAAGGTTTGAGGCAAGGCGATGCATTATCATGCAACCTCTTAAACATCGTCTTGAAGCAATTGTACGCAACTAGTAAGATGACAACAGAGGTACAATTTTACAAAAGTCCGTTCAGCTACTTGCTTATGTGCATGATATTGACATCATGGGGAGAACGAAGCGAGCTGTTGCCGGTGCATTTGCAAGTATTGAATCGGAGATGGCAAAAATGGGTTTGGCTGTTAATGAGAACAAGAAGAAGTATATGCTATCATCGAGAAAGGAATCACAACATCGTCGACTCGGGCAAAAACGTCACGATGGATAGGTACAACTTCGAAGCTGTCAAGGACTTTGTCTACCTGGGCTCCACTATTACACCGCAAAATGACAAACGAAGAATTACTCTGGCCAATAGCTGTTTCTTCGGGCTAAGAAGGCATTTGAGTTGTAAAGCCCTCTCTCAAAAAAACAAGGAGACCTTATATAAGATCCTTATCATCCCAGTCGTGCTGTATGGGGCAGAAGCATGGACTCTGTTAAAAACGGATGAGAATCTGCACGGTTAGCTTGGGACCGAGCTGGCTGGAGGGGCTTGTTGGTTGGGGCCGTAGTCCAGCCTGGACTGTGAGCGCCATGTTAAGTAAAGTAAGTAATAATAGTCAGAAGGGCACTGAAGCTAATGTCAAAAACCAATGAAAAGTAGCTTTCCGTATCGTGAAAAGGACAACGCACCCATACTGGACTTATTCATCTATCTCTTTTTGGCAATCTTATTTTACAAAATGTCAGTTTTTCTCTAGCGAGGTGTGCTCCAGACTGTTTCACACGGTCTGGAAATCACAAAGAATTCTGTAAATCTGAGTTTAGTGTAACTGAGATTGTTTCTAAAGCCTAGTCTACAGTTAACTACAATCAAATTTTTTTGAACTACCCATTTAGTCAATAGTTAACCCTAAATAAACTATAGGCTTAAAATGGAAAATGAATAATTATTTTGTATATTTTTGGATGCAAAACCATTTGCATAATGGGATGAGATGAACATATATGTATATTTTTTTTTATTCTAAGTATACAGTTCATGGAGGAAAAAAACTGCATATATTGCTTATGGGAGCGATTTTTGCGGAAAAAATGTTTGACATTTAAATTTTTTTATCGAACTGTGAACTAGCCCGAAGATTATATTCACCAAAATAATTGTTTTCACTCAAAACGATGCCAGTGGCATTCTCTTGCAAAAAATTGCCTTTGACATTTGTCTTTGCTTTTGCGTAGAACAGTCTCATTCAGACTTTTTTACACACTGTAAACTGAAGATGAATACAATAAAAAAAAAAATTACACCACGGTTATTTTTTATTTGCCGATTGTTTTTCTCACCATCAAGTTTATTTTCAATCAAAAGAACTGTATACTAAGCTTAATTGTTAACCAACCATCCAAACAAATTTATTTTATTCACCTCAATTTAGTTCGGTTGTTTTGCTTGACATTTCATTTTTTTGCATGAAACTGTAAACCAATCATGCAAACAGTTTATTTTGCACTTCACGTCAATTATTTTTGATTTTATTTATTTATTTATTTTTTTACTATTAATAACATATTTAAAATACACTATTAATAAATGATAGTAGGAGTACTAGCAGCATAATACTATCGGATTCAGTAAGTTCTTTTAATAAATCTATATTTTTTTTAATTTTGTATTGATTGTGTTTAATATTTTGTTTGAAGAAAATAAGCAAGGGCCGAGCAGGGGACTGATGGTGATATTATTTTGGCAGGTGGCAGTAGCGGATCTAGGATTTGGCGGGGGGGGGAGGGTTTTGGGCTTGAGAATTTTTTTTTTACTCTGTCCATCATAATTGAGGTAATGTATTTGTCTACTCAAGGAGCCAACAAAATTTTTCAAAATGCAAAAATATACCTAGACTAATGTAAAAATTTATAACTGGAAATGGAGAAGCTGTAATTGGTATTCTATATGAATAACGCGCTTAAACCTATTCGCATATAATGCCAAGAACGCCACGCTGTACAAAAAAGTTGCAAGAACTTTTTTTTTAAACTGAAATATATATCTTTTAATTCTGAATGTTTTTTGTAGGATTAATACTTCCAAGCAGTACGCAGAACATGCTGAATTCTAGCTCCCACATTGTTCTCCAAGCACCATCTAATATGCTTGCTATATTTTAACATAATATTTGTGGGGAAAAATTCAAATAAAACAGCTGCGGTTCTCCCTTAACAAATTTTACCAAACCGTTTCAAAAAAATTGTTTTCGATATATCAAATGAATCTTTTAAAACAAAATGGGATTTCTCTTTAACTTTGAAAAATTGTTTATTGTAAAATATTTCTTGACTTCAATTTTTATTTTACCAAAGTAAAGTTTCTCATAAGAAAATAAACTGTTGCAAATTAACAAACTCGAGAACAATACGGCAAATAATTATTTCGTGTCCTAAATTTTGACATATATGTGAGTGATGTACGACACTAAAAACGGTTTTCTTCTGGAGTAGCCACTCGGCTAAAATTTGACACAATTTTGGTGAGAATTTTGTTTTGGAGCGAAATTTTAGTTTACAATGCGAACAAAACCAAGCTGAAGTAAAAGCTGATGATTCAATTTCGAGACACTGATTTTATAATAAACTAAATTATTTGATGCGGTTGCTTCAAAACATTTCATGCAAACAATCGTTTCCAAAGTTATTTTGGCACCGGAAAACCAGTGTTTTTCAATTAATATGAGCGTAACCGGACTAAGCACCACTAAAGGAGTCTAATGATCGAGGTATGGCACTCGTGAAATAGCTATAACTCCAGCAATTATTGAAAAACATCAGGCGTTATCGTTTACCTCTTCATTTGCATTCAACATGTTAATTTGCTAAATAACATCGTTTTGATAATTGAATATGAAGAAAATTTAAAAAGAAAATTCTTCTGTTTGATTGGAGTGACCGAATTTATAATTCAAGTTAAAAGTTCAAATGAGCAATGGAGTTGAGCTCATTTGAACTTTTAACTTGAATTAACATCGTTTTGTTTCGGCCAATTCTTGAACAAAAACATAACATTTTTTCTACATCATAGTGTTTCCGAACGTGGGACTTGCGTCCCACAGGGGGGCAATTCAATTTTTGAGGGGGGTGGCAATTTTACTTTCTGATGCTTCACATCCATTTAAGATTTCAATATTAAATGAACCAGAAGAAAAAAGATCTCACTTTCGCACTAATTTATTTTCGAAAAAAAGCCAGGGCTCAATCTTGGCTTGTACAAACTATTGTTTGTGCCAATTTGTGAATGTTTTTTAAAAATGTGAGAATGAGGGGCTTATATTTTTTTAAGAAATTTGTGGAACTATTTAGTTCTCTCAAGCAGTAAACTGGAGACGAAAATTTGCAAACGGTCGATTGTAAGGCATTTGTGAGTAGGGCTGGCCACCAAACCAAACGATACTTTTGTAGGTATTGTTAAAATCGAAAAATGTTATTATCCTCTTGTCTTGTTTCGGTATCGTTTCGGATGCCTTTGGAGCTGGTATCGTTTCGGTTTCCGATACCGATACCGAGACTTTGTGAGTCTTAGTCGATATTTTCGACTTATTTAATAAGGAACTTCCAGGAATAATATATAACTCTTTCGACAGCAAAAACAAAGATCTTTGGCTTTGCTACCCTTATTCTTTATTTCAGACAATCATTTCAAACTCAAATTTTGACAGGTTTCAATGTTTTCAAAAATGTGAAATAACTGATACTGCTATAGAATAATACCTGGAATATTTATCGCTGAACTTCAAAACATAATTTTCAGGTTGTGGTTATTTCTCCTAATTTTTATTCATTCAAGTTTTTTAGTGAACATTTCAAAAATGTTACAAATCATATGTTAAAAATCAAACATAATTTTGGGGGGACATAAACATTTTGGAAACACTGGTCTACATTATTTTTTCGTTCAATTCCCTAGAGCCTAAGTTTAGAAAAAACACATTTTAGACGAAGCTGCCAGAAGAGAATGGAGGACGAAGCTGAAATAGATGTCAAAAATGCTGCAGTAAAAGTTAAAAATTGTTCAACTTTGCAGTTGACATCTATACCAGCTCCATTATGCATTATATTCAGGCAGTAAGTTGTTGATCCCCCACACCTTGAAGCTTGGGAAAAAAACAGGTTTCCTGTAAAATTGATAAGACCCACCCTTGTTTGTCCTTAGACCTTAGGAAAAAAGCAGCCAACATATTAATTTTCCAGTTCCATTCTTATTTAAACATCCAATTCCCCAAATTTTGGATCTACTTTTTGCAGGAATTGAGTCCTTGAGAAAGTCCTCCTCAAGCTTTCATATCTTTTTTCGGATACTACCCTGTAATCGATTGGCTTTTACAAAAAACTTTGTCGGTTGAAAATCGACCTCTAATGGTGAAATCTTGATATTCTAAAAGTAATGGTTAGTCTTACCAAATTCACCATTAGGAATAATTAGGCATAATCTACGGTGTCTGTCCATCGGCCTCGGGTTTCCTGGGACTGTCCCCTATTAGAAGAAAAACACCTATTCACATCATATGTCATTTATTGATTTACTGAAAGTCACTTCCGAAAACAAAAACGCGTTGCGAAAATGTTATATTTTTTGTAGCTTTACATAATGTATATTAACTTATACTTCAGTCAGATTTTCAGTAAGTGCTTTAAGGTTAAGATAGTTATACTTTATTGAAATAAAGTGTCAAATATTCACACTGTCATTGTGTCATTAGTAACATATTAAATAATATAAAATATGAGTGATGCCAATACAACATCGCCTTTTAGATATTAATCTTAATATTTACTTTACAATTGTTTTCAAAATTGATACATAATAAATCATAATTTAATTCAATAATCATATTTCAAATTAATAATTCATTTTTTTTTTCAAATCGTATGTGTCCGTAAACTCGTTTTCCGGACCTTGTTATCAGAGCTTCACTTGAAGGTCGTCTTCGGTCTTTTTTTTCAGTGCAGCGTTGCCGGTCTGTTGGTAGTTGATTGACGCCTTCAGTTGGTTTTGAAGTTCCTCTTCGATCAGCATCTGGCATCTCATTAGTGTTATTTAAATTAGGCTGTAACGAATCTAAATAAGATGCTTTAATAAGGTGAAATCTATTTCTTCTAATAATACGTTTGTTAGTTTCAATTTCATATGATCTACACTGTGTTTCTTGTATAATCTTCCCGTGTCGCCTCAGGTCAATTATCCAAACCATATCTCCAGGGTATAACTCGCTTAGTTGTTTGACGCCATGACATTTGTCATAGTTTTCTTTGTATTTACCCCTGTATAAAGCTTCCCTTCGCTTAAGGCCTTGAAGATCTGGTTTTGCCTGCAGATTGACATCAGGCAAATTGTCTCGATGTTTTCTCCCAAAACTCAATTCTGCTTTACTGAAGCCATTTGAAATTGGTGTATTTCTAAATATCAATAACGCCAGCTCAAGGTCTAAGTTTTTTTTTAGTATGTTTTTTTGCAATTTTCACTCCATTCTCTGCAGCACCATTTGCTTGATGGTATTGCGGGCTACTGGTTACAATTTTAAAGGACCTTTCTATTGCAAACTTTCTGAAATCTGATGAATTTAAGTTTTGAAATTGTGTACCACTGTCGGTGTATACATACTGAGGAATACCATGACGACTAAAAGTTTTCTTACAAAACTGTATAATTTCTAACATACGCATCCGTGTCAGCATCTCAATTTCAATGAAACGAGAAAAACAATCAATTTCAACCACGTACCATTTATGTTTAAATTTAAATAAGTCCATTGCCACCTTCTGCCAAGGATAATCTGGAAACTCAGCTGCTATTAGTGGTTCATGCTTATTTTTCGCGTGTTGAATACAACCTGAGCAATTTTTAATTTTTTTGTCGATCTCCTTTGAGATCCCGGGCCACCACATGGTTCTCTGAGCTCGCATTCTTGTCTTGGTTATACCAAGATGTCCTTCATGTAACTTTGCAAGCATCGTACTCATAAGACATTTTGGGATTATCATTCCTCCGCAAAAGTAAGTCATCCCTAACTGAGTGATAGGGTTTCATCTCCCAGCTCAAGTTTTTGCCATCTGGCCATTGCTTATCCAAGTATTTCCTTAGCAATTGACATTCTGGATCTTCTAACTGCGCTTTTATAACATCTGTGATATTTTCATTTTGTATATATGCTTTGCAAAGATATCTCGTGAACATATGCATCTATTTCGTCTTCTAGTTCCTGTGAATCTGATGTGTGTTGAATTGGTGTTCTGGATAAATGATCAGCAACGACCAGGTTTTTCCCTGGAATGTAAATGATTGAGAAATCATATCTCATCACTTGCAAACGTATACGCTGCAATCGGGGTGAAAGATCATCCAAACTTTTTGTTTTAAGAAGTTGAAGTAGTGGCTTATGGTCGGTTTCATCCGTGAAGTGTCTTCCTATAAGATAGTTTCTTAATTTTTCGCATGCCCAAGCTATCGCCAAAGCCTCTCTTTCGATATTGGCATAATTTTTTCTTGGTCCGTCAAAGTTCTAGAAATAAATGAAACCGGATATAAATCACTACCGTATCTCTGCATTAGTGCAGCCCCAACTACGGTTTCCTTCTATGGATTATACATTTTCAAATTCGGTGGTGATATGAGGAGTTGCTTTATGCTTTTAAATGCTCGTTCTTGTGCTTGTCCCCAAAAAATATCGTTCTTTTTTGATAAAAGACTTGTGATAGGTTCAAGTATCATCGACTTGTTTTTTATGTATTTACCTATAAAATGTATCATTCCAAGCAACCTTTGCAGTTCCATTGGGCAATTTGGAGCTTCCATCATAGATATCGCCTTGACTTTTTCATCATCGAGTCTTATTTCCCCCTCGACAATAGTATGACCCAGATACGTAATTTTTTGTTTTCCAAATTCTGATTTAGCTTTGCTGAGAGTCAGTCCTGCCTGTTGTATCTTCTTAAATACTGCCTCTACGCACTGATCGTGTTCCTGTAGTGTTTTTCCCCATATCAAAATATCGTCCATATGTACTATGCAATTCCGCATGCCTGCTAAAAGTAGTGTCATTTTCTTTTGGAAGAACTCTGGGGCCGATGTTATGCCCAAAGGTAGCCGTAAAAATTTGTACCGTCCAAATGGGTTAAGAAAGTCGTTAGGTCCTGTGATTCTCTAGACAGAGGGATCTGCCAAAACCCACTGTTGGCATCCAATTTTGTAAAAAAAATTCGCTCCTGCTAGTTGCGATAAAGAGTAATCTATACCTGGAATTGGATGGACCTGTCTCTTAACCATCTTATTCAGCTCGCTTAGATCCACACAGATTCGTATACCACATTTTTTTTGGAACGATAACCATAGGCGCACACCAATCTGTTGCTCTTTCAACTGGAGCAATTACCCCTTCTCTTTCCATCTTATTAATTTCCTCCTGCACCTTTTCTCTTAAATGTACAGGTATTATTCTCGGTGTAGATATAGCGTACGGTTCCCCTTTTTCTTTTAATTCGATTTTGTATTTTCCCTTGAATGTTTCTAATCCATCAAAAACATCTTTAAATTCATATAACTAGTTCCTTGAAGAAACTTCAAATAATTTTTTTATCAAACCAATTTTCTCGATTCCATTTTTCCCCAATAAAGGGGTTTTTGTGTCTTTGGTTATGAAGACTACCTCTTCTACCTCTCTTTGTCTATACTTCAAATTAACCTTAGCTTTTCCTATAATATTTATTTGTTGACCCACTCCATATAATTTTGTTTCAGTTTTTTCAATGTTTATTTTTTCCATGTCTTCCACAGCTGACCAGGGCACTAAAGTTACGTCATCGCCTGTATAGACCTTGAATGTTATCATCTTTGTGTTTAGTCATAAATCAACTGACCATTAATCAGTCACTGCTCCGACGAAGTATTCTTCTTCATCTCTTCTTGAAACGTCTTGCTCCCTCACCACGCACACCCCTTTCGACTTACAAACTCTAGCATAATGACCTGTTTTTTTTATATTTTTTGCAAATACTAGTCTTTGCTGGGCACTTGTCGTATTCGTGTCGTTCAAACCCACATCGCATGCACTTGTCTTCTCGTTGGTCAAATCGCTGTTTTGATTTGTCGAGCTCTCTCTTGTGTCTTTCAGTAAATTCTCGTTTTTGGTCGACGTTGCGGTCAACTTTGCAAACAGATGGTTCAGATTTTAGATGAAGGTCTTTTTTCTGGCGATAAAACTCTTCCACCTGCCTAATTGAAATAACAGCTTTTTCTAAGGTGAGAGCTGGATCTAGCTGTAGCCTATCGCTAAGGTTTTCATCTTTCATGCCTACCACTAATGTCAGTAAAATCATTTCGTCTAACAAAGTTCCCCATTCACAATGCTTGGCGAGTGCGTGTAGATCGGTAATAAATTCCTTAGCCGTTTCGTCACCCTGTTTCCTTTTTAAGAATTTAGCGCGTTCATAAATAATATTCCTTTTAGGAATAAAATATTCTCCAAATTTTTTGACACATTCAGTATAAGTATCAGGTAATGGAGTGAACGATGCAAAAATTTCTTCAGCTTTCTCCCCCATGCAGTAAATTAAAATGTTTACCTGGGTTTTTTCGGTCGACTCGTGCAATCCATTTCCTATTCGGTATTGCTTAAACCGCCGGATCCATTTCTCCCATTCTGATGGCAAGAACGAGAATTCCTCTGGAGCAGTAAGATTCAATTGCATGCTTGACATCTTCGATGTTTGCGAAGTCGATCCTGGGTTAATTTTGCTGCCTCCTGATAAAGTCTTGTTCTCGGTCATAGTGCGAAGTGATGATTTTATATAAAATTATACCACGTTTAACATGTGGTTACTTTAAAGGTTTTTTAGGATATTTACCTTTTTTTTTGTTTGAGTATTCTGCAGTGTCTTCTTTTGTTTGATTTCTCCAACGATTTAGTTTTTCTTTTTCTCAATAATTTTTGCCATTCAAAGGTCGATGTAACTTTTTATTCCTTTTTACCGCTGCCACCATGCTTTAAGGTTAAGATAGTAATACTTTATTGAAATAAAGTGTCAAATATTTACATGGTCATTGTGTCATTAGTGACATATTAAATAATAAAAAATATGAGTGATGCCAATACAACAGTAAGCGAAATCGATTCTGAAAATAAGTTTTTATTTTGGCTTTACCTTTATAGTATTATTATTAACTTTATATTTAAGCGCAAGAAAATGAAAGACAGTCTGTTGGATGGTGCACCACCTCCTTCTTTTGGTATGGTTTCAGATACGAGCTTCATCAATGGCGATATTTTTCCAAAGTGGTTCCTACATTTTAAACAACATGCTAAGCCAACAAAAGAGAATCCGATTCTTCTAATAATGGATAATCATGCTTCACATTGCACTCTTAATGCTGTTGAATTCTATCGGCAAAATACGAGTAACATTCATGCCTTGACGTTACCTCCTCACAGCAGCCACAAAACACAACCTCTTGGCCGTTGCTTTTTAAGAGTATTAAAAAATGTTATACTGTGAGAAGTGGCTTTTAAATCATCCAAGTCGTGCCATTACCATGGATCAAATTGTTTCCATTTTCACCCCAGCTTACTTAAAAGCAGCATATAGGGCAAATGCTATTCAAGGCTTCAAAGTTACTGAAATTTGTCCATATAATCCCGATGTTTTTACGGAAGAAAATTTCTTACCGACTACTGTAACGGAACAACCACTTACCGAAGATCCTATAAGATCTGAGTCCGATATGCTCACACAAATCATGGAACCTGCCGGGATGGGGACCTCTGTACCAACATTACCATCTGACACTGGGATTTCTTCATCTATTTTGAAATCTGCTGAGGCAGATACTTTAATATTAAATCTGGACCCAACTGGGGCGGAGATTTCCACATCATCCCTACCAGATGAGACTGTATTATATTTATCAATAGATCGTTTGGACGATGCTGCACAAGAACTAGTGTCAGAATTAGTCACTACTGATCCACTTACAAATGAGACAAGGAAATTCCAATCAAGGAATGAATCTTTTTTGTCCGTCTTCGATGTAGCACCCCTACCCCGTGGTAACCTTACAAGATCAAATAGGAAGAAAAAGAGGTCGGAAATAATAAGCAGTTCTCCATTCAAACAGCAGTTTGAAGAATCAATCCCTACCAAAAAGAAACCAAAGACAAGCTCGACACAGAATAAAAGGCCAATCGAAACCTCCACTAGAACTGAATGGAATTGTGCAGATGAAATCTATTCGGAACCCTTAGTAGAAGACTGTGTAGAGTGTTCGTCATGTAAGGAGTGGTGGCACGAAAAATACAGCGCTTATTTTAATTTTTTTTTGCTTTAAAATTTTTTTGTTATTGAAATAATAAACTAAAAAACTAAAAAAAACCAACATGGTTAAATATTCTTTGTTTTTGTTTTATTTGGTGTTTTGTGTAAAGTGCGCACTCCTATACCATCGTACCCTACTTTACTTTAATTATACTTTAGTTTTATATTCAAAATTTTAAGTTTTAGCTTACAGTTTTTGTTATTCATGATGATTTTCTGGGGAATAATCATCATGAATAGCAAAAACTGTTAATTAAAACTTATAATACTTTGTGTAAATAATACCGTTAAAATATGGAATTTAACATTCTTTTCAAAGAAATAATTTGTTTACAATTTTAAGATGGTGTTCAGACTGGCTTCACGTGAAGCCACTTATTTTGACGTGAGGCCTGTCTGAACACCCTTCGTGAGCTTGGAAGTGTCAATAAATGACAGAAGCGATACAATAGTTTGGAAAATGGTAGGGAAGTTCAGGAATGGGTAACATAGTTCAGGAATTCGACGAATTCAATAATTGAAATTAACGCGAAAGAGAACCCAGCGCGAACCTGGTCAGTTCCCTGGGAGTAGAATATTGCGAATTCTATAATCGGCATGATTACAAGAAACGTCATACCACCCCCAAGACATGACTCATAGGTGAAATTTCACCCACTAAAACAAAAAAAAAACGAAACAACTTACAAAAGTCGGTAATAGCTTATTTCGTAGATAATTTTATCATCCTTAAGGTTAAAAACGGCCATTTTGTTGTAAAATAAAATATCAAAGAGTTGTTAAATAAAAACAAATTCAATCACTTTTTCAAAATGGCGACTCTTCTCTAAGCCCGACAATCCTGAAAACTCGTTTTTATAATGAAGAGGCGCACACAACCAGATTCCATAAACAAAATTTAGTCCATCGAAAAATGCGGTTTAAATTCCTTATTTGATTGGGCTATGTATATAACATAGTTTTTAAATTTTTACTTTGCGGCATACTGGGGCTGAGATATTAATTAAAATCTAAAAACATAAAATTGTATGTGAGCACTGACAAACCTATGTTCATTAATTAACTCCTCGGCCTCCGTTAGTCGTAGGGAGCTCTTTTCTTAATAATCACGAAGAAGTGATTTTCAAACAGCACATTTTGCAACATGTTGTCGTTTCTGGCTTCACTGTCTTTGTACAGGATGCGACATCTCTGTATTATATTAAGGGTATTAATTCAATTTAAGTTTAAAAATTGTGTAAAATGATGAACTCACGCAAATTGATTAAATGCTAAGTAATTCAGTCAGATTAAGAGTCACAATGACGTTTAGATAAGTTTAACCAGTTTGGTAAATTTTACGCAACAACATTCTTTGATAAGTTTAACCAAACTTTGTAATCATTTCAGTTCATTAACCAAAAGATAAACGTAACCAATTTCCAGGATTTTGCGAAGCTGCATGAGCCCTTATTATATTTGGCAATACACAACCGGCGATCTACAAGATCATCAACAGTCGATCTCGATCTGTGAAAGTGTGCACACGTTTTCGGCTTTCACAGTGTTTACAAATAAATTCGGAGTGTCTAGTACAAGTTAGTACCACAGCCAAGTTTTTTTAATAGTGCAAAAGCACAGAGGAAGAGGTGGCAGACCGAGAACCGGAGGATCGCGAGTTCGAGTCCCAGTCGGGGAAAAAATATTTAGCTGCTTTTTTCCACAATCGCGAAGTCGAAAACTTCATTGAGTGGGAGAAGCAGCAAATGTCATCCAATAATATAGCGGGGACATCGAAAGGTGTCCCAGCAACAACAACAAAGCCAGCTATGGCACCACCAAGCAAAAGCACGGTTAGTGCAATAGCCTCAACAACAACCAAGCAAGCCATGGCACCACCAGCCATTCCATCAACCAGTGCCGTAGCAACAACGGCACACCCTCCAACGGCACCAACAGCCGATGCAAAAAATAAAAGGAGGAAGAGGATAAGCTGTGTACCCAACCTGGTTAAGCGCCGCTCCACCACCACCTCAGCCCAGCTGCCAGCCGGGGTGAAGGAGACGGCGCGCACAGCCAAAACGACAGCAGCAGCAAAAATTCATCAACAACTTGATACCTCGCCATCAGATGACGACATCGAATACATGTCTGAAGGTGGCGAGGGTTTATACACCACAGGGGAATCGAACAGCAATGTGCTTGTTGATTTAACCTCACCAGAGGCGTCCTCCGAAGAGGAAAATGAGGTACAAGACGCCCTTGATGAGCAAGCCATCAGCAAAAAAATAGATGCCATTCGAGGGGAGATGGAACGCCTTAATGCCATCGTGACCCCTCTGATACAAGCTCTTAAAAACAAGCAAGAGGCCCGTCGTGAAAGAGAGAGGCAGGAGCGCGAACAAAAAAAAGTGGTACAGGCGCCGCAAAAAGCAAAGCCACAACAAGAGCTACCGAAAAACAAGCAGCCAAATCTTAATGCACAAGAGCAATAGCAACAACAACAGATGCCAAGTGAACAACAACAGCAGCAGCCGAAGGAGCAACGGCCGAAAAAACAAACACAACAGCAACAGCAGCAGCAGCAACAAAAACCACAGGAGCGGAGTCAGCAGCAGCGAGGAGAACACAGGACACAGGAGCAGCCACAGCCGCCCAAAAATAAAAAAGAAAAGGTGCCACCAATAAACACCTATAAAATGGAGCTACAGGAAACCATAGACCTGTGTAAGTCGGCCATAGGCCAAAACTTTTTTATTAAAAGATTAAGTAAAGATAGACATGCTATCCACTGCTCCACAGTGGAACAGCACAAAATAATAAAAGAATTATTAAAGAAATCCACGACTGAGTTCTTCAGTTTTACCCCCAAAGTGGATAAATATCAGACGGTCCTCTTGAAGGGCATAGATTCCTGCACGGAACCACAGGTGCTCTTAAATGAGCTCCGTCAAAAAGCGAGCGACGATCTCGACTTTATCGGGGTCAAGCCGTTCGTTACAGTCAGAGCCAGACGGGAGAAGCGGTCTTTGCCGTTCTTCCTAGTCCAGCTATCGCCCAGCAGCAAACTGGATAGGTTGAGAAGTATCTCCGTTCTCAACTACCAGGTTGTAACTTGGGATAAATTAAAGAGAGGCGGCGACATGCTTCAATGCAAGCGCTGCCAAAGGTTTGGCCACGCTGCAGCAAACTGCGAAATGCAGTCACGCTGCGTTAAGCGTGGTGAGGACCACATTAAGGGGGAGTGCAAGCTCGGTGAAGAACGGGTCGAAGACATGACACAGCTTAAATGTGCACTTTGCGGAAAAGAGGGGCACCCTGCTAATTATCGGGGTTGCTCAGCTTTTCAGCAAATAAGAAACAACAAAGCGGCTAGCCAGACAGCGGTAGAGATACGCCCATCAACGCGTGCTCCTACAGAAATGCCCGTTAATCCCCAAATTTCCTACGCCCAAATGGCGGCAGGAAGGGGAAAAACGGTACAGCCTGCAGCTAAGGCAGCCCAACCGGCCCTAGTGCCAAAGGCGCCGGACGCTCAGGCCGAAATAAGAAGCATGTTGCTGGCAATTCAAGGCCAGTTAACAGGACTTCAGACCCAGATAAAGGAGCAGGCGACTAGGGTAGACTATCTCTACTCTGTTTTGCCTAGCCTAACGCAAATTAGAGGTTAAAGGCGCGCTGTCGGAGAGGCCTCTTAGGATCCTTGCTGTGAATGTAAATTCACTGATTAGGACCGAACGTAGAGCTAATCTTTTCCAATTGTTGAAAGACCAAAGTCCAGATGTGTTTATGGCCAGCAAAACTAAGCTGAACCAGAAACATAAGTTGACTAACATTAATTACAATATCGTTAGAAGAGATCGACCCAACTCCACTCAAGGGGGGGGCGTCGCAATCTTCATACGAAAAGGCATTAATCATAAAGTTATATACAATAGTGATCTGCGCAGATTTCGGCTGTTAGAGGCGTGCATCGTATGCATTCCTCTCCAACAGGGGAAGAGAATGTATGTGATCGCGACTTATGCACCGGCATCACCTCAGCCAACTGATTTTATGACAGAGCTTGAAAAACTTTTTGAGTGTCTACGCTTGAGCTTGGAAGAAAATTACTTTCTCATGGCCGGTGATTTGAATGCCAAACACCAAGATTGGGGAAATCAAATTCAAAATCAGAGAGGTATTCATCTTTTCAATTGGATGAGTCGAAACAACACTGAGTATGGTGTCGACCTGCTGGCTACGGATCGGCCATCGTTTCCAAGAAGCGGTGCCTATCTGGACCTATTGCTAATAGACGCAAGACTGACAATTACTGACACTGTGGGTCAAAGACCAAGAAACTGTTTACGAACGATCGAGTACGACAGTGATCACTGCGGACTCGCCGCCGTAATACAGCTTCCGAACGAGCTCGTGGAGTTGGATGAGTATGTACCTGTGCATACTTACAATTACAGTAAGGTGCGCTGGCCACGCTTTACCAACGCCTTATCGAGCGAAATCAGTTCGAATAACATATCCCCACCAAATGACAGGAATTTCACAAATAACGAAATAGACCAATACTTAGAACAAATGGACGAAACAATCAAACGAACAATGAACAGAATAATACCGAAATACAAACAACGGGACGCAACCGACATGTATCGGAACGTGACCATTGACGCACTACACAGACAAAAAAGTGGACTGCTGACAAGACTAAAACTCTTGTACCGACGGTTTACTGACCCTCACCATCTGGAGATTAGGACACTGAAGTCGTCGATCAAAAACATCAACCAACTAATTAAAGAGAACTATCGGTTGTCAATTAATTTGTATTGGGACAACAAAATTCGGGCCGTTAATGCTAGCGACCCGAGCATGTTTCCGCAAATTAACAAGATATTTAGAAGGAATGATCAGAACGATCTTCCGTGTCTCAAGCTTCAGAGAACGACAGACAACAGAGACGTACTTCTGACAGCAGGAATTAATCCAGAGGACGCCGTCTTGGACGATGACCTCTTTATTGTCGAAGATCCGCAGGAGAAAGTGGAGGCTGTGGGGGCTGCTGTCCAGCAAGTGTACAAGGTGAATGCGTGCATTCGCCCCAATCATGACCTGGAAAACAGAGCCTTGCTCCATCACTTCTACCTTCGGAATGACATCACGCAATGGCGATCAGAGAACCTTGGTTTCACCGGGTTCAATGAAGATCATTTGGCAAACGCCATAATCGCCGAGCAAAATGGGCCCAGTTCCCTGTTAATTACGAAGGTGGAGCTCCAGCTCATCTTCGATTCATTAAAGAAGAAGAAGTCAGCAGGAGTCGATGGCATATCCAACGTTGTACTTCGACATTTACCTCAAGAAGCAGTAGACATTTATACCACTCTGTTTAACAACGCTCTGAATAATGCATATTATCCAGTGCGTTGGAAGACAGCTGTGGTGCATCCTCTCCCGAAAAAGGGAAAGGACAACTCCAATCCGGCGAATCTCCGGTCGATAAGTCTTCTTCCGAGTATCAGCAAGGTATTCGAAAAAGTTATCAATAGAGCTCTGTCTAAGTGGGCAGAGGACAATAATATCATACCGGACAATCAGTTCGGTTTTAAGGCGGGACATGACACTATTCATGCCGCGTCGAAACTCGTTTCTGATGTCCAATGGAACAAATCTAAGAAGCAGTGTACGGGTGCCTGTCTGGTTGATTTGGAGAAGGCCTTCGACACCGTATGGTTAGAGGGTCTTTATCTAAAGCTGACCAGACTTGGCATTAGTAAACCACTATTGTATATGCTTTATGATATGCTCAATGGCAGAAAGTTTGTTGTCAAAAGTGGCAATGTAACTTCTGCCACAACCTTTAATATTAAAATGGTCTTCAGCAGGTCATCAGGATTCTTTTGCAGCGTGACTTCGAGAAGATTCAGCGATATTGCGATGACTGGAAGTTGAAAATCAACTTTCAGAAATCAGAAACTATCTTGTTTAGGACTCCGTTGCTTAGAGCCACAAGGGATACGAGAAAGAACTGGCGCAAGCTGGTGATCGTAGGGCCAAATGGACATCCACTGGCGAGTAAAAGTGTAGTAAAGTACCTTGGCATCTGGATGGATCAGTATTTGTATTTCGACAGACATATAAATGCTGCTCTGGCCAGGGCTAGGGGAGCTTTTGCCCTGACGAAACGGTTGTTTTATAGCAGCCGGCTTGACAGCAGGGTGAAGGTGATTTGCTACATGGCCCTTATCCGGCCGATGATTGCCTATGGATGCCCGGTTTGGTTCAACGTTGCCCCATCTCAAATGGAAAAGATTCGGGTGTTTGAGAGGAAGTGTCTTCGACGCTGCCTTGGATTGCACAGAACACCAGAGTCGGAGTACAAACACTACTATTCCAACCTGGCTCTATACAACGGGGCCAACATAAACAGGATAGATAATTTCTTGCTGAAGCTTATTCGAGGTCACATTGCAAGAGCGATGTCCTCGACTAACAGCTTAATTTTCGGGGCTTATTACCCTAAATACGAATACTACGAGAGTGTGCGTCTAAGCGGCTTTATTCCGCCCGATGCATTCCTCCACCTAGACAGTCGAGGGCTGATCCAGGATAGAGCGGCGGTTCCGCTAATCTACCACGTCGGCCGTAGAACTGTAGATCGGCGGCTCCTTTACAGTCGAGACGTCCTCGCACAAGACGGAGTTGAGCACCTTCGGTTCAGTAGGACTGTGTCCGAACGGGACCGAAGAGATAGGGTAAAGCAGGAGAACCAGTTCTGGTGGTTGAAAAACGAAGATGAAGTTCCTTCAGACATTTTATAGTTGACCTTGCTGTTTCTTTTGTATGGCCGACTTACATAGGTTTAGGTAGTTAGTTTTAAGTAGGGACAGTCAGGGTGGCACCAAAAAAAAAAAAAAAAAAAAAAATTATAAAATCCACAAAAATACAAAAAAAAAAAAAAAAAAATCATAAAACCGGAAATGCCTGCTGTGGCTGTTCTAGTTTGTAAGTAGTCTGTAAGTAGCTTATAAGTAGGTTGTAATTAGTTTAAAATTAGTTGTAAATAGTTTTAAGTAGCTTTAATTAGTTTAATTAGTTTTAGTTAGTTTTAATTAGTTTTAATTAGCTTTAATTTAGTTTTATGTAGCTTGTAAGTTTTATATAAAACCAAAAAAATAAAGACATAGATACCGAGTTTTTTGTAAATTCTTCTCGGTAAAAAATAAAACCGACCTGGATTTAGTATTAAGATAGTTCTTAGGCCGAAAGGCATTAGCATTAAGTTATTATAGTTTAACTTAGAGCGCCCGACTGGGGCCAGTAAGTTAGTTTTAAAATATTGATAAGTAGGCTAGTTTTTATGAATTTTTGTCTAGCTTTAAGATAGTTTTAAGAAAATGGAAAATAAAAATGAATTTAAAAAAAAATAAAAAACAAAAAAAAAAAACAAGATCATCAATGATATATTTTTTTTTTTATTTATTTTTTTGCGCCATTAAAATAGAATTTTTATTGAGAGTACAGATTGTTGATCATTGGAATGCATTTTAAAAATAATATTCATGAAACAAACAACAACAAAAAATATTCAAAATATTGTATTACGTACCAGTTCTATTATCGACCAGTATTTCTGACGGGTCAAATCGGTCTGTTGTGGTGGAGGTAGGATCTACTGAGTACTTATTCTCCTTTTGTAGTAGAATTCTACCATTTATTGGCACAGAAATGTACTCCTGTGATACCATTTGGCCATCATGAATTTTAAATAGTCCCAACATCACAAACGACCACACACAAAGTGTGAATAGTATTTTTAATATTGTTTTCGAACCAGACATTTTGGAGCTTTTGTATTTTATTTTCCTCCAATCTTAGTTGTTTAATGATTTGCAGTCTAGCATGAGAAAGAATATTCGATACAACCTAGAATAAAAAATAATACAAACATAACTTTAAATAAAAGAAAAAAAGGAGAAAAATATTCAGCATTATATTCAATTTAAACATGCGCTCTAGCATTTTATTGCCTTAAAAGTATGAAGATTTGACATCTTTGTTCTTTGAAAGTGTTTTTGGTGAGGGGTTTTAATTCATAATTCAGGTATTACAGTCTTATTTATAAACTCAATTTTGCGACGGAGTAAAGTTACTCTGACCGTACAACGCCTCCAATCCTGAAAAAACCATTTCTAAACCTTTTATTTAATTTAACTTTACCAAAATTCAACCAAATATAATTAATTGAAATGAATAATTGTGGAAATCAGCTAGGGTTTGTTTACATTTTCAATAAACAGAGTTCTTGATTTGTCGATTTTTAAACCTAAGGAGGGCGTATCTAAAACGGCTCTGAGATTTTGGTATAGATAAGGATTAGTTTGACGTGGCGTAAAAACGGAATAAGTGCCTCGACTCGGTTTAGGCATTTGACGTGGCGTAAAGACGGAGTAAGCTCAAAATTGATTGGTCGTACGAAAACCGATCTTGTCGTATATATTTATTTGATAACATTAAATGCTGCTGATAGGGTTCTTATGTGTACAAACACTGATTGAGAACTTGTAAGATACTAAATTTTATTTTCTCTTAAGACTACTATTTATACAAATTTCTTATCTCTTACTTAATTCTAAATCCTATGTTTACATTTCATAAATGATCAAAGACAGTTCAAATAATATGTTTGAACATTCTGCCGGCCAAATTAACTACAATTTTAATTATCTTATAAATTTAAATAGATGCCACATTGAAATCAATGACTACATTTTTTCTCTTACGAGATTTTAGGTATATGAATATTAAAATTATTATAAGAATAAAAGACAAGATTAGTGAAAAATGTCCACTAACGTGATGCAACTTATTTTTTTAAGATCAATATTTTGTGATTTCAAATCATTAATTTGTTCTTTTGATAATAAAATATCTTTTGTGTTATTCAATGTAACTGAATGGAAAGGTTTTATTCTATGATCAGGAATTGCGTCAATGTTTGTTTCTTGCCCAAGAAATTTCGCCCAGTTCTGTATCTTCTCTTGAATTGAACTGTTGTGATGCTGAGATCGTTACTCCATCGTATTTCGCTGTACAACCTGGTTTTAGTTGTAGCACTCCTTGTGAAGGAATTTCCATCCAGATAGTCTTCCCGTTTCCACACTCGAGATTTATTGAAGCAGCTTCGACAATTTTGTACAACCATCTATTACTGGAACTTAGCTCAGTCCAAAAGTAACTTGTTTGAATTTCTTTATATTCACATTTATCACTTTTTGATTGCTTCATTGCCGCCATTTCACACGATTGATCTGCAGCGGGATTCCAGGGCCAATTTCCCATACATAGAAAATGGCCTTCTAGACTTCTTGTGCACATGTTCAGTTCCGATTGTGTCATTGAGAAATATGCATTTAATCCGAAATTAAATATGATATATTCAGCCTCAATTTTTGCTATAATAAGCTTGTCACTTCTTTTTAGCGGTAACGGGATTAATTTGTAAATAGTTGCTGCATCGCTGTATAGAAGTGGTATTTCTGCCTTAATCGCTATACGTGACCCTACCACCAATCTTTTAGCTTTTATGGAATTGTAGACTTCCGTCAATTCGTTTCCTTGTCGTCTTCCAGGTATTGTTTGTTTTGAAGGGACTTTATCTTTGATTAATGCTATCTCCCGCTGAAGTTGTGAAGGCTGCAGTAATTTTGGATTAATTCGGCCATGATTAATATCAATCAAAAGGTTCATTATTGATTCTTGTATATCCTCGCAATCCTCTATCATCAAATTGACTTGTGTTGTTATTATGTGAAACAATAGAGCCATGCGTTCACAGTTTTGATCTTTCACAATTTCATAATAGAATTTGTTGAGTTGTTCGTTCATTTTAAGAAAGTTTGTATTCACTTCATCACTTGTCTTTTTGATAATGTTAGCAGTTGAGTCTATTATAGAAGTTTTTATGACCTTTGCAAGATTTTCTTGACTTTCAAAAATGTTTTTCATTTCATTTTCTATCTCTTCTTTGTCGTCTGCATCCATAATTCCAAACAAAATGTGGTAAAGTGAACCAACAAATTCTAGGGGTGCTCTTTGATTTCTATTTCTTTTGAGTAAAAACAAATCGTTATTTGATTTAAGTACTAAATATCGTTTTTTTAGTAAGGATGTAATCAGCCTGCATGATTCTTCAAAATACGTCAGTAATTTGCACTCTTTTTCCAGACGAAGTATATATGTTTCGATTCCATTCATTTCTTCGAAATAAGGGTTTAAATTGTAGTAAATTATCAGGTTCCACTTTGAAGTCGCCACGTCCATTTTTGCAATTGTATCCACATAAATTGCTGTATTGCTTGCCAGCTCAAAAACTATACCGCCATCTGTTGTTTGGTTAAAAGATGCTCCGAAATGCGATTTTGCCATCAACAGAAGTATCAACAAAAGAAACACAGTTTTAAACTGATTGCTTTTTTCTTTAAAAGATACTCTCGCTCTTTGGATGTATGTTGTGGTTAAATTTACATTTGCTCTTTCAATTGGTATTTTCTCCGTTTTGTCAATGTTCTCTAATGGACAAAGCTTATGTATCGGGCGCTTGATCATGCCGTTTTCGACTTTCAACGTCACCGCTCTTACTTTGTTGTCACGGCAGGGATAAACTTTTATTACTCTTCCTAACGGCCATTTTGAAGGATGTGTTGTTTCATCTCTTATTATCACTACTTGATTTTCTGTTAAATTTGAAATTGACTTTTTCCATTTGTCCATTTGTTTCTTTGTTGTAATGTTACAAGGTATTCATCCTTCCATCTTTCCCAGAAGTCACCTTTCATTTTTTGTAATAATTTCCATCTGTTAAGGCTACTGGCTCCAGGGGTATTGGTTCAGCTAACTCTAGCAAAGGTCGTCCAATTAGAAAATGACCTGGGGTTAACACATCTACGTCTTCCACACTATTTCCAGTAGTATAAGTTAACGACAACAAGTTAACATTGTACTTCCCACGGAAAATGCTGACTTGGTGTCTGGGCATTGACACCAAGTAGCCGTTGCAGCAAACAACAATTCTCGGAATTAAAACAATTATGTTTATGTTATGTATTCAATGCAACGTAAGCATTAAGTAGGTATTTAAGTTCTAGATTTTAAGAAAAATTAATTATTAAGTTTTAGAAGGCAGAATCGCTGCCGGTTTGAAAATCGAAATAAAGATAAAATAAAAATAATAAAAATTATTTTTTTAATGCAAATCTAACCGCAATAAGTTAACTGGCGCCCGAGCAATAGGGACATTTAAAATCAAGTTTCGCGAAAAAATCTAAGTGTCGTTCGTCCCGGTAAAAGTCCCTAAAAGTAGACGCAATCGGTTCGTAGGAAAAAAAAACATTTAGTAAACCGAAAAGTGTTCTCAAGTAGTCCCCTCGGTTCACGAAATTGATTTTAAAAAATAAGTGTCCCGAAGAATCCCTTTAAAATTGTGACAATTTAAAAAAAAAGAAAAACAAGTGAAAAAAATTAACTGTTGCAAAAATAAAAAAAAAAAACAGTTTTAAATCAAAGTGGAAATACCATAAAGTGTTGGAAAATTAGAAAAAGTGCCCCTAAGTAGCAGTACAGCAAAAAGGACGTAGTTGAACTACACGCCGCTCCATAAACATTCGTATCAGCTTTTCATTGTAAGAATTTTAAATATTTACGTATCTTAAGATGATTGATTTGAAAAAATAAAAATATTTTAAACAAATTTAAGTTTCATATTGAGAAAAATTAAGACATCAATGGTTAAGAATATTATGAAAACATTTAATTAATTTATGAGAAACAATTTAGAATTATTTATTAGGTCATAAAAATTTCATTTTCCTTTATAAAAAAAAGTGACATAAATTTAAAACCTTACTATTTTAAGAAATAAAAAAAATATATAATAATAAATATTTGCGAACATAAGTGAAATCAATGAATGCCTTGCAACGTTATTTAAAAATATTTTAAATACAAACCTAAACGTAAAGAAAAATTTAAAATCGAAATCAATTTAATAGATAATTAAAACCTTATTTAACACACAAAATATTTATAAAATAATAATTAGGTGTAAAATCTTAAAAGAAACAAATAACCATGTCGAATCCACAAAATCTTGCTAGACCCAGCCATTGTCCCCCAACCAGCCATTGTTCCTCCAGCGCAACAGAACAATAGCATAAATCGTGTCGAACTACAGAACTTAGTTACCTCCATGGTAACCCAAGGCCTCCAAACAGATGGTAGGCGCATTGTTCATTCAATAATGAACCCCAACTCTGATCAGTTTGCAGGAATTGATCAAGTTATCAACCCAGATCAAAAAGGAAATATTTCAGACCTTGATAAAATACCTGATGTTGTCAGAAGCTTGAGAGAGTTTTCTGGGCAACCTGGCGAATTTAGTTCTTGGCGCAAAAGCGTCGAAAGAATACTTAGAATCTATGATGCTACAAGAGCTCTCCAAAATATTTCGGTATCATAAACGTAATCCGAAATAAGATTGTTGGACACGCAGACCATGTTCTCGAGTCCTACAATACGCCCCTTAATTGGGAGAATATTTCCAGATGCCTTACGCTCCATTACGCAGATAAGCGTGACCTGGGAACTTTAGAGTACCAATTAACTTCTTTAGTACAGGGTAACTCTTCTATACAGGACTTCTACCAAGAAGTCTATACTCATCTTTCATTGATTCTCAACAAAATTTCCTCTATGGAAATGGGAGCAGAAGATTTGAACATGTTAATGCATGCTTATAGGGACAAAGCCCTTGACACCTTTATTAGGGGTCTTAAAGGCGATCTACCTAGGCTTCTCGGCATCCTTTCCAACATCAACCCTTTAATCAAGCTCGAGGAAACAACATTAGACCACCACCAAGGCCACAACCAAGGCATCAACTATTGGAACAGCTAGAGTGAATTACGTTAATAGATCGCAGTACCAACAACAACAGAGAAACTGGCCACCAGCACCGAAAAGAGCCAACCATCAACCACAACAACCCAATTACCCTAGTAAACTACAAAGGAATTTTCACTTGAATGCATCATCTCAAGAAAACCCAGAAGAGTTAGAACTGAAGCAATACTTCGACGCCTCTCAGTTAGATGACCAACAATATTGTCAAACTTTCAATAATTACATAGAACCCCTAAACAATGAGCAAATAGATGATAATGTCACTGAAATAGTTTCTGAACTTATCGACATACATTTTTTAGATTAGCAAGCTCTTTGTTACCCTATATTGAAGTAAAAACATCTGGTGACGAAGTGTTTAAAATTCTAATCGATACAGGATCCAATAAAAATTACATTCAACCCTCTTTAATAAAAAATCCAATACCTAATGAAGAAAAGTTTTATGCCAATTCTGTAGGTGGAAACGTAGAAATAACCCACCACACTTTTGTCAATTTGTTCGGAATAAAAGACCCTAAAATTTAATTCTTTCTTATGCCACATTTAAAATCTTTTAATGCTATCCTCGGAAATGATAGTCTAAAAGATTTATCCGCAGTTATCTATACTCGTCATGATTACATAACAATTAAAGGCTCTACTAAAATTCAAATTAAGCAGCTCGCTGCACAATCAGTCAATACTTTGTCGTTGCGAACGCAACAGATGACGACTGAACAAGAAGCCTCTATAAAAACAATTGCATGGAAGTATTTAAAATTATTCGATGATCCAGACGAGAAATTAACCTATACCACCGTTGTAAAAGGAGAAATCCAAACAACTTCAGACTCACCCGTCTATACAAAATGCTATCCTTATCCAATGGCCCTCAAAGACGAGGTGGAAAGCCAAATACAAGAATTGGTTAAAGATGGTATAATAAGACCTTCGAGATCGCCATACAATTCACCCGTGTGGATTGTTCCCAAAAAGTTAGATGCATCCGGCAAAAAAAAGTATCGATTGGTGATTGACTATCGCAAACTTAATACCATTACTATTCCTGACAAGTACCCAATTCCTGAAATCAATCAAGTCTTAGCGCAACTAGGCCAAAATAAATATCTCACTGTTATTGATCTCAAAAGTGGATTCCATCAGATCCCTCTCAAAGAAAAAGACATCGAAAAAACAGCCTTCTCGGTGAATAACGGGAAGTATGAATTCTGAAAAATGCTCCATCCATTTTTCAGAGAGCGCTCGAAGATATCTTGAGAGAACATATTGGGAAAATATGTTTCGTCTACATCGATGATATCATCATTTTTAACAAAAACGAAAAAGAACATTTGCAGAGTATTGAGACTATTTTCAAAACTCTTGAAGCTGCCAATATGAAGGTGCAGCTAGACAAGTGTAATTTTTTCAAAGAGGAAGTCGAATTCCTTGGATTCCTAATTTCCTCTGATGGTATAAAAACAAATCCAGAAAAAGTAAAAGCAGTACTCGAGTTTCCATTACCAAAAACACTCAAAGATTTACGTTCATTTTTAGGCCTGTCAGGGTATTATAGACGTTTTATTAAGGACTATGCCCAATTAGCAAAACCCCTAACAGTCCTTCTAAGAGGGGAAGACGGACGCGTGTCCAAGAACCTCTCTTCCAAAAAATTAATTAACCTTAATGATGAAGCAATAGAAGCATTTGACAAATTAAAAAAATCCCTAGCATCAAGAGACATAATATTAACCTATCCCGATTACAAAAAAGATTTCGAACTCACAACCGACGCTTCAAATTACGCCCTTGGAGCAGTTTTATCCCAACAAGATAAACCTGTAATGTTCATTTCGAGAACGTTAAGTAAAACAGAAGAGTCCTATGCCGCAAACGAAAAAGAAATGCTGGCTATCATATGGGCTCTGAATTCTTTTCGAAATTACCTCTATGGCTCAGCAAAAGTGAAAATTTTAACAGATCATCAACCCCTCACATATGCCCTAAGTAACAAAAATAATAACTCTAAAATGAAACGTTGGAAATCATTAGAAGAATACAACTACAAATTAAGATATAAGCCAGGTAAATCCAACGTTGTTGCCGACGCACTTTCAAGACCACCTTTTGTCTCTCAAATAAATTCCCTTACAGCTTCCCAATATAGCGACGAAAGTTCATCACATGAACTTATACCAGCAGTAGAAATCCCAATCAACGTATTCAGAAACCAACTTATCTTTCTTTTAGGAGAAGATAACTCTTATCAACTCCAATTTCCTTTTCCAAAATTCCGTAGACATACTTTTGTTCAACCTTCCTACTCTAAGGAAAACATTATCTCCATATTCAAACGATACCTCATACCTAACATAATAAACGGGCTCATGACCAATGAAGAAACCATGGGAATAATCCAAAACCTTTACCCACTTTACTTTAAAAACTATAAGATCCGCTTCACTCAAACAAAAGTTACTGATCTGCCCAACCCAGCTGAACAAGAAGAACATATTCTTAAAAATCATAACAGAGCTCATAGGAATGCTAGCGAAAATAAAACGCAACTACTCCAAAATTACTATTTTCCACAGATGAACACAAAAATCAATAAACTAGTTAAACAATGTCAAATCTGTCAAGAGCACAAATACGATCGACATCCGCAAAAACCTGAACTCAAACCAACTCCCATTCCTCAATATCAAGGCCATATCCTACATATAGATATCTATTCAACCGAAGGTAATCTAGTTCTCACTGCTTTGGACAAATTTTCAAAATACGCTCAAACAAGAATCCTTAAATCAAGAGCAGTACAAGATATAATGGAACCTTTAAGACAAATCCTATTTGTTTTCGGCGTTCCTAAAATTGTCGTCTTTGATAACGAAAAATCGTTTAGTGCAGCATCCATATGTTTTCTCTTGAAAGATCAATTAAGAATAGAAATTTACAAGACACCCCCGCATTCTAGTACAGTTAATGGACAAGTGGAACGGTTCCACTCTACACTCTCGGAAATAATGAGTTGTCTGAAAACTGAAAAAATTCATAAATCATTTCTTGAATTGTTAGATAGATCAGTCTACGAATACAACTGCTCAGTTCATTCTACAATAGGAAAAAAAACCCATAGAAGTATTCTTTGGCAGAAATGTTAGCACTGACCCAGAACAGTTTGAAAAGGCAAGAAAAGAAAACATAATAAAATTGCAAGAAAAAAAACAGTGACCTAAAGCATCATAACAAGAAAAAACACTCTATAAAAAATTACTCACCTGGTGATATCGTTTATATCAAAGCTAACAAAAGATTAGGCTCAAAACTAACACCCCGCTACAAAAAGGAGATAGTCAAAGAAAATAAAACCAAAACTATTGTAACAGAATCCGACAGAATAGTACATAAATCAAATATAAAAAGTTGAAATTAACCTTTCTTTCCCTACAGGTACTTTATCCCTTTCGTCATCACAGAAGTTAGAATACTCGATTATTCTAATTCAGAAATAATTGTTCTAAAACATGGGCTTGCGAGAATCCAAACCGGAAACATCAAATTCATCCACATAGAAATACCTCCCTATGAAGACTATATAGCAAAAACTTCATCCCTCCTATACGAACATATCCTACCTAAAAATGTTTTTTTTCCCATCCTGGAACACGAACTCAAGCATACTAAGAACCTTATAAATAACATCAAAATAAACAGATCAAAAAGATCCTTAAACTTTATAGGCTCAGCCTGGAAATGGGTCGCGGGTAATCCCGACCACGACGATTATGAAGTAATGGTTAATAAGATAAATAATGTTTTAGAAAATAATAATAATCAAGTTTTAATAAACAAGGCATACATTGAAAGAATAAATAAATTAACAAATGTAACTAACGAAATAATGATCGAATTAAAAAAGGATAAAACTTTTGCAAACGAATTAGTATTATGTCTACTTTATAAAACAAAGCTTATAAAAGAAGAAATAATTAATATAATTTATGCAATCGAATTAAGTAAGAGAAATATCGTAAGTTCAAATATACGAGTACTTTCCAAATCAGAAATTGATATAATATTGAAAAATATAAATAAAAATAAAACAAATGAAACTTTTAGAAATATCGAAGAAGCATTAGAATTTGCCGAAATAAAAGTCGCTATGGACATATCATCCATTCTTTATATTTTAAGCATTCCAAAAACGGGAAACGAAATATTCGAAAAACTAACTGTAAAACCATTGATAAAAAAAAATAATGTTGTTAATAAAATTTTAAATGCAAATATTTGAAAGAAAAATAACATTATATTTATATGGCATAAAGAATGAATGCAAAACAATAAATGATTTATCTCTATGTAAACAATCTAATATTATAGACATAAGTAATGATAAATGTATTTATAATTTAGTAAGAAATGAAAATGTTACGTGTAAAAAAACGAACAACACATCCCACAAGTTGAAGAAATAGAACCAGGAACGATGCTTTTAAACAATTTCAATGGTAACATAGAAGTAGATACTCGTAATATCACGAGATAATTGAATGGAACCTATCTTATTAAATTTTCCAACACTACATTAAAAATCAGGAATCAACAATATATTGCTGATGAAATAACTAAAATTAATGAACTACCACCACTTCTACACGCAGTCTCCGAAGAATCCGAAACAGAAGAAATTCTGTCCTTACAACTTATGAAGGAACTCCATTTGAATAATACAAAACACATCAATAAAATTCAAATAGAAAATGAAGCTTATCAATGGATCAACTATTCAATTTTCACCTTAATATTCCTGATCGCAATAATACTTAAGATGAAAAATAGGAACAAAAAGACTTCCGAAACAAACCTAACACCAGTATTTATCCCTACAGAAACAAGACCAAAAAGCTCTTCATATCCCAATATCTCAGATCATCCCAGCATCTACCAGATCCCATATTTTTAAAACGTGGACGTTTTCATCTAAGAGGGGAAGAGTTAACGACAACAAGTTAACATTGTACTTCCCACGGAAAATGCTGACTTGGTGTATGGGCAATGACATCAAGTAGGCGTTGCAGCGAACAACAATTCTCGGAATTAAAACAATTATGTTTATGTTATGTATTCAATGCAACGTAAGCATTAAGTAGGTATTTAAGTTCTAGATTTTAAGAAAAATTAATTATTAAGTTTTAGAAGGCAGAATCGCTGCCGGTTTGAAAATCGAAATAAAGATAAAATAAAAATAATAAAAATTATTTTTTTAATGCAAATCTAACCGCCATAAGTTAACTTATACAACGCTTTTGAATTTAGCACTGCCTCAATTTGTGATAGCAAAGTAATCAATTCTTCAAGGGTAAGCTTGTTGTCTCCTACAATACGTTTCAGATGATTTTTCATCGATTTTACTGCAGCTTCCCAAATTCCTCCAAAGTGAGGGGCTGCCGGGGGAATAAAGTGCCATTCTATTTTTTCTGACTCCAATATTGGAGCTACTGCGCTATTGTTTTTAATAGCATTTTTGAATTCAGCATCCATTTTTCGACTTGCTCCAACAAAGTTTGTACCATTATCCGAATACATGTGTTTGCTTTTACCTCTTCTAGCAAAGAATCTTCTTAGAGCAGCTAAAAAGGATTCAGTCGTCAAGTCACTAACTGCTCCTAAGTGAATGGCTTTTGTTGCCATACACACAAACACTGCAACATATCCCTTATAAGACTTTTGTCCACGGCCTTTGGAACATCTTATTTGAATCGGGCCAACATAATCTACTCCCGTAAATGTAAATGGAAAAGACTCTGAGACACGGTATTCAGGAAGATCTCCCATTATTTGATTTGCTGTTGTTTGACTAAAACGAACGCATTTCGTGCAATTTCTCACACATTTTTTTAAGACATGTTTTAAGCCAATTATCCAAAATCGTCTCCTTGACAAAGATTCCATTATTCGGCCTCCACCGTGCAATGTCATACAGGGAGTATTTTTAGCAAGCAGGTCTGCTAAATGAGATTTGTCTAATAATACTGGATGCTTTTGGTCAAACGGAAGTGTAGAATTTTTCAATCTTCCGCCCACTCTCAATATTCCATCTTTGTCCAAAAAAGGATTTAAGCTCCCAATTCTTCCTCTTCCGTCTATCTCTTTATTTTGCTTCAAGGTGTAGATTTCCGTTGGAAAATCGACAGTTTGTTGTTGACGTATGATAACTTTAAATGCTTCGCTGAGTTCTCTTGCGGATAAGTATTCAGAAGTTGGTTTCTTTTTTTTAAGCTTAATATCAATAAATCGTAATATGTAAGCTACTACTCTTTCTAATTTACTAAAACTGCTGCATTTTCGGGATAGGTCAACTATTTTGTCGTGTTTACAAATTTTTGGGCTTGTTGTTGAAAGAACTTTAATTGTGTTTATTTCGGGCTGCTTTGACCATATATTTTCATTCTCTTTTAACCAAGCAGGACCATTCCACCAAAGACTGTCATTGGCTAGTTTACTTCCTGTTGTTCCTCGTGATGCAACATCCGCTGGATTTTCTTTAGACCCCACGTGATTCCAATTTGCTGCAGGGCTTAGTGTTTTGATTTCTTCTACCCTGGTTCTGATGAATTTATCTTTGTTTTTGTTTTGTCTAATCCAACTCAATGTTATGGTTGAGTCATTCCATGCGAAAACATCCACATCACGGTTCATTGAGTCTGAAACTTTCTGCAGTAGTTTTGTAAGGAAGTGGGCTGCGCATAGTTCTAATTTTGGTAAGGTTTTCTTGGTTCTTCTTGGATTAACTGTACTTCTTGCTGCAACGATTGTCACTTTGGTACCAACTTTCGCATACACAACTGCTGCGTACGCTTTTTCTGAAGCATCTGCAAATCCATGTAATTGCCATTTGATTTCATTTGTCGTTTTTAACCACCTCGGTATTTTGATAGTTTTTAAGTTTGGCAAATGTTGTGTAAACTCTTTCCACTCTTTCTGCAGCTCTTTACTCAATACATCATCCCAGTCAGCATTCATTAACCATAATTTTTGTATGAACAATTTGGCTACAACTGTTACAGGCGACAGCTAACCTAATGGATCGAACACTTTTACTAAACATGAAAGAGCTTCTCTCTTTGGTGATGATTCTTGGTTCACGAAACTAAATGTGAATGAGAACTCGTCATGTTGAGGATTCCACAGAAATCCCAGCGTCTTCACTGATTCACCTTCATCAATTTGCAATACTTCATTATTTCCAATATTTGGTATTATTTTTAATACATTGCCGTTATTTGAAAGCCATTTCTCAAATGGAATCCAAATTTTTCAAGCTGTTTTGTAATTTGAACTTGAATCACCTGGCATTCTTGTATAGAATCTGCTCCTGTCATCAGGTCATCCATATAAAAGTCATCTTTTATGACTTTGTAAATTATTGGGTTTTCTTCCTGGCAATTATCAGCGACTTTCCGCAATGCCAATGTCGCTAGAAATGGTGCACATGTCGTCCCATATGTAACTGTAGTAAGCTTGTATTCTTTCACAGGATTTTTATCAGAACTTCTCCATAAAATGTATTGAAACTCCTGATCATCTTTTGCTACTTTAACTTGTCGATATATCTTCTCTATATCAGCGTTTAACACATATCTCCAAAGTCTCCACTTGATGATTATATCGAATAAATCCTTTTGCAGCCTGGGTCCTGGCAAAAGAATATCGTTCAGACTGCGCATATTAGATGTTTTTGCTGATGCATCAAATACCACTCTGACTTTGGTTGTAAGGCTATTCTCACGTACGACTGCTTGATGTGGTAAATAATATTTACCTTTCTTTTCAGAGGTTGCTGGAATCATGTGTCCTAAGTCCAAATACTCTTTCATAAATTTTTCATATTCAGTTTTTAACCACGGGTGGCCGTTCTTTTTTCTAAATTAAAAAATCGAGCCATGGCTTGGAAAGGCAACCTGACCACAAATTTTCCATCCTGACTTCTGGAGGTATCTTCTTCGAAACGCTGGACGCAAACGTCATTTACATCTAGAAGCGGACGTTCTGCAATCTCTTCAAGTTCCCAGACTTTTTCAATTCCGGTTGTCACAGCTGTGAAGATGTTCTTGTTGCTTGACGAAGTCTTTAGAAGTCCAGATAGAATCCACCCTTGTTTGGTGCATTGTCCCAACAATTTCCCATCTTTGCGGACTCCTTCTTCCAAAATTTCTGGAAAAATATCACCTCCTAGCACTATATCAATTCTGTCTGATTTGTTGAACAAAGGATCGGCTAATGTAACGTTATCCCAATGTTGAAGATCATATTTAAATGAACTGTCGGGATGTGCACATGATAACTTTGGCAGGACTAAAGCTTCTGAATAGAATTTTTCGTTGCTTAGAAACCTTGACATGATTTCTAAGTTTATTTTAGATTTTGAGACGCCAACTTCCAAGACCGTGAAGTTCTGTTCTTGTTTTCGTTCGGGGCAAGGCTAATATTTGTGCTGCTTCTTCAGAAATTGTTGTCTTCAGCAAACCCTGATCAAAAAGTGCTTTTAAAAGGATAATTTCTCCACTGGCAGACTTGACTTTAACCTGTGCTGTTGCTAGAAGTACTGATGGCGCACTTTCCTCCTTTGTCACCATAGAGGAAGATCTTTCTATCCTTTGCTCTTGGTGTGATTTTTCTTCTCTTGCAAAATAATAGTGAATCAACGTGTTGTGTCTTTTTCCACAATCTTCACATTTTAGATCGTTCTTTGTGCATTTACTTTCTATAGTGTGACTCAAACAGACATTACACACTTTAGTTTCGAATACTCATGAACGCCGATTAAAATTATCTAAATTCAAAAATTTTCGACATCTATGAGTGAGGTGCCCTTGCATCTTACAATATAGGCATTTTGGTTGCATGGTAGCAAACGAATTTGAAGGCCTCTGTTGTTCTTTTCGATAAACCGTTCCAGTTTGTTTTTTTGCTCCTACTGCTTCCAACGTTTGATATTGATGGTTCAGGAAATCTAACACATCTTGAAGGTTTTGTATTTCTTTAGGTTTTTTAATATTTTGCTCATAGTATCTAAGCCCGTCTTTGTCTAATTTCCTGACAATTATTTGGGCTATTATGGGCTCAGCATCCTCCAACTCCTTGTTCAATGCTCTTAGCGCATGAATACACTCATTTGATGTATCCAAGAGTTGCTTGACGCTTGCTGCAGAATCACTATTTACTGTCGGTTGATCCAGCAATCTGTCTACTTGTGTAGAAAACAACCGTCTCCGATTCTGGTATCTTTCTTTTAGAAGATCCCAAGCAGCTTTATAATTTGCATCCGTAACTTGCAGATGTTGAATGATTTTTCCGGCCTCACCTTTTACTTGTGATTTTAACCGAAACATTTTTTCGGCATCTGATGATTTCCCATTTTCATGGACTAGTTTTTTGAAGAGTTCATAAAATGAAGACCATTTTCGTATGTCACCGTAAAATGTCGGAATTTTTATGTCCTCTAGTTTAGCCGCTGGTCTGTGATGTGATTGGGACTCTATTGATTCTAATTGCTTGGTAATTTTTTTGAATACACTGTAGTAATCTCTTGTCATTTCTCGTTGAGTGACATCTGCTTCACCATCTTCTAGTAAATTATCCATGGAAATTTGATTAAAAGCTGCCATTGTCACTTGATATTCCGATTCAATGTGACATTTCGAACAGTTTAGTTCTGATTTTAAACTCTGTTCATGTTCCAGTTCATATTCATTTAGCGTTTGCTTAAATGTTTGAACATTTAGCAAGAACGTTTTAATAACTGGATTTTTAGTTGAAGTTGTTGAAGGTGCTTGTTGTGGCAATTCTTTTGATCCGCCATCTTTATTTATTGGGTTCAACAATTTTTGAATTTCCAATACCAATTTGCTGATGGCATCAAAGTAGTTTTTATTAATGTATTCGTCACTACTACTTGCGCCTTGGTCTAGAAGATTGGTATGGTTTTGTTTAAATTCGTTAAACAGTGCATCCACATGTTTAATTGTTTCCTCCTTTGCAGCTGTTCTGAAGCCTTTCTCCAGCAGTTATCTTTTAACTGCTATTAATTCATTGCCAATCTCTTTTCGTTTAAAGATAAACGTCAATTTTTCGTTTAATTTGATGCGGCAAGTGAGGAGCGGCAACGGTGACGAATAACCGCAAATAAACAAAAGGCATTAATGGGTGGGCATGCTAAAACCCCCTGCTTGGGCTCACCGAAGGATTTGGGATATGTAAAGTTTCTTTTGCATTTAAGGAATCTGGATTAAGAAGTTACTAGGACGTTTAGTTGAGCAGCAAATCATATTAAGAAATGTAAAGTTTGATGCCTCTAGGGTGTTTAGTTTAGCCACAAATCGCGTTTAAAAATAAAAGAAAATTTTTTGTTTAATTTGATGTGGCAATTGAGGAGCGGCAACGGTGACGATTCTTTAATTAACCGCAAATAAACAATAAGGCATTTATGGGTGGGCATGCTGCAACCCCCTGCTTGGGCTCACTGAAGGATTTGGGGTATGTAAAGTTTCTTTTGCATTTAAGAAATCTGGATTTAGAAGACGTTCAGTTTACAATCAAATCATTAAAAAATGTAAAGTTTGATGTCTCTAGGACGCTTAGCCTAAGCGCAAATCGCGTTTAAAGATAAACGTCAATTTTTCGTTTAATTTGATGCGGCAATTGAGGAGCGGCAACGGTGACGAATAACCGCAAATAAACAAAAAGCATTAATGGGTGGGCATGCTAAAACCCCCTGCTTGGGCTCACCGAAGGATTTGGGATATGTAAAGTTTCTTTTGCATTTAAGGAATCTGGATTAAGAAGTTACTAGGACGTTTAGTTGAGCAGCAAATCATATTAAGAAATGTAAAGTTTGATGCCTCTAGGGTGTTTAGTTTAGCCACAAATCGCGTTTAAAAATAAAAGAAAATTTTTTGTTTAATTTGATGTGGCAATTGAGGAGCGGCAACGGTGACGATTCTTTAATTAACCGCAAATAAACAATAAGGCATTTATGGGTGGGCATGCTGCAACCCCCTGCTTGGGCTCACTGAAGGATTTGGGGTATGTAAAGTTTCTTTTGCATTTAAGAAATCTGGATTTAGAAGACGTTCAGTTTACAATCAAATCATTAAAAAATGTAAAGTTTGATGTCTCTAGGACGCTTAGCCTAAGCGCAAATCGCGTTTAAAGATAAACGTCAATTTTTCGTTTAATTTGATGCGGCAATTGAGGAGCGGCAACGGTGACGAATAACCGCAAATAAACAAAAAGCATTAATGGGTGGGCATGCTACAACCCCCTGCTTGGGCTTACCGAAGGATTTGGGATATGTAAAGTTTCTTTTGCATTTAAGGAATCTGGATTAAGAAGTTACTAGGACGTTTAGTTTAGCAGCAAATCATATCAAAAAATGTAAAGTTTGATGTCTCTAGGACGGCTTAGCTTAGCCGCAAATCGCATTTAATGATAAAAGCCAATTTTTCGTAAAGTTAGACGCATCAATTGATCGCCAATGTCAAGTTTCCTTAGCAACAGTACTTTGGGTGAGAATAACCGCGTATTGACACTGAGGCATGTATGGGGGGCTTTCTGGCCGCTGCAACCCCCTAGCATGCTTGGTTCCTGAGATACACAATGTGACTGTGAAATTAGCAGGTCAGTATGATTTTTTTTTTAATTGAGGACTTCAAATTTTGAACCTAGCCTATCGTTGAAATGCAAAAAAACTGCTAATTTGAAGCCTGAAAAAGTTTGTAGCATAGTTGGTTTCAGAAATAACTTCACTGTGAAGTTGGCAGGCCACTCAATTACTACCTTATTTGGCGAACTGCCAAATCGAGAATAGAAATGCAAAAAACTGCAAATTCCTGTCAAGGTTCCATTTGTGTGGGTGAAAATTGATCTGCTATCTTCACAGACGTAATGATGAAAGGTTAGAGTTGCTGATGTGGGTGTTGCTGTTGTTCACAATATTGTCGTGGCTGATGTGAACGTTGCTGGCATTGGAGTTCCCTGCATTGTTGATGCTCCTGATGTTTTTGCTGGAGTTGCTGATTTGGATAATGATGCCAATCTGGCTGTTGCTACAGCTGTTGTGATGGGTTTAGAAGATGTTGCTAAACTTGAAAGTGTTGGTAATAGCACAATAAACAGATTTCAGAACCGTTGCATTAAAAAAACGCGAACGCCAGCCTAGGGGCTGGCCTAACTGTTCGACCTACAACTGGAAAGACCGAATCGATTTGTTTAAAATATTATAAATGTGTCTTTATTAACTCGCTATTCAAACAAGACTAATTTTACTTAAAACTAATACTCTATGGCTAACCATATGCAATGCTGTCCCACGATGATTCCCTGAGTCAGTGACCTTGAAGATTCCCGCTGCATTAACCCCAATGCATTGCAATGCACCGTTATGTGATATCCACCAATCGTGAGAAATCATAACTAACTTAAACATGATTTGCTGGCTCAGCAAATTATAACGGAGCGCATGCTAATGCGACGTATTAATCCTCCCTCTTTAAAGGTCTACGTCCCGAGATCAGCTATGACGTCAGATATTGATGACTGGCTTAGCCGTTTCTGTGGAGTAGGATGCTGTCCTTGAATTAAAAATAGATTTGCTGTTGTCTGAATTGATGGGAAGCTGATTAGGGTGAATCTTTCGCCAAAGGTAATGTATTGTAATGACAAACACTGGGATTATCGCAGCTTCTGTTAACAGGGAGATCTTAAATCTTCTATCGAGGTTACTAAGGCGTTCGATGTTCCCAAGGCCAATGCTGTGCACGTATCCAGCTTGTTATCCTTCTTGGTTTCGCATTGCAGGTGAAAGGGGTTGTAGGACCGTTATGGTGTGGTTTCTAAAGGTTCTGTTATTCAGGTATACTGTTTCTTTTTGGATGTTAATAATGAAGGCCCCTTCAAGAAGGCTTTGGAATTTATTGGATCTGACCTCACCTTTAAAATCAGTCAGGAAGAGAGCATCCAAATTTATGAGTTCGATATCCTCTTTTGCGATTGTATGGTATGAACAAGTTGCCGAACCTCCTTTTAAGAGTCTAGCAATGAAATCATCTTTATGAACTTTTTCTAGTGCAGTTTTAAAACAAACTGTTGTGTTGCTTATCGTGAGGCAATTATCTATAATGCCATACGTCTCTTGATGGTTGGTTAGCATTTTGTTGAAATTAAGATCAATCTGCCTGCTCTTTTTTGTAGGAGGTTCCTAACTAACAATTTAACTTGTATTAGGTTCAATTTTTCGAATTCGGTAAACTATAACTAGCATATAACGAAAATATTACATGCATTTCAAAACATATACGTGAAAACCAAAATTGCTATTAAGACAACAAGTGGCCTAACAGAAGAAGCGAATGTCACAAAGGGTGTACTACAGGGTGATCCATCAAGTGCCCTCCTATTTAACTTATATATAAATGATTTGGAAGAATTCTTAAGAATCGAGGGCCTTAGAGGAATAGACATTTCGGAAACAACAAATGTTATCCTGATAGCATATGCCAACGATATTGCTGTCTTCGCTCAATCTGAGCTTCATTTAAGAAAAACTTTGAAATCACTTGAAAAATATTTTACAGTAAAAGATATGACATTAAATACTGAAAAATCGAAGATAGTAAGCTTTGCAAAAAGAAAAATATCATCATGCCCGGAAAGCTTTGCATATAAAGAAGATTCAATTGAAGTTGTAGATAGCTTTGAATATCTGGGAATAACCTTGAGTCGCACTGGATCTTGGAATGAAACCATGTATGTCTTCAAAACCAAGGCAAGAGCAGCAGCAGCAGTAACCGAAAAAGCTATGAGGAGCTCTTACATGGAAAACTGGGAAGGAAGAATCAAAGTTTATAATTCAACAATTAAATCGACTTTACTATACTGTGCGGAGATATGGGGTCTGGAAGCTGGAGACAAAATTGAAGTTATTCAAACTTCAGTTCTAAAGAAGTTGCTTGGTTTAGCTAAAAACACACAAAGCAATGTGGTTCGCTTAGAAACGGGTACACTTCCATTAGATTACGAGATAGCGAAAAGAGCTCTGCATTTCTGGGAAAAACTGTTGAATGCCTCTGATGACCGCCTAATTAAAAAGTGTTACAACGAAATCTTGAGAACCCATAACAACTCCCAACGACCAAACTGGGCAACAAAATTTAAGGCCGCCTTAATGAGTAATTTTATGGATATATGGGAACAGCAAAACTTATTACTTGCTCGACAATATTATGTAAGCATCCTTGAAGACAAGAAGAGAAGCATTATAAATGAAGATTTCAGGAAGGCATCTAACTCAACTTCTTGCTGCTATTATGCTCCCTATTTAGCGAACATACAAGAACTAGAATATAAACCGGCTCCGTACCTGAATTCATCCTGCAAACCATACGTGCATAAAGTCTTAGCGCAAATTAGGTGCGCAAACAGATATGCTCACAGAATAGTTTTACACGGAGATAGACATATATTTGACCCAATGAACATTTGCACATTGTGTAATACATATGAAGATGATACAATTGAACACTTCCTTTTAGGATGCCCAATTTTTAATGCAGTTAGAAACCACTTCCTATCCCCTATGAACTTAACTGACATGAATAGTATAATGACAGTTGAAGATCAAAACGTTGCACTGAATATATATAAATATGTTAGAAACTCGCTTAACTTAAGAGCTTTTATCCTTAACGAATGATAAATCCAGGTTTCAGCTTAAGTAATAAAAGTAATTATTTTTGACTTTTTTTATAATTGTTGCTTCATATCTTACCTTATGGCTCTGTTAGATGAATTAAAACTATATTGCACCTAACTTATGAAATATTGTAATATTTATGTACATATTGCCAATCAATTTGTAAAAGCCAAGCTTATAAACAAATAAATATATCTATCTATCTATCTATCTATCTATAACTAAAATATGGCTTTGTTATACAAGTCAACCGTTTTCCAATATGAATTTTGAATATTAGCCTGTTAATTTGCTTTTTAATTGAGATTTGCAAGTTGTATACAAGGCTTGTATGCTTTAGTATGAAAAGACCTGTTTAAGGCTTGTCTAAGTTGTTTTACTAAAGTAAATATAAACATTTGTATACGGCTTACTTAAATAAGCTTCTTGCAATTATTTATAACAACATAGTATAGTAGTATAGTATATTTTATTGTAGCGGAAATTTTACATTATTTTTTCTTAAATCTATATTGCACAATTTACAGAGATTGGTATATAAACTACCTTACTACTGCCAAGTAAAAACATTTGATTATAAAGAGATGAGCTTATAGAAATTATCGAATTGAAGGAAAAGCTACATTTAAAACCTTCATTAGAAAAAAAAAAAAATATATATACAGTATAAATAAAACAAATAGAGACAAATGTTATATAGCTAGAGAGAAGGGATGGCTTCGGCAAAACCAACAATGAGTTTTCAAAAATACTTTTACAAAATTAACTAACAATTATGGGTTTTAGTTTGGGTAATAAATAAACAATTTAATAAATAAATAAGTGAATGCATAAATTAACATTTAAATAAATAAACAGATAGATTAAAAATGAATAAATAAATAAACAAATTAATAAATAGACAAATTAATAAGAAAAAACATTAATCAGTCTTAATTAAAATAAATAAATAAATAAATAAATAATTAAATAAATAAATAAATGAATAAATAAATAAATAAATAGATAATTGAATAAATAAATAAATAAATAAATAAATAAATAAATAAATAAATAAATAAATAAATAAATAAATAATAAATAAAAAAAAAAAAAAAAAAAGTTTAAAAATAATTAAGAACAATAAATAAATATATAATTGTATAAACGAATTAATAAATGAACAAATATGCATAAAATATATAACTTCAATAAATAAATAACAAAATGAATAATTATAGGTACAACAAAAATCAGTCTAGGTTATGAATATAATTAAGAAGTTAAATTTGAAATCAAATCATTGTCAGAAGTAACACAAGAAATGTTATATTTCTCTTTTAATTTCAAAATTCTATTTCCAACATATTCAACATCCACTAACGTGTGCAATTCGTTCGTTGAAAAACACCAAGGAAGGTTTAACATCATTTTTAACAATTTGTTTTGCGATATTTGAAGCTTTAAAATATGGCTTTTCGCACAACCTCCCCATGCAGGTGATCCGTAAAACATGATAGCTTGAAAAATTACTTTAAAAATCATGAGTTTATTTTCCTGGCTTAATTTTGATTTGCGATTGATAAATGGATAGAGTATCTTAATAGTTCTGTTTATCTTTTTTATAATTTCTTGTACATGATATCCAAAAGTTAATTTGCTATCCAGGTGAACACCAAGGTATTTTGCACTCGATTTCCAATCGGTAGCTACTCCATTGATTGAAAGCGAACAACTTGGCATGAAACAGGCATTTCTTTTTCGAGTGAAAAAGATAGCTTGAGTCTTCGAAGCATTTACTTTAATCTTCCAATCGTTAAAATAATCTTGTAGCGTATTTAAGGCAGATTGCAGATTGGTTCCAATAATGGAACCAAGTGAATCCGAAGAAAAGATGCAAGTATCATCCGCAAAGATAGCTCTATCGCAGTTTTGGATGATAGGTAAGTCTGATGTAAAAACTGAATACAGGATTGGACCAAGAACAGATCCTTGGGGAACTCCTGCAGTGCAAGAGAAGGTTTCCGAAAAGCTATGACTAACACAAACAACAAAACTTCTTGACGATAAAAATGATCTAACAATTTGTATAAGATGCATGGGAAAGTTAAGCATCAAGAGCTTGTGCAAAAGTCCATCATGCCAGACAGTATCGAAAGCCTTTTCAACGTCTAATAGGACCATACCAGTACTTTTTCCTCTGGTGAAATTTATTTTTTTGGCGGTCAGCCATCAGACGAATAGGGGGAATAACATGTAGCATACGAAAACATGCACGTGCCGTAACTATTCGGGACTGGTGGAAGTGTGATCATAGCCTCTTCGCGGCGGCCGCTAGAAACAAGCCTTTTAAAAAGACTTGGCTAATATGATCAGGCTGGTTCCTCAGGTTGGCGACAGGTTAATTCCCTGTCCCGTAAAACTAAGAATTATGAGACTGACAACAAGCCTCGGAAACGGACAGATCTCACGACGACAACCCTTGCCACGAAAACGGACACACGATTTACGAATTTTCTTATGGAACGTTCGCTCGCTCTATAGAGCTCGAGCTGTTCAGCAGCTAGCCGATGCCCTGTCAGAATATAAAGCTGACATAACAGCATTACAAGAAATCAGATGGACAGGGAATGGTGTTCTACAGAAGAAGGAATATGACGTATATTACAGCTGTCATACAAAACACCATGTGCTCGGGGTAGGCTTCCTAGTCAGCGAAAAAATGAAGTCTACCATCATCGGCTTTAACGCTATAAGTGAAAGGCTATGCACTCTCCGCGTGCGAGGCAAATTTACAAACATCAGCCTCATTAACGTTCACGGACCTACGGAGGAGTCCTCAGACGAAGAAAAAGAGACTTACTACGAACAAGTCGAGAGGGCCCTCAATGCCTGCCCAAGGTATGACGTCAAAATCATCCTTGGGGATTTGAACGCAAAAATAGGTCGGGAGCCGGTATTCAGGCATTACGCAGGCACCCATAGTTTGCATGAGAACACTAATGACAATGGACTTCGAGTCTTAGAATTGGCAGCATCGAAAAACATGGTCGTTGCGAGTACCAGGTTCCCGCGTAAAGATATCTACAAAGCCACCTGGGTATCACCTGATGGAGTCACTCGTAACCAAATAGACCACGTGTTGATAGACCGTCGCCACTACTCGAACCTGATGACGGTACGTACGTACCGAGGTGCCAATATCGACTCGGATCACTATCTTGTTGGTATGGTTTTCCGAGGGCGGATTGCCTTACGGAGACGCATTGCATCCGCCGATCAGGTTCGAATCAACACGGCTGCCCTACGCAATGAAAACACCAGTAACATCTTTGGTAATGCGTTAGGACTCGCCCTAGAATCACTCGATTTAGGGAGAGTAAGTCCTGGAGCCAGTATGCTGGGCGTAGATGAGAAGTGGACACGCCTTAAGAATACTGTCATTAGTACTGCCAACTCCATCTTAGGCAGCAGTCGTAGAAATCGGAACGACTGGTTTGATGATGAATGCAAGCTAGCGACTGAACGTAAGAATGTTGCGTACCGAGCAATGCAACAATCTCATAGAACGCGGGCACGCGAAGAGGAATATAAAGAGCTCAGAAGAACAGAAAAACGGCTTCACAGACAGAAAAAATCAGCCTGGGAGAAGAACCTAATCTGTGAAATAGAGAACAGCCGAGAGCGAGGTCCGCACCAGGCGCGGAAGTTCTACCAATCCGTCCGAAACATGACGCAGTACACACCACGCTGCACATACTGCAAGGACGGAGAGGGAAATCTGATCACCGATCCACAAAGCATACTGGAGCGATGGGAAGTGTACTTTAATGAATTGCTAAATGGTCAGCTCACAGCAGAAGTGGAGGCTCCACTACTTCAAGATGAACACCCTGTGCTACCGCCACCAAGCATAGAAGAGGTTGAGAAGGCTATAAAACGGCTCAAACAAAACAAAGCCCCGGGAGCCGATGGCATACCAGCCGAATTATTCCACCACGGCGGGCCAGCCTTACGTCAAGCAATTCATGATATCATAGTGCACGTATGGGAGCATGAAGAAATGCCAGAAGACTGGCGAAAAGGTATCATATGCCCCATACATAAGAAGGGAGATGTCACAACGTGCAGCAATTATAGAGGTATCACGTTGTTGAGTACCGCCTATAAGATACTCTCCTCTATCCTACAAGACCGGATAACCCCATACGCTAAAACAATCATAGGCCAATATCAGTGTGGTTTCATTCCAGGCAAATCAACAACTGATCAGATCTTTACCCTTAGGCAGGCGATGGAAAAATGTCTTGAATTCAACATTCCAACATACCATCTGTTTATAGACTTTAAGGCCGCCTATGATAGCATAGCCAGGGTAGAACTTTACAAAGCCATGAGAGAATTCGGCATCCCAAATAAATTGACACGACTATGTAGGTTGACCATGACCAACGTAACAAGCCAAGTAAAAATAGCCGGATTGCTATCCAGACCAATCAACATCTTTAATGGACTCCGACAAGGGGATGGTTTGGCCTGCCTCCTCTTCAACCTGGCGTTGGAGAAAGCAATCCGTGACTCTGGCACGGCAACAAGAGGGACCATCGTCAACAGGTCCAGCCAGATACTGGCTTACGCAGACGACATCGACATCATCGGAAGAACCGAACAAGCTGTACACGATTCCTTCATCCAGATCGAGCAGGCGGCACAAAATCTGGGGCTGCACATTAGTGAAGGTAAAACAAAGTACATGGTGGCGTCGAATGCGAGAAGAACAGTTGGTCAAACAATCAAGGTAGCGGAGCACGAATTTGAAGTGGTGCAATCCTTTAAATACCTTGGGTCAACAGTAGCAGCCGATAACAATATAGAAGAAGAAATACGCGGGCGGCTTCTCAAATCCAACAGAGCCTACTACAGTCTGTCAAAGCTATTCAAATCTAGAAATCTAACCATAACTTCAAAACTGCTGCTGTACAGGACCATGGTCCTGCCAGTACTCATGTATGGATCCGAGACTTGGGTGCTTAGCAAAAGGCACTGTGACCTCTTAGCCGCGTTCGAGAGAAAAGTCTTACGGAGAATTGTTGGCCCCATATGTGAGGAAGGACGATTCCGGAGACGGTACAACCATGAGTTGTACGCAATCTACCTTGAAGCAGACATAGTGACAAAAATTAAGCTCGGTAGACTCCGGTGGGCAGGGCACCTAGCTCGAATGAGCGAAGAGGAACCTGCTCGGAAAGTCTTTTGTGGTACATTCTATGGTAGACGGCAGCGTGGTAGACCATGCTTGCGCTGGAGAGATGGCGTAGACCAGGACGCCCGAAGCCTTGGGGTGCGCAACTGGATGGCGTCGGCTCGAGACCGGGATAGGTGGAGAGACTTGTTGAAAGAGGCCAGGACCGGACCCCGGTTGTCGAGCCGATGATGATGATGAAATTTATTTTAATGTTTTTAGTTACGCGATGTATTTGGTGCACGGTGCTATGGAATGGACGAAAACCGAACTGCTCTTTAGGCAAAATATTATTTGTGTTAATGTGATCCAAAAATTTATTTTTGATCTTTATAACAACATGAATTTTTATTATATGTTTTTATGTAATCCTTTTTGTTTGAAAGAATAAAATAAATTTTTAAAAGAAATAATTGACTTTTATTGTGAGCTATTTCGTTCTGCTTATGACAGGTGCACAGATGTTGCCCTCTGTAAGGAAAAGTATAGTTTTTATAAAATGTTAGTGGTAAACTTACTTGCCTTCTTTTGCGAGCTATTTCGTTTTGGATATGACAGCTGTGTCCCTCTGTTAGAAAATACAGTCACCCAAAGAATTATTCGGATTATAAAGGTTTTTGTTGAGAATAAGTTTTTTTTTTACTGTAAAGGCCTAACTACATCCAATTCAATTTTGTCCAAAATTTCGAAAATGTTTTGTCTTTTTTAATAAACTACTCAATCTTATCTCTTATCTCAGGTTTTACAAAAGTGAAAGCTAGAGCGTTCCTAACTTTTATTTTGTAGAAAAGTGAAACAACTACGTCTTAAAAAATGTAGTAAAAAACAGCTAAAAACTTATTCATAGATAGTTGCTGAACAAGCCTTTTCCGTGCTTGAATGCATTTAGCTCAACTAAAATTTCATACGCTCCGCAGGAAGGTATCGCAAGCATATAAATATTTGTATTTTTTCACTTTTGTACGAAACTGAGATGAATGTAGTTAGTCCTTTACGATTCTTATATGGAAAAAGACTAAATATAAGATAAACTTAAATTGTTTTCTTATATTCATTTTTATAAGTTCATTTGGTACAAAATATTAAAAAAAAGTTTAAGCTTATCCAATTTTTAGTACTATTCAATAAACGAATTGTCTTAATTAAAAATGAAAAACTAATGTTTAAAAAAAAATTGTATTCCGAATAATTTTGGGAGTGACCGTACGTATAAACTTTTAGAAACTATTGCCTTTATTCGTGAGCTATTTCATTTTGCTTGTGACAGATGCACAGATGTTGCCCTCTGTAAGGAAATATTAGAATCTTTAAAATGTGAGTAGCAAATTTATTCAAATGATTGCCTTCTTTCGTGAGCTATTTTGTTTTGCGTCTGATATATATTGCCCTGCAAAAGGAATTATATAGTTTTTTTTAAATGTTAGTAACAAACTTGTAGAAATGATTGCCTTCTATAGCGAGCTATTCTATTTTACTTATGACAGATTTTAAATGCTAAAAACGAATGAATCGCACGTTCTTGCTTTTATAATTCAAATTGTTTCTTAAGCTAAATTTATATTAATAAATACACATTTGTCCTAAACTTAATAACAAAATGATAATTGTAAGGATTTAAGATTTTCCTTTAAACGAACAAACATTTTAATATACAAATTTTGGTAAAATAGAAACGCAAGATTTAATAAACTCATTTATTCATTTATTTTCTGAGTTTTTGTCACACGAATCGAATACGAATGTATAGATATTTTTTCAAAGATTTAAACATATTTTGTATTTCACTTCAAGAATCAATTGATTCATACTTTAAAATAAAAACAAAAGTACACAGATTCAAGAAAATCGCACCAGTATGGTTTAGGTAGGCTAAATTGAAATACAGGTAATAAAGAAGTAAACTTATCATTGAATGTTAAGTGGTTTTAGGTGTTCTCTAAAAATCGTATTATTTATAAGAATTGATTAAAGTCTCGAGTTAGGTTTTTATAAATCCAACACATGGCCTTTACCACTCATATATTGCTGTCAAAATTGTAGAGGCTGTGAAGTATACCTGTAGTGTATCAACTCATTCAAATTTGTACATGACTCTTCTGAATTAGGAATGGCCTAGTGGGTAGCGCGCTGGACCGGTGATTGGGAGGACGTGAGTTCAAACCTCGGAAGAGTCCATGAGTAAGTAACATTTTTTCAAATAAAATAAAATTCTTCATATTTCAGAATAAAGAAAAACGTTGCCCAAAAGCCCTTCATGTGGAGATAATCAACAGAAGAAAAATTTATAAAAAATAAAATTAAAGCAAGTAATAATTCTTTTGAATATACAACTGCATTGAAAGGCTTTAATAAGGCCTTAATTCAAAGTCTATATATGGCCTTTTAAAGGCCTTATTAGACAAGCCATTTGCACTCAAATAATGGCCTGTTTACTACTGCAATATTTTATCTTTTTAAGGCCTAATTACACTGTTGATCGGAAGCTATTTGATTGTATAGTACTTGTGCTGACAGGTTTTAAGGGAATCAAATAGCTTGTTTAATTTCAGCCAAAATGATTTGTGTAAGGTCTGTTTTAGTTACTATACAAGTCAGAAAATAGCCTGTATTAAAACTAAAACAAGTTAAATTGTTAGTTGGGTTGAATTCATGCTTTCTTACCTTCGGCATGGATATTACGTAGAGTAACATCGTTTCGTTAGCAAGGACAGCTGGTGTCCCATACTCTATTGCCTGGAACTCTCGGCATAAGGTAGAGTTTCAATTTCATGGAAAATCCTACCATTTGTCCTCCTTATCCAAAAGATTCGTGTTAATCATCTTTTTTAGCAATCTGGCAAGCGCGTTTTTCATTTAGAACGTCGTGCTCTATTCTGCCGGAAACAGCATCCTTTACCATTGTGGACTCTGCTGAAAAGAACATTAATTTTTTTCGTTATCTCGGCAGTGATACCGAAGATCTTGTTTCTTATTTTGTATTGCTGATTATTGTTGAGTGTATTTTTTTCTTCAGCCTGAAGGAAATGGTGCCAATCTGCTGCGTATTTAAATATTTAGCGCCCCGGGCAAATAAATTTTGGTGCCCATTGATTAAAGAAAAAAATGTAATCTGAGAATAGTTAAACATATTTCTCATCTTTGTTGGTCGTAATGTTGATAAAATGGAAGACTATTTCATTTACTTTTTCCCAACGTTTCGACGGTGGTTGCTGTCTTCTTCAGGGGATCTTTATTTATAAAAAAGAAGTTATAACATACAAGTATTAATGTTAGTACGGCGGATATGGCATACACTTTCATTAAAGTTGTAAAATTATAATAAAAATAAAAAACAATGTTTTGAAAAAAATCAATAAATATAAACTTGAAATTGTTCAAGTTGAAACAAATTTAAACATAAACACTTCAAGAGAAGTTTAGTCCTATTAGTTATACTATAGTTTGAATCTACTGTTGGAAACTAAAGAGCAGTGAACCGCTGATATATTTTACATGTCTTGTTTACGGTTCATGTTGTTCTTGTTGTTGATTATGTGTAGCGTTTGGATGTGTGTTTTTCCGTACCCAAGATCTCCACACCATCAAAGTTCAGTTTGTGGCCAGTTTTAATGCTGTGACAAGCCAGTGCTGTCTTTCCAGAACTTTTTGAACGGATGTCCTACTTGTAACCCGCCATTCCCTGTCGAAGGAGTTGTTTGGTCGTGCCGACGTAGCATAAGTTACACGGGTCATTGGTTTTTCCTTGGCAGTTTACTTTGTACACCACGTCTGTACAACGGTCTTTTTCCGTCTTCTTTTTCAGGCACGAGAAGAGTGAAGCCATAGTCTGGTTTGACTTATACCCCAAGTTGACATCGGTTTAATTTGGAACGGAAAACTTTTGTCCAAGAGAATTTTTCTAACCTTTTCTTTATTAGCGAAGTGGAATTCCCGATCACTCAACGCAAAGACTTTGTGTATGAGGTTTGATGCGATATTAACACGAATGTGTTTGGCTTGATTCGACCGCAAATTGACGAGTCTTCCCGATGCCATATCTTTTTGGTACCAGTCGAATGAAAGCCGACAATTTTTGTGATGAATCTTCACATGTAACGTAACGTTACTTACTGTCACTTTTGTTTTCAATATTCTATGCTTTAATTAGTTTAAAGTCGAACACTGAAAACCAGATCATCTTAGAACTTCTACTTTTTAAGATATTAAGAAATATCAAAACCAATTTTGTTATTAAAATCATAATTATTTTATAAAAATAAAGTAAAAATTATATTTAAGAAACATGGTGGATCTTTAAATATCGAGTATAGACATTTATTAATTACAATGACATCAGGATACTGCAAAATGTCATCGTAAGACTCCATAGAGTCCATCCAAAACGATAATTTTGAGTAGATATATAGTTAAAATAGTTTTATTTTCAATTAAATTTTTACAAAATCATGATTTTGTTGGTATCCAAAATTAAATTTTATAATAACTTGTTTTAAGTCTGTCTGTCTGTCTGTCAGGTTCAAAAATGTCTATACTTTATAAAAGCAAAGATTAGCGAATTTTAACTATTCATATTCGTTTATTATAAGACTATGATATTTGATTGAGTTTTTTAAAAATTTGTAAAGTTTAGGTAATTAAGGCCAATCAAGATACTGAGGAATGTTGGTCTGTCTAGCAAATCACTTCCTAGATATTGTTTGCGGTATCCTCTTAAAATAGGGCACACACCAATAAAGTGATAAGTGTTTTGTGCAGCATCTAGATTACATAAAGTGCTAATGCCTATAGTATCATTACGGAAAGCTTTAGCATTTAAGTTAAGTAAACCGCTTCTTGCCTTAAAGATTAGATTGATCATATCTCGTGGATTACTATCATGGAAGTAGTTCGGGACTTCAATGTATAGGAGGTTGCAATATTCATCATAAAACTGTGAGTGGAGCGCCTTGCTGGTGAAGTTGGACCAATCCTTTTCCGATAGTGTGGTTAGGAGTATATTATGAACACGATTCCATTCTGTGCATGGAGCTTCGAAACTGAAATCGAATTGAGTTTTTAGGAAAAGGCCTGGCCATTCCTGGGCCCAATAAATAATTTTCTGGATAACAGCTTCTTAGAGAATACGTCGAAGACGGTTACGTGGCAATGACATTACTTTCCGTATGTACTCATATGCTAGGTGAACTTTTAATGTTGAAATGAATGCCTTTGAAAGTACGGTTTCAATATATACCGCATAATTAGGTGTGTTGGCTTTTTTGAGTGTTCCTAAGGCAATTTTTGGAAATGTAAATAATGCCATAGCTGTATTAATATTTGATGGAACATATATATATAAACAAAAGCTCCAATTTTTATTTCAAAGGCAGACATATAATACATTATATATTCATAAATACCAAAACTTAGTCAAACCATTTCTCATTCATTCGTGGACGTCCTGGGACCGTACGCGGCCACAAAATCGGATGCAAGTATAATGAGCAAAACGGTAACCGATGAAGTGCATCCCCTGACATGGTTCTTGCATCTAGATGACGTATTTATACTCGACAGAGGGTTCCGTGATAGTCTGCCAGATATCGAATCATGTGGTTTTGAACCCCATATTCCACCCACAAAAGACAGACATGAAACGCAGCTGACCACTAACCAAGCGAACAAGTCTCGTTTAGTGACAATCTGCCGTTGGGTGGTTCAGGTAGTAAACGGGCGTTTTAAACGCGAATTCAAGCTGTTACGGCATGATTATAACAACCGCGCACTACTCCATATGATAGAAGCATTAACCAACCAAATCCATAAAACATTACAGACAATACTGACGCTGAAACAATCATTGAACTAATCAATCGATCTATAACCAGGCCAAACGTTTTATTTACGTACGTGGACCAACAATATTTAAACAGGAGAATAACTGTATTTGTACGCATTGATGGGATCCTAATACAGTTAGAAAACTTCCCTGTCTTATCGGAATAAGACTTGAAGCTCTTGGCCTTAGGAACATATCACCTTGAATTGGCTTGATCCTATTGCGCTGAACACTTGCAAAAGGGTATTTATACATTAAAAGTGTGTAGAGAAAACCAAATCGACGACTTTCCCAACCTTCCAGAGAACAATGTGATGTGGCTATTGAAAGGACTTACTACACGTATGTTCTCGTAGATCCTAGTCAACAAGGAAAAGAATGTGTCGTCGAGAATTATTGTACTTGTTTGACAGGAAAACGTACAGTAAGTACTTGTGCGCACATTATTTCTATTTTGTGGTACCTGGAATACAGCTGACATCCTCCGTTTAATGCTCCTGCCATGTAATTAAACACAGTGATCGAACAGTGATATTTGTTTAAATAAAGTATTTATTATTGTTATATATCTATTAGTATTGGTGTTGTATTAGTATTCAAAATAAAATAACTTCAATTGTTGACCTCTTTGTTTGAATAAATGTTAGTCCTTTTTACAATATATATATACAGTCCACTTAGGAATAACATTATTTGTTAAAAAAATAACTTCGATCACATAAAGAAATTGTTTTTCATATTTTCTTAAATTGAAAACAGTATACGTTCTAAGACCATCTTGTTTCCAATTTTTGACTTTAAATTGATAAGAACATTGAAAACTGAAAATAATCGTAGTACTTAATATCGTAAAGTTTAAAAAAAAAATCTATTTGCTTTTTTTACAAAATTTTGAGTGTTAGTAATTAATTTCTCAAAGACCTTGCACTAAAACAACTTTATTTAAAAAGAAAATGAAAGATTGAAGTCTCAGCTTAAAAAAAGGTTATAGCATGACATTGTAGGCATTGTCGTTATTTTTTAATATTTTTTTCAGTTTTAAGTAATTTTTTTTAGAAATTCCTGAAATTACGAAACACCCTGTATTTAAACTCAAATAACTCCGACCACACAGCGAATTTGGATATGCTCTCTAGTGATAATGAATGCATGAATATGTACCTCTATTGCTTATACAGGTCATTCTTATTGGTGCTGGACCAGCGTTTCATAAATGTTTGCCCATTGTCCTTTGTAATTTGAATTATTTGTCTTCTGAATTTTCTGCTAATTTAATGCACCAAACAAAACTAAAGTAAGTGTAGATAAGGTAAGGTTAGGTAAAGGTGGCTGCCAGTAAATTAAAACTGACACGCTTAGACCAGAGTTGGTCCATTGTGATGCCACATACATCTGGAAAACTCCTTCCTTACTTGTTAAACCACTTGGAGCTTCTGACGCTTCTGAACGAGACTATTTATGTCGATGTTTGCCAGATCACTAGGATCGTTATAGAAGTAGTCTTCTAAATGGAGAGAAATGCAGAGAAGATGAGGAATCGTTTCTTCCTCCTCCTCGTCCATACAGCTTCTGCAAAAATCGTTTTAAGCCGCTTTGCGTGCCTGCCTATTAAACAGTGTCCTGCTATGACACCTAAAACAGAGCTGATGTGCAGTCTGCTTAGAGATATAAAACACATGTAGCGCTTTAAATCAAGGTTTGGCCATTTTAGTTTTGTCGCCAGTAATTATGTTATTCCACCTAATGTTTGTTTTCTGCAAAGCATCCTGCTCCAGCAAAAGTTTACAAGCAGCGATGGGTATGCCAATATTTGCCCTTTTTAGATAAAATGGGTTGTTATAAAGTTAGTGTACGAAAATAGGAAAATCATGAAATGGTCGCTTTTGATATTATAACCCTTATTACTATTTTCAGTTATCAAATTAATAATCGATAAATTAAAAATTCGATGTTTAAAAACCCAACTGATAAAAGTTTTGATTGTTGATAACACAAGAAACACAAGAAGCATTGAAAAATAATTATTGATCAGGTTTTTAATAAATTGAGTTTAACAACCCAAATTGGAAGGTTTATCAACCATCAAGTTGTTATAATTTGCAATCGTAATAGGGGTGACTAATTTCTAGGCCAAAATTTAATTAGTAGTTTTAATCGATCATTTTGTTTTGCTTCAGCTTCAAAAATAAATGCATTAATAATACGCATTCTAAAAGAATAATATGCATATTAAAATATCAAAATTATTTTATTCTGCCAAAATAAGGAACGTGCTAAGCTGCTCAAACGTTTTTCGCTTATCCGCGAGCGTACATAATTTGTCTGTTTTTGAGTATGTACGGAACACAAACTTTTTTTATTGTAATTTGTCACTGTAATCTGTTATTTCTTGTGTTGCGTTCCTAAATTGATATATCTTTAAATAATCAGTCCAATTAAAAGTAGAAAGAAATATAATTAATAGTAACAATTAAGTATGAAGAAAATTTAAAAAGAAGATCCTTCTGTTAAAGTGGAGCGACTGAAAATATAATTCAAGTTAAAAGTTTAAATGAGCTCAACACCATTGCGTTTCGCTCAGGTATGATAGTTGGGATCAGGAGTTAGATCCCTTCTATAATACGCAAATTCATATAAATGTTTATAGAATAATAAAATTCACAATATCTCCAATGCTGTGATTTTTATATTAGTCGGTAAACGTCGATACAAATTTGCGTCTTAGAAGGGTATGATAGTCATCTAACTGATAAGCCCAACTATCATATACCTAGACGAAACGCAATTTGAACTTTTAACTTGAATTACAATTTAACGTTATACAAAAATGTATTTGATTGAAATGTACCTATATAAGTACTTACCAACGTATATCACATTGTTTTGATAATATTCTACCTGGCACCTCTAAGGGATTTTACATTTTGCACACAAAGCTCAGTGCCGCCCCGGGCCATGGCCTTGGATAAATACGCCACTGCTTCCAGGCACTTCCTATCCCGTTTACCGATCTGCTTTACGAAGCGATTAACACTCCAATAGATCTATGCGGTACCTAGTTTGATTGAGGTGATACTGGATTAAATGCTTACGATCCTGTTCTTTTCAATTTCGTCTAGTTGTTGCAACTTAATTAACAAACGCGAATTTAATTAATTAAATTATTTATTATTTAGCGGAATTTGAAACCCGCGACTTTGGATATTCTTATCCACCAATTACACTGGTCAACAAGGTTCTTGTTACAGAAATCAAATAATACTTTTCTGTAGGTTTTTGGTGTACTGAACTCGAATCTGAAGTCAGAAAAATTTCATCGGGCAACGTTTTTGAGATATTCCCGGTATAAAATCAAAAAAATTTGTGTGTTTTTTTTTTGCTGTTTTCAATGTTGTATTATAACGTGCTGTTGATTGGTTCAAGAAAATTTTAATGGTTTCTTAAATAGCTAATTTGCCTCCTTTAAAATCTGTTTAAATCTTCCCGATATCTCTTTTCGTCTTTAAGGGATCATCTGTTAATTGACAGCCTTTCATTTATGATATAAATGCAATGTAAGGGAGAATGGGCAAAAATTAGTTGGAGCTAATTCATTTAACAACACGAATGTGTCATACATCGTTGAAAAGGTTATTGTGAGTACATCATTTCATTATACCTACCTACCTACCTACCTACCTACCAAAAAATTTAAAAAGAAATCAAAAATTTAAATTTGAATATCAACGCAAGTCCTCAAATCAAAATTTGAAAAGTAGCAAAAGATTTACCGAAAGACCACAAAAAGTCGTTATTTAGTACTTTTTACTAAATTACTTTTAAACTAACAGTGAAGAGTAAAAAAAATTGTTTCTACAAAATCTAAAAAAATCATGTAAAAAACTTATTAAAATTCCCAAAACTGTGCTCGAATTTCTTATGACATAATTTTTCGCTAAGATATTGGTAATCGAAGCTAAAAGTATTTTTTTTTTCATTAAAAGTCAGATAAACCATGCAAACGAAAATATTGTACGACCACAAAAAAATTGAATTGTAGATGAATTAACAGGTTATCTGACCATTACATTTTATTAACTCAAAAAAAATATCTTTGAAAATGAGAACCTTAAAAAAAACACGAAAAACAAAAAGTAATTGTTTGGTGTCAGTTCTTACAATAAGGCAATAACGGTACTGTAAAAAAATATTGGCATACAAATATGGAGACAAAAAAACATAAGGCTGCATAATGCTTTTTGTTTTAACAAAATACGATCACTCAGCACAAAGATAAAGCTTTTCAAAAAACACTAGTACAAATTGAAAAAAACAATGTTTGTTTAAATTCCGTTACTAGGTATAAACTTGCCTTATTATCAATTTTTAAGCCTATTCAAACATTTTTCCTATAAATTTCGTTTGACAAAATCAACAATATTGAAGATTGCTTATTCCTAAAAGGAATTTAATATAACTGGCATTTTCAACAATTATATTTTAAGTTTATTGTTTGACAAACTAGGAATAGCTCGTATATGTAAGAAAAAAATGACACGCAATGGATGGGTTGCTCTTGGGTTATTGAAAGGAAACTTTTTATCTTAGCCATTTGCTTGCTGAAATTAGTTTTAATGGCTTCAGAAAAAAAAATTTAGGATTGTTTATGTTTTATTTTTAATTGTGTATATTTAATTGTGTAATTCTTAACATTTAAAATGTATAAAATATTAAAAAATATAGATATTGAATAATTTCCTCAGAAAAATGTTTTTAAACAAAAAGTGAAGAGTTCAAAAAAAAATATGTATTTATTTCGACAGATTGTAATTTAAGGCACGTTTTTGATCAGAAAACATTGTCCGAGTGCAGAAAACAAACACATCAAGAAGTTATTAAAAACTAATTAAAATGCCGCGCCCAAATACAACAAATTTTGAAGACCTGGCAAGAAATATATGGCATTTTGAAATATTTGCAAGCAAACTTCACAAAACACCGCAGTCAACAGGTTGGCCAGACACCGGCAAGTTTTTTTATAGATTGCAGGTAAGAATACTTGATTTTAATTATTTCTTAACTCTTTCACAGACAACATTGTCAGCCTCCCCCCTCAAATCAGGACAAGGAAACAATTAATGTTTATGAATTGGAAGGAATTGAAATCATAAATGTTACGACGGACATGGACATATCTCTTGTAGAAGAGTCAAAAAATATTTTATTTGATAAAATAGATATGGTGAGAATTTATATTTCATTGAAGTGAAAATCATATTAAGTATTTGATTCCTTTAAATCATAGGTAAATATGTCAGTATCATCTGAATGTGAAGCAAACAAAAATGATTCTGAAACTTCAGATAATATAAACATACAATTAGAAAACTTTGAGCGTCCATTATCCAGTAAGAAATCAACAGAATATTCCGCAACACCAACAACATTCGACTTCCACATCGTCATTATCAGTGGGTCCTTCAACTTCGAGATCGTATATTCCTGTTGAACGAACAGACCTACGGACCGCAGAGCGATGAACACAACTAGATGCTTGTTGCGAAGTATAACCAACTTCACTATGGTTATTTGTATTTAACCGTCTCTTCATTCGTTGTCTACTCGAAGTCAAGCCGCCAGTCATTTTGCTACTCATTTATCTTTTATACTTATATTAACTTATGTAAACCTTTTACGCTTTAATTAATAAACATAACTTTTGCTAACATGTTATGAGCCCAGGGAACTGGTTTGATTAAGTTTGTTTTTCCGCTTTAATTAATTGATTAAAACGAAGAAGTTTTTTTTGCTTGTTGTATGAAAGTGATTGGCAGAATGGTGGACGACAGAGTAAGTATCCCAAAATTAAATACCACAAATTGGCAAATATGGAAAATTCGCATGGAAAGTTTCCTCGCACGAGATGATTTGTCGAGGTTTATTGAAGAAGAAATTCCTGCTGAAGCGGCTAGGAACGCTGCTTGGAAGACGGGAGATCGGAAGGCCAAAGGAACAATTATTCTCTTCTTGGGAGATAACCAGCTCTCCTTGGTGAAGAACTGCGTACATGCAAAGCAAGTGTGGGATGCCCTTCGTAATCATCACGAAAAGATTTCTCGATCTACCCGCGTAGCTCTCCTCAAGAAATTGTGCACTGCAAGGCTGCAAGAAAACGGAAATGTTGAAAAGCATCTGTTAGATATATGCTGCAGCTGGCCACGTGCTGGATAAAGACACGCAAATCTGTATGATGCTACAAAGTCTACCTGATTCTTTTGAAACATTGGTTTCAACCTTAGATAGCATTTCGGATGGGAATGTAATTATCGATTTCATCAAACAGAAGCTTATCGATGAATATCACCGTCGCATCGATAGAATGGATTCGTCAAAGCAGGAGAAGGCATTGAAAACAGATTCCAAACGATCTGTGGAAAACAGAACTTGTTTTTATTGCAAGAAAATGGGGCACATTCGATCGACCTGCCGTAAATATTTATCATCGAAAAACAAGAATCATGTTAAACGCGTTGAAGAAACCAATGTGTCTTTTGTGGCTGCGAGCGAAAAATATGTTTCATGGTAGATTGACAGCGGTGGCAGTTCACATATGACGTCCGATAGAAGTTACTTTACTTCCTTGACAGTTTTTGACGACTCGCACGTAACTTTAGCTGATGGAAAACAAACCGCAATCGCTGGGCGAGGTGAAGGTGTTCTTTGGGGCATAAACGGAATCAAGAATTCAGTTAAGATTACACTGCATGATGTGCTGTTTGTACCGGGATTGGAAGGTAATCTTATTTCCGTTAGTAGATTGGTAGACAAGGGTCTTCGTGTAAAATTTGACAATGCTGGATGTCGGATTTTGAATTCGGATGGAATGGCTGTAGCACTAGCTAATCGAAGTGGAAATCTTTACCAATTACAAATCCGAGAAAAATGTTCGATAGCATCGGAGAAACATCAAGAAAACTGTGAACATCATTGGCATAGGCGATTTGGGCATCGAGATCCGGCAGTACTGAAGCGCATGAAAAATGAAAATTTGGTGAAAGGCCTAAAAATGCAAAAATGTAATGTGAACAACATCTGCGAGTGTTGCATGGAAGGAAAACTCAGTCGAAAGCCGTTTCCTGAAGTTTTAGAGAGAAAATCAAAACAAATTCTCGATATAGTTCACACTGACTTGTGTGGCCCAATTAATACACTTACTCCATCTGATAATCAATACATCACGACGATGATAGACGATTTTAGTAGGTATGCGGTAGTATATCTATTGAAGCACAAATCAGAGGCAGTAGAACGAATCGAGGAATATGTTCGCCAAGTACAAAACAGATTTGGAAAGAAGCCCACAGTCATCCGCTCTGATGGAGGAGGAGAGTATGATAACAAAAGGTTACGTGACTTTTATCGTTCACAAGGCATTAAGGCGCAGTTTAGAACTCCATACTCACCTTAGCAAAATGGTGTTGCTGAACGCAAAAATAGATCTCTTATCGAGATGGTCACCTGTATGCTGTTGGATGCTGATTTGCCGAAACGCTATTGGGGTGAAGCTGTACTAACAGCAGCTTATGTACAAAATAGAATGCCATCTAAATCCATTTCAAAAACTCCATTTGAATTATGGAATAAGACCAAACCATCATTGCAACATCTACAAGTCTTCGGATGTGAAGCGTATGTGTACGTTCCTGGTGCCAAACGTCAAAAGTTCGATGGCAGATCAAAGAAACTAACGTTCGTTGGGTACTCTGATCAGCATAAAGGGTATCGTTTTTTAAACTGTGAAACCGACAAGATAACGATAAGTCGTGATGCTCGTTTTTTGGAACTAAAGGAGAAGGTTAACGTCAAAGTTCCAAGTACAGAAGCTACAAAATTATTTGATGAAGTGCAAATAAGCATGCCTCCTGTTTCAAATATTCTTAAGCCTGATGAAAACCAGCCAACTGAAGTTCGAACTAATGATAGCTCTAGCGATGATGAGTTTTTTGGGTTTGACGAGCCTATTTGTGAAAATCAGGAGGAGCAGGTTCCAACGAGACGTTCTGCGCGCAACACGCAAGGTAAGCTGCCCCTACATCTTAATGATTATGTTGTAGATTTGGCATCGATTGCTTTGGATGAGCCGAAAGACTACAATAAAGCTGTGAAGATTCCAGAATGGAAAAAGTCTATGGACGAGGAGATGGCAGCCCACCAGACTAATGAAACATGGACGCTTACGACTTTGCCGGCAGGACGGAAAGCAATTGGTTCAAAATGGGTATTTAGAACTAAACTGAATGAAAATAAGGAGACATCAAGACACAAAGCCCGAATCGTTGCGCAAGGATACACACAGAAATACGGTGTTGATTATGAGGAGGTGTTTGCTCCAGTCACGAGAGTTACAACATTGAGGACGTTTTTGGCTGTAGCTGCAAAACAGAAAATGCATGTAAAACATTTTGATGTCAAGACCGCGTTTTTAAATGGAATTGTTGAAGAGGAAATCTTCATGAAGCAACCACCTGGCTATGAAGTTCCTGGAAAAGAAAATTTGGTCTGTCATCTGAATAAAAGCATTTACGGATTAAAACAATCTGCACGTTGCTGGAACCAGACATTGGATGAGTGTTTACGAAAATAAAATTTTGAGGTATCAACTGCGGATCCATGTTTGTACATGAAAAAATATGAGAAACAGGTTTTATATCTTCTCGTTTATGTTGATGATCTTCTGGCTGGATGTGTTGATGAAGGTAAGATAGACCAGTTTTATTCGGATATAAAAAGACAGTTCCAGATAACTTGCTTCGGAAATGTTCATCATTTTCTTGGGATGGAAATTGAAGGATCAGCTTCTTCATTTTATGTTTCGCTGAAGAACTATAGCAATAAAATAACGAAATTTGGCATGAGCTGCGCTAAGCCCGCAAAGACGCCAATGGACTCCGGTTACTTAAAGATAGATGATAATAGCGCATCATTTTCTAATCCAACGTTATATCAAAGCCTTGTTGGAGCTTTACTTTATTTGGCAGTTAATGCCAGGCCAGACATTGCAGTAAGCACTGCTATCTTAGGCAGAAAATTTATATCGGATACAAACTTTGACTTGGTGAAGCCTGTGAGTGGAAACTTGTTAGCTACTCAGATGCAGACTGGGCAGGAGACCAAGAAAGCCGAAAGTCAACATCCGGCAACGTTTTTATGTTTGGAGGGCCAATTTCCTGGATGAGTCGACGGCAAGATTGCGTTTCCCTTTCATCGATGGAGGTTGAGTACGTGGCACTCAGCGAAGCCTGTCAAGAGGTTGTATGGCTACGACGTCTACTGAAAGAGTTTGGTGAAACTCAACACTAATGAATGTGGATAATCAAAGCTGTATATCCTTCGTTAACACCGAACGACTGAGTCGAGGATCAAAGCATATTGAAACGAAAGAGCGCTATGTACGAGATTTATGTCACAACAATGAAGTTTATCTGCAATACTGCCCTACGGATTCGATGCTAGCAGATATTTTCACAAAGCCGCTGGGTCCTATTAAGCAGTTAGGTTTTTGCAAGCAGTTAAACCTTTCCTAATAATGATGGTTCATCGAGGAGGAGTGTTGAACGAACAGACCTACGGACCGCAGAGCGATGAACACAACTTGAACAGATGCTTGTTGCGAAGTATAACCAACTTTACTATGGTTATTTGTATTTAACCGTCTCTTCATTCGTTGTCTACTCGAAGTCAAGCCGCCAATCATTTTGCTACTCATTTATCTTTTATACTTATATTAACTTATGTAAACCTTTTACGCTTTAATTAATAAACATAACTTTTGTTAACAATTTCTTCTTCATCTCCAACTACGTCTGATCGTCTTTCACTGTCCCATCTTGCAGTAAGTTGCACAAATACAAAAACCCAAAAGCAGAAACAAACACAATTTCAAATTTTGTCGAAAAAATAACTTACAAAGAGTGGATAAAGTAATTGCAAAATTCTTTTACAGCTGCAACATTTCATTGAATACCATTGAATCCATTCATTTCAAAACAATGATAAAAGCACTTAAGCCCTCGTATAGAAAACTCATTGCCAGTAGACAAATTCTGTCAACAGAACTGCTCGATGAAACCTATGTGCTATTAATTGATGGATGGAAAAATTCATCCAGCAATTCCAAAGTTGTTGTAAGTATGATTCACAACTCTAACGGACATCGAGCACTTGTTAATGCTTGGGATCTAAGCGGTGAATCTGAGACTGCAGATGTACTCAGCAACATTGCTTATGATTCAGTGGATTTAGCAAAAGAACTTTATAAGAAAAAAGTATATGCCATTGTGTCAGACAATGCAAGTGTCATGACGAAAATGGGACAGAAAGTTAAACATGTGTTATGGCATAGCACTTGCAGCTGTCACACTGGGAACCTTCTTGCTAAAGACATTATCAATCAAAAGCTATCTGAAAATGTTAACATCGTCCATAAGGAATTTAAAAATACAGATTTTGAGAATGCAATTATTAAAATGGGAAGCAAACGAATCAAATTGTCTTGCGCAACAAGATGGTGCTCTTATAGAGATTCATATGAAAATTTGTTGCATAATTTGCAGCATATGAAACAAATAATAACAGACGGACCGCCAAAAAAAGTTAAGGGAAATGTATCTAAATTAATCTTTGATGATGACTTTATTCAAAGGGTCAAAGATGAAAAGGGATTGTTCTATCCTGCATGTGAATTAAATGCTCAAAAATGGTTAACATTGGAAATACCTTAAAAATTAAGAGTTAAAATGCAGGAGAAAATCGAATATATAGAAAATATGGCACTGAACGGATATGCTCTAACTGCATATTATTTACATTTTTTTTATAACGAAATTCTATCAACTTACCAAATAGGGACTATTAATAACTTTTTTTGAAACATTTATCAGGAGAGGAAATTGAAGATTGGCATGATTTTAAGCACAAAAGCGGACTCTTTGAATTACATTATCAAAAAGAAATAAGATTGGTCTTAAAGCTACTAAACATGCCAGCTTCATCGGCTCAAATCGAAAGAGTATTTTCGAATTGGGCCCAAATCCATACACCTCTTCGAAATCGCCTAAGCTTTGAAAGGTCTAAAAAGTAAATACACGTTTATTTTACGTTAAATGGCAGAGGGAATGTTGGTGATTACCATGATGAAGTATTCTGAATATTGTACTTGTACAAAGAATTAAATATGTTTTTTTTTTTTAATAAATAAAGTCAAAAGAATTATTTTGTACCGTTTCTTACAGATTTTTTACATCTAGGGGTTTTCACTGAGTTTTTTACACTGAGTTTTGTACATGTAAGAACTTGGTAAAAAATTCGGTGTAAAAACCTGGCACAGCACTGGTTTTGAAGGGGGTAGCAAAGAAAATGAATTGTTAATTTAATTTCCCCCCTGCGGGTAAGGGGAAAGAATATACCCGAGGTAGGCATGCCTGTCGTAAGAGGCGACTAAAATCCAAACTCCGTATACTGAGATGAATGTATACATAACTATGCAATGAGCAAAACAATAAGATATAGTACCCCAGGTGGCAGTCCAGGTTCACTGGAAAATCCACCCTCTTCGGAGGTCGGCTCTATGGATTCTGGGGAGAGCCAATTATTGCATTTAATAAATCCCTTCCTAAAAAGTGCAAGGGTATCTCGATCACCACCATCTAAATCGAGTGCAAAACCAACAAAATTCGGGCAAAAGAGTTCACCCGTCACGCCTGCGAGCGCCAAAATAGACTCAGATAACACAAAAAATCTTGAAACAGATAATAACGAACTTCGACAAAAACTTGATCAAGTAATGGAACTTTATCAAGAGCTAAAGAAAGAAGTCGATCTTCTTCGTAACGAAAATGAGATATTAAAAAGCGAAAATCCTCCAATAAACTCAAAGTCAAGCTTGCCACAAGTCAATAATTGTAGATATGAAACGGACGAAGAAGAGCTAGCACGTGAAATGGAGAAGTTCTCAAAAAAAAGATTAGGTATAAAGCGTAAAGCTGGCTCTTCGCCTGAAGCAGCCTCTTCTTTTGAAATAAGAGTTTCACCAAAACATGCGACAGTAAAAGAAAAACCGGTTAAGGAACGGCCCCCACCACCGATAAATGTTATCGGTATTGCGGAGTATAACAAGTTGCAAACCATATTAAAGGCATTATAACCATCGGCTTTTAAAATTATTTCACTTAATAACAACAAATGGAAAGTTTGTGTGAAAGATCCCGAAAGTTATCGTCTTCTATCACGTAAACTAAACGAAGTAAAAAAAGAATGGTATACCTATGAAAGTAAGTTGGAAAGACCCCTACGTGTTGTGGCAAGGGGCCTACATGCATCATGTTTAAAAGACGATATTATTATTGATTTAAGAGAGCACAACCTCATAATCTTAGATGCTACGAACATTGTCAAAAGAGAGAAACAGGAAAAAAAGGGGAAAAACACAGTGGTACAACGTGGTTTCCCACTATTTATACTTTCGTTCGATAAGACTGAAAAACTAGATGAAATTTATAAAATTAAAACAATTCTAAACATCGTAGTTAGGCTCGAACCTCTGAGAAAAAGCACAAGGTTAATCCCTCAGTGTAAACGCTGCCAAGAATTCAATCACACCCAAACCTATTGCAAAAACGAGCCCAGGTGTTTAAGATTCACTGGAAAACATCTTACCGTTGACTGCAACGGAAAAAGTGAAAGTCCACCGACGTGCATTAATTGTAATTTAAATCACCCAGCAAGCTATAGGGGCTGTGAAGTAGCTAGAGAATTACAAAAGCGACTATCAAAATCAGCCCAAACACAAAGAAACCCACCAAGGCAATTATAAACCGCAATTCCCAAGAGTGCCAAATCTACGAAAGGTCCAAAACCTAGTATCCGTAAGGAAAAGAAAACAGTGTCAGCACCTTCGGACAATATATCGAAGCAAGGAAATGCAGAAACGTATGCCCAAATAGCGGAAAAAAATATACCCGTAAATAACGACACTGAAACAGACCCGTCAAAACTTTTCAAAACTTGAAGAACAATGTGAAACCAATAAACTTAACTTTGATAGGTTAAGTAATTTTGAAAATTATTTTCGACCTAAACCTCTTTAAAAAAATATATGATGGAAAAGCTTAAAATTCTTACGTGGAATGCCAACGGATTATGACAAAAACTTGGAGGATTGAAAATGTATATGAGAGAAAATGATATTGACATATGTTTGATATCAGAAACGCATGCCAAAAATGAATCAAATCTTTAAATCCACGGATTTCATGACTACCACGCTATTCATCCGTCAAACAAAGCAAGAGGTGGATCATCATTGTGTATAAAAGAATTCATTGAACACTCGATAGGCCTTAAAATAGAGGTGGAATCAATGCAATTGAGTAGTGTACAGGTTAAAGCTAAAAATATTCCTCTCAATGTCTCTTCCATATATTGCCCTCCGCGTTGCAAAATTGATAAGAGTGAATTTACGACATTGATAAAGTCACTAAGTCCAAATTTAATTGTTGGTGGTGACTTTAATGCAAAGCACACCTTCTGGGCCTCACGATGCATATCTCAAAAGGGTTGCATGCTATATGAAGCAGGAATGGAGAATAATTGTGACTTTCATTCGACTGGCAAGCCAACTTACTGGCCAACTGATCCGTCGAAAATACCTGACCTAATCGATTCATTCATGGTGAAAGGAATACCCTCTAACCGTATAGAAATTTCAGAGGTTTCAGAGGGCTATGACCTCTTCTCAGATCATTCTGCCGTCGTACTCATTATAAGCGAAAGCCTTGTCAAAATTGAAAAACCACCCAGGTTAACAAACAGTAAAACCAACTGGGAGGGATTTAAAAAAGATATCGAAGACAACGTTGAGTTAAGGGTATTATTACAAACGCCTCTTAAGCTTGAAGACGCAGTAGATACCTTTGTTGATATAATACAAAAAGCAGCTTGGGATAACACACCTTATCGAAGGCTAATGCCTCGCTTTAAAGATATAAAATATCCGCAAGAAATAAAAGATTTAGTGAAAGAGAAACGAAAAGCACGTAAAAAATGCCAGCAAACCCGTGCTCCTCAACACAAAGCTCATTTAAATCGCTTGAGTAATATGCTAAAAACGGCGATACAAGATTTCAAAAACCTTGAAGTTCAAAATTACCTTGAAGGCTTGACAGCGGGGAAAGAATCCAACTACTCACTTTTGAAAGCTATTAAATCGACGAAAAAGCAAAAGCTGGTGCCCCCGATTGAGAAAAGCCAAAATGAATGGGCTAAAAGTGACAAAGAAAAAGCGACGGTATTCGCCAAATATTTAGAGGAAACATTTAAGCCGCTTGATGGGCAAGAACTCAACGAAAATATTAATATGAATTTTACCTCAAATGAAAGCTTCATAACGAGAAATGCTACACTTGCCGAATTAAAAACAGAAACAAAGAAGCTTAAGTCCAACAAAGCTCCAGGATATGACTTAATAACGGCAGAGATTTTAAAAATGCTCCCTCGTAAAGGGCTTATTAACCTCCTTTACATAATAAATGCCGCTCTAAGGTTAGAATATGTTCCGAGCCAATGGAAAGTTGCGGAAGTCATAATGGTTTTGAAACCTTCTCAGGAAAAGAAGTCTTACAGACCGATTTCGCTTCTTCCTGTTATATCAAAAGTTTTTGAAAGAATACTACTCCTGCGCCTGCAACCGATAATAGAAGAGAAACAATTAATACCTGAACATCAGTTCGGATTTAGAAGCAAGCATTTGACAATTGATCAAGTGCATAGAATTACTGACGTAATTGAGAGAGCTCTTGAAGAAAAGAAAATCTGTACGACTGTCTTTTTGGACGTGTCGCAGGCGTTTGACAAGGTGTGATACGAAGGCCTCAAATTCAAATTAAGACAAGTTCTGCCTGAAGGACTTTACAACATTCTAAACGGATATCTAAATGAAAGACTTTTTCGTGTAAGACACGGAAATGACTATTCTGATTTCAAATAAATAGTGGCTGGGGTACCATAAGGAAATGTATTAGAGGTCCAGTTCTGTACCTTTTATTTACACGCGATATACCTCAAACAGATGACACTATTGTAGCCACGTTTGCTGATGATACTGCAATACTAGCAGTAGGCAAAACCATTAGCGAAGCTACAATTAAATTACAAAATGCTCTTAATAATGTTAATGAGTGGACGAAAACATGGCGAATAGCGCTCAATGAACAAAAGTCAGTCCACGTGGTCTATACGTATAAAAAAATAAATAGACCACCCGTCTTTCTTAATACCACTCGTGTTCCATTTGCAAATGAGAAATGAAGCAAAGTATCTAGGAATGACTCTAGACGAAAAATTCAAATGGAAGCCACATGTAAAAAAGAAATGCGAAGAACTTAAAAGTAAATTAAGAGATATGTATGACCTGGTTATTCGGTAAATACTCAAAGCTTAGTATTGAAAATAAGTTGATATTATACAGACAGGTACTTAAACCTGTTGGGACTTATGGTATACAACTTTGGGGTTGTACCTGCGATACAAACTTAAATAACTTACAAACGTTTGAAAATATATTGCTTAGGTCATTTGTAAATGCTCTGTAGTATATAAGAAACGGAGATCTTCACATGGATCTCGGGATTTCTACGGTTTGGAACTAAGTAAAAAGTTTCACGCGAAAAAAAAAAAATCGACTATAAGAACACTCTAATTCAACGATTATTGACATTCTTGACTAGTCAAATTTAGTACGCCGTTTGCGAAGAACAATCCCTTTGGCTTGGTGCGGTGAACAGAAAACCGCTTTAAAATCTCGGAATAAGCAGGAACTTTCACCGGAAAGTAACCTGCAAACACGTTACTTAACTTCGTTGAAAAGAAATTGCTAGATAAGTTTCAACTTAAGTGCAATTGGGAAGTGGAGGTGGTTTTAGTGTAGTAAGAATCTCACACACCGATGAACACACGTTTTTCGGTCCTCATAAAGCCTAATGCAGGTTTTGAACCTAACCACCGGGAAAAAAATAATGTATTGCTTTGTGCTACTGAAATAATTTAACGAATTGGCTTTGGGGGGGCTTCAGCCCCTGTAGCCGCCCCTGGATCCACCACTGCTTGTGAGTGGATTTTCGGAAGCAAAAATACTTCATTTTTCAACCCAAATTTACAATCCAAATGGGTTGCCACCGAAAAAAAACTTTAAACTGATTTGTTGGAAGTTGTGTATACTATCAGTTGTACTTTGATGGTATGAAGTTTTCGAGCCAAAAAATGCATTTTTACATACCAATTTTATTTATTTTTCGCATTTTTTCCATGTTGCGTTAAAGTAGTAGTAGTAGTCGCAAACACCAGATTCGGAATCAACACATCCGAAAACATAAGGCAGAATGACAAAATTTTATAAAATTTAAAAAACATAGAAATAAGATTTTATTTTATTTACAAAGCAATTATTACATAACTTTTTAAATTAATATTATTTTACGACGCGTTTCAGACTGTTCTCCATCATCGGGCGTTTGTTCTAGTTTGAGGTGAGGGTAGGTGTTGTTGTTGCCAAAATGTATGTGATTGTCTGCTTTGCTCTTCTTCGGTGTATTATCGCGCGTAGTATGTTTGATCTTTTTTGTCTTTATTTGTAATTTAGAGCGGTGTCATATAATGTATTCGTCTTAAATGTTAATTTGTCGTTGAGTATTCTGTCTTGTTCTTGTTTGTTGGCCTTATTTATCTCGTATTCTTCTAACGCATCTAAGATTCTACCTCTCTTGCAGAAGTGCATCGGTACGACGTTGGTCTCGAAGTCGGTGTAGTTGTGGTAGTCGTTCATCAGGTGTAAAGCGAAGTTTGATTTTTTGTCTGTTTGTTTTGGTCTATGTTCTTTAAATCTGTCGAGAAATGTTCTACCTGTCTGTAATATTTAATATTTGTCACAGTCGTTGCATTTAATTTTGTAAACGCAGGAACATAATTTTATTTCTTTTTTGGGTTAAGGTTGTAAAATTTCTTGCATATTATTATTAGTTTTAAATGTAACGTTGATATTAAGTTTTTTGGATTCGTTTTTTATAATATGTGGAAGTATGTTGGTGTAATTAATTGGAATGGACTTTTTGTCTATATTTGGTTTTGTTTTTATTTTCTTTTTTCTTGTTAAATATTAATTTATCTATTAAGTTTTTTTTTATATCCATTTGTGTTTGCTGTATATTTTATTGTGTTAAGTTCGTCTATGTAATCTTTTTTGTCCATAGTTACATTTAGTAGTCTATTGACAAATGCGTAATATGCTGCCAATTTTTGTTGTTGTGGGTAGTGGGAATCGTTATTTATGGTTATATCTGTTATTGTTGGTTTTCTATACATATATTTTGTATTTGAGTTTATTGTGGTGTTTCCAAATGGTAAGGTCTAAGAAGTATAATGTATTATTGTTTTCGATTTCGGTGGTAAATTTAATTTTGTTGTTGATATTTTTAGTATATTTCTTTAATAAATCGATTTGTTTTATTGTTCCGTCGAAAATTTTTTTCATTTTAAATCCAACACAACTCGGAGACATAAACCAACATGAATAAAGCAGAAGTGAAATCAAAATTATTGAACACAAATTTAATGGGCTATATCACATGCAGGGTTACCTTTGAGACACTTTAGTATCAATTTGACACCTTTTCGTACTCTGGACACCAGGACACCTCTTTTTAAAAATATTTGATTTTTGAATCCTTTTAGAAATTAAGCAACCTTTCGGACACTTTTGAAAATACAAATTTCTTATTTTAAATTTATAAGAATTTGTAGGAATAATATTGCCTTTGTCTTATAGCAATGTGCATGGATTGGACATATTTTCTAAATAAATACTTACCTTAGAAACTTGCGATTCACTGATGCTTTCAGCTTTAAAAGTTTTAAGAGATACTGAATTAGACTCGAAGTACTTTTTTAAAACATTTTAATATATACCTAACCTTATTAACCTTAGTGTCGCTTACTCTTGATAAATGACTTTTGTCGATTATCGAACAACATCAAAAATTCAATTTTTTAACCAAATTTTTCGTTAACAAGTCACAACGAAAAATGTCTAACATAATGACTAAGGTTTTTTTGATTCCATCGAATTTTTCAGTCACAGATTTGTAGAATGCGATTGAGTGTTTGACAATTTCGAGAAAGTATCACCTTGGTCACGTGGAAAATATAAAAATGCTTAATTTAACAATTTAAACAAGTTTTAGGCCGTGTTTTCTTTTAAAAATTGTAGATAAGATCCTTTATTCATAGTTTTTGGAAAACTAAAAACAAGAATTTGTTGATATTTGAGCTTGGAATTGCCTAAGCAAATTTGTTCGCAATCGCAGTTCGCAAGTGAATAATTAAGCGTGTATCTATTTAAAGAAATTTGTTTGTTATTTTAAGATTGCTACCTATCAAACATTTTATTTCAGTGATGCGTTCTTATTGAAATTTGTAAGGGACACCTTTTTTTCCTCTCGAACACCTTTTTTGACACTTTCTCAAAATTTCCAGACGTAACACTGATCACATGTGTCAATTTCATTGAAACCGCTCAATGAACAACGAAGTTGACATTTTGTTTTTCCTATAACCGTTTTCAATTTAATTGAGATCATTAAACGAACAACGAAGTTGCAATATAATGATATAATGATACCAGTTGTCCATGTATAAGTCGTGGGATCAATCGCGTGGGTCCAGCTGTCTTGGCACCAGTTGCGCTGGAATCGGCTACATTCAACCCTTTGCCGGCACGTGTCAACGTTAACCGACTTCAATAAAAATGTGAAAATTTTTTTATTTAACTTGAAACCTAACTCGAAATTCAAAAATGTTAAAAATAAGCGCCACCTTAATGTATTACTATTTGTTAATAACCACTTGGGATTGTTAAATTTATTTAAGATAAACTAAGCATCGATGCAAAAAGAATGTATGCATTCTATAGAAAAACAAATCGTTATTTCAGAGATGTTATCATTTAACTTTCTTGTCTGATTTTAACAACAATTTTTGCTTTCATGCTTATCCGTTATGCACTAAATAATTATTCTGCAAAATAGTGTTGGTATGTATTTACATATAATGAACATTACTAATATGTAGTTGGATTCTGACTGTGCTTAGAAAGTATATCAGCGAGGTAGAAATGATTTTGATCAAAGTGGTGATGCAAACCATAATTCATAAAGTTAATACGTACATTAAAAAGTATACACCGCTGAGAATTACAAGGTCGTCTTAATTACGATATTAAGAATTGTTTTAGTTTTATAAATTTCATCTTGTTTTGCAGGCTTATCGAACGAAGGTATAAATAGTGGGGGACCACGTTATACCACCGTCGTTTCCCCATCTTTTTTCTGTTTCCATCTTTTGACAATGCTCATAGCTTCTAAGACACGTAAGGCTAGTCACGCACATGCAATTTTCAATTTTGAAACTGATTGGATTCATATGAGACTCCGCACACAAGCAGAAACTATTCCGTCGTCGATTCGAGCAACTTTTTAGTTTGCAACTTTACGATTGCCCGAAATCGGTTTTTCAGTTTGTGTCATATGGAATAATACGAGTATGTAACTGCGCGGACCAGAGAATATCAATTACCAAGAAGCCAATCTTTCGTACGTTTCAGCCTAAAAAACCTATTTGTTTACATTGTTGTATTTGTAATTGCACTTCGTGTCGATGAATAGATGTGAATTGCAACAACAATGTAACGCGGTGAGATTTATTTGTTTTGACAGCTCAGTTTTTTTTTTTGAAAATTGGAAAATAGTTTTGAGAAATTTACTTTGGCTGATATCAAAAACATCGATAAGAAATTTTTTAATTAACTTAATGTACGCACACAATTGTAATTGTTAGTTAATATTCATCCACAATTATAATAAAATACAAAAAATGAATCCATGAAATGTCTCAAATCACTCAGATTTCCATTCATCTTCAATGCACCTTGCATATTATACAGGGTGGCCCTTTCTTCATTTTAAAATTATTGTTGGATATATTCTAAGGAAAAAAATAGTTTAGAAAAATAAGAAATAAAAAAATTGTTTTTCTGCAATTTGACACTGGAACTTCAATTTGTTGTTTAAGCTCCACTAAACTCTCAATTTCCACTTTATAAGTATTAAAGTAGATATAAGGAGGGTTTTATAATCTTCTCGCGAGATTCGGGTATTGATCTGGATTTAGCTTTAGTACAAAAAAGAAATAATGAGGAATTTTCAAAATCGTTTTTGTAGCACGTGTTAAAAGTTAATCCAGCCCTCTTTTGGAGATAATAAAACAGCAATAGCTGTTTTTTTTTTTAATTCATGACATAAGCATTTGGTTTTGAGTGTTTAATAGGAGCATTGAATACTTATAACTGAAATAATACTTAATATAAAAGAAATGAAATAGTTTTAACAAATACACTAACTTTTTTTAGTTTTAAGTTGGATAATTATTTTTTTTTTAAATGATTATGAAACAACTTAATTAGAAAAATTGATTCGAGAATGGTTTTTAAGAAATTTTAGCATGACCTTGTAGCTGTTGTCGTATTTTTTAATTATTTTTATTTTAAATAAACTTTGTCGCAAAATTCAAAAAAGTTATTTACACAAAAATAAAGAGCATAACATTACGAGTTGCAAGTTAGTGGTACCGTTGATTTTTAATTTTTTTTTAGAAAGTCATTACTCATCTAAAAGTGGATAAATAATGGCCCCCTCCCATACGATTTTTTTTTAAATATCATTTCATAAATTATCCTGCATGAAATAGGGAGCACCCTGTATTTGGTTTTGGTTTGACATCTAATTGACAGACCGAGGTGAATAATTCTCACGGGATGTGTTCAATAAATAGAAACCCAACTAGGGCCATGTCACATTAAGTGTGTTTTTTTCTGTGCCTGAATCAACTTAGACGAAAAAAACAATGCAATCCTCCGTGGTTCAAAATTTTTAATTCAATAATTTCTGTGGATCAACTGGGTTTTTGTGATGATTTAGGTTTCATGTAAGTTATAGAAGCCAATTACATGCTTGAACCACCCTCATTTAAACCACCTAATCAGTGACCTAAAAGTGCGGAGCTAAGGATCAAAACATTAACCCCGTTTAATTAATACAAACACGTATCGTTAAATAAATAAGTAGATAGATAAAATAGATTAATTAATAAATACAAACCTAAAAAAATTTGGCTTACATTAATGAGAAATAATAGAAATATGCTCGGGTGCCAAACTGAATTAAAATTATAAAATGGCTAGCTATAGCTTCTAGCGTGACCATGTTTACTAATACAATCAATATATACATGAAGTAAAACAAACTAAAAGCTCTCCCAAGCCAACGCTAATGAGAAGCGACGATGAATTTTTTGTTGTTGTTTAGCGTTGTGTATGTATTTGTCATATTTTGCGCTATTGTGAATTATTCGCTGCGAATCAATCGGCATTCGTGTTGGTTTTGGAGAGCCTTAAAGTATCTCCCAAACCAACGCGAATACGGAGCGATTCGCAGCGAAGCGAATCATTCACAATAGTACAAAATATGACACATAAACAACGCAAAACAACAACAAAAAATCGTCGGCGCTCTGCATTTGCGTTGGCTTAAGAAAGCCTTAATACTACGTTTTCGTTAGACCAAATGAGGAAATTTCGTTTAAAAATTTTAAAATTTGATACGAAATCATCTCATTTTCCACACAAATTCAAATTTCGAAATGAGATAATTCCAACCAAACCTGCACGCCATTTTGTAGGAAATTAAGTCAAAACCTAACGAACACACCCAATTGGGCATATTTTGAAAAGCTCTGAAAAGATTCTGTACGAAAAATTTATAAATCAAAATCAAAAAGTGAAATGAGCTGTCAAAAGAAATACCAAATCACAGATGAAAACACTTTTTCTGTAATTTGCAAAATTGAATCATTTGGGCTCCTATGAAAACATTTAAATATGCAATACATTTTTATTATTATTAATAACCAATTGATTAAAAACTATAGGGCTCATTGTAGAGTTATTTAATCCAATATTCAGTAATTTTAACTCATTAATTATAGTTGGTTAGCTGATGCTTTGAGGCATTTAGTTGGATACCATAATACACTTGGATCTTGAACCCATCGTTAAACCTAAATAAATCCGCCATCATCAACTCAGCTCACAATTCCATTCCTATATTCATCCAAAGATGCTTTTTTTCTTTTCAACCATCACACTCATTAAGCATTGCATTTAATCAGAATTACTTTTATCTTGAATTTTCGTTTATAAAATAGGCTTGCTCAACTAACAAATTTCGCTTCTATGATTATCCATAGACGCATCTCGTGTTCATTCAATCTATGCATAAAATCATTGCATAAGCCTCCATAGAGTGAAAAAGGCGACCATTTTTCACTCCTATTGTACCTTTGTGGAGTTAATTATGAGAGTTTTAAGGAAGTACACATTAAATAAAATTTAAAAAAACTCTTGTTCGTAGGTTCAAGCAGTTGAAGCAAGCAAGTTGAAGCAATTGTCATGCTCGCTAAACCACTGTATGAATCAGATATACAGTTGAATGCATTAAATTGGAATCATATTTATCTTGAATTGTCTCCTATGAGACAAAAAGCTTGCATTAATAAGAAAAAAAACTTTGTTCAAGAAAAATATAAAATAATTGATTGGTATGGCTATTAAAAACACATATTGTTAAATTAATAAATAGAGGTAGAATAGATTAATTAATAATTAACTTTAACATTAACAATAATAAGAAATATATGTGCTCAGATGCCAAACTAAATATATCTAAATTATAAAATGGCCGATTTTAGCTTGGCGTCACCATATTCACTAATACAAGCAATATAGAAACAAAGACTAACATAAAAATTGTATAAACATTTAACGGGGTTACTTCATAAGAGCATTATAGAGAGACTAAAGAAACATTGGTACATCGTATAATTTGCATCAGAAAATATTTAAGGATTCAGTAATGCTCCAATTAGGTATTTATTTTCTGTCAGAGGGCTAAATGGAGTGCTATAGAAACAAATAATACTTTAGTACCTGAAATGCGGAGCAATTTTGTTAGTTGGGTTGAGCCTTTAACCACCATTGAACCTCAAAGAAGTCAGCGAGTTAAACATTTCTGAGCGACAAATCAAAATTTTAACTACCATTCTCCATACAAATGACTTTTATTGCAGAGATGTACGTGGACAAGAACATTACGACTATAACTACGTTAACAAGCAGGATTGAGAGCTCAAGGTGCAATAGGGTCGAATATTTGAACCACGTTTTTCGTCACTTGAGTTCAGTGCTTCATTTGGAGTTGAGTTAAATGGTAATGAGATTCCAGAAAAAATAATGGCATTTATGTACTTTTTTTGAATGCTAGACAAATGCAATTAAATTAACATTAGTACTTACTACACCTGTCTATTAAAGCAAAACTATATTTGCTGACAAACAAGCAAATAAATAGACCATAATGCAATGTTTGTAAGACCAACTCCTTCACCCAGGTTTTTCGTCACAAATTTCGACTTGACTCCGCTCCCCGAACGAGATCTAGTCAAATGAAGCTCATTTCAACGAAACCCAGGTTTACAAAGAGTTGACGCGAGCTTCAAGCTGGTTTTATAACACATGTTAGCGTAGTAGTTTGTGAATATCTTTTTTCATTTCGCAAAATTATTTAAAACTTTCTTCTTACTCACTGTAAGTTATTTTCTGTCAAGAAAAGAGTATATTTTCTACATTTCGGGAGTTGAAAAGAAAAAAAAAACAGAAAAGACAAATTGTTTATCGAAAAGAAAGTAACTAAAGATATTTATTTTCCAGACAGGCGGGAATTAGTAAAAAGCGACTACAATTTACATTAAAAAAAAAAAAAAACACAACTTATTCTCATAAGGTCCGGTGAGCACTTGATATATAATTTCTCCCTTTTTTATACTTTTTGAACAAGCCCATTGCAGCCCAAGTGAATTTGAAAATAACTGAAAATTTTCAAAAATAACCGACATATTCGTGGTGGATTGATTCCAACTGTGCGAATAAATCAGTGGTGGACTTAGCCCAGCTGTCAATGTGTGCAAAAACCTGGTGGTGAACTTAGCCCAACATGTCTATGTGTGCGTGTTTCAGTTTGTAGGCAAAGCCGGATGACAGCCAAGGATTGGCTTCTTGGTAATTGATATTCTCTGGCGCGGACACTCAACCAAATAGTTGCGGATATTTGAATTATGTTCTTTCCGATAGGGCATTATGTTCTCTGTGCGAAAGAGAGCAAATGTATCTTTTCTTTTATTTGCTGAGTAAAGAAATAGGACAAAGGCGATAATATTTTTCCTTTTATGTATGAGATAGAAAAACTGAATAAACATTGTCGGTGTGTTAGGTAGGTTCCTTGCGATTGCTTGTGGAGTTGCTCATGTGCGCGCTCATCGTTCAAATTGTGACTAAACTGTTTTGGTAGCAATTGCATGTGCGCGACTAGCCTAAAGGTCTTTCCGACTTATTTCAAAAGGTAAATATACTATCCTAATTTTTCCTCGTTTAGTTTTCACGACAGAACGACGATATGGTTTGCAACTTGCTATACTCCGCAATTCCTTAAAAGGTTTTTCAGTACTTTTACTGTCGCATGTTTTGATGAAACTATTATTTCAAATAATATGGACTGTGTTAAATAATCAAAACATTAGTTCCGTTGAAAGAGTGAATAGGCAGCTCAGCAAATTTGTGCACACAAACAACATTTAAGATTCAAATTGTTGTAATCTTGAAATTAATGAGGGCGCTCAACTCGGTTGCAGAGTATATATTCCTACCCTAAAAGTTGGCTTTACCAAAAATGACACTTAACTTGGTTGCAGATTAAATATTCCTACAACCCTCGTCAAAACAATAAGAAACATACATATATAATACAACAGAAAGACAGTTTACTATTACAAGAGGAGCTCGGCAAGGAGACCCACTATGACCTCCACTATTTTCTGCTGTCTTACACGGAAAGAATTGAAAAATTACCTATTGAAAAATTTGCAGTTGCATTTTACTAATCATGTTTTATTCGTAAATCAAGGCATTTTACCCCAAATTAACAAAAAAAACTGGTAACTTAGCATTTGAAACGTAGCAAATTTGTTTTTTTTTTTTGTGATTTGAATTTGTTTGTAATTTGCAACTCAATGAGAAAAGTTTCAATGGACCTATAAAATTTCTTAAATTATGACCTTCTTGTCGCAATTTACTTCTCGATGAGATAAAGCACCACAACATGGAATGTATATCTAATCGTTAATGTGTGACAGTGTGACACCAACGATCTTAATGCAAATTGGCATAGTGGTTGCATGCCCACTCCGCTACGAGAGCGTTGCGAGTTCAAATCCAAATAGAGTCAAGCGTTAAGTAATAATTAAATTACTACGTACCTGTAAAATAAAGAGTTGAGCAAGATTGATCTTATCCTTCAAGTGACAATATCACGAAATAAAAGTGTTGATCACAATTTTTTTTTGCAAATTTACAAACTGTGCAATTAAGGAATATTTGGGTCAAATTGCGATTTGTTGTTCTCTTGATAGAATAATTGATAGGTACTTAAGAGTGTTGATTTACAATTTCTGAGTATCAATATCTTCATTTTGCTCAGTTTCGCAAATTGCAAACAAATAGTCGTAAATAACGAAATTCCAAGCCAAGGTATAAATCGGGATTAATTTTTCTTAATTTGCCGCTCATTTTTCGTGATCACATCCAAGAATTCTTTCCGTGTAGAAGATGTTTTTCAAAAGATGATCTGGCAGGCGCGGACGATAATATGGGTAGTGTGGGCAGCACTAGTCACTCGAGATTTTTCGAGTGATTGTAGTGCTCACACAAAATTTAATTTTTTTTATCAAACATAACTATAAACATGTACATAAAAGAAAAAAATAAATAATACTAGCCCAGGTAAATTAAACTTACTTTCACTACAAAAAAAATGTTCCTACTAAGTTAAATTTTGGTGGAAGGCTTTGTTTTGACGTACTATGTATTTTTCAAAAAGTATTCTTATTTGGCATGGATTTGAATATTTTAGGTAGGGATGAAATGTTGTTAGATTCAGTTTTTTCCCTATTTGCAAAATTCATCACTTTTTAAATAAAAGTACTAATTGTAGCATATCGTCGGCTTCTGTCAAAACCTCGTAATACGGTTTTGAAAAATTGACACACAAAAACGGTTCGAAGTTGAGCAAATGGGATTCTTAGACGAAAAAAGGTTTTGAAACTGGTTAATGGAACTAAAGGGAACCATGATACAGTTACGAGACATTGATATCAGCTCAAATAACATATCCCCACCAAATGACAGGAATTTGACATATAAAGAAATAGACCAATACTTAGAACGAATGGACGAGACAATCAAACGAACAATGAACAGAACAATACCGAAATATCGGGTTTTTAAATAAGAGCGCTACAAAAGTTTTTTTAAATAAAACAAAAACGGTTTTGGATATCAATGTAATTCCTTATTCCTGTGAAAGTACGTTCGATGCCATTATGTATGAAACTTGATTTCTTTTGCATGGCCACCACGGGCACGCTTGCAGAAGTCCAGACGCTAAACCCAATTTTCGACGGTTTTCAAGCATAAATCAGCCGATACTGCTGCAATTTCACGTTCGATATTCGTACGATGTTCATCAATCGTCGCTGGCTTGTTGGCATATACCATAGACTTGACGTAGCTCCATAGGAAATAGTCTAACGACGTCAAATCGCACGACTGAGGCGGCCAAGCGACTGGGCCATTTCGTGAGATAACACGTTCTCCAAACTTGGTTTCCAATAAATTGATTGTGACATTCGCTGTGTGGCTTGCGGCACCGTCCTGTTGGAACCGCATGTCCTACAAGTCCATATCATCCAATTGGGGCCAAAAATATTCGGTTATCATTGAACGGTAGCGACCCCCATTCACAGTAACGTGCCGGTCTTGATCATCACGGAAGAAGTACGGCCAATTGACGCCACCGGCCCATAAACCACACCAAACCATAATTTTTTCAGGATGCAATGATGACTCATGGAGTACGTGTGGATTGCTGCCTGACCAATACCGAATATTTTGTTTATTGACGACGCCATTCAGCCAGAAATGAGCCTCATCGCTGAAGATCATTTTTCGATGAAAATCCGAATCATTTTCAAGTTGTTGCTCAGCCCAATTCACGAACATACGACGCTTCTGGTGGTCAAGCGGCTTCAGTTCATGCGTCAATTTTATCTTGGAAGGATGTAGGCCAAGATCTTTTCGCAAAATTCGCCACAACGACGTCATAGAGATGCCTAATGCTTGAGAACGACGTGTGAGAGACACATTTGGGCTTTCTGCAACTGAAGCTTCAGTGGCAGCAATATTCTCAACACTACGGGAATTTCTTTGTCTCACTGGCACGGGAACATTTTGTACTGTGCCTGTGGATTCAAATTTTTCCACTAGACGCTCTATTGTTGATCTGCTAGGACGATTATGACGACCATAAATTGGACGTAGCGCTCTTAGCGTTGAGGCCACTGACTTCAAATTTCGGTAGTAAATTTTAATAATTTCGACTCGTAGTTGGCTCGTATATCTTTCCATCATGAAATGGCAAACCTTACTGAAGAGAAATGTCAAAAGAGTGGCTAGAAATATGGCGTCGTTTAACAAAATAAATAAAATAAAATTTGAAAATATTTATTGGTTATCCAAGCTTTTAGTTTAGCTAAAACAATTTTTTTAATAATGTAGTTGAGGTGGAAAAGATAGAAAAGTGAAATAAACAAAATAATCTATACATAATAATAAATTAAATAAATTAAAAAAAGAGAAAAGAAAAAATCGAGTTTAAGGATAAAAATAGAGTAAGGATAAAAAATAGAATATAATACTTTTAGCGAGTGTTATCTATATTTATAAATCTCTAATCTTGTTTTGTTTGTGACGGCTAATGTCAGAAACTATATTTTCGATCTCAAAAATTCTTTTCGTGTTTGAAAGATTATCTTAAGAAGATCGTTTTAGGCATACAATTTTGTAAAAACTTGGTCTTTGTAGGGTAAAAAGGGGCACAAACAAGAAAATGGGGACCCAAATGAGGTGCCAAAAGTTTTTTTTGTGACCTTTAAACGAGTTTTGAAAATTCATAGAAAAAAGAACTATAGCTGACTAATTACTGAAAACAGTTGACTTTTTATCACTATCTACAAATCTTTTAGATGACATCTTGTTTTTGTAAATTTCCCATAAATGAGGTGCCAAAAATCGCGCGTGACCTTGATTTATTTTGTTTCTTTCATTACAGCATGAATGGCGGTATTTTTTTTTCACTAGTATTTGTTTTAATTTTTAATTTGTCCAACTGTTAATCAGTGAAGCCAGATCGTGGGCAAAACCCCTTTTCGTGGGCATTTGCAAACAAAAATAAGCTACACGGGCAAAAGGGCATTTTCATGCTTCTCAATTGAAAAACAGGGCATTTTAGTTTTTCAAACTTGGTATCCATTTTTGCTTCTTTTCTTTGTCTCTCTTTGTTTAGGAAATAAAATACATTAAAAAAATAGTTATACTTCTTTTTTACTGATGGTAAAAACAATTACAAAACGACTATTCAAAAGTGCTCCAGCTTAGTTCGAATCTGCACTACATGGTAGACCTTTGAACATAAGGACGAGCTTCTTTAAAAAAACATAATGATTATAAACCATTATTAAAGTTACTCAATTATTGGATGTAACCAAAGACTAATTCCATATCTTAAACTTTAATTAATTTGCACTCCATTGATAACAACACATAGGTTTTTATGAGACCCGAAAGCAAACAGCGTTCAAAGGTGCCCCTCTCCCCTAGCGTTTCATTCATTTATGAATTCTAGTGTGTTTATGTTTAGTTATATGTCTCTCATTGTTCAGAAAATAAAATACATCTATGGCATTAGAAATAAAATCTCCTTTTTTAACTGGTTAGAACTGTTAGTGTCCCTAAGTGTCCCTGCTTAGTTCAAAGCTGCCCCACATAGAGGGCACCTTTGAACATAAGGACCTGCTTCATTAAGGAAATCATAACACTTATATACCATTATAAAATTTAATCGACTATTGGTCTTAACCAAAGATTAGAACCATATCTCAAAGTTAAATCAATGTACCGGCTAATAACTATAACAAATACGTTTTCATGAGACCCGAAAGCAAAAAGTTTTTAAAGGTGCCCCCCTCTCCCCTACATAACAAGAAATGCTACACTTGCGGAATTCAAAAGAGAAATAAAGAATCTTAAGTCCAATAAAGCTCAAGGATATGACTTAATCACGGCAGCAATTCTCCCTCCTAAGGGATGTATTACCCTCCTTTACATAATAAATGCCGCTCAAGGTTAGAATATGTTCCGAGCCTATGGGAAATTGCGGAAGTCATAATAGTTTTGAAACCTGGCAAACCATCTCACGAAAAGAAGTCTTACAGACCGATTTCCCTTCTTCCTATAGTATCAAAGTTTTTGAAAGAATACGCCTGCAGCTGATAAATAGAAGAGAAACAATTTTCGGATGTGTCGGAAGCGCTTGACAAGGTGAAGCATGAAGGCCTTAAATTAAAATTAAGACTAGTTCTACCTGAAGGACTTTATAACATTCTAAGTGGATATCTAAATAACAGACTTTTGTGTAAGACACAGAAATGATTATTCTATTTCCTAGGAAATTGTGGATGGGGTACCACATGGAAGTTTATTAGGACCAGTTCTGTAAATTGTATGTACATGCGATATTCCTCAAACAGAAGGCACTATCGTAGCCAAGTTTTCTGATGATACTACTATACCAGCAGTAGGCAAAACGATTAGCCAAGCTACAATTAAATTACAAAAAGCACTTAGTAATGTTAATGAGTGGACAATAACATGGCGATGGCGAATAGCGCTCAATGAACAAAAGTCAGTCCACGTGGACCTTACGTATAAAAACAATAAATAGATTACTCGTCTTTAATACCGTCCGTGATCCATTTCCAAATGAGGCAAAGTATCTGGGAATGGCTCTAGACGCGAAATTAAAATGGATGCCACAAGCAAAAAAAATGCGAAGTCTTAAAAAGTAAATAAAGTGATATGAACTGGCTACGCGGTAAATATTCAAAGCTTTTTATTGAACATAAGTTGATTTTACACCAGGCAGGTACTTAAACTAAACCTGTTCGGACCTATGGTATACAACTCTTGGATTTTACTGGCAATACAAACTTAAATAACTTACAAACGTTTGAAAAAAATTTCTTAAGTCATTTGTAAATGCTTCGTGGTATATAAGAAACGAAGATCTTCACAGGGATTTGGGATTCATACGGTTCGGGATGAAATAAGGAGTTTCCCGCGAAAACATACAAATCGGCTATTAGAACACGCTAATTCAACGGTTATTGACACTAGTACTTCCAGCCCTCGAAATTCGAGGGCTAATGACATTATTGACTAATTTACATACTTTAACATAAAACTCTAGAAAATCTTATTTTTATTTTTCGATATGACATTGGAATAACCATGTTATAATTTCATTAAACATTGGGGTTTCCTTACAATTTATCGATAGCAAATTACTTGCGCCAGTTACAGTTTTGTGCATACGCCTTTGATTGCGTATTTACTCATTATTATAAAAATTAATTAAACGTATACCGTGTAAATTGTACCACAAAATTCGTGTTTGCCGTTTTACTATATAATTCTTGACGAGTCAAATTAAGAACACTAGCCGTGAACAGAAAACCACTTAAAAATCGCGAAACAAGCAAGAATGTTCACCGAAAAGTAATCTGCAACACGTTCACTGAGAAAAAAAAAAACGAATATCGTTTCGATATTTTATTAATTTTAAATCACATATCACATCAATTTATCAAAAATTGACTCGAACATGCCTATTTATGATACAAAAAGCTTCACCTCAACATTTTTAATGTTAATTACATATTATAATATTGAAATAATCGAAATTTCCTTTTACATCTTCATATCAGTTCATAATATTAAAATGAAATTTTTAATTTCACGATCATTTAGATAATCCAATTATCAGATTGAAATTTTTATAATATCAATATTTTAAAATGTCAATTTCTGTTGGTTGAACGGACCTAACCATTGTAGTTGTAGCGTTCGTACCTCTGGAATAACCTTCAGTGCAGTTTATTATTCATTAAAGTGAAGAGTAAAACTAAAATAAATTAAATTATATAATCAAAAATAGTAAATGTCTTTATGTTTTCGAATTAATAAAAGCTGTACATACATATCTGTGGTGTTTGGTAGAAACACCAAAAATTGAGTTTTCCAGAAAAAGCATTTAAATATTTATTGCAATGTTGTAAAAAAGCTGTTTGAAATAATTGGAAGCTTTCTATTTAATGATGTATAGATTTAACTGATCTTCCAATGTACATTTAAAATTCTGCAAAAATATTAATATTTTTGGAGTTTCTGGCAGTTATCATGTTTATACCGAATACAAAGGAAAAATATATGAGCCAAATCGGGAGTTATCATGAAAGACAGTATGTAATTTTTTATATTCGATTTTTATTCTGTTTTGCATGTACATTGAACATAACACAAAGTCATTATAATATCACATACACTCTAAAAAATAACTAGTGTATTTAAACAAAAAATTTCGTATATTTTACGAAACTTTTGTGGTGCAAAACCACGAATATCTTTCGTAGTTTGTACAAATTGGCATTCGTGAATTTACAAATATCATTGCTATTGCATTTGTTGATACCACGAAACTTTTGTAGTTTTACAAATATTGTGAACGAAAATTCAGTAGAATTAACGAAATATTATTCCAAAATTTAGTAGAATATACGAAATGCTTTTGAATATTTCGTATATTCTATGAATTCTTCGATGACGAGAACAAATTGTTTTTACGAATTAAGATGTGTTTTTGCAGGCAGACGACGGTGGCGACTCATGGAGAATGAGATGCCAGGGCCTTGTGACTTTTAGGTTCTGTTTGTTGCCCTAACTATAGTAGGAATAAGTATGCATGTGTTAAGCTGAACAATGATAAGTTGGCAAGGGGAATGGAGGTGTCCAAATATTTAATGCCGATCTTGAATATGGTTGATGAGATCCATTTTTCATGAGAAGACTCCAAGACTACTCTTTGGACGATTAGTCACTTCCCCACAATAGGAAACATAATGTAAGCTGCAATTCGATTCTGGAAACTATAAAATAAAGGGTGATTTTTTAGCTGGTTTGGTTTTGGCAACACTGGTTTCGACAGCTGACGTGTGTTTAGTACCTTGTGTCACTGTCAAACAGCTTCAGTTTGGTTTGCAATTTAACCATGGATCGTCTTACAAATGAACAACGCGTGCAAATTATTGAATTTTACTATCAAAATTCGTGCTCGGTTCGAAATGTTCATCGCGCGCTGCTTGTTGTTCAGCGATGAGGCTCATTTTTGGTTGAATGGGTACGTAAATAAGCATAATTGCCGCATTTGGAGTGAAGATCAGCCAGAAGCATTGCAACAGCTACCAATGCATCCCGAAAAAGCCACTGTTTGGTGCGGTTTATGGGCCGGCGGCATTATTGGGCCATATTTCTTCAAAGATGATGCGAATCGCAGCGTTACTGTCAATGGTGAACGCTACCGAGCGATGATTACAAACTTTTTTTTGCCCGAAATGGAAGTTCTTGACTTGCATGATATGTGGTTTCAACAAGACGGTGCCACATGCCACACAGCACGCGAAACAATGGCGCAATTGCGAGGCGAGTTTGGTGAACAGTTAATTTCACGTTTCGGGCCGGTCAATTGGCCGCCTAGATCGTGCGATTTGACACCATTAGATTATTTTTGTGGGGGTATGTCAAGGCTAATGTCTATGCGAACAAACCCGCTTCGATTGACGCACTGGAAGCCAACATCCATGCATTCATTCGTGAGACACCGGCCGATATGTGTGAAAGAGTATGCCAAAATTGGACACAGCGGATGGGCTACCTGAGACGCAGCCGCGGTCAATATTTGCATGAAATTATCTTTAAATATTAAATTGCAAGGTTCAAACTATCGATTCAAATAAATATTTCATTCATTTTTTCGAATTTTTTGTGTTTTTTTTTTTTAAGTTCTAAACCTCTTAAAAAATCACCCGTTATAGTAATAACGGGTGATTTTTTAGCTGGTTTGGTTTTGGCAACACTCGTTTTGACAGCTGACGTGTGTTTAGTACCTTGTGTCACTGTCAAACAGCTTCAGTTTGGTTTGCAATTTAACCATAGATCGTTTTACAAATGAACAACGCTTGCAAATTATTGAATTTTACTATCAAAATTCGTGCTCGGTTCGAAATGTTCATCGCACGCTGCTTCCATTTTATGGTCGGCATTCTCGACCTTCTGAGCAGTCTATTCGGAAGATTGTGACCAAATTTCGCACCAAATTTACTTTGTTGGACATTAAACCACCAACACGTTTACGTACTGTGCGTAGTGAAGAAAATATTGCGGCCGTATCAGCTAGTGTGACAGAAGACCGCGAAATGTCGATTCGGCGCCGTTCCCAGCAGTTAGGCCTTTGTTACAGCACTACGTGGAAAATTTTGCGGAAGGATTTGGGCGTAAAGCCTTTTAAGATACAGCTGGTGCAAGAACTAAAGCCAGCCGACCTACCACAACGCCGAATTTTTGGTGAATGGGCTCTTGGAAAGCTGGCCGAGGATCCGCTTTTTTATCGAAAAATTGTGTTCAGCGATGAGGCTCATTTTTGGTTGAATGGGTACGTAAATAAGCATAATTGCCGCATTTGGAGTGAAGATCAGCCAGAAGCATTGCAACAGCTACCAATGCATCCCGAAAAAGCCACTGTTTGGTGCGGTTTATGGGCCGGCGGCATTATTGGGCCATATTTCTTCAAAGATGATGCGAATCGCAGCGTTACTGTCAATGGTGAACGCTACCGAGCGATGATAACAAACTTTTTTTTGCCCGAAATGGAAGTTCTTGACTTGCATGATATGTGGTTTCAACAAGACGGTGCCACATGCCACACAGCACGCGAAACGATGGCGCAATTGCGAGGCGAGTTTGGTGAACAGTTAATTTCAGGTTTCGGGCCGGTCAATTGGCCGCCTAGATCGTGCGATTTGACACCATTAGATTATTTTTTGTGGGAGTATCTCAAGGCTAATGTCTATAGGGACAAGCCCGCTTCGATTGACGCACTGGAAGCCAACATCCATGCATTCATTCGTGAGATACTGGCCGATATGTGTGAAAGAGTATGCCAAAATTGGACTCAGCGGATGGGCTACCTGAGACGCAGCCGCGGTCAACATTTGCATGAAATTATCCTTAAACATTAAATTGCAAGGTTCAAACTATCGATTCAAATAAATATTTCATTAATTTTTTCGAATTTTTGTGTTTTTTTTTTTTTTAAGTTCTAAACCTCTTAAAAAATCACCCTATAGATCAAAATATAGTTATTAGTTATAATTTTCAAAATAATTTACTTTTATATATGCTTTGCACCTCCAAGCACTTTTAAGCTTGTAAAACAAATGATGAAAAAGTCTTACCGTAAATAATACCTAGTGAAGTTAGTCTTTCAAATATTAAACACGATTTTTTTTTGAATTTCCAATAACATTCGTACTATCTACGACATTTTTTTTAGAATTATTTGACGGTTGTTTAGATAAATTTACAATTTTTTGTTATATAAAGAAATTATTAAGCATATCCCCTTTTTATCTATTGTTTTAGTAAAATGTACGACATGATTTGCACATATTACTAAAATTCGTTCAAAAGAAATCTACGGGTCTTCTATAAATTGTACTAAGTGTTTGTAATACAAAATTTTCGTATTTAATTATTCCTAAGAAACATTTGTTCAGTTAACGAAATTTTGTAGAATGCACGAAAAAAAGTCTTACGAAATTATTTCGTATTGATTTTACGAAATATTTTTTTGGGTGTAGCTAAAGTGAAATTGAAGAAAAAGTTTATTCTTCGTAATTTTCATCGCTGTCACTCATACAAGAATAGACTGTTTGCTACAGAGAATTAAAGGTTTTATAAAAGTCATGATAAATTGGGTCAATCCTGCGTTATATTTCTTGATGTCTACAGCAACCGCTTCGCGATAGGCTAATGGAAGGTTAATTTTGTCCAAGGAAAAAGGTTTGCCTCTCCTGTGCATGGACAAAAATCTGAACGGTTGAGATATATTCAATGAAAAAGTAGTTTTGTCTGTGGCAGTGTTTCTTTTTGTAAATCGAAACATGATTGGTAGTATACTATTTCGATTTTGACCAGGACACGTATCAGAATAGAGCATAAGCTTTTCTACACTATACCTTTTTTTTTATTTTCCATTTTCCATTTTTTATTCAAAAAATAATCGCAGCCACATCAGTATGGTAAATAATAATAATAAAAATAAATGATCTTGGGAATAACAATACTATTGCTCTTACAAGACAAGCCATAAAAAGTGTTGCCAGATATGATTACAACAAGAGAGTAGCATGACACACATTTAATTAGCACAAGTACTTAAGTATTAGATTTAGTACATAGATTCGTAGGTATCATTAATTTGTAGCTCTTAATTTGTTTGGTACAAACTTGATAAATACACATATTAAGTTTATACCAAATATAAAATGTGGAAGTGTTACTTATCATCTTTTGACCATATATTTACACCGATTTCTAGTACCGCTACAGCTTTCTTCTTTACACTAATGAAAATATAGGTGAAAAGAATCATAATAGCATTCAAAACAGAAAAAATCGATTTTTGGAGTTATCATGTTTCTACCAAACACCACAGATATGTACATAACCTTTGATTGATCAATAAAATATAATTTAATATTGTGTTTATTTTTGGTGTTATTGAGAACAAAATAAATTTGGATGTTGAATGAAAATTTTTTTCGTAATGATAAATTTTTTTAACATATTAAAATGTTTACTTAACATTTTAAATATTCAATTGATATTTTTAAATATCTAATTTATGTAAGAAAATTGATATTTTTAGATGTTGTTTTAACATTATAAATATCAAATTGATGTTTTGTAATTAGAATTTATTATTATCAATTGAACATTTTACTTCTTGCCTTCTAAGCTGTGCAAATGATCTGTAACTCTCGCATCGATAAAATCGTTCCAGCAATGATGAAAATTGAAACAAAATACATGGGTTTTGTTCGATTTGTCATCTTTTCTCGGCCAATTTTTTCGATGTGAGAAATACAGAACGCTGGCACAGCCTAGAAGCCAGGAAGTAAAATATTAAATTTTATCTTTGGGCCAGTATGAAAATCGACCCTTGCTTCACTGCTCAGACATTGAAAGACATGTAAAGGAACTTACGTTAGCCATTGGTAATGCTTACGAAGGTTCCTGCCCCATTTCCAAAGGAAAAAGCAAGCTCAACCCTGTATGGTGGTCAAATGAGCTGTCTATCCTGAGAAAAAATTCAAGGAGGCTATTTAACCGAGCAAAGCACAGTAATGAACCTGCTGACTGGGATCTTTTCAAGATAAGCAAAAACGAATACAAAAATAGAACAACCTACGCTAAGAGAGCAGCTTGGCAAAAATTTTGTACTGACATTGAATCTACAAATGACGCTGCTAGGCTCAGGAAAGTCATATCAAAGGTCTACACTCCACCGGGTTTCCTTAAAAGACCCGATAAAACCTGGACAGACTCCTGCTCTGAAACCTTAGAATCACTTGTTACCACTCACTTCCCAGGATGTATAATCGATACATCTCCTGTGGACAGAGCTCCCAACACAAGTGTAATCTCGGATATAAGCAACCAAATCGTAGACAGTAGGAAGGTGGCTTGGGCCATTGACTCCTTCTCAGCGTATAAATCTGCAGGGCCGGATGGAATAATTCCTATTATGCTCCAATGCTCTAAAGATTTAGTAGTTCCAATTCTAGTAGACATTTTTAGAGGATGTCTTAACATCACCTACATTCCTTCTAGTTGGAGAGAAGTCAATGTCATCTTCATCCCGAAGGCTGGCAAGCCCACGCACACTGAACCAAAAGACTTCAGGCCAATAAGTCTGTCTTCCTTTCTTCTTAAAACCCTCGAAAGGCTAATTGAAACCCATATTCGCCTGAAACTAAATGATGGTGTGCTCTCGCAGGCCCAACATGCATACATGAAGGGCAAATCTGTTGAGACAGCACTTCATGAAGTGGTCGGCACAATTGAAAATTCAATGCAGTTCAAAGAACTTACACTAGCAGCATTCTTGGATATAGAGGGGGCCTTCAATAATGTTAACAACGATTCAATTTGTCAAGCCCTAAACTCTATCAGCATCGATCCGATTGTGATAAATTGGATAGACTGTATGCTTCAAACAAGACTTATAAATGCAGAACTAGGTGACAGCAAACTAAAAGCCAGGACGTGCAGAGGTACTCCACAAGGTGGAGTCTTATCTCCTCTGCTCTGGCTTCTTGTAGTTAATCAGATTTTAGTTAAATTAAGTCCGAGTGGTATCAAGGTCATTGCTTATGCCGATGACATCGTGTTAATGGCCTCGGGTAAATTTGTCCCTACGCTGGGCGAACTCTTACAAACAGCCCTTGACAAGCTCAGTAACTGGGCCAGCAGCTGCGGACTTAACGTTAACCCACTTAAGACAGAACTGGTGTTGTTTACAAGAAAACGTAACGTTCCTGTCGATCTCGATCTGTGAAAGTGTACACACGTTTTCGGCTTTCACAGTGTTCTTTAAGTAAAATTCGGAGTGACTTGTCAAAGTACTATTTATACCAAGCTATTTTTAATATTGCAATAGCGCAAAGGTAGAGGTGGCCGACCGAGAATCCAAGGGTAGTGGGTTCGAATCCCAGTCGGGCAACAATTATTATTTGGCTGCTTTTTTCCACAATCGCGAAGTCGAAAACTTCATTGAGTGGGAGGAGCAGCTAATGGCAGATAACAACACGGCGGGGACATCGAAAGGTGTCCCAGCAACAACAATAAAGCCAGATATGGCACCACCAACCAAAGCTACAGCAAATGCCGTAGCACTAGCAACAACAACAACCAAGCAAGCGATGGCACCACCAGTCATGCCATCAACCAGTGCCGTAGCAACAACGGCACAACCGCCAACGGCAACAACAGCCGATACTAAAAACAAAAGGAGGAAGAGGATTAGCTGTGCCGCAAACCTCGTCAAGCGCCGCTCCACCACCACCTCAGCCCAGCTGCCAGCCGGGGTGAAGGAGACGGCGCGCACAGCAAAGACATCAGCAGCAGCAAAAATCCAACAATAATTGGATACCTCGCCATCCGATGACGACATCGAGTACATGTCCGACGGTGGTGAGGGTTTATATACAACGGGGGACCCCAACAGCAATCTGCTTGTGGACGTAACATCACCAGAGGCGTCCTCCGAAGAGGAAAATGAGGCGCAAGTCGCAATAGTCGCGCTTGATGAGAAAGCCATCAGCGAAAAAATTGATGCCATCCGAGGGGAGATGGAAAGGCTTAACGCTATAGTTACCCCTCTAATTCAAGCCTTAAAAATAAAGCAAGAAGCTCGACGAGAACGTGAGAGGCAGGAGTGCGAGAAGAAAAAAGCACTAAAGGTGCCACTAAAAGCACCACCACAAAAAGCAGCACCACAAGAGCTGGCACAAGAGCAAAGGCTAGCACAGCAGCAACAACAGCAACTGCCACAGCAGAGCCAACAACAACACCATTCAACTGAACAACCACAGCAGCAACCGAAGGTGCAACGCACAAAAAAACAACAGCAGCAGCAACAACAAAAACCACAGGAGCAGAGTCAGCAGCAGCGGAACGAGCAGCAGCAGGGAGTACACCAGCAGCAGCCACAGCCGCCCCAAAATAAGAAAGAAAAGGTGCCACCAATAAACACCTATAAAATGGAGCTACAGGAAACCATAGACCTGTGTAAGTCGGCCATAGGCCAAAACTTTTTTATTAAACGCTTATGCAAAGATAGACATGCTATCCACTGCTCAACAGTGGCGCAGCATAAAATAATTAAAGAATTGTTAAAGAAATCCACGACTGAGTTCTTCAGTTTTACCCCAAAAGTGGATAAATATCAAACGGTCCTCTTGAAGGGCATAGATTCCTGCACGGAACCACAGGTGCTCTTAGATGAGCTCCGTCAAAAAGCGAGCGACGATCTCGACTTTATCGGGGTCAAGCCGTTCGCAACAGTCAGAGCCAGACGGGAGAAGCGGTCTTTGCCGTTCTTCCTAGTCCAGCTATCGCCCAGCAGCAAACTGGATAGGTTGAGAAGTATCTCCGTTCTCAACTACCAGGTTGTAACTTGGGATAAATTAAAGAGAGGCGGCGACATGCTTCAATGCAAGCGCTGCCAAAGGTTTGGCCACGCTGCAGCAAACTGCGAAATGCAGTCACGCTGCGTTAAGTGTGGTGAGGACCACATTAAGGGAGAGTGCAAGCTCGGAGAGGAAAGGGTCGAAGACATGACCCAGCTTAAATGTGCACTTTGCGGAAAGGAGGGGCACCCTGCTAATTATCGGGGTTGCTCAGCTTTTCAGCAAATTCGCAACAATAAAGCGGCTAAGCAGACAGTGGCAGAGATACGCCCATCAACGCGTGCTCCCACAGCAACGCCCGTTAATCCCCAAATTTCCTACGCCCAAATGGCGGCAGGAAGGGGAAAAACGGTACAGCCTGCAGCTAAGGCAGCCCAACCGGCCCTAGTGCCAAAGGCGCCGGACGCTCAGGCCGAAATTAGAAGTATGTTGCTGGCAATTCAAGGCCAGTTAACAGGACTTCAGACCCAGATAAAGGAGCAGGCGACTAGGGTAGACTATCTCTACTCTGTTTTGCCTAGCCTAACGCAAATTAGAGGTTAAAGGCGCGCTGTCGGAGAGGCCTCTTAGGATCCTTGCTGTGAATGTAAATTCACTGATTAGGACCGAACGCAGAGCTAATCTTTTCCAATTGTTGAAAGACCAAAGTCCAGATGTGTTTATGGCCAGCGAAACTAAGCTGAACCAGAAACATAAGTTGACTAACAACAATTACAATATCGTTAGAAGAGATCGACCCAACTCCACTCAAGGAGGGGGCGTTGCAATCTTCATACGAAAAGGCATTAATCATAAAGTTATATATAATAGTGATCTGCGCAGATTTCGGCTGTTAGAGGCGTGCATCGTATGCATTCCTCTCCAACAGGGGAAGAGAATGTATGTGATCGCGGCTTATGCACCGGAATCACCTCAGCCAACCGATTTTATGACAGAGCTTGAAAAACTTTTCGAAGGCCTACGCTTGAGCTTGGAAGAAAATTACTTTCTCATGGCCGGTGATTTGAATGCCAAACACTTAGATTGGGGAAATCAAGTACAGAATCCCAGAGGTATTCATCTTTTTAATTGGATGAGTCAGTATAACGCTGAATATCGTATAGAACTGCTGGCTACGGATCGGCCGTCGTTTCCAAGAAGCGGTGCTTATCTAGACTTATTGCTAATAGACGCAAGACTGACAATAACTGACACTGTGGGTCAAAGACCGAGAAATTGTTTACGAACGATCGAGTACGACAGTGACCACTGCGGACTCGGTGCCGTAATACAACTTCCGAACGAGCTCGTGGAGTTGGATGAGTATGTACCTGTGCATACTTATAATTACAGTAAGGTGCGCTGGCCACGCTTTACCAACGCCTTATCGAGCGAAATCAGTTCGAATAACTTATCCCCACCAAATGACAGGAATTTGACAAATAACGAAATAGACCAATACCTAGAACAAATGAATAAGACAATCAAACGAACAATGAACAGAACAATACCGAAATACAAACAACGGGACGCAACAGACATGTACCGAAATGCGACCATTGACGCATTACACAGACAAAAAAGTGGACTGCTGACAAGACTAAAACTCTTGTACCGACGGTTTACTGACCCTCACCATCTGGAGATTAGGACACTGAAGTCGTCGATCAAAAACATCAACCAACTAATTAAAGAGAACTATCGGTTGTCAATTAATTTGTATTGGGACAACAAAATTCGGGCCGTTAATGCTAGCGACCCGAGCATGTTTCCGCAAATTAACAAGATATTTAGAAGGAATGATCAGAACGACCTTCCTTGTCTTAAGCTTCAGAGAACGACGGACAACAGAGACGTACTTCTGACAGCAGGAATTAATCCAGAGGACGCCGTCTTGGACGATGACCTCTTTATTGTCGAAGATCCGCAGGAGAAAGTGGAGGCTGTGGGGGCTGCTTTCCAGCAAGTGTACAAGGTGAATGCGTGCATTCGCCCGAATCACGACCTGGAAAACAGAGCCTTGCTCCATCACTTCTACCTTCGGAATGACATCACGCAATGGCGATCAGAGAACCTTGGTTTCACCGGGTTCAATGAAGATCATTTGGCAAACGCCATAATCGCCGAGCGAAATGGGCCCAGTTCCCTGTTAATTACGAAGGTGGAGCTCCAGCTCATCTTCGATTCATTAAAGAAGAAGAAGTCAGCAGGAGTCGATGGCATATCCAACGTTGTACTTCGACATTTACCTCAAGAAGCAGTAGACATTTATACCACTCTGTTTAACAACGCTCTGAATAATGCATATTATCCAGTGCGGTGGAAGACAGCTGTGGTGCATCCTCTCCCGAAAAAGGGAAAGGACAACTCCAATCCAGCGAATCTCCGGTCGATAAGTCTTCTTCCGAGTATCAGCAAGGTATTCGAAAAAGTTATCAATAGAGCTCTGTCTAAGTGGGCAGAGGACAATAATATCATACCGGACAATCAGTTCGGTTTTAAGGCGGGACATGACACTATTCATGCCGCGTCGAAACTCGTTTCTGATGTCCAATGGAACAAATCTAAGAAGCAGTGTACGGGTGCCTGTCTGGTTGATTTGGAGAAGGCCTTCGACACCGTATGGTTAGAGGGTCTTTACCTAAAGCTGACCAGACTTGGCATTAGTAAACCATTATTATATATGCTTTATGATATGCTCAATGGCAGAAAGTTTGTTGTCAAGAGTGGCAATGTAACTTCTGCCACAACCTTTAATATTAAAAATGGTCTTCAGCAGGGAGCGGTCAACTCGCCGATTCTATTCAGCATTTACACCAGCGATCTGATAAGTAGTCTAACTCAGGCAATTGCGTATGCCGACGATCTAATTGCGTACAGAACAGCTGCAAAAGTCGAGGACATCAGAATTCTTTTGCAGAGTGACTTCGATGAGATTCAACGATATTGTGATGACTGGAAGTTGAAAATCAACTTTCAGAAATCAGAAACTATCTTGTTTAGGACTCCGTTGCGTGGAGCCACAAAGGATACGAGAAAGAACTGGCGCAAGCTGGTGATCGTAGGGCCAAATGGACATCCACTGGCGAGTAAAAGTGTAGTAAAGTACCTTGGCATCTGGATGGATCAGTATTTGTATTTCGACAGACATATAAATTCTGCTCTGGCAAGGGCTAGGGGAGCTTTTGCCCTGACGAAACGGTTGTTTTATAGCAGCCGGCTTGACAGCAGGGTGAAGGTGATTTGCTACATGGCCCTTATCCGGCCGATGACTGCCTATGGGTGTCCGGTTTGGTTCAACGTTGCCCCATCTCAAATGGAAAAGATTCGGGTGTTTGAGAGGCAGTGTCTTCGACGCTGCCTTGGATTGCACAGAACACCAGAGTCGGAGTACAAACACTACTATTCCAACCTGGCTCTATACAACGGGGCCAACATAAACAGGATAGATAATTTCTTGCTGAAGCTTATTCGAGGTCACATTGCAAGAGCGATGTCCTCGCCTAACAGCTTAATTTTCGGGGCTTATTACCCCAACAACGAATACTACGAGAGTGTGCGTCTAAGCGGCTTTATTCCGCCCGATGCATTCCTCCACCTAGACAGTCGAGGGCTGATCCAGGATAGAGCGGCGGTTCCGCTAATCTACCACGTCGGCCGTAGAACTGTAGATCGGCGGCTCCTTTACAGTCCAGACGTCCTCGCACAAGACGGAGCTGAGCACCTTCGGTTCAGTAGGACTGTGTCCGAACGGGACCGAAGAGATAGGGTAAAGCAGGAGAACCAGTTCTGGTGGTTGAAAAACGAAGATGAAGTTCCTTCAGACATTTAATAGTTGACCTTGCTATTTTCTTAGGTATGGCCGACTTACATAGGTTTAGGTAGTTAGTTTTAAGTAGGGACAGTCAGGGTGGCGCCAAAAAAAAAAAAAAAAAAAAAAAAAAAAAATATAAAATCCACAAAAATACAAAAAAATTATAAAACCGGAAAATGCTTGCTGTGGCTGTTCTAGTTTGTAAGTAGTCTGTAAGTAGCTTATAAGTAGGTTGTAATTAGTTTATAATTAGTTGTAAATAGTTTTAAGTAGCTTTAAGTAGTTTTAATTAGTTTTAGTTAGCTTTAATTTAGTTTTATGTAGTTTGTAAGTTTTATATAAAACCAAAAAATAAAGACAATGATACCGAGTTTTTTGTAAATTCTTCTCGGTAAAAAATAAAACCGACCTGGATATAGTATTAAGATAGTTCTTAGGCCGAAAGGCATTAGCATTAAGTTATTATGGTTTAACTTAGAGCGCCCGACTGGGGCCAGTAAGTTAGTTTTAAAATAATGATAAGTAGGCTAGTTTTTATGAATTTTTGTCTAGCTTTAAGATAGTTTTAAGAAAATTGAAAAAAAAAAAAAAAAAAAAAAAAAACGTAACGTTCCCAACTTAAACCCGCCAACCATTAACGGAATTCCGCTACAGATTTCGGGAACTGCCAAATATCTTGGCATTGTGCTTGACCGTAAACTAAACTGGAAATAAAATATTAAAGAAAGAGAGAAAAAAGCCTCAATTGCATTCTACACTTGCAGTAGAATCTTTGGTAAAAGATGGGGTCCCAGCCCCAGAACCATTCATTGGATGTACTCAGCCATAATTAGGCCTATTCTTACGTACGGATGCTTGGTCTGGTGGCCAGCCTTAGACAAGGATACCAATCTAAAAATCACGACAAAAATTCAGAGGCTAGCGTGTATCGGCACAACAAGTGCTATTAGGACCACACCAACGGCTGCCCTTGAAACTTTTCTTTCACTAGCCCCACTCGATTTGTTTACAAAAGAGTTGGCGGCCAAAAGACTTAAACAGTGTAATAACTGGAAAAGGGGCCACTACGGTCATAAAACTATAATGAATTTCACAGACATAGACCTTCAAACAGACTATATCACACCACGCATTGATTTCAACCCAGTGGCCATAACAAATATTCCGACAAGGGAATCATGGAATGAAAACCGGGTCATTAACGAGAATCATGTTTCGGTGTTTACGGACGGTTCCAAGACATGTGAGGGGGTAGGGTCAGGAATCTTCTCAGTTAACGCACCTATTAGCAGATCAGTAAAGCTTCCAAATCACTGTAGTGTATTCCAAGCAGAAATACTTGCAGTTTTCGAAGCCGCAAAACATCTTGCCTCACGTGAAATAGTTGGTAGTAATATCGACATCTTCATAGACAGTCAGGCGGCAATAAAAGCCATTTCTGCAATCACTATAAAGTCTAAACTGGTAGATAGTTGCCGAAATATACTGAGGATTTTCAGCGCAACGAACACAGTTACCCTTAAATGGATCCCAGGACACCGTGATATATATGGGAATGAAATGGCAGATAAATTGGCCAAAAACGGGTCATCCCTTGATCCGAGCCAAACCGATCACTCGGTACTTATACCACTGGAGCAAGAGAAAAGTAGAATTCACCAAAGTTTCCTCGAGGATGCGGATGTCAGATGGTCAACCATCGACACCTGCAGAGTTTCAAGAAATCTATGGCCGAATATTTCAAGAAAAAAGACAGAATATTTACTTAAGATCAGTAGGCCTCAACTATCCACCCTCATTGGAATCCTAACGGGTCACAACTCTATGGGTACCCACATGCACAGAATGGGCATAAGCTCGTCCGACTTGTGTAGAGGGTGTCAAGATGAAGAGGTGGATGAGGATTCATATCACTTTCTTTGTGAATGCCCCAGCCTAGCCAGAACCAGAAAGGCAGCCCTCGGAGAATACTTTTTTACGAACTGGGCGACATCTCAAACTTGCCACCAAAGAACATCCTAAAATTCATCCAGAATTCAGGGTGGTTCAGGGAGGCGTATAATACCAATACCAACACAAACACCTAAACTCCACCCAATCCACCTTCTCCTTCTCCTCACACCTACCTTAACCAATTCCTTTGGGGAGCGCAATGGATCCATTGAGATCCGAGTGAGGTGGTACGGCTTGCCGTATCATCACCCCTTCAAACCTAACCTAACCTAACCTAAAATATTAAATTGATAATAAAAAATTCTAATTACAAAATATCAATTTGATAATTATACTGATAAAACAACATTAAAAAATATCATTTTTCTCGGATAAATTTGATATTTAAAAATATCAATTTGATATTTATAATGTTAAGTTAACATTTTTATGTTAAGAAATCATATCAATTTGAAATTTTATTTGTTAATATTACATTAAAATTATCAAATTGGTATTGATATTCTAATATTATTTAGATAGTTTGAACTTTTAAATAAACATTACATAAATGTCAAAACGATATGATTGGTGATATTTTTAATGTTGGACGACTTTTATCACCCAAAAATGTTAATTTTACAATTGTTTTATCAAATTTTTTGTCGGTATAGTTAACTTCGTTAAAAATAAATTGCTGGATAGGTTTCAACTTAATTGCAATTGGGAAGTGGAGGTGGTTTTCGTATAGTAAGAATCTCACACACCTATGAGCACGCGTTTTTTGGATCTCATATAGCCTTTAGCGTGGTACACAGTAGCAATGTCACCCGTGTTGGATATCAAACCTGCGAGAAAAGTTTTACGTACAATCTTATCAGTAGTGTTGGCTGTCAGCTAAGCAGTTCCACTTGTCTCAGAAAATTGTTTTTTTCTTATTTCGAGGTTATTTTCTGCACGAATCGTCTTAATTCTTTTTGTATAGTATAATAGTTCTTATTTTGTCCCGTGAATGACGGTTCATGAATTAAATTGTGTACACATCATCGATCAACCACCCTACAAACCGAGGTTGTGAGTGTCAACCCAACATTCAGAGTGTACACATTCCCAGTTCTGTTTGATATCCAACACGCTTGACACTCAGGTTTGATAATGTGTACCACACTTTACGCAGGTTTTTCACCTACCCAAGGGAAAATAAAAAAAAAACTTTTTTCAGATAAAATGAGGTGATTATATCTCGACTGAAAAGGTAAACTATCTTAAGTCTATGTTTAACATTTTTCAGGAGAGCAAAAATACTCTTCAAAGAAGCTTCCTGACAGTCACGAAGAAAAAATGTTGTCAATAAAAAAGATCGATATGTATTCTGATCCACATTATTTTATTATAAAAGTCGTATTTATAAACCTATTCCAAGCAATGTTTACCTTTAGAACTTTGGTCCAACTCCAAAAGCATTTTAAACATTTAAGCCTAGTACGCTGATCGAGCTAAAGTTCCGCTACCATACAAAAATCTCTCCAGAATTTAGCCAAGCTAAAATTAAGCCAAGAATTTTAGCCAATAAGCCTAGTGTACGCAGATCGAGCTTAAATTTCGCTCCCATACACAAATCTCTCCAAAATTAAGCCAAGCTAAAATTAAGCCAAACATTTTAGCCGAGAGGTACAGAGCTCCAGCTAAAAAATCCAAATTTCCGTTTTTTTTTTTTTTTTTTTTTTTTTTTTTTATTTGTTTTTATTTTTCGATTTTCTTAAAACTATCTTAAATCTAGACAAAAATTCATAAAAACTAGCCTACTTATCATTATCTTAAAACTAACTTACTGGCCCCAGTCGGGCGCTCTAAGTTAAACTATAATAACTTAATGATAATGCCTTTCGGCCTAAGAACTATCTTAATACTAAATCCGGGTCGGTTTTATTTTTTACCGAGAAGAATTTACAAAAAATTCGGTATCAGTGTCTTTATTTGTTTTTTAGGTTTTATATAAAACTTACAAACTACATAAAACTAAATTAAAGCTAATTAAAACTAATTAAGAGTAATTAAAACTACTTAAAGCTACTTAAAACTATTTACAACTAAGTATAAACTAGTTACAACCTACTTATAAGCTACTACAGACTACTTACATACTAGAACAGCCACAGCAAGCATTTTTCGGTTTTATATTTTTTTTGTATTTTTGTGGATTTTATAATTTTTTTTTGTGTTTTTGTATGTTTTATAATTTTTTTTTTTGTTGGTGCCACCCTGACAGTCCCTACTTAAAACTAACTACCTAACCCTATGCAAGTCGGCCATACAAAAGAAAATAGCAAGGTCAACTATTAAATGTCTGAAGGAACTTCATCTTCGTTTTTCAACCACCAGAACTGGTTCTCCTGCTTTACCCTATCTCTTCGGTCCCGTTCGGACACAGTCCTACTGAACCGAAGGTGCTCAGTTCCGTCTTGTGCGAGAACGTCTCGACTGTAAAGGAGCCGCCAATCTACAGTTCTACGGCCGACGTGGTAGATTAGCGGAACCGCCGCTCTATCCTGGATCAGCCCTCGACTGTCTAGGTGGAGGAATGCATCGGGCGGAATAAAGCCGCTTAGACGCACACTCTCGTAGTATTCGTTGTTGGGGTAATAAGCCCCGAAAATTAAGCTGTTAGGCGAGGACATCGCTCTTGCAATGTGACCTCGAATAAGCTTCAGCAAGAAATTATCTATCCTGTTTATGTTGGCCCCGTTGTATAGAGCCAGGTTGGAATAGTAGTGTTTGTACTCCGACTCTGGTGTTCTGTGCAATCCAAGGCAGCGTCGAAGACACTGCCTCTCAAACACCCGAATCTTTTCCATTTGAGATGGGGCAACGTTGAACCAAACCGGGCATCCATAGGCAATCATCGGCCGGATAAGGGCCATGTAGCAAATCACCTTCACCCTGCTGTCAAGCCGGCTGCTATAAAACAACCGTTTCGTCAGGGCAAAAGCTCCCCTAGCCCTGGCCAGAGCAGCATTTATATGTCTGTCGAAATACAAATACTGATCAATCCAGATGCCAAGGTACTTTACTACACTTTTACTCGCCAGTGGATGTCCATTTGGCCCTACGATCACCAGCTTGGGCCAGTTCTTTCTCGTATCCTTTGTGGCTCCACGCAACGGAGTCCTAAACAAGATAGTTTCTGATTTCTGAAAGTTGATTTTCAATTTCCAGTCATCACAATATCGCTGAATCTCATAGAAGTCACTCTGCTAAAGAATCCTGATGTCCTCGACTTTTGCAGCTGTTCTGTACGCAATTAGATCGTCGGCATACGCAATTGCCTGAGTTAGACTACTTATCAGATCGCTGGTGTAAATGCTGAATAGAATCGGCGAGTTGACCGCTCCCTGAAGACCATTTTTAATATTAAAGATTGTGGCAGAAGTTACATTGCCACTCTTGACAACAAACTTTCTGCCATTGAGCATATCATAAAGCATATACAATAGTGGCCTACTAATGCCAAGTCTGGTCAGCTTTAGAAAAAGACCCTCTAACCATACGGTGTCGAAGGCCTTCTCCAAATTAACCAGACGGGCACACTGCTTCTTAGATTTGTTCCATTGGACATCAGAAACGAGTTTCGACGCGGCATGAATGGTGTCATGTCCCGCCTTAAAACCGAACTGATTGTCTATGATATAATTGTCCTCTGCCCACTTAGACAGAGCTTTATTGATAACTTTTTCGAATACCTTACTGATACTCGGAAGAAGACTTATCGACCGGAGATTCGCCGGATTGGAGTTGTCCTTTCCCTTTTTCGGGAGAGGATGCACCACAGCTGTCTTCCAACGCACTGGATAATATGCATTATTCAGAGCGTTGTTAAACAGAGTGGTATAAATGTCTACTGCTTCTTGAGGTAAATGTCGAAGTACAACGTTGGATATGCCATCGACTCCTGCTGATTTCTTCTTCTTTAATGAATCGAAGATGAGCTGGAGCTCCAACTTCGTAATTAACAGGGAACTGGGCCCATTTCGCTCGGCGATTATGGCGTTTGCCAAATGATCTTCATTGAACCCGGTGAAACCAAGGTTCTCTGATCGCCATTGCGTTATGTCAATCCGAAGGTAGAAGTGATGGAGCAAGGCTCTGTTTTCCAGCTCCTGATTCGGGTGAATGCACGCATTCACCTTATACACTTGCTGGAAAGCAGCCCCCACAGCCTCCACTTTCTCCTGCGGATCTTCGACAATAAAGAGGTCATCGTCCAAGACGGCGTCCTCTGGATTAATTCCTGCTGTCAGAAGTACGTCTCTGTTGTCTGTCGTTCTCTGGAGCTTGAGACACGGAAGGTCGTTCTGATCATTCCTTCTAAATATTTTGTTAATTTGCGGAAACATACTCGGGTCGCTAGAATTAACGGCCCGAATTTTGTTATCCCAATACAAATTAATGGACAACCGATAGTTTTCCTTTATAAGTTGGTGTATGTTCTTGATCGACGACTTCAGTGTCCCAATCTCCAGATTGTGAGGGTCAGTAAACCGTCGGTACAAAAGTTTGAGTCTTGTCAGCAGTCCGCTTTTTTGCCTGTGTAATGCGTCAATGGTCGCGTTCCGATACATATCGGTTGCGTCCCGTTGCTTGTATTTTGGTATTGTACTGTTTATTGTTCGTTTGATTCTCTCGTCCATTTGTTCTAAGTATTGGTCAATTTCGTTATTTCTCAAATTCCTGTCATTTGGTGGGGATATGTTGTTCGAACTGATTTCGCTTGATAAGGCGTTGGTAAAGCGTGGCCAGCCCACCTTACTGTGATTGTAAGTGTGCACAGGTACATACTCATCCAACTCCACGAGCTCGTTCGGAAGCTGTATTACGGCGGCGAGTCCGCAGTGATCACTGTGGTACTCGATCGTTCGTAAGCAGTTTCTTGGTCTTTGACCCACAGTGTCAGTAATTTTCAGTCTTGCGTCTATTAGCAATAGATCCAGATAGGCACCGCTTCTTAGAAACGATGGCCGATCCGTAGCCAGCAGGTCGACACCATACTCAGTGTTGTATCGACTCATCCAATTGAAAAGATGAATACCTCTTTGATTTTGAATTTGATTTCCCCAATCTTGGTGTTTGGCATTCAAATCACCGGCCATGAGAAAGTAATTTTCTTCCAAGCTCAAGCGTAGACATTCGAAAAGTTTTTCAAGCTCTGTCATAAAATCAGTTGGCTGAGGTGATTCCGGTGCATAAGCCGCGATCACATACATTCGCTTCCCCTGTTGGAGAGGAATGCATACGATGCACGCCTCTAACAGCCGAAATCTCTATTGTATATAACTTTATGATTTATTCCTTTTCGTATAAAGATTGCGAGGCCCCCCCCCTTGAGTGGAGTTGGGTCGATCTCTTCTAACGATATTGTAATTGTTGTTAGTCAACTTATGTTTCTGGTTCAGCTTAGTTTCGCTGGCCATAAACACATCTGGACTTAGGTCTTTCAACAATTGGAAAAGATTAGCTCTACGTTCGGTCCTTATCAGTGAATTTACATTCACAGCAAGGATCCTAAGAGGCCTCTCCGACAGCGCGCCTTTAACCTCTAATTTGCGTTAGGCTAGGCAAAACAGAGTAGAGATAGTCTACCCTAGTCGCCTGCTCCTTTATCTGGGTCTGAAGTCCTGTTAACTGGCCTTGAATGGCCAGCAACATGCTTCTAATCTCGGCCTGAGCGTCCGGCGCCTTTGGCACTAGGGCCGGTTGGGCTACCTTAGCTGCAGGCTGTACCGTTTTTCCCCTCCCTGCCGCCATTTGGGCGTAGGAAATTTTTCAAATTTCCGTTTCTTACTGTACGGCGCCATCTGTCAAAATTTAGCGCGTGAAATAAATGCTCGGTACATTAATTCTTGAGCTAAATTGTGGCATTTTTTTTTATTTGTGAGACTATGTGAGCTTTATATTGTGAAAAAGAAAATTGGGTACGAGAAACATTCAAAGACAAACGAATTTTTAATGCCAAAGGGAAAAATCTATTTTTTTGGTTACATTCACTTAAAACATTGAAATAAAATTCTTTGGAATTGTTGAATATAATTTCTTTTCAGAGAACAGCTGTTTTTTGTGATGTAATCTCTACAAAAATGTTATGTCAAAATTTAGCTAGGAGTCTTAGCTGGCGTTTGGAGAGAAAAGTGTGAACGAAATTTTAGCTCGATCTGCGTACTAGGCTTTACAGTTTGGAATACTAAGACACTGGAATTGGGTATCTAAATACTTGTACAGTAGAACAATGGATTAAGGCAAAAGTTCCTACTATTTTAATTGATTAGTTTCAAAATAAATTAAAACTAATGGAACGTTCCCACACGTTTACTCAAAACAGACATTTTTTAGGAAAGTGTTTGTTAATATGGAGATGCCTAATCTATTTGGGCAATGATTTTATCGACCTCTATCCAAGACTTTTCTAAGAAAGTCTTATAAATACGGATGTAAGTGTTGAACTTATGTATGTTACCGAAATACAAAAAGTAGATATAATTCACAGAATTAGATTTAGATTAAATTATTTTTCGGAATCTTTTGATAGATCTGGGTGAATATTCGGTCAATCTTCCGTTGGTAGATTAATAGATTTATCAAATCCATCATCCTTTTCTTACTGAGCTTAATTTGATCGGATCATTTTCATTTTATGCAGAACAGATTCACTTATTCACATCACATGAAGAAATTTTAGCTATTCCTCTTTTCGTATAAAAATAATTCAAGTAAAAAGTGTTGTTATTTTTTGAGCTGTTAGTGTCTAAACAACATAATATTTGCTAGTACAGAAATCAAAATAGAAGCACAAAACATATATTATTGTTATCCGTTATGTTAGTTTAACTATAAAGATTCCTTTTTGCGTAAAATGTTTAGGCTAAAATTTTAGTTAAGTCAGGTTGAATACATGCGTACTTAATTGAATTTGAAACCAAACTGTCATAGAAAGTACCTTATGTGTTTGATTTACTTTGTAAACGTATCCTATGTCTACTTAAGGGTTAGAAAATCACAGTTTTAAATTTATAAAAATATCTTATGTCAACATAGGATTATTTGCCTTTTCTCACTTTTCCACAATTTTTCGAGATTCTTATCTTAAGTCAAAATAAGGATGTTTTTTTTTTTTTGGTTGACACATGGCAAAGTATCTTAAGTCAATATAATATATTTTACAAAACAAAATTCCAAAGAAAAAATAATCTTAACTCTGCATAAGGTTTTTTGGAAACGACTGACCATAACATCTTATGTTGTTTTAAGATATTTTACCTTGTGTCAACATGTGGTTTTCAGACATAAGATGAAACTATTTTTCGTTATAAAAGGGAAAAGGATTGAGGTATAAGGATGGCGATAAAATACAACTGTGCACCTCAAAAATGGTAACACGTTTCATTAAAAAAGGGAATCATCTTATGTCAACTTAAGATACTTTACATTTTCAGTCGAGATATTTCGGCATTAATCATTGTCTGACTTTTCAAGTCCGATTATTGTCTTGTGATGGTAAAGGTAATTTAAAAAGAGATAAAAATGTTTTGCAACAACAACAAACAAGTCAATCGTCATTGGTAAAATCGACCGACTTTCCAGAGCAGTGACATTGTTATCATCAAGATTTGAAGTCGTCTTTCTACTTTCATCATAGTGACGGCAAATGCATATTTTTTCCATGGAATCAACTTTTTAGCAGAGAATCAGTTGTTTATTTTTACAAATTGACTCAATATCTTACAACAGCGAGGCTGCATTTTGTGAGAATTTTATTCAAAATATACAGTAAAAAAAAGAATACCTGTTTTAATGGAATCGGTGTATTCCACGCGCTAATATTTGTAGGTAAACAAGAAAATAATGACAACCGAAATTATATCAATTTCAAGTTTAAATCGTATTCCATTCACCAAAAAAGTAGATTGAATCTGAATATACTAAAGGATTTTGGACTTGTCCGAGAATAAATTTTGACTGTTGCCAAAAATTTTATTAATCAATTTTATTCAAAAAAATTATAAATTAATTAGTACGGGCTTTTCAAAAAAATTTTTTTTGCTATAATTGGAAAAACATGTTTTATCAGAAAAAAAAATATTGTATGAGTTTTTTTCCAAAATAGATAAAAAAAAAATATTTAAAGAAATAAGTTTAATTTTAATTTCAATAAGTTTCAATAATTCATTTATTTTTTGACCAATTTTAAAATTTTTATAGAAGAATATTGCCCTTTTCAAAAAAATTATTTTCAACAAACTTAAAAACCATGCAGGAGGTAATCTTAAATTAAAACATATTTAACGCATTTTTTGAGATCTGTGAGTGTGTTCAGATGGTTTGGTATGATTTTTGTGACAATTCATATGAGAAATCATATGACTTCTGTAATCATGTAAAGTGGCCTTAAAACATAGGTACCATAATTTTTGATGGATTGAGAAAAAAATTATATCCTCTAATTTTGTATTATTTATTTTGAAACATTAGGTAGATAAGGAAAAAGTAAAGCAAACTACACTAAAAACTGTCTTCGAACGTTAAAAAATGTGATAGATAGTACCTTTATAATACAATTTTCAGACTACGTAGCTTCTTCAATACCTACATATTTTTTTAAGAGTTCACAAAAAAATCTATACAAAATGTTTTTGGTGCAAGCAAGTTCTGGTTTCATAATTCAGCCTTTTAAAATCAGTTTTTTTTTGCCAAGGAATATAATAGTCTGTCCATTAAAATCTGTTTTTTTATCTTTCTTTTGAAATTCTGCCTTTAAAAAGACTTTCTTTTACAATTCTGTAATTTAATATTACAAACAATAAAATCCTGTTTGTTCTGTTTTTTTTTATAATTTATATTTATAAATAATTTTGTAATGTTAAAAACTCTTTTAATTAATACTGATTTGGAAATTTTTTTGTTGGTATTGTAACGACTGTCACATTTGTACTATATCGCCTCTCGAATGAACTGTAACCACTCTCGAACATCGAACAAGAGAAACACCGAATTCCGAATTTTACTGGACACAAACCAACCTTCGGAGAGTTTTGGTGAGCTTTCAAACTTCCAATACTAAACGTCAAAATGAAAGCTTTGGAAAAGGAAGTGTATGGGAAATTTCCCCTATGGAAAGCTCTAGAAGCAAATACTAGAACCTTCCAGCTTTTTCGGGAACCTTGTGAAAAGTTTAAAAGTACATGTCTGACCGGCAGAGGACGCAGTTTATTTTTAATCGTGAATGAGTTACGTTGGTTGTAATAAAAGTTAAGTGAATTAATTTCAATGGTGAACAATAAGTTGTGTTGCAGTAAGAAAAGTAAAGTGTTTTATTTTGTAAAGCAAATAAGTGGAGAATTGAAATAAAGTGAATTAAGTTTTATTAACTAACCTGAGAAAATATTACATTAGTGTTAGAAGTGCAATAAAACTTAGTTTATTTGTGTTTGGATAGTTTATTGTGCTTTAACAGACAATAATTACAAAAAGTGAACGTGACTGTGAAAGTGAAAATAAAAAAAAAAGACAATGGGTAAGACTCCAAATGATTTAAATTTAGTTGAACTTAAGGCAGAGCTGAACAAGCGAGGTCTTCCTACTGCTGGAACAAAGAATGATCTCATAATTTGTCTGCAAGAGGGTTTAAGAGAACGTGGAGAAAACCCAGACACGTTTATATTTGACATTGAAATGAAGGAAGAGCAAGAACAAGCAAGACCTTTGGAAATGAGCAGCATGCTGTCTCAGCTGCTCGCCAAATTTGAAGAACAACGCAATGAACAAAAGAATCTTCTCGAACGATTTGAGCAACAAAGCCAAGAACAAAAGAATCTACTAGAAGAACAAAGCCAAGAGCAACGCAATGAACAAAAGAACCTTCTTTATCAACAAAGCCAAGAACAAAAGAGTCTGCTCGAAAATCCAGAGAAAAGACTTCTACAACAATTCCAAGAACAGACAAGTCTGCTCGAAGGTAAGTAAGATGCCTTTGACACAGAATTATTGCCCTTGACGAGCGTGTCGATAGACAATTTTTGACTGTCGATAAGCAATTGTCCACAGTAGAAACAAAGTTCGAAAAGGTCGAAGATAAAATCGAATGTATTACAAAGGAATTGGATAAAGTAAAGAAAATAAAGATTCGCGAAAATTCTGGCGACTGTCCAAGAAGAAAGGAGATGTATCCACCAACCTTCGATGGACAAACTTCTTGGTCAATCTATAAGAAGCAGTTCGAGGCAGCCGCGGCAACTAATGGCTGGGACGAGTAAGACAAATATATAGCTCTGACGCTTGCCCTTAGAGGAACTGCTGCTGAACTACTACAAACCATACCAGCAGATAAGAATGGTAACTTCAGTGCTCTTGCTCAGGCCATTGATAAACGCTTTGGAGATGGCCATATGCAAGAAGTCTTCCACGTTCAACTCAATACTAGAGTCCAGAAAAGAGGAGAAACTCTGCAACAGCTTCAAGCAGACATCGAACGGATGGCACATCTGGCATATCCATCTGCAGGGGATGAAATCATCAACCAATGCGCAACAGAAGCCTTTGTCCATGCTGTATCTGATATCAACCTACAGCGAGCAATTCGAACTGTTGGAAAACACACACTTTCTGAGGCATTAGCGTTCGCCCTGACTATGGAAGCAGCAGAACAGGCTTCTCAAGGAGTCCATCGAATAAGAGAAATAGAAATTGAGGAGTGTTCATGCCAGAGAACAGCGTTGCAAAGAATCCAGTGAGATGGACCTGCTCGATGCTGGAACTGTAACAAGACCGGTCATCTCCAACGTCAGTGCAGATTACCATCTAGAAGACCTGCATGTCAACATTGTGGACGCAGAAATGGAGACAACAACACCAATACTCCAACTCTGCCTGTTTCCCATCCGGGAAACGAGTAAGAACCAACTTCGAGGGGCAGAAGCTGGTTTCTGGTATCGATGGCCCCAGAACCACTATTCAGGTCTCGCAGACTAAACGAAACAATAAAAGTCTGACTGTGGAGGCAACATTAAACGGCAAGAAACAAGTGGCTACGATCGACACCGGTGCCACTGCCTCCATTATTCGAAGAGACTTGGTGAAGATGACATGGCTGCATAATACCAAACCTACCGTCTGAAAACTGCAACAGGAGGGGCAGCCAGAGTGTACGGAGAGGTACGTCTTACGATCCGTTTTGGAGTTTTCACATGTATTTCTGGTAGCAGATATTTGCGACGAGTCCATCGCTGGGAGCGACTTTATGAAAGAGCACGGAGTAATCCTCGATATCGAGAAGCAAGTTCTTAAGTATCGAAATATGGAGATTCCTATGGTTTATGGCAATGAAAGGACATCAACTCTAATGACTGTCATAAAGGAAGATATTTACCTGCCACCTTCTTCAGGAGTGTTCATTTGGACTAAAATAAAGGGTTATTTGATGAAGCCATCGGTACCTTATGGTGGAGCCAGACTCTGAGCAGTCTTCCCAAAACATCATCCTGGGGAAGACTCTTTTGGCACCAAACAACAACATGGTGCCCGTACGGATACTTAACATCAAACCGTACGAAGTCAAGCTGAGAAAAGGAGCAGTTGTGGGAAAGTGTGAATCAGTGTCCGCTATAACTAAGATCACAGAAGTGGATACTCAATAATCTGTGGACCCGAGGAAATTGAACTCTGTGAAGGCAACAATTCTCAAGTCATCCAATTTAAGTGAACAACAGCTAAGTGTCGCTGGAAGACTCCTTCACGAGTACGCTGATATACTCTCTTCACCCAGTGGGCAGTATGGTCGAACACAACTGGTGCAGCATCGAATTGACACAGGAGATGCTAGACCAATTCGACAACCAGCACGACGTCTCCCATTAGCCAAACAAGCCGACGTTGAAAAGATGATATCGACGATGAAGAAAGCTGGGCTTATCGAAAATTCTAAAAGCCCTTGGGCATCTATCTGGACGATGTCATCGTTTATGGTAAAACATTTGATGAGCACTGTGGAAACCTTAAGGCCGTGTTCCAGAGGCTTCGAGAAGAAAACCTAAAATTAAATCCAGACAAGTGTGCATTCTTCAAGTCTGAGGTAAAATACTTGGGACATATCATCTCGTCCCAAGGAGTGAAGACTGATCCTAGAAAGTGGACACTATTAAGAATTGGCCAACTCCACAGGATAAACATCAACTTCGGAGCTTTCTTGGTCTAGCCACGTACTATCGTCATTTTGTTAAGGATTTTGCTGGGATCGCTAAAAGTTTGCATCAGATTACCGAAAAAGGCAAGCCATTCAAATGGTCAAGTGAGTGCGAGAACAGCTTTCAGGCACTCAAGCAGCGCCTCTGCAATACACCTGTTCTGGCCTATCCGACACCAGGAAAACCATTCATCATCGACGCTGACACAAGTAACGTGGGAATTGGAGCCTAACTGTCGCAAGTTCATGATGGAGAAGAGAATGTCATCGCCTATTACAGCAAGGTACTCTCAAAGCCAGAAAGAAATTATTGTGTGACCAGAAAAGAACTTCTAGCTCTAATATCGGCTACAAAACACTTCCATAAGTACATCTATGGATAGAAGTTCCTTCTTTGAACAGACAATGGCTCACTTAATTGGCTTTTGAGCTTCAAAAATCCAGAAGGTCTAGTAAGTGGCAAGGTGGATTGAGAGATTGCAGACATACGACTACCAGATTCAAAATCAAAGAGGAGAGTTTCACTCAAACGCAGATACCTTGTCTTGAAAACCCTGCAAACCGGACTGCAAGCATTGCACACGTCATGAAGAAAAGGAGGTAGCTGCCACCCAGCGATTAAGAATCGATCCCACTTACGGTTGGAGTAATGAAGAACTGAGGACCACCAAACAAGAAGACTCGGATATTGAACCCATTCTTGCATGGAAAGAACACCAGGGGAAACAAGAATGGGGTGACATCTCCGATAGAAGTCGAACTCTTAAGGCATATTGGGCCCAATGGGACTCGCTTCATATGCAAGAAGGAGTGCTAAGACGAAAGTGGGAGTCCACAGGCGGTAAATCATATGTGATGCAGCTAATCGTACCTCGATCCAAAGCTAATGACGTTCTTCAAGAGATGCATGAGGGAGCTTCCGGAGGACATTTGGGGATCAATAAGACACTGGAGAAGGTAAGGCAGCGATTCTACTGGCTACATGCAAGAGCAGACGTTGAAAAATAGTACCGCAAATGTGATACTTGTGCTGCAAGCAAGGGACCATGTAGAAAAATCCAGAGTAAAATGCAGCAGTATAACATGGGCACGCCTTTTGAGAGGATTGCAAACCGAAAGTGGTAGTAATGGACTACTTCAGCAAGTGGCCTGAGGCATTTGCCATCCCAAACCAGGAAACTAAATTAAACAGTAGTGGATCAGATCGTGTGGCGATGGAACTTCATTCAGATCAAGGAAGAAACTTCGAGTCCAAAATCTTTCAGGAAGTTTGTACACTCCTCAGCATTAAAAAAACGAGTACAACACCACTTCATCCACAATCTGATGGAATGGTTGAACGATTCAACAGGACCCTTAAAGAACACCTTTCCAAAGTGGTAAGCGACAACCAACGAAACTGGGATCGGCATATTCCATTATTCTTGATGACCTATCGAAGTGCACTACATAGCTCAACAGGACATACACCATCAGAAATCCGGCTCAGGAACACAATACGACTGCCAAGTGAAATAAAATTTGGATGTTGTGGTAATGAGCCCCAAAAAGTAGACACGTGAAAACCTGAAAGAAAAACTTCTTGACATTCACGAAAGGATAAGGGCAAATATAAAGCTATCAAGTGATCGGATGAAGACACGATACGACACAAAAGCAACAACGAACGGATTCCAAGCGGGAGAACTTGTATGGTTTTATAGTCCCCACCGTCGGAAGGGACTTTCACCGAAACTTCAACAAAATTGGGAAGGTCCGTATACTGTTGTAACTCGAATAAACGATGTCATCTACCGCATTCAGAGAGGACATAGAGGCAAAATGAAAGTAGTTCACAGTGACCGTTTACATCGTTATAATGGTGAAGGATGTGATAGATTTGCTCGGGACGATCAATTTTAAGGAGGGGGCAGTGTAACGACTGTGACATTTGTACTATAACAACTCTGGAATGACCTATAACCACTCTCGAAATCGAACAAAAGAAACACCGAATTTCGAATTAGACTGGACAATCAAACCAATCTTCGGAGAGTTTTGGTGAGCTTTCGAACTTCCAATACTAATTGTCAAAATGAAAGCTTTGGAAAAGGAAGTGTATGGGAAATTTCCCCTATGGAAAGCTCTAGAAACAAATACTAGAACCTTCCAGCTTTTTCGGGAACCTTGTGAAAAGCATCAAAGCACGTGTCTGACCAGCAGAGGACGGAGTTTATTTTTAATCTTGAATTTCAAATTTTCAGGGAATCTTTTGTATATACCTTTCACTATTTCTGCAAAGTTTGGTTAAAATCAATATTGTAGTTTTTTGAGGAGGAGCAGAAATGCACACTGGATACTTACAAAAAATTAAGCGTTTCTGCGTTAAAACTTTTTTAAAAATTTTATTGTTATATATTGAAGTGTGATTAAAACAAAAAATTGAGCTGTAATAGCTTATGAACTGCCAAAAAAACTGACCTGATAGCACAGTCAAACCTGCTTTTTTTGAATTTTTAAAATCATATTTTTTTATTTATTTTATAATTATTCATAAGAAAAAGTCGATTTTATATATAAACAGAAAAATTTTGTGTATGTACATAAATGTAAATGTACATAAAAGGTTATAGGTCCGATAAGGTGAGAAATATATACCAATGTCCCTAAGTTGTTTGATTCTACTTACTAACATAAAAAGATCAAAATTTGTGAGTAAAAACGTTTTTTCTTTAATTTTATTACTGTTTATTGGGACATGACTAAAAATAACAGCCTAAGAACTGCCACAAACTTCTGACCTGATGCTACAATCAAACCCACTTATTTAAATTTGTTTATATAAAATGCTTTAGTTTATTTTATAACTGAACGTAGTTATTTGCGTAGGTATGTATATAATACATAGGTTTAAATGTACATCAAAGTTTGGGGGTCGCTTATCTGCATATGTACAGTGTACCTACCTGAGTAAATTTATTTGACTTACAAACGTAAAAGAATCATAATCTGTTCGATTATTGAAGTTTGATTTAAATAAAAATGGTATTATAGATTCTCAAAAATATATGAATTACCAGTTATACAATCAAACCTGCTTATTTGAAATCCATTCCGTGATTTTCAGCTCCTTAATTTACACCAGCTAGTTTTAGATAACTGAAGAAAAAATATGATTCATAATTTTCATTTGTAATATTTTTATATACTATCCACATTTTTAATAAGTTACAGAAAAGGATGGAGGTATAACTAAAATAAATTATTGCTAATTCCAGAGAGTACAAAAAATATTTACTGAAAATTGTTTGAAAATTATGTTCCATTTGAGAGAGTAGGTATCAGATGTTCTTAATTTATGAGAAAAAATGATTATCAAAACCAAACGATTGAATAAAGAATTATTGCAAGAAAAACCAAAAAATTCCATCAAATGTATACGAAATTATATCTTTTCTTCTACTTTTTTCTGCCACTCTAGCGCTTACAGACACAAACAATGATTCATTTATACTTGTAAACAACGTTACACGTTTTGGATACGGGTTTTGTTCCAGTTCCTTGCAATTTTGCTTAAAATTAAACAAACTAATAATGCTTAAGAAGTTTGTTAAATAAGACAAAAGAACATACGAGTATCAGCCTATTTATTACTTTAAATAACTGAAAATGTTTAATGAAAATTTTATAAAATACATGGTAACTCACGTTACAAAAATTCAGTAACTCACGTTATTTCACGTATAAAATTTAAGGGTTAAGCCTTTTAAATTTCATTTTATTTTCAGCCCTATGTTTGTTACTTGAAAGATATTTTGCAATTCAAATTTTAAAAGTAGCGAACAATAGATATAAATTTTCAGTTATTCTACCTTCATGTCCACTTTTTTATCATGGAATTACCCTATCTACATTTTTGGCTGTTTTGAATTAGGGTCTTATTATATATTGAATTATGTTTTGCTTTTGTAAAGGTTAGAAACGTTTAGAAAAATTGACGTATTGGCACTATTTTTAGGAAAAATGTGATTTTAAACAAATTTAAATAAGCCAATTTTTGATGTACCTACATATATTAATACTTATGTATGTATATACGCAAATAACTTTGTTTTGCTATAAAATAAGCGAAAGAATTTGATTTTAAAAAGATCGAAATAAGTGGGTTTGACTGTACTATCAGGTCGAAAGTTTTTGGTAGTTCTTAGGCTGTTTTTTAATCATGTTCCAATAAACACTAATAAATATAAAAATCGTTTTAACTCACAAATTTGTATTCTTTCATGTTTTGTAAGTAAAATCAAACAACTAAGGTACATAGGTACATATTTTTCACTTTATCGGACCTCTTACCTTTTATGGTACAATTATACGTACACACACACAAAATTTTTCTATTTTTATAATCGATTTTTTTGATGAATAGTTATAAAATACAAAAATATGTTTTAATTCAAAATTAGCTGGTTTGAGTGTACTATCAGGTCTAATTTTTTGACAGTTCTTTTTATTGAATGTTCATAAGCTGTAATAGTCAGTTTTTTGTTTTAATCACACTTCAATAAACTACAATAAAATAAAAAAAAGGTACCCATACCCAGCGTGCATTTCTGCCCCTCCTCAAGAAACTACTGAATTGATTTTAACCAAACTTGTCATAAATAGTTGAAGGTATATTTTCAAACAATCCCTAAAAAAATATTTTTTTCTGAAAGAACATATAATTACCTTTCCAATGATATTTATTATGTCCATTTGCATTATGACTTTTGATGTCAAGATTCTTGTTAGTTTTACTGAACTTAAAACAAATTGCGTATGATGAATTTCATTTTTCATCAATTTCACTGATGAATCGAAGTGAGATAGACGATGGACGTAACGTCAATTTGTACGACTTAAGGCCATTAAAAGCTATTTTAAATATATTTTTTTTTTATAAAAATAGCTTGGCACGAAAAACCCAATCCATTGTAAGCCTAGGTCTCTTATTCGTTACAACCAAACCTGATCAATTTTTTTTAGTTGGAAAGTTGGAAGCAATAAAAACTCTTTTGTTTAGGATTGTGTGTGTGCCATTAAATTTAAATAAACAACATAAATTACAATGTGTGTGAAATCGAAATGAAATATTGTTAAAAATGCAGCACTTGTTTTGACAGAATAAAATCGATCTTGTTTTGATTTTGTGGTTGTAAGGAATTTAACATTTGTTTGAAATAGTTTTTTCCTTCAATTTCCAATACAGTGCATAACCTTTTTTTAATGTCAACATACTTTCATTGCAATTGATGTGAAGAGAAGATTTAAATTAAAATCGATTGGAATATTGTTTCTATTCTTTTTCAAAAGGAATTTATTTACATACCTATCACTTCAATAAAAAGAATCGTACTTAAAAAAAAGTCTTTTCGTGGCACAAACTCAAAAAATGTCAGTTACTTTAATCATCTATCTATTTTTAAATATAATATTACATTATCCATATACAAGTTACAATGATCAGTTCGCATTAATAGCAGGGATGCTGTTGTATGGCTTTGGTGAAGATTTAAGGAATTTATTTACATGAGTGCATGTGTATGAACTAGAAAACAATAAAACTGAAGAAGATGGCTTCCAAGCAAAATAAAATAGCATCAAGCAGCATAGTGCTCGTACTTGCAACTTACATAAAAACAAAGCTGAGATTTGATATATAGTTGATGGTGTTATATGTATACACGCCGACATCGATACCACGTGCATCGTTTCATTCTCTTCAACATCGAACTCCAACGAAATAAACTCCAACAAAATAACTACATTATGCAGCTTGTAGCTCATAGAAGAAAAACGAAAAATATGAAGAAAAAACTAGTCATTACTTTGAGTGAGAAACAGTTTGTGGCTTGGTGCTCATTGAAGGCCAGGTATGGTGAAGTACCAAATATGAAGGAAACTGAGCGGTAGGAGATGAAGGAAACGTAAGCAAAGCAGCATACTATTGATATAAAGAAGGCCATAAACCGGTTTTGTCTTTAATTCGTTGTTTTTTCTCTATTCCTGTTGCTGTCTGACCTGACTTGACTGACGACGACTTTTAATAGCTAGCAAATAAAAGTATGTATTTACATACCTACTTTATTCACGTATTTAGAAAATATGAAAACCATTACATCTTTTTCCAATGAAGTAAAAATTCTAAAAATAAAATCGCATCCAATACTACAACACCATATAAATGTTCTTAATTGAAAAACCCAATCCATTAAATAAGCAACGTACGAGAAACAACACTCACCTCAGTTTTTCTTCGAGTGTTATTCCGATAGTTTGTATGTATGGTAATTCAATTAATAGAGGAGGAAATTTTTTAATCCGTTTATGGCAAATACTTAGTAGTAGTATAGCTATGTTGTAAAATATTATTTTTATTTTTAATTGTGGTATTTCATGTGGTTATTGCCTTAAAACACTTTTTCAACTACATATGTATTTATTTTAACAAACATAATTTTACTGGACATAATTATACTAACATAAAACCCAAAACAAATTTTAATTTTGTAAACTTTATTTTTATGTTGATAATTTTATTTACTATGAATCATAAACACTATAGTACACCCGAAAATGAAAAATCACTCCGTCCGACAGGTAGAGAAGTATCTAATATCTCTGTATTGTTGATTAAAATGAGTGCGGTGGTGCAATAAATACATAAATACTTCTTTCGATTGTTTTCGATTCGCGTAGGAACATCCACATCATTTAACTGATGTTAAGTGACAAACGAAACAACACCACCTTATGCGATCGAAGCCGGTTTCAAACTGAAACTATACAATTCGTATTCATTTGGGATTCACATTTGCTTTACCTCAACTCCAGGAACGTGAATATACAATAAACATCCAAAGAGCAAAGAGATATGATGGTTTTTGTATGCAACATAAGCAACACAAAATGCCAGCGCTGTCGAATGTAAGTAATTATTGCAAAGGAATTCTTGAAACAGTGCCTGCCTACGTTCTGTAATTTAAGCCTAGTACGCCGATCGAGCCAAAATTAATCTCCTATATCAAATTTTTCCCAGGATCGCGGGTTTTTTTCCAAGCCGCTATACGTGAAAAGGTAAAAAAAAGTCTCCACTTAATTTTGCACGAAAATAGAATGCTCGAAGCATTATTTTTCGGGACAAACTGTGAAATTTTATGTATATTTCGCTTTCTATAAACTTAAATCATCTCGCTGTTTCATTCTTTCCATTATTAAGACGTTGTGAGGCACGACTGACATAATTTTTGAAACGCGAAAAGAAAATGATGACATAAGAATGAGAATAGAATAAATAGAACAGCTGTTTTAAAGCTAATGAAAAAGGGAACGAAAGGGCCATTTACAGATACGAAAAATATTACTTTTTTTAATAAAAAAAAATTGAATTAATTTTCAAGCCACGTTGGAAACAGCAAACTGAGTTAGTAAATTCAAAAGTATTTCTGGAGCAAAAAATAGTGCACATTACTGATTTTGGTTTTTTTAATGCACCAACATCAGATCCATCCTTCAATTAAATTTTGTAGTTGATAGCTCTAAAGATATGGAAAAAAACTATATTGTGACGAAAAAGTTTATTTTGATCCAAATTTCAACCAATTGCCTTAAGACCACATTTTTCCTCAGAAGTTTTGGATTTTTCAGAGACTTTTTAATCCAACGACATCGTAGCCATTCTTCAATGGAATTTGATAGCTAGTAGCTTGACAGATGGGTCCAACTATGTTTTGAAGGTAAAAGTTTATTTTAATCCAAATATCAACCGATTGCCATAAAATCACCTTTTTCCGGAGGATTAAAAAAAATTCAAAAATTTTTAAATTTTTAGAAGTTTATTAATCCATCGACATCGTATCAATCCTTTAATCCAATTTGAGAGTTAAGGGCTTGACAGATAAGCTATATTTTAATGAAAAAGGTGTGTTTCGATCCAAATGTTATCAAAATTTTAAAATTTATTTATATTGAAGGAACTTTTATTATTTTTGTTAATTTCCAGCTCATTTGACTTTTTTTACCCCTACACCTTAAGAATTTGTCTTGCAAAAAAAAAAATGTAGAGATAAAATTTGGCTTTGCTCGATCTGCCTATACTAGGCTTTAGTCGAGAACTACTTCTGTCGAAAAAACGTAGAACAGGAACTAGTAGTAGTAGTAGTAAATAGATTTTATTAACTTATTCAAATCAAGTATGTATAGTTACAAAATCAAATAAAGCATGGCAATGCCGTCTGCCAGGTTGACAATTTAAATAAAATACATAAATACAGTAATTGTGTTTAAGTTTCTAAAATATCAGTAAAACATTTTTTTTTATAATAACTTCAGAAGTTCTCGCTGAGAATTCTGTTTCGGTAATCTTGCGCTACTTTGGAGTTCATAAAAAGTTTTTGAACCGCCATCATTTCTGTCTCAGTTAGATAATTGCACGAGGAATCGTCTAATTTCTATTAGAACATGAAATTTTTCAATAAAATGAAAACATCTTTTCTTTCCCTCAGGTTACATAGACTGCATGGCATCTTGGATAAACTTCTCACGAAGCTTCTCATCAACCATATCAATCAACTTATATAGTTTAGTTTTCCATTCACTTACATTTTCAATATGCAAGTCCAGCTCCATACACCGTTGCTCACTCCGATGCTTTTTCTTGTAAAACATTCCTAAGCATCTTAATTCGCTCAAGACTTCAATAGGTATTGAATTATAGTACCATCTTTCGTTTTGGCTATTTCTTCCACCACCATTTCTGAAGATCATTATTTTTGATTTATCGAGGGTAACTTGAAGATTCCAAGTAGTGCAGTACCTATACAATTGGTTGATCATCAATTGGAGCGATTGGTTGGAGGTGGACAGCAGCACTATGTCGTCAGCTTAAAAGAGGGCTTTTATAGTGGTAGCCGCAAACTCTGCACCTCCAGAAATGCAATCCGTTAGATCCTCTATAAAAAGTGCGAATAAGAGAGGGCTCAACGCATACCCCTGTTGAACGCCTGACTCCGTTTGAAACCATTCTGATAAATCTTCTCCATTCCAAACTGCTGTCTTAGTTTCCTTGTACAGATTTTGTAGAACTTTTCCAAACTTTGTAGATATCCCAAGTCCATATAGCTTGTAGATAAGCGCGCACCTATCTACCGCGTCGAATGCTGCTTTGAAATTGATAAAGAAAGGATACTCCAATGCTCTTTAGCACAGAGATGTGATCGACCGTGGTGTTACCAGTCCTGAAACCAGCTTGAAATTTTTTTAATAAGTGGTTTTGGTTAATCCACGTATTGAGTCGCGTTTGCAGAATAGCGGTAAATATTTTGTATGAAGCGTTAAAAGAGCTTATTCCACGATAGTTTTCCGGATTTTGCGTTTCTTGTCAATAGGAAAAATTAAAGACTCCTTAAACTCTTGTGGTATGGTTCCCTGTTTCAATATTTGGTTGAACGAAAAGTTGAGCTTATTTATAAGTTCAAAGGTTCCGAACTTAACTCAACAGGTATTCCGTCGGAGCCTGCCGGTTTGCCATCTTTAAAGCTATTCAGAGTGTTAAATATCTCTTTATGAGTTATTCGCGCATCAAACTCCTCCACAAAATAATTGTTTCGTTTGCGTCTACATATGTCGACCTGGAAGGTAAAGTGTGTTTTATTTCAATGTTAGAAACAACCCTTTTAATCTCTCATTCTCTGAGGCTTAACAGTTAAAACTAAAAAATTAAGGGTATTCATACAACAGCGTAAGATCGTCGTAAGCGTTGTTAATTGTGTAAATCTGTCAAAATTTTCATAAAAATTGTGCAAAAATTACTAAGTTCAGACTTTGAACTTTGACTTTGAAGTACCTCGTGGCATGATGGTTGGTGCGTAGGACTGTCATGCCAAAGGTCTGGATTCGATTCCCAGCCACTGCCACCTAAAAGCAAATGTTTTTTCCGAGGTACTGCCTCTTGGGAGGAACTGACAAATCCTCCAAGAGTATACTTGTCATGAAAAAGTGCTTCTCATCTAGCCGTTCGGACTCGGCAAAAAATTTTAGGTCCCCTCCATTCCTGCAAAGAATATGCACACAGGAATGTTTGAGAATTGTAAGTCACTAGGCCTTGGTTCTCCACGAGCTGTTGTGCCACCAAATTTAATTTAATTTAGACTTTGAATTCCCTCATTATGTTTTTTGAAATTAAATTTTCTGATCCCAGCCTAGGAAAATAAGACTTTCACTTCGAAAAAATTCCGACAAAGCTGGATTTTGGTGAAGAGATTTGTTTTGACGTCTTAAGCATTTCCTGAAAAGTTCTGAAAATTTTGGTCGGGCTTAATTTCTTAGGGGGGGATAAGTTTTTTCTTAATTTCTCGAAAATTATAAGTTTTTTTTGAAAATATGTGAAGGTTCAAATTGTAGCTAATGTCATTCTACACAAAAAGATAAACATACTTTTTTCATTCTGAGAAATCATGCAAGATCTTCCCAGTGGAGTAAATTTTGTCCAAAAATTTATTAAAATTTCATTAATCGATGGGCTTAAGTTTTTGTACGATTTGGGTTTGGCTAAATCCCTTGTTTATAAAACCAAGTTTTTGGTCTGCCCGGGGTAAGGGGAAGACCACCATCTCGAAAAAGAAAGTGATTTGGTGTTTGTTAAACAATTCGATGCAATTTCTTTTTTCGACAAAATCATGAAAGAACAACATTTAAAAAATTATCTAAAAAATGAGCTATTGACGAACTCTGTAAGTTTATTAATCTTGAAATTATATCGTACCAAATAAACACTTTTTATTTGGTACTGCAAATGTACAAAAAACGGTTATTTGTTAATATCTCAGCAAATATAATTTTTTCAAAAAACAAATGAATATTTATTAATAGTCATTAAATTCTGGCCAAAAAATATATTTTTTTATGTAGGAGCAACAGATTCTATGAAAAACCTGGACAGGATAAATGATGGTGATGATGATTTTTTTTTACTTTTGGGGAATGCGTTACGCACCATAAGGAGGTATCCATTCCTCCCCGTGCGCCAGGCTTACCAAGGGATCTTAACCTTGGCATACCTAAAACCTAAAACATACAAACCTTCAAAAGTGTCTCGATGATCCCCCCTCGGGACCACTCTCGCATTACTTCAAGGGGGGAGTCCTGTTTAATAAGCGGGTTCTATCTCCTTGTGAACTGGCTCTTCTCTTTTCTTCGTTCGCAGGATCTGGGTAAGGTATACACTAATTTCCTTCCATTGCTCTTATTCAGAAAGCATCTTTTGGAATGATGTTTTCCTGACTTAATTTGCCAATATCTCTGTGCAGGTCCAGGCGGAGGGTTTCCCATCAAGTGCATTCGAAGACAGTGTGGTAGACGTCATCGGAATTCGAGTCTCCATACTGACAGGAGGGGCTTCTTACTTTGCCAATTTTGAACAAGAATGCGTTAAAATAACCGTGTCCATTGAAGAATGGGTCACGTAGTAGTCGACTTCACCTTGTTTTCGATTTTCCCATTCAGCTACGTCTCTGATACACCTCGCAGTCCAGCGCCCTCTGCTTTCAGCCTCCCATGGTTCCTGCCCACTTCTGTTTCGTAATTGCCTTTGTTTCTGTGGCTGCCAGATCAGTTCCGATTTCCGTTTTCTTATCTTGCACTTACTAACGATCTGCTGCCAGAAGGTCTATTGGCGTTACTCCTGCAACTACCAGAACAGCTGGCTCCGAGACCGTATGGTAGGAACTGGCCACTCCTAAGGCTCCGTTTCTCTGTATCGCTACCATCTGCTTGCGATACTTTTCTTGTCAAAGTGCATCGGCCCAAATTTCGCTTTCGTAGAGGAGAATGGAGTGGGTTGTCGCCATCAGTAGTCTACGTTTGCTTGCTGATGGTCCGCCTGTATTTCCCATTAGCCTGTTTAGAGATGCTGTCACCTTTGATGCGCGATCATTTATGTGTTATCTTTATGTGTTGCCAGTAAGAAAGTTTAGAATTGAGAGTAAGTTCCAGATATTTGATGGCTTCACTGCTTCTGATTAACTGAGATCTGACCTGGAAATCTATTTGAGAAGTGATTCTTTTTCCTGTAAGCAGAATTATTTCTATTTTTCTCGTTGCTAGGCTCAGGCAATGTTCACTCATCCACAGGGTACTCTACGCATGGCCTGGTTAAGCTTCCACTGTGCCTTTTCTGAGTCCTCTGTTGTGATCACAGCTGCGATGTCATCAGCATACCCAACAAGATAGCAGTCTTCTGTTATATCCATACAGAGTATGCCGTTGTATGAGATGTTCCAGAGGTCAGGTCCTAGGATCGATCCTTGAGATGCTCTGGAGTTGATCTTCTTCTTTTTCTGGCCATCGGTGGTGTTGTAGATTAACTCTTGATCTTTGAGGTAGTCCTTGATGATACGTAGGAGATAATCTGGGATTTTGAAAGTATTTTCAAGTTTGTGTAGCATGTCACTCTATCTGGCAGAATTGAAGGCATTTCTAACATCAAGAGTTGCTAGAAGAACTATCTTCCTAGAATAGTGGCCTCCGCAGTGTGCTAAATGAGCAGCATTTGCCTCTTCCACGATCGGTCCGACCGAAGAGCGTCAGGAGGGGTCCTGAAACCATGCTGTCTTTCGGATAGATCTCCGGCACTTTGGATTGCGGCTATGAGTCGATTTTGTATCATTTTTTCCAATAGCATTCCAGTTGTATCTAGCATGCATTTTTTTCATTATTATTTATTTTCCCGTGGATAAGTGCAAAACCTGCATAAGGCTCTATGAGGACCGAAAAACGCATGCTCATAGGTGTGTGAGATTCTTACTACACTAAAACCACCTCCACTTCACGATTGCAACTTATCTAGCAATTTATTTTTAACGAATTTAAGTAACGTGTTGCAGGTTACTTTACGGTGACAAGTCCTGCTCAATCCAAGATTTTAAAGTGGTTTTCTGTTCACTGCACCAAGTCAGAAGGTTTTGTTCTTCGCAGACGGCGTACTAAATTAGACTCATCAAGAATGTCAATAATCGTTGAATTAGCTTGTTCTAATAGTCAATTTCTATGTTTTCGGGCGAAACTATTTATTTCGTCCCGGACCGTAGGAATCCCGGGATCCCTGTAAGGATCTTCATTTCTTATATACCACGGAACATTTACAAATGACGTTAGTAACTTATTTTCAAACGTTTGCAAGTTGCTTACGTACAACCCCACAATTGTATACCATAAGTCCAAACAGGTTAAAGTACAGTATAAAATCAATTTATTTTGAATATATACCGAGTAACCAGTTCATATCTCTTAATTTACTTTTTAGTTCTTCGCATTTCTTTTTTACGTGCGGCCTCCATTTTAATTTTGCGTCTAGAATCATTCCCAGATACTTTGCCTCACTTGCAAATGGAACACGAGCGGTACTAAGAAAGACGGGTAATCTTTTTATTTTTGTATACTTAAAGTCCACGTGGACTGACATTTGTTCATGGAACGCTATTCGACATGTTTTTGTCTACTCATTGACATTATTAAGAGCATTTCTTAATTTAATTATAGCTTCGCTAATCGTTTCGCCTACTGCAAGTATTGCAGTACATTAGCAAACGTGGCTGCAATAGTGTCTTCTGTTTGAGGTATATCGCGTGTAAATAAAAGGTACAGAACTGGACCTAATACACTTCCTTGTTGTACCCCAGCCACTATTTCCTTGAAATCAGAATAGTCATTTCCGTGTGTTACATGAAAAAGTCTGTTATCTAGACATCCGTTCAAAATGCTATAAAGTCCGTCAGGCAGAACTTGTCTTAATTTAAATATTAGGCAACCAATTGCTTACATGGGGGTTGAAGAGAGTTTCAAACAGTTCTTAATCTCTGATAAGGACGTAAAGTAATTTTAGCTTCCATTTCATCATTATCCATTTTTAGTTTTGCTTGAAATTTTATTTTCGTGTTGAATTAAATTTGCACAGCTGACTTCAAATGCAAAACATGTCAGAAAGCTGTACAGCACAGTGTGGGCAAGTAAAAAAATCACGTACAGCATTTTTTGACAGCTATTCCAGTTGCAGCTGCAGCTCCAGTTGCAGCACTCTTTTCTGGTCAGGCAGTTTGCCCATTCATTTTGGCTTTTCTTAATCGGGGGCACTAGAAGCTTTGTTTTTTCGTTGTTTTTATAGCTTTCCAAAGTGAGTAGTTGGGTTCTTTCCCCGCTGTTAAGCCTTCAATATAATTTTCAACTTCAAGGTTTTTGAAATCTGATATCGCCATTTTTAGCATATTACTCAAGCGATTTAAATAAGCTTTGTGTTGAGGAGCACGGGTTCGCTGATCGCTGCCATTTCGTACGTGCTTTTCGTTTCTCTTTCACTAAATCATTTATTTCCTGCGGATATTTTATGTCTTTACAGCGGGGCATTAGCCATTGATAAGGTGTGTTATCCCAAGCTGCTTTTTGTTTTATATCAACAAAGGTATCTACTGTCTTCAAGCTCAAGAGGCATTTGTAATGATACCCTTAACTCAACGTTGTCCTCGATATCTTTTTTAAATCCATCCCAGCTGGTTTCACTGTTTGTTAACCTGGGCGGTTTTTCAATTCTAACAAGACTTTCGCTCATAGTGAATTCGACGGCAGAATGATCTGAGAAGAGGTCAAAGCTCTCTAAAATTTCTATACGGTTGGAGGGTATTCCTTTTACCATGAATAAATCGATTAGGTCAGGTATTTTTGACGGAACAGTTGGACAGCATGTTGGCTTGCCAGTCGAATAAAAATCACAATAATTTTCCATTCCTGCTTCATATAGCATTTGACCCATTTGAGATATGAATCGAGAGGCCTAAAAGGAGTGCTTTGCATTAAGGTCACCACCAACAGTTAAGTTTGGACCTAGTGCCCTTATCAATGTCGTAAATTCACTCTCATCAATTTTGCAACGCCGAGGGCAATGTATGGAGAAGACATTGGGAAGGATATTTTTTGTTTTAACCAGTACACTACTCAATTCCCCCTATTTTGAGGCCTATCGAGTGTTCAATGCATTTTTTTTATATACAACTAGCCGATTTGCCCGTGTCAGTCGCTTCACTGACTTCTTACTAATTGACTGCCAGATCTTAATTTTAAAACTTATATCATTAAAATCGGACCTTTAAAAATCAACACTGCAAATTTCATGCAAATCATTTGAGCCGTTACCGAGACATAGAGACTTGAAAAAAGTGGGATTGGTTGTGGGTGGGTCTTAGAATATCACCAACAATTTTTTCTAACTCATTTTAATAATATCTGATACCAAAAATAATCTTTAAAGACGTTTCTGCATAAAAGTGGGTGTGGCAGTGGGCGAATTTGATCAACAAATATTTCCTAAGATTTTTATTGATCAAAGGAATCAACTCTGAAAATCTTATACAGATTGCTATAGCCGTTCCCGAGATGTAGAGACATAATAAAATTCGTTTTTTTTTTAAACTGCAATCAAAAATAAATTATATATGTAATATATATATATTAAAATTTATAAAATAAAATAACTATTCGTGCTGAAATACAAAAATTACAAAAACAAAAAATAAATATTAAAATATAAAAACACCCACTTCACGATTTAAAGCCAACCCCACCCACTATAAACCAAAAATACGTACCGAAAAATTAAATACCTACCCAACATTAAATATTTCGATCGCACGCCGAGCAGCAGCAGCAGCACCTGACAAACGCAATTAATAATTATACATTTTTTACCAAATACCCATTCCACCAACCTACGTACTTTACATACCAACCATATTCCAACAATAAGAAACAAAAATAAACCGATCCATACACACCACACTTGTGTGCACACTTGTACGCACACATTCGTCCTCACATAATATTACACCGATCGACACACCGCATCAAAAATCTAAGGTGGATATGTACACACCAATAAAAATACTAAGGTGTATATGTACACACCAATAAAAATAACAAATAAAACAAAACACGAAAGTAAAAAACAACCAAATAATATACATACTAAATAACGAAAAATACAAAACTCATACACACATACTTACCTTCAACCTACATCTTTTCTCGTCAACCAAAAAAACATCAACCAACTGAAAATAAAAATATACCCACCAAAAAAGTCTCTTCGACCACGCGTGCAGTAGCAGCAACAGCAACCGAGCCGTATATACCTACATACCTACAAATAAAAAAAAATCAATAAAACGTTCCAAAATTCATCTTTTCAAACAGAGAATATCAATTACCATGAAGCAAATCCTTGGCTGTCATCCGGCTTTGCCTACAAACTGAAACACGCACACATAGACAGTTGGGCTAAGTCCACCACTGATTTATTCGCACACATAGACAGTTGGGATCAACCCACCACGAATATATCGGTTATTTTTGAAAATCTTCAGTTATTTTCAAATTCACTTGGGCTGCAATGGGCTTCGTCAAAAAGTTTAAAAAAGGGAGAACTTATATATCAAGTGCTCACCAGACCTTATGAGAATAAGTTGTGTTTTTTTTTTTTTAAATGTAGTCGCTTTTTACAATTCCCGCCTGTCTGGAAAATAAATATCTTTAGTTACTTTTTTTTGGATAAACAATTTGCTTTTCTGTTTTTTTTTTTTTCAATTCCCGAAATGTATAAGGAAATGTAGAAAATGTACTCTATTTTTTTGACGGAAAATAACTTACAGTGAGTAAGAAGAAAGTTTTAAATAATGTTGCGAAATGAAAAAAGATATTCACAAACTACTACGCTTACATGTGTTGTTAAACCAGCTTGAAGCTCGCGTCAACTCCTTGTAAGCCTGGGTTGAGTTGAAATGAGCTTGATTTGACTAGATCTTGTTCGGGGAGCGGAGTCAAGTCGAAATTTGTGACGAAAAACCTGGGTGAAGGAGTTGGTCTTACAAACATTGCATTATGGTCTGTTTATTTGCTTGTTTGTGAGCAAGTATAGTAAGTACTAGTGTTAGTTTAATTACATTTGTCGAGCATTGAAAAACATACATAAATGTCAATAATTTTTCTGATATCTCATTACCATTTAACTCAACTCTAAATGAAGCATTCAACTCAAGTGACGAAAAACGTGGGTCAAATATTCAACCCTATTGCAACTCGAGCTCTCGATCCTGCTTGTAAACGTAGTAACATGTCGGCTCCACTAGAAATGAGCCATGCTCAGACTATGAACCTGTCGAGAAAAAAACCAATGGAGGCAGAAAAATCCATGTCCTGTCCATAGGGTACCTATACTATCTACAGAACCGACTCGTACCCCTCTTGCCTAAAACACCCGTAAATTTTATTTGAGCACATTAAGAGAAAATTCTCTTAAATTCCCTGTCCGTGAATACGTGTGATTGCTCTAAATGTGACGTTTTCAATTTTTCGATACAATTTTTTGTTGTTTTCAGTCTAATGAGCAAAAAATCCATTAAGTTATCATTGTATTGGTGAGGTTCCATTTAAAATGCATTGAGCAGCTAACACATGCTCAGCCATGTGGAGGAAGTACTCACAGTGCACTTTGTAGGGTGAAAGAGAAAAAGCCATGAAGTCGGTTCTATAGATAATATAGGTTCTCTATGGTCTTGTCGACGACATGTCGAAGAAAACCAACTTTTGAAAATGAGATGATTTCGTATCAAATTTGAAAATTTTCAACGAAATTTCTTCATTTGGTTTAACGAAAACGTTGTATTAAGGCTCTCCAAAACCAACACGAATGTCGATTGATTCGCAGCGAATCATTCACAATAGTACAAAATATGACAAATACATACACAACGCTAAGCAACAAAAAAAATTCATCGTCGCTCCTCATTGGCATGGGAGAGCTATTAGTTTGTTTTACTTCATTTATATCATAGATAAACAAATAAAGATGGCAATCCTCAGCTGTCAGTTTAATGTGCCTACAAGCTGTAGCGAACAGCTGTGATGATTAAATTTGCAAAGTAATAGTGAAAAGCAGTGCAAGCCGCACACATAGAAACAACTAGTCACTCACCACAGTCTGTATAGGAATGGTGAATTAATTTGTCGGTTATTTTTGAAAATCATGGACATGTTCAAAAAGTATAAAAACCAGAAGAACGAAATTTAAAGTGCTTACTTAACCTTATATAACATCCAAATTAAAATTATGTGGAAAAGATTTGGAGCAACTTTAAATAAAAAAAAGGTGTAGGTTACTGATATAATACCCGTGACACACAAGTGATATGGATATATGTTCATGTTAAAAAAAAAACGAGAGCAAAATGGTAAAAGCATGGTTTCAAAACTTGGGTTTTCTTGTTTACACGAGCATTGATTTTTTCCTTGGTGGCTTAACTAAATTGACCACTTTTTGCAATATTACAAAAATACAAAAAAATAAAATAAAATAAAATAAAATAAAATACAAACCGATCTAAAGTTTTTATTGAGATTTCATTGTAATATTTATGAAATTTTATTCCATATACTTGAAATAATAAAAGTTTTTAACCAAAATCTCAAATTTCATTTTGGTGGGAACATATAGTGACAAATTGTTTTTGTCTTTATTTTCATTGGTGTTGGGTGTTTACACGGGATTATTTCTGCTATTACACGATAACTTTTGATTGATTACTTTTTTGGAAATTAAATTAGTGCAAACTGTGAGATTCGATATTTATCTCGTTCGTATTCATTTAAATTCACCGACATCGCACATTTCGAAATTTCAAACTGTATGGGGAAATGTGAAGATTCGGACCGAAATCTCCAGTTCTATATTAAAGGCTCTCCCAACCCAAAGCTTATGCGTTTTTTAGCATTGTGTATGTGTCATATTTTGAACTATTGTGAATCATTGAAATTCGCATTGGCTTGGGAGAGCCTTAAAACGTTGTGTGCTGGCCATATTTTGTACCTTTGCGTATGAGTCGCTATGATTTCATATTGATTTGGGGTTGCCTTTATTTATTAGTTAAATCCACACTGAAATCCGTTTTTTATTAATTCAGGCTTAATGAGTGCAATTGAATTAAAAGTTCCTCCAAACCAACACAAAAGCATAACAAATTATTCGCAATGATACAAACTATAAAGGCTCTCCCAAACCAACGCGAATGCGGAGTGATTCAAAGCGAATCATTCATAATAGTACAAAATATGATAAATACACAACGCCAAACAATAACAAAAATTCGTCATCGCTCTTGATTAGCGTTGGCTTGGGAGAGCTTTAGTTTGTGTTATTTCATTTCTATACTTATCATATTAGTAAACATGGTCACGCTAAAAGCTATAACTAGCCATTTTATTATTTTAATTAAGTTTAATGCATGTTTCTATTATTTCTCATTAATATAAGTCAAAAGGTTTGTATTTATTTATTAATCTATTATATCTATGTATTTATTTTTTTTAACAATATGTGTTTGTATCTATCTATTAATTAAACGGGGTTAATGTTTTAATCCATAGCTCCACACTTTTAGCTCACTGATTTGGTGGTTTAAGTGAGGATAGTTCAAGTATGTAATTGGCTTTTATAACTTACCTGAAACCTAAATCATCATTAAAACCCAGTAGATCCACAGAATTAATAATCAGAATAATTGATGATTAAAAAATTTTGAACAACGGGTCATTGTCTAGCCCCGACACGGTTTTTTTCGTTCAAATCCATTCAGCAAAGAAAAAAACACACCTAATGTGAACCTGACCCTAGTTTGGTTCCTATTTGTTGAACACATCCCGTGGTCAGAATTATTCACCTCGGTCTGTCAATGAGATTTCACAACAAAACCAAATACAGGGTGTTCCCTATTTCAATTTCATGCAGGATAATTTATGGAATGATGTTTTTAGAAAAAAGTATGGGAGGGGGGATTATTTATCCACTTTTAGATGAGTAATGACTTTCTAAAAAAAATTAAATATCAACGGCACTACTTACATGCAACTTGTAATGTTATGCTCTTTATTTTTGTGTAATTAACTATTTTCTTTTATATTATGAAGTATAATTTCAATATTAAACACTCAAAACCAAATGCTTAGATGTCATGAAGTTAAAAAAAAAATAAAAAACTGCTATTGCTGTTTTATTATCTCCAAAAGAGGGCTGGATTAACTTTTAACACGTGCTACAAAAACGATTTTGAAAATTCCTCATTATTTCTTTTTTGTACTTAAGTTAAATCCAGATCAATACCCGAGTCCCGACAGAAGATAATAAAACCCACCTAATATCTACTTTAATACTTATAAAGTGGAAATCGGGAGTTTAAACAACAAATTGAAGTTCCGGTGTCAAATTGCAGAAAAACTATTTTTGTACCTCTTTTTTTTCTTAACTATTTGTTTCCTAACAACAATAATTTTAAAATTATTCTGGATGAAGAAAGGGCCACCCTGTATAATATGCAAGATGCATTGAAGATGAATGGAAATCTGAGTGATTGAAGACATTTTATGGATTAATTTTTTGTATTGTTGATGAATATTAACTAACAATTACAGATGTTTGTGTACATTAAATTAATTAAACAATTTTCCAATTTTCAAAGAAAAGTTGCAATTCACATCTATTCATCGACACGAAGTGAAATTACAAATACAACAATGTAAACAAATGGATTTTGGAGGGTGAAACGTATGAAAGATTAGCTTCTTGGTAAATGATATTCTCTATTTTCAAATGAAGGAAGGACCGCCGAGAAACAAACCTTCCTTCTTGAAACCATTTCCTTAATTGATATTTATTTATTTAATAATTTGTTTTTCATTTATTGATGTTCAATTTCAAAATTAAAATGTTTATTTATTAAATAGTTAGCAATTTGAAAATTATTTTCTGGCTATTCCACTAGTTTTTAAGTTCTTTTATCTAGTCAACAGATTTCTAAAAATAGAAATCCTTAGCTTAAGAAATTCAGTTAAATGAAGGTTTTTTCGTAGTTTTCCTTCAATTGTTCTCTTACTCTCTATTCTTAATTATCATACCAAATTTTGTTATTTTTCAGTTGTAAGATATAAACTTAAATATCATATCTCTGTGCAATCTGTGTATTCACTAATTTATATAAATTGTAATGCTTTATTCTTTAAAAAATAAAAATAAATAAAAAAAAAAAAAAAATAATTGATAATGACAAAAAAGTCTTTCCATAAAATATCAACCATACCCCGTTGCAAAAAAAAGATTAATGACAAACTACATTCGAGCAGATGCAGTTTTGCTTACCTACTGTTATAAACCATCTCCGTTTATTCTAAAAATTGTTATTCAATAATATAAAAAAATACCTTAATTAGTTCTAAGAAACTTGTCTACTCTAAGATTGTCATTCTAAGAATTATTATTCAAATTATATAAAAAAAATACTTTAGTTCTAAGAAACTTGTCTACTCTAAGAATTTTAGAATACTTTGTTGGTTCTAAGAATGACTTTGTAATCTAAAACTGTGCAAACGCGAAGAACTGTAAATGATTAACTTGAAATAAAATTTTCTTCTCCAGTTTAATTCGGAGAGCCAACGAGAAACGTTGTGTTTTTATTTAAATAAATCTTAACATAAATTGGTGTCAGAAGTAAAGATAATAATTAACATTCATTCTATAAAATTTTCTAGTATCTAAATCGACAACAATACAAAACAAATCAAAAAATAAATCAACCACCAGAGCATCCAAAAACAATTCAAAATAAATAAAAAAAAATAAACAAAGAGCATCCAACAACAATACAAAACAAATAAAAAAAAAAATAAAAAAATAACCATCAGAGCATTCAAAAATAATTCAAGACAAATAAAAAAATATATAAATAAAACAGAGAGCATCCAACAACAATACAAGACAATTAAAAAAATAAATCACTGAAAAATAGTGTTCGAGAATTCAACCATCAGAGCAAAACAAAAGTGAATCAAGCATTGTCATCTTAGTGCAGTGGAAGAACAAAAAAAAAATGATGAAAATGTTTTTGTAAGTTTAAAGCATTAATAAAAAAAAATTGAAATACGAGTACCTACCTAGTTACATAAATCTTATATCAATGCATTTTGAATTCCTAGTGTACTAAGTTATTTATATAAAAGAAAAAGAAAACAAAAATTAAACTTAAGTTATATGATTTTATAAATACTAATATTTGAATAGATAACGTATTTGATATGGCTAACGTGAATCAAGAACTAAACGCAGAATTCGAAGTGGACGGAAACGATTTAGCGATAACTGTTCCTCTACAAACACTTTTCAAATTTATAAAGCCAATCGATGGCGACAGACAAAAATTAATTCCATTTTTAAATGCTGTAGATGCAGCTTTCAGAATCGCTACTCCCGATCAAATTGATATTTTGCTGGCTTATACCAAAACTCAGTTAAGTGGCAAAGCAGAAACCGCAGTTTCTAATCATGATTTTAATACTTGGTTAGAGTTGAAGAATTTTCTTTAAAGCATAAACGCTGATTCTAAGCATCATTGGCATTTACTTATAGAACTTTTATCTTGTAAACAGCAACCTTCAGAACAAATTTCGCAATACATTTGTAGGGTTGAAACCGCATTAAAACGTTTGTTAACATCAACTCAACAAAATACAATAATACCCGCTGAGCTTTCGGGAAGGCTTGCCGCCATGAATGACCTAGCTTTACATAAATTTAAATTAAATATCAAACCTGATATAAGCAACATGTTAAGAGCAAGAAACATTGAAAATTTAAACGATGCTTTCAATCTCGCGATTGAAGAAGAAAAAGTTCAATTGCTCATAAAAATAAAACAATCCAATTTTTAACTTGCCGAATGTTCTATTTGTCATAAAATAGGACATACAGCAAATCACTGTTTTAAAAAAACGAGTACAACTAAACCCATATTATATTCGACCTCTGATAATGTCAATAATAGTTGCAATTACTGCAAAAAGTAAGGGCATAATATCCAAGAATGTAGGAAGCTCAAATGTTAAATGGAACAAGCTTTAAAGAATTTAAGCAATTCTTCAAAGCCTTCGGAAATCATACGATCCCTCGAAATAAACGCTGCAGGGTTTCGAGCCGAAATCATGACAGCAGCAGACCCTTCAGAATAATTTTATCTAATGACAATACAATTTACGCCATAGTTAATTCCAATAGATCCAGATCAGGATATTTTAAATTTTTAATTGACAGTGGTGCAAGTATATCAATATTGAAAAAACTAAATCTGAAGGAAAATACTATATTCATTTAAGATAATAAAGTAAAACTAAAAGCAATCAACGAGGGTACAAACCCTATTGAAAACATAGGTTCCTTAAATCTCAAATTTTTTATTTATTCTGAACATTCTAAGATCTTACATTTTGATAATATATTTCATATTATCGACTCCGTCTAATATTCCATACGACGGTATATTGGGAAACGACTTTCTTGTCTCTAAAAAAGCAAATCTTAACTATAAAAATAAAACCTTAAGTCTAGTAAATGGAGAATCTATTCCATTCTTTATAAATAATTGCAAAAACGAATCGTTTATTTTGAGTCCTCGATCTGAAATTTTAATAAGGGTAAATATATTAAATCCAAAAATTAAAGAAGGAATTCTACAAGAACTTCCGATTTTAGAAGCAATCTAAGCAAAGCAATTACTAAAATCTATAATAAAAATCAAGCCTTAGCTACAGTTTTGAACACACTTGATTACCAAGTTAAAATTTCTGAGGCAAATGCCAATTTAATTCCCTTAACATCAGAATCTTTTCAATTTCAAAACGGAACTAATCAAATTACAGATCGACTAGATCTCTTAAATAAAGAAATGAGAACAGAAAATCTTAGTTCAGAGGAAAAACAAAGCCTCTTAACCATATGTAATCAATATTCGAATATATTTTTCCTTAAAGGAGATAAACTTTCAGCGATGAAACCTGTCGAACATGAAATTCATTTAGAAAATAATAGACCGGTAAATTGTAAAACATATAGATACCCAGAAATACATAAGACTGAAGTATCAAAACAGATTTAAAATATGCTGGATCAAAAAATTATTAGACTTTCTAATTCTCCGTGGTCCGCACCCTTGTGGGTGGTCCCAAAAAATGGAGGATAGTCGTAGACTATCGTAAACTTAATGAAATTACTATAGGAGACTCCTTTCCATTACCCAACATATGTGAAATATTAGACCAATTAGGTCATAGTAAATATTTCACAACCCTGGACTTAGCTTCCGGGTTTCATCAAATCAATGTAAAAGAGGAAGACAGGTCGAAGACCGCATTTTCCACTGCCAATGGTCACTATAAGTTTTGTCGTATGCCATTTGGCTTAAAAAACGCTCCCGCTACGTTTCAGCGTGCAATGAACCATGTTCTTGCCGGACTCGTAGGTGAAAAGTGTTTTGTTTACCTTGATGATGTAGTAATTTATGCATCCTCTCTTCAGGATCACGAAAAGAAACTAATTGAAATTTTCCAGAGATTAGAGCGTAATAATCTTAAGCTTCAAACTGATAAATGCGAATTTCTTCGAAAAGAAGTTGCATACCTTGGACACTTGATTTCCGAGAATGGAGTAAAACCCAACCCTTCGATGGTTAATGTAATCAAGGAATTTCCAAAACCAAAAAATCCCGATGAGATTCGATCATATCTACGATTGGTCGGCTACTATCGCCGCTTTATTGAAAAGTTTAGCAAAATAACTAAACCCCTTACTTGTTTATTAAAAAAGGATGCTAAGTACGTTTGGAATATAGAGCAAGATAATGGTTTTGAACAATTGAAAAATAAACTTTTAACAGAACCGATACTTCAATATCCAGATTTTACAAAAGAATTTCTGGTTACAACTGACGCGTCGAATTTTGCGATTGGAGCGATATTATCTCAAGGAGAAATAGGCAATGATTTACCAATATGCTTTGCATCTCGAACATTAAACCGTTCAGAGTCTCACTATACCACTATTGAAAGAGAACTTCTTGCTATAGTGTGGGCCGTTAATCATTTCCGTCCTTACATCTATGGACGAAAGTTCACAATCATAACTGACCATCGTCCATTACAATGGCTATTTTCATGCAAAGATCCAGGTTCAAAACTTTTGAGGTGACGACTCAAATTAGAAGAATATGAATACAATATAGTTTATAAACAAGGCAAAAATGCAGACTGTTTGTCAAGAATCAGATGCAATACTGATAATGAAAATCATGAGATCTTTTTAATTACACAAGAAACTTATGACGACTATTTAAAGTTTAATTACTCCTCCCTAGAATTCTTATTTACTTAATTCAAAAGACAATATAGCTTATTTAAATAGTATAGACCTAGGTGATGACAATAAATACGTCACTGATATTTCTGAAATTGCTGACAATTATTGTCAATTAAAAAATCACCCTCATGAACTATATAGTGTTATTTCTTCAGCTAACATTAAAACACATAAAAGAATTTATCATTGTTTCATAAAAAGAAATAGTTGGGAAAAAGCAAGCTATCAAGATTTCTTTTATACAATTCAGAATCATAAGAATAAACTCGAAAAAGACAATATAGAAAGCATTTCGTTACCTACTTTCGAAGACAAATTTAATCAGTTCAAATATGAGAAAATTCGACACATAATTCAATATATATTCAGAAATTCCAAAATTAAAATAATTATATTCAAAGACGTAATAATTACGCCAAATAAGGATGAGATACCTTTGTTGCTCAAAGAAAATCATGATGATCCCCAATCCGGACATTCTGGTTTTCGAAAAACTTATAATAGAATCAAAATTCGTTACCATTGGCATAAAATGAAAAAAACATATAAAAGATTATATAAATCATGGGATAGCTGTCAAAGAAATAAAGTAGTAAGGAAAACTTATGAGGTTCCTATGGAAATAACATCCACATCGAATCAACCATTTGACAGATTAAGCTTAGATATAGTTGGCCCATTGTCAATAAAAGTAGATGATAACCGATTTATACTTACAATGCAGGATGATCTTACGAAACTCACACAAGCATACGCTATTAAAGATCACACAGCTGAAACAGTTGCAAAAAATTTACTTAAATTTATTAGTCATTATGGAATCCCAAAAACTTTGCTTACCGATCAAGGTTCAGATTTTATGTCAAACCTACTTAAAGAATTTTCAAAATTCTTTCACATGAAACAAATCCATACCGCTGCATATCATCCGCAGAGTAATGGAGCCTTGGAGCGATGTCATTCGACAATCAAAGATTATTTGAAACATTATATAAATGATTACCAAGATAATTGGGATTCTTGGCTTCCAACTGCAATATTTTCATATAATAATTCAGTACATAGCACAACAAAGTTCACTCCATATGAGTTAGTATTCGGACATAAACCGATCTTTCCATCTTCTTTAACCCAAGATCCAGAATTCAAATACACATATGATGACTATTTAGATCAATTAAAGTATAGATTAAATAAATCACACGAAATAGCTAAAGAAAATATTCTGAGTTCAAAGGAACGATCAAAATCATATTATGACAAAAATACGAAAATCACTTCCAATAAAATAGGAGATAAGGTATATCTACAAAATAATAGTATTCGAAAAAGCAAAGGGCTATCCCCAAAATATAAAGGACCGTATGAAATCAAAATTAATAGAAAACCAATAAAAGTACATGTAAATAGATTGAAACCAGCTTCTTAATTTCAGGTTATTACTGATTGCATGCTCGGTATTCGAAACGAACGCACAAATGTTCAAGCTCCACAATATTAACAATGGGAGCGGTATATATTTTGAGAACCTAGGACATCTTAAAATTTCATCCACGAAGTGGAAAATGGTAACATATACCAATATTTCAACATATTATGAAAAATTATACCTTATTAATAATACTTATTCTAAGTCACTGCATTTATGTAATTTTAAGAGTCTCGATCATGTATATTTCTATTTTTGCCAACAGTCTCTCAATTATCTAAAATTCAAAATTCCTTACACATACTCAAAATTTCAATCAATTGCAAACCTTATAGGAAAAAATGATATTAGAAAGAAAAGAGGCCTTTTCAATGGAATCGGAACTGTATTTAAAACTATATTCGGTACTCTTGACTATGAAGATGCTGAATATTTTGAAAAAAAAACTATTATTGACGTAAAAAAGGATGATAGTGAAATATTGAAATTAATGAAAGAACAGGTCCATGTCATAAAGACAACAATTGCAAATTTCAACGAGTCAATAAATAATCTCAAATTTTCTGAAAATACCTTGACCGAAAATATAAAAAATTAATACATTTATGGCATTAGCTTCTAATAAAATAAATAAATTCGAATTAGCTGAGCTTACATCTCAGCATGTAAATCTCCTTACATATCTGACAAATGAGTTAAATGAAGAATTAGACAACATAATAAACTCAATCTTATTCGCAAAACGTAATGTACTACATCCTTCAATACTTACACCTGTTCAGCTTATTACTGAACTTAGTAACAATAATTACCTTCTCAAATCCGGTATTAATTTTCCTTTGTTTCCAAATATCGAAAATGCACACACTTTTATGGATATCGTTGATCTACAAGTTTTCTATATAAATAGTAAACTTATGTTTATTATAAGCATTCCCTTAACAGATTCAGCAATTTTTACTCTTTATCAATGCATACCATTGCCAATACCATACAAAGAAAATACCCAAAGATATGCCTATATTCAACCAAATTTTAACTTCTTGGGTATTTCTGAAAACAACCAAAAATATGTAAAACTACAAGAATTAAACTCATGTAAGAAAATTTCGCAATCTGATTACATTTGTCAACAAGATGTTTATTATTCCACTACTATGAACGCTAACTGTAAAGTTACTCTATTAACCGGAAGAACAAAAAGTATCCCAAAAAACTGCTATACTAAAATCTTTAACGGAGTTTTAGACTTACTTACTTACTTATCCGGCTCCCGATCCATGGAGGGTCTCTGCCTGAGATATTGCGGTCTTCCATCGGTTGCGGTCCCTCGCACGCTCCCTCCAGTCGTCGAGACCAAGCGCTCTTGCGTCAGAAACCGCCTGATCCCTGTAGCGGAGGTTCGGTCTTCCTGGTCGTCTCGAACCTGGGGGCTGGGATACGAAGATTTTTTTAGCTGGAGCATTGTTGTCCATTCGCTCGATGTGACCGAGCCAGTGTAGTCGGCGTGTTTTGGCTCTTTGGACTACAAACACATCTTGGTACAGCTCGTATAATTCACGATTAAATCTTCTCCTCCATTCGCCCTTCTCGCATATTGGACCATATATCCGCCGAAGAATTTTTCTTTCGAAAGTGCCCAGTATCAATTCCCCTTTTTTAATTATCGTCCAGCACTCGGCGCCGTAGAGTAGAACTGGTAAAATTAGTGTTTTGTATAGCGTGCACTTTGTCTTCCGGGAGAGGAGTTTTGAACCCATTTGTTTGGCCAAACTGAAGTAGCAGCGGTTCGCTAGGGTAATTCTTCGTCAGATTTCCACTAAGGTGTCATTCGTGGGGTTGATGTTTGTTCCGAAGTAGGTGAACTCCTTGACTACCTCGAAATTACTGCTACCAACAGTGACGTTTTGTCCTAGGCGATGGACAGATGAAGCTTTGTTTGTTGATAGCATATACTTTGTTTTGTCCTCATTCACTTCAAGACCAACGCGTTTCGCCTGTTCATCAATAGCTATGAATGCTTCTAGTACAGCTCGCTTGGAGCGGCCGATGATGTCGATGTCGTCCGCATAGCCAAGCAGTTGCGAAGACCTGTTGAAGATAGTCCCTTCCAGGTTAACACCACTCTTGCGAACTATCTGCTCCAGGACTAGGTTGAAGAAGTCACATGATAAGGCATCTCCTTGTCTGAACCCTGTACATGTCTGGAATAGCTTGGATGAGCTGTTACCCATTTGCACGTTGCACCGCGTATTTTGTAACGTCATGCGGCATAGCTGGATCAGTTTTTCCGGGATCCCGAGTTTGGACATCGCCAATAGAAGCTCTTGGCGACTAATGCTATCATATGCGGCTTTAAAGTCGATGAAAAGATGGTGGGTCTCGACTTGAAATTCGTTGGTCTTTTCCAGGATTTGCCTCAATGTGAAGATTATGTCTATCGTTGATCTGCCTGGCCTGAAGCCACACACTTTTACGTGCCGATCATAGTGTTGCAGAAAGGTTTTAGACGCTCACATAGTACGTTGGATAGGATCTTGTATGCAACATTAAGCAGGGATATACCTCTGTAGTTTTTGCAGGACATAGGATCGCCTTTTTTGTAGATTGGGCATATGGAGCTAATTGACCAGTGGTCGGGCATACTTTCCTCCTCCCATACTTGGTTGATGAGCTGGTGTATGCACCCTACCAGGACATCTCCTCCACACTTGAAGAGTTCCGCAGGTAGGCCATCCGAGTCGGCGGATTTGTTGTTCTTAAGCTTTTGGATGGCTTTCTTAATCTCTTCAGTACTGGGCGCTGGGACTGGATCTTCATTGACTGGTCTCATGCTTCTTTGTTCTACTGTTGCTTTCTCTACAGAATGCCCATTGAGCAGCTGCTGGAAATGCTGCTTAAACACGTCAACAATTCCCTGTGCTTCGGTGACTAGGTTCCCTTCGCTGTTTCAAAGAGCTTGCGTGCCGGTTTTATAACCACATGCCAGTTGCTTGGCTGTTTTGTAGAACCGGTGGGTGTTGGTGGCAGTGCTAGACTCCTCGAGATACCTGAGCTGAGAGGCTGCGGATACTCTTTTCTTTCTACGCAGGGTTTTCTTCTCTTTCCTTCTCTTTTCACGGTACTCCTCTCTTGCTGCTCTTGTTTTCGTGCATTTTCCGTCCCCTGCTTCAATACCGCGCATTCTTCATCATACCACGGGTTCTTTTTTTTAGGTGGTTGATAGCCTATGGTGGTCTCGGCTGTCTCCTTAATGACGTCGCGATACAAGTTCCACTGGTTGTTGACACTTGTGGGTGGGGGTACGGCAGAGAGTTTCCCTGTTAATTGCTCTCTGTAGTCTCTGGCTTTCTCAGATGTGCTAAGGAATGCAATGTTGAATTTCTTCCTTTGGGCGGTCTTCGCTTTCTTTTCATTGGACAGTCGGGCTCTGAACTTTGTCGCAACAAAAAAGTGGTCAGAGTCCACATTTGCACCTCGGAAAGTTCGCACGTGCAAGTTGTTCGATGCGTGCCTTGCGCCAATTATGGATGAGCTGTTACCCATTTGCACGTTGCACCGCGTATTTTGTAACGTCATGCGGCATAGCTGGATCAGTTTTTCCGGGATCCCGAGTTTGGACATCGCCAATAGAAGCTCTTGGCGACTAATGCTATCATATGCGGCTTTAAAGTCGATGAAAAGATGGTGGGTCTCGACTTGAAATTCGTTGGTCTTTTCCAGGATTTGCCTCAATGTGAAGATTATGTCTATCGTTGATCTGCCTGGCCTGAAGCCACACACTTTTACGTGCCGATCATAGTGTTGCAGAAAGGTTTTAGACGCTCACATAGTACGTTGGATAGGATCTTGTATGCAACATTAAGCAGGGATATACCTCTGTAGTTTTTGCAGGACATAGGATCGCCTTTTTTGTAGATTGGGCATATGGAGCTAATTGACCAGTGGTCGGGCATACTTTCCTCCTCCCATACTTGGTTGATGAGCTGGTGTATGCACCCTACCAGGACATCTCCTCCACACTTGAAGAGTTCCGCAGGTAGGCCATCCGAGTCGGCGGATTTGTTGTTCTTAAGCTTTTGGATGGCTTTCTTAATCTCTTCAGTACTGGGCGCTGGGACTGGATCTTCATTGACTGGTCTCATGCTTCTTTGTTCTACTGTTGCTTTCTCTACAGAATGCCCATTGAGCAGCTGCTGGAAATGCTGCTTAAACACGTCAACAATTCCCTGTGCTTCGGTGACTAGGTTCCCTTCGCTGTTTCAAAGAGCTTGCGTGCCGGTTTTATAACCACATGCCAGTTGCTTGGCTGTTTTGTAGAACCGGTGGGTGTTGGTGGCAGTGCTAGACTCCTCGAGATACCTGAGCTGAGAGGCTGCGGATACTCTTTTCTTTCTACGCAGGGTTTTCTTCTCTTTCCTTCTCTTTTCACGGTACTCCTCTCTTGCTGCTCTTGTTTTCGTGCATTTTCCGTCCCCTGCTTCAATACCGCGCATTCTTCATCATACCACGGGTTCTTTTTTTTAGGTGGTTGATAGCCTATGGTGGTCTCGGCTGTCTCCTTAATGACGTCGCGATACAAGTTCCACTGGTTGTTGACACTTGTGGGTGGGGGTACGGCAGAGAGTTTCCCTGTTAATTGCTCTCTGTAGTCTCTGGCTTTCTCAGATGTGCTAAGGAATGCAATGTTGAATTTCTTCCTTTGGGCGGTCTTCGCTTTCTTTTCATTGGACAGTCGGGCTCTGAACTTTGTCGCAACAAAAAAGTGGTCAGAGTCCACATTTGCACCTCGGAAAGTTCGCACGTGCAAGTTGTTCGATGCGTGCCTTGCGCCAATTAGCACATGGTCGATTTGTTTGGCGGTTCGACCATCTGGGGATCGCCAGGTTGCTGTGTGTATCCTTCGCCTGAGGAACCTAGTGCTACTTATCACCGTATTACGAGCTGCAGCAAAGTCGATTAGTCGAAAGCCGTTGTCTGTTGTCGTTTCGTGGAGGCTGTGCTTTCCAACTAATCCGCCAAAGATATTTTCCTTTCCGATTTTAGCATTGAAGTCTCCGAGCACGACTTTGACATCGTACTCCGGACAGGCTCCGTAGGCTCCGTCCAGGAGGTCGTAAAAATCCTCCTTGTTAGACTCCTCCGCTTCATTGGTAGGGGCGTGTGCACATATTAGGCTGATGTTTTGGAAGGTAGCTTTGATGTGGATCACAGCCAGGCGATCGCTGATCGGCTTAAAATCGATGACTCTCGATCTAAGTCGATTTCCCACGGCGAATCCGCATTCTAACATGTGCAATCTTTGATGACAGCTGTAATAAATGTCGCAATCTTTTCTTTTCATAATCCCTGATCCTATCCATCGTATCTCCTGGATCGCGGTAATATCTGCCTTGTACCGCGTGAGGACAGATTCAAGTTTTTGAGTAACACCTGGCGTATAGAGTGTCCTTACATTCCAGGTGCATACTCGCAGGTCGTAGTCCATTTTCGTTCCGGGTCGGGTTGCCATTTGAGGGGGGTTGTTATCCGAGGCTTCTTGCTTCTCTTTGATAACAATTGGTTTTATTACTGTGGCCGGGTCGTTACCCCAACGCACTAACCTCCAATCTGTAGGGCCATGGGTTTGGTGTTGCAATTCTTTCCTTGATCAACACTCGCACTTACAAGTTTAGCAAGTCATGACATAAAGCCAAGACCAGTATTCGGCGGTTACCAACTTGGAGGTAATGTAAGCACTTGATGTGTAGTAAAGATACAGCCCGAGGCCCCCAGTTCCTACAACATCCAACCGTCAGTTTTAGACATTACACATAAACTGGAAGATAATAAATGGATACTTATCACATCCGAAAACAAACATTTAACTATCCTCTGTGAAAATGAAGATCGTATTAACGATGTTAAAATAGTAGGTTTATTCGTACTTTCACTTAAGGGTAATTGTGAAGCATATTTTGTCTCAAATCTTCTTAAAAGTGAAAACTCTATTACAATACAACACGAAGCTGTTATTCCTCAAATTGACATAATCAAAGATGATTGCTGCGATAAAATTCCATATAACATTTCACACGAATATATCAAACTAAATCCTATTACACTTTCAAATGTTAACCTTGAAAACTTAAAATTTATCTCGCACACTCTAGACAATATCAAAGAACAACTTAATGAAGCAAATAGACATCCTACACTCATACGTTATCCTTCAATATATTAAAGTATTATTTACATTATAATTATTATAATATTTTTCTATATACTCTTAAAATGTTGCAAAAGATATAAGAATTATAAAAAAAACCCATCAGGGGGTCACACAATCAGAAAATACTGGTTGTTTAGCTCAAACTATTAATAACTGTTTTACAATCAAGGAAGCAAGTCGTCCCGAAACCCCTGATATTCCAGCTGTTCATTACTTAGCGGAAAGCCCAAAAATTACTCCGAGGCGTCCCATGAAATCACAAGTCTCAAATTTAGGATCTAATTTTAACCTTTCAAATTGATTTTTTTTTTATACAATAAAATTAATTGTTTTCGGGGAAGGTGTTATAAACCATCTCCGGTTATTCTAAAAATTGTTATTCAATAATATAAAAAAATACCTTAATTAGTTTTAAGAAACTTGTCTACTCTAAGATTGTCATTCTAAGAATTATTATTCAAATGATATAAAAAATACTTTAGTTCTAAGAAACTTGTCTACTCTAAGAATTGTCATTCTCCAGTTTAATTCGGAGAGTCAACGAGAAACATTGTGTTTTTATTTAAATAGATCTTAACACTACCACCCTACCATCTTTTAACCAAAATAATAACCAAAAATCAACCAAATTGAAGGACGACCTGTCTAGCCTACGTACTTATCATATCCAATACAATTAAAAAAAATTATTAAGAAACGTCACTTTCCTAGCATAAAATTACAAAAAAAAACTAAAAACTCAAAAACTATACCAAACCCTATTAGCTTATACCAAACAACGAAGCCATTCCCTAGGAAATCATCGACCATTTAAACTAATGAAAACGTTGTTGTTGGAATTACTATGGAAAATATTAGTGTTGTTTTCATTTGTGCTAATTCGTCTACACACAAACCTCAATCTGGACGACCGCGACGGGACGATCGAGCTTATGATTTTTGATAATTTTAATTGATTTGATTGAATTTTGTTAGATAGATTTAATAAATTACTTGTGAAGCTGGTGTAGTACATACAGCTATGTATGATATATCAATAAAATTGTCAATTATTCAAAAAAAAAAAAAAATTAAAACAACGAAATGAGTAGGTAGAAAGACAAATGAGTTATTAGATGATATGTAAATGACCAATGACATGTAATTATTTCGGATCAGGTGAATTAAAAATATCAAAAATTAGATGTTAATCATTGTTATCTATCTATTGCCTGTATGAATTTGAGATTTTAAAATGAAACCATTAAGAAGATATTAACAAATAACGGCCAAACATCGATAAAAAAGTAGGTGTTTTTAAGTTCAATAAAAAATATAAAAAAATCTAATCAAAATTTTCTGAATTATGGATGTTTTCTTTTATTATCTATCCAAAACTATAAAATTTATTATATTCGGTTATAACCCTGATATGTAGTAAGAAATTTTCAAGAGTCTATTTTTGAAACTGAAATTTTAAAAAATTCATATTTCGATTTGTAGATTTTTTAGAATTTTAAAATATAAAACTGAAATTCTTAAAATTTAAATATCTATTGATAAAAAGTAAAATTATAACTCTATGATTTTAGTTTTTCAACCCTTATGCAGAATAACCCTATTTTACCCTACTTATAATAAGAATTTTAAAAAATCCAAGCTTAATGCGCCCCTACATAAAATAACAAATATTAAGAATTAAAAAAAAAAATTTATATATTATAGCCTGTACAATGATGAATCAGATGAATGATTGAGTGAGTCAGTGACCGTTCTTTCTTTTATAATAGTTAAAATAATAATGATGATCCACCTCTTGCTTTGTTTGACGAATGAATAGCTTGGTAGTCATGAAGCCCATGTGATTCTGTCGATATCATTTTTCCGCACATACATCTCCAAATCTCCAAGTTTTTGCCATATTCCGTTGGCATTTCACATTAGAATTTTAAGCTTTTCCATCATATATTTTTGGAAAGAGGTTTGGGTCGAAAGCAATTTTCGAGCTTACTTAACCTACGAGTATCAAAGATAAGTTTATTTGTTTCACATTGTTTTTCAAGTTTTGACAAGATTATTGAAAACACTTTTCTTTCCCTTACGGATACTAGGTTTTGGAACTTTCGTAGATTTAGCAGTCTTGGGAATTACGGTTTTTAATTGCATTGGTGGGTTTCCTTGTGTTTGGGCAGATTTTGATCGTCATTTTTGTAATTCTTTAGCTACGTCACAGTCCCTGGTGATTTTTATTACAATTAATGCACGTCGGTGCAATTTTTCCGTTACAGTCAACGGTTAGATGTCAACCAGCGCATTTTACACACCTTGGCTCGTTTTTGCAATAAGTTTGGGTGTGATTGAATTCCTGGCAGCGTTTACACGTTTATGAGGGATTAACCTTGTGCTCTTTCTAAGAGGTTCGATTTTAGCTATGATGTTTAGAATTGTTTTAATTTTACAAATTTCATCTAGTTTTTCAGTCTTATCAAACGAAAGTATACACTTCACCCTCTTTTTCTTTTTTTCTCTTTTGACAATGTTCGTCGCATCTAAAATTTTGAGGTTGCACTCTTTTAGATTACTAATGATATCGTTTTTGAACATGATGCGTGTAGACCAGTTGCCATAACACGTAAGGGTCTTTCCGACTTATTTTCATAGGTATACCATTCTACTTTTACTTCGTTTAGTTTTCGTGACTGAAGATGATTGCTTTCGGGATCTTTCACCCAAACTTTCCATTTGTTGTTATTAAGTGAAATTATTTTAAAAGCCGATGGTAATAATGCCTTTAATATGGTTTGCAACTTGTTATACTCCGCAATACCGATAACATTTATCGGTGGTAGGGGCCGCTCCTTAACAGGTTTTTTCTTTTATTGTCGCATGTTTTGGTGAAACTCTTATTTCAAAAGAGGAGGCTGCTTCAGGTGAAGAGCCAACCTTACGCTTTTTATTGAATCTTTTCTTTGAGGACTTCTCCGTTTCATGTGCTAGCTCTTCTTCGTCGGTTTGATATCTATAATTATTGATTTTTGGCAACCGAGCTTTTGAGTTTTTTTGAGGATTTTGGGTTTTCAATATCTCATTTTCTTTTCGAAGAAGATCGACTTCTTTCCTTTAGCTCTTGATAAAGTTCCATTACTTGATCAAGTCTTTGTCGAAGTTATTATATTGTCGTTATTATATTTTTCAAGATTTTTTATTTTATATTAGTCTATTTTGGCGCGACCAGGTGTGACGGGTGGACTATTTTTCCCAAATTTGTATGGTTTTGCACTCGATTTAGATGGTGGTGATCGAGATACCCTTGCGCACTTTTTAGGAAGAGATTTATTAAATGCAATAATTGGCAGAATCCATAGAGCACCACCGAAGATTTGTGGATTTTCCAGTGAACCTGGACTGCCACGTGGGGTACTATATCTTATTGTTTTGCTCATTGCATAGTTATGTATACATCAATCTCAGTATACGGAGTTTGGATTTTAGTCGCCTCTTATGATATGCATGCCTACCTCGGGTATATTCTTTCCCCCTACCCGCAGGGGGCTGTACCTAGCATGCATAAAGGGATATATGGTGAGGGGGTGTTTGGATTACCCTTAACTTTGCTCATCAGTACTAATCGCTGCATCTTCCAGTTCTTTGGGAAAACTTCTTCTTGCAGGCTTTGATTAAACATTTTCAACAGTAGTTGGGGGCATGTTTGGGCAGTCAGCTTCAGTATCTCTGCTGGTATTCCGTAGGGGCCAGGGGCTTTCTTTCTCTGAAGTGAATTTACAGCTTCCTTAAGTTCGTCTGCGTTGAATGGTGATATAACCAGCTCGGGAGCTAAAGCAGTGTCGACGTGGCGTGCTCTATCGGAGTGAATTGAAAAAAGTGTGTTCACGATCCGTTCCATCGTATCTGCGTTGAGAGCTGGGTTTGCTGTCTATGCTCCGAGTTTTCGCATGACCAGTGTATATCCTAGTCTCCAGGGGTCTCTATTAACGTCATTTCATAGTTCTTCCCATTTTTGCTTCTGGCTAAGTTTGATTACTTTTTTCAACTCGGCTCGTTTGTTATTGAAGTCCATGAGATATTCCGCTGATAGTTCGGTACTTCTTCTCCTTCCTCTGGTTACTCAACTGAGTTGAAGGCAACTTCTGCACAGTGCAGCTATTTCATCTGTCCACCAATAAACCGGGTTCCTTCCTCTATTATTGGCCTTCCTTGGCATTGCTGTATCGCATGCTAGATGTATGAGCTGCATAGTTGCTAAGGCAGTGGCTTCTGCAGTCCATGTTATTTGGAGGACCGTTGACTTCCCTTCTTCGATTGCTGAAACGTATAGCTCTTCGTTGAGTCTTTTCAGACACCATTTCGTTCGACTTTGGTGCGGGTTTGTTCGAAAGTCCTCTAAGTCTTCCAGTTTCTTGCGGAACTCTTTGATTCTGTCATTTGGACAGAAATAGATACTTGCTATTGTTAGTCATCCTATTTTTGCCCATCCGACTTCTCTTTCTGCTCCTTTTCTCTCAATTAGAAATTGCCCTGTGTCAGGGATCCAAATAGCAGCAGTTTTAAGCAGGTCCGTTGTCCAATTTGGTCCATCCCTATCGCAGTATTGCTCGCTTAAGATAACAATCTCTGCTCGCAGGTCTGTGACAAGTTTTGTCAGGAGGCAGTCCGCTCCTGTCGACATTCGCCTGGAGAATTATGGTCATTTTGAGGAGGCCTTTCTCACCTGTTCAAGTGCTTTCCTAAATACTTGGCAGTTTCCTGTGCCCGAAACGTGATTCAGGGATGGTCTTGCTTCTAGTTCCGCACAGAGGCAACATTTTGACGGGTTCTTACATTCCATCTTCTTGTGACCTTTCTCTCCACAATTAATACAGATTCCTTGGCCCTTTATGTCCATGTTGGTACAGAACGATTGTTGTTTGGTCATATCCGAAGCATTTGAAGCACCACGTTACTTCTGTTCTTCTCCTAATTTGACAGTGTGTCCATCCAATTTTAATTTTGGTGGTCTTCAGCAACTTTTCGGCAGCCTTAGCGTTAACCGTGATTATAGCCATCTTCAAGGATCTTTTTTTCTTACCGTTGACTCCAATATTTATATCTGTTATGAGGTCACCAAAATTCCTTTTTATTGCTTCTTGGACTTCTTCCACTGTTGTCTTATTTCGAATTTCTCTGAAAATGTCAGAATAAGTTTCCTTCCCCTTCGACGTTATAAGTATAGCTTCGAGGTTTCATCTAGGCTTTATTTCTTCTTCTGGTTTTCCCTTGCCTTGCTTTTTGGTTTACCGATTCCCTTTCTCGTATTGGCAAATTGAGTTGCCTTGATCACACCTATGACGTTTTTCTTGAGGGTTTTGGCATAGCTTTCTTGTTTGGGAGTTGTCACCATTGAAGGATCTTTTACTGGAGAGTTCCTCTCAGATCTTGTTGACTCTAGTTCTGAAAAAGAGTGGTTTCTCTTTCTTTTGTCTGGAACCTTTTTCAGAAGTCTCGATGGTGGCCTCTTGTTGGCGCTCTGTTTTCTCGCGCTGTGTTTCTCCATCCGTTTGGATCGACGTATCTCCTCTAATTAGTATGTCCTTCTCCATGGTGTTGGATTTAGCACTTTCAGCGCTTTTGTTCTTTTCCCGCTTAAGCTTGTCGAGTAAATCTTTTAGAACTGAAATCCCATTTTTAATATCAAGGCTGATATTCGTTTGCTTGCCAATTTCATTGTTTTTACATCGTTCAAACACTTCTGCTGCTCTTGTGTAAAGATGTCGTTTGAACCAGCTTCAAATGAAGGCTTTCCTGGAGTTTTCTCCACGTTCTTCCTGATTCAGTAGCTTTTCTACTACATCGTTGAGACTCATTAAATCCTGTCATGTGCTTGTACCCGTTGTTTTCGGCATAGTCTCCTCGAAAATATCCTTAGTTGCTGCGGGTTTTCCTGCTCGTGGTTTTCATGCCAATTGCTTAATCGGCCCAACAGGGGTTCTTACTTCAGGTGGTGGTGTGCGTTGTATACGTGTGCCTCTCCTGAAGGGATCTCTCCTACTATCTTCTCTGATGATGATTTGATTGTATAGCACTTGTGATGACAGTATTTAAGGGAATCAAATAGCTTGTTTGATGTCAGCAAAAATGATTTGTGTAAGGCCTGTTTTAGTTCCTATACAACCCAGAAAATAGCAAGCAAGTTGAATTGTTCGTTAGGTTTGGTCATTTTGAGGAGGCTTTTTTCGTGCTTTCCAAAACACTTTGCAGTTTCCTGTGCCCTGAGCGTGATTCATGGATAATGTTGTTTCAGTTCCGTACAGAAGCACCATTTCAACGGGTTCTTACATTCCATCTTCTTGTGCCCTTTCTCTCCACAATTAATAGAGATGCCTTGGCCCTTTCTGTCCACGCTGGTACAGGTCGATTGTTTGTTGCCACATTTGTTCTTTTCCTGATTTGACAGTGTGTCCATCCAATTTTAATTTTGGTGTCTTTAGCAAATCTTGGGCGGCCTAAGCGTTAGTCCTGATTATATCCATCTTCAAAGATCTTTTGTTCTTTCCGGTGACTTTGATACGTATCTCGTTTATGAGGTCGCCAAATTTCCTTTGTTGTGCTTCTTGGACTTCTTCCACTGTTCACTGTTCCACTGAAAAAC